>VRYO01002355.1:36204719-36223689 GCA_009812075.1 Sialia sialis
GCTTATAATCATGAAATTACTGTAAAAGCAGTCTAAGATAATAGTGAATAGTAGTGAAGATAGAGAAAAACTTCATTGTTTCAATGTTCAGACTGAAATTATGGATATTGAGAAGGCAATGGGAACTTCAGGCTCTCTTAATCCAAAACTCGATGCCTTTTAAATAAATTTTAAAAATAAAAATAACTGAGGTGGATTTTAAAAACCTGGAACCAAACAAGTTACCTAATTATAATGAATCAGACTCTTACTGTGTGGACTGAAAGATAATGATTTGCTTACTGTTTCTCTATTCTCCATTGTGATCTTAGAATCACACCCAGGATTTTAAAAAGTCTTTCTTCCGTCATTGTCACAACAATTCAATAAAGCCACTAAAACCCTGATGTGAGAATGCTTAAGAATATTTTAACATTATTATACTTGCATATTTTTGCCTCTTGAGAGATGTTTGAGAATGTCTTTCCAACTTTAAACCTTTGCTCTTTTCTTACTCTTGCTGCATTAATTGTGGAGGAATCTTTGTAGAATCCCAAGGAAAAGTGCTCTCTAAGGGCAATATAAAGGTGGTAGAAAAAATAGTAGCATTAATTAAAATATCAGAAACCAGGTAATTTTAAAAAGTCTGTTCACCCCAGGATTTCTTTTCTTGGTTAAAAAGGAAATGCTCCCAGCTTTAGCCTATTATTAACTTTTCTTTCCCAATTCTTCAGGGCAAAGAAGAAAGAAAGCAGAAGAATGGACAAAAGAAAATGTCTAGGCTAGACAAACCCCCTAAAGCAAAGACTTAAAGTTTCAAGTTCAAGGTACTAAACCCACAAAATGACATGGCCAAATTGTACTTTAAAATGCCAACAGCAAACACGGCATTTTAATGAGAAGTAGGTGGAGATACATGAATTAAATCAGGTACAACTGCAATTCCTCAAGAGCAAATACTGACTCACACCTTTGCTCAGTTTTTGAGCCCTTCCCCAGGCGCATCCCCACAAGCCCTGAGGTTATACAGCTCAGCAGGAGCAGGCCCTCTGTAGCTCTGCATGCTCCAGCCTGTCCCAGCAGCACAGCAGAACAGGTTCATTTGCATCACATGCACCTCATTAATCCACATTACAGTCATTTCACGACTATAAGGTGTAGCTTAAAGCCTAAAATTTTTATCGAAACCTGGTGCGCCTTATACATGGGAAAAGTTTGAGTACTGAAGGGATCTCAAAACAATTTCTGTTTCACATTGCACAGCAACAAACATGAAGCTTGCAATCAAATGACCGCTAGCAGGAAAGAGCCGCGAGATCTGCGAAAGCAGCAAGAGCAGCAAGCAGTGAGCAGTGAGCAGCCTGGTGCCAGGGGTGGCTGCAGGGTGTGGGAGAACGGCAGGCAGGAGTGTCGGGGCCTGTGGCACGGGGAGGGCACCTGGGGCTGCGTTTAAAGGCTGCACCGATCCGTGAAAAATGTTTGCAAATTGAGCACCTGCCATAAGCCTCGCAATTCCGCGATTCCATTACTAATTCATTACTTTGTTGTGCACAGATCCTCGCTGCAAAAAAAAAAAAAGTGCACCTTATAGTCCAGTGTGCCTTATATATGGAAAAAGTTTGGAAATTTGCCAACACCCAGACGTGCCCCTTATAATCCGGTGCGCCTTATAGTCGTGAAGTTACTGTAATTTGTTTCACTCTGCAAGCAGCAAAGGCAGGCACCTGCATGCATTCATTGTCTCTGCTGACTGCTTGCAGCTCTATGTGATGTTAAAACTCCACTGCTTGTAATCAGGACGTCACATTCCTGTTCCATAAAGGGAGGAAAGACGAACAAAAATTTGGATGCTGAGAGTGTCAGATGTCACAAACTGCAAGTAAAGAGCAGCACTGAAATCCAGCTCCTTTTGGTTGAGGGGCAGCAGGAAGCATGGGCAGTGCACAGGAGGAGCCAGACAGCAAACTCAGAAATACACTCAGATATCCAAAGAAATTCAACTTAGAAAGGGCAGGCAAAGGTAGCAGACTTTAAATCCCCTGTCAAATACACTGGACTGTGGTGTTACAGCACTGTATTACAAATGAGGAAGAGAGGCTCAACCAGTGAGATTCCATTTCTGCAGTTAGGTCAAAGACTTTTCTCCAAGGAAACAATATTGTAGTAGCATTAAATTTTAATTTTCTCAGGGAGTTTACTCACTGAATATATTTTGAGTGATTTTTGTTTTGTTTTCAAATCTCATGGGAATGTAAAAAAGTGAAACACCAAACTGGTTTCTGCTTGGAAATGAATGTTGTTAATGCTGGCACTGCATGTTTCCATAATCACTCAAACCCCAAGAATTTTCCCCCACAGAATACCTTAACAGGAGTTAACTTACAAGCCTTTCATATGCATTTTTGAACACTGAATTAGCATTAATTTGGCTACAACACATGACTAACCTGTCCTCTGCTTCCTCCTTCCTATCACATCCATGATGTGCCAGACTGTCAGTGCTGCAGCAGACTGAAATCAGCTATTCTGCTTTTATCAGAAAAAATAAAAAAGCTACACTTTTAAAAACTGCAAATAATTTTTACTGCAACAAATAGTTCAGGATTTCAGAAAACCAGTATTTGATTTTTTTGTTTCAGTATCTGTAAGCATGGTTTCATCCAGCTGTGCTTTGCTTCTTGAAACACATCATCAAAATTTGACTAAGGTGCAGCAGAAAGCTGATTAAGTCTGTGCTGAGTGGTTGATTCCCTCCCAAGAAGAATCCTTAGGGTAACAGATTTTTTCCCTTTCCACACTGCCATGTTTTAGTCCTCGTTGTGCCTTAAGAGCTCAGTAAGAAATGCACCTCCCAAGTCCCACTTTGCAGACTCTCAGGGGCAGGTTAAGACAAGGTGCTTGTCCTTCTGCCCAGCTCTTTCCTGACATACAAATGCTCCCATGCGATTGTAAGAGAGCAGTTTGTACAAAGTTATTTCCCAGCCTGCTCTCAGTGCTATTTAAGATGGATTTGTGGAATACTGGGTAAGAAACATGATCAGTAAATTGGTACCCAAACTCTTTCTCCTCTCCAGTAAGTAAATAAGGTGTGCTGAAGAAGAGAGAGGGGGAAATTAGCAATTTATAACATGAGAGCTATTTCTTGATTCTCGAAAAAGGATGTATGATTTTAACTACAGATTGATTAAATTCCTTCACATACCAAGGGTTTTTAGCTTGTTACCACTGAGTCAAAAGAAACTCCTTACACTAAGACAAAACAAAACAAAACAAATACAACCCAAAGGGAGCATGTGCATGATAAAATTATAAAGAATTGTGCCTTTGAGTCTTTCCAAAGCTGGAAGTTACTGCTGATTTTGCATTGAAGAAAGGGATACCCTCTGTTCTCACAGATTCCCAGACCAGAAAGCACCCATAATATGCAGTTCCACACCTCTGTTTGGCACAGATATGAACTGACAAATACAACCCACAGTCCTTGCTGTGTCTGGCTCAGGACAAAACCTGTACCAGCTCTGCACTAAAAATAAGGGTGTGAGCTACCTCTAAGACACTGAGGATTTAAAAACCACAACCCTCAGACTCTTCAAACCCCTTGAAATTTCCAGGAGAGAGATCTAAGTGCTTCTGAAGTTGTTGATGTACCAAAGCAGATTTTGGAGTTCAGAAACATGACAATTCAATTTAGGAAATATGTGTGAAAATCGGAATTTAAACCTAAACATAGCAAGACCATATTTCAACTTTCTCCAAGTATATTCCTCTGAAGAGCTTGCATTCTTTCCCCCAGAAAGCAGACTGCTTAAAATAGCTTTCTAAAGGGAGTGATTAATTCCACTGTAGTTATTTCTGCTTCCAAGAGTACTATTAAATTTAACTGACAATGGGGAAAGCTGCTGCTAATGGATGTCTCACATATTTTAAATAAAGCCCACATTTATGCGTTGCTAAGTGTGTGGGTTTTTTAGTTTTTTAACCTGATTTTCATTATACAACCTATCAGTCAATGCTTTTAAACCACTGACCAAAGCCATTCAACAACTCCTAGTAATTAATTAGTAACTACCTTGTAATTGCCTCAGAGCTAGTAGAACCTGTCTAGTAATTCCCAGTAACTACTAGAGCTAGTAAGTGCCTAGTGACTGCTCAGTAACTACAATAAGAGCCTCTCAGAAACTACTAGGAATAGTCTAACAACAATGCAATAACTGCATGGTAACTGCTGGTAATATCTTAGTGCCTAACAACTGCTAATTATGACTTAGTAACTGTCTAATATCAACCCAACGATTACTAAATTACTAATTACTGCCTTGTAACCGCCTAGTAAATAATAGTTACTGCCTAGTATCTGCCTAACAGCTCCTAATAGCTACTTAATAGCTGCCTAATAATTACCACTAACTGCCCTATAACTGCCTAGTTAATGTTGGATAATACCAGCCCTTCCTTTCATGGCCCCACTGACCCACCCCTCTTCAGGGCTGAATTCCCCTCCAGAGCAGAGCAATTTCCCCCCAGTTTTCCCTGCAGTTGTCCCAAAAAGGGGTTGCATCCACAACACCCTGTGAGGTGTCCCACTGGATGGTTAAAGCTGGAGTGCAGTGGCAGGATGAGTCTGAGGAGCTCCTGCTTGGCACAGGGATTTTTTTCTTCCTGCTTTTCCCCTTTTTTCTCTCTAACTCATGACTTGTCTGAGCTCTGCTCACAAGAGTCCAAAGCTGCTGCCATTAAGTTTGATAAAATCGTGCTTTGGATAATTTTTAGAGGGCAGCAGAGGGTGCTGTTAGTTCTCCTGTTGGGAGGATGGGGCCACTCACCCCTAGCCCAGAATCCAGACAGACCCAAAGCACTGAAAAATCTCCTGCTGAGGGGTCAGCCTTGCTCCATCCTTTAAAACTGGTGTTCTTCTCCAGCTGGCTCTGAAATTCAGTGTTTTTTCAAGGGGCTCAAAGTAGGTTCACTGCTCTAAATATGGATTGAAAAAGAAGTAATCCCTGATATCCAGCATCTACTTTGAAAAGATAATTTGTTGTAATTGTATTATTTGTTATTCTATTCTATTCTATTCTATTCTATTCTATTCTATTCTATTCTATTCTATTCTTTCTATTCGTTATCTGGGAACTAGAAACAGTGCTTAGTGTGATTAATGACTGAGTTCAAAGTAGCCACACACCAAGTTTTGAGAGTTTGGGAGGAAAAAAATCCAATCAGCACTGATTTTGAGGTGCTAAAATCCCTCTGGCAGTTTCTAAAAGATGCCTAGAGCCAAGAGAATAACCTCTGAAAAACAGATGAGACCAGAGCGTTCTGACATCACCTATCACATGGAGAGCATTGCAGCTAAAATTGTAATTTGTTGTAGGAGTTAATTGCCTGCAGTGACTTTTCTGGGCTGCACAGGATGAACTGGGAGCCTCGTGCTGATGGCTCTGGGACAGCTCTGGCCCTCCTCAGGAGCAGTGGAGGTGTCTGGTTGTTGTGGAATTACTGCTCATAAGCACATGAACAGCCAGATCACCCTGAGTTTATGGAGCTGTGGATTGATACTGTTTGTGCTTGGCACACACGGGCAGGATATAAGACAGGGATTTGTTATGATACCAGACTTCATTTGCAGGCAAGGAACAGTGCCAGAGGCTTTTAGCAGAAGGTGCTGAGCAGTTCTGTGTCTCAAAGAGCCCAGTGATACTTCCCACTGGCTTGGAAATGTGAAGGATTTATTTTACTGCCACAGGACGCACAGGATTTACCCTCTTTATTTCTCTGCATCTCACTTTCACTGCTAACCAGGCAGATTTTTCTGTGCAGCACAGAGAAGTGGGAAGAGGTTTGCAATCATTGTTATCTGCACAGTGCTTGGAGATGGAGGAGGAAACAGCAGCAGGTTTCCTGGGGTGGAGGGTGAGATTAGCAGGAACCAGCCCTGTGAAGAGCTATTAAATGATAAAAACGTGCTGAAGGGCAGTGAGGTCTGGGTTCATTTTTCACAGCAAGGTTCACTCTCACACATGGAGGCTTTTCCTTGTGTCTCCCTGAGCTTGCAGTGGTGCAGAAGGAAAAACCAGGGCCTCACTGCTGAGTTGGGTCTCTCTGTTGGACCCTCCTTTTCCACTCAGGTGGCTTGGATTCTCTTCCACAGCTGAGCGCTGGAGGTGGGCTCAGCTCTCAGGTGCTGGTTCTGAGAGGTTTAGTGCATCCAAGGTGATGAGAATATCTGGGATGCCCTGCTTGCTCCCACAGTCTGTGCTGAACTGCTGCTGTCCTTCCAGCTCCTTCCACTCCGCTCTGCACATGTGCCACTGGCATTTGGGAAGTGAATTCCTCTTTTCCTGGTGGTGACAGGATGCTGAGAATGTCAAGGCACATGCTACTCTGTTATCCCTGACTTTAAACATGCTGTCCATCTCTTTGAGGGTAAAAATAAAGCAGCTTTGTTTGATTTCTAGAAAAAGCCAGACAGTGCAGGGGTCAGAAATAGGAATCCCAGCCCTCCCCATCCCAGTGTCTCAGCTGTTGCTTCCTGACAGACAGAAGCATGTGGTGGCTAAAAATACCCTGCGAAGAGAATACATTCTCTCTCTGGTGGGAGACTATAAATTAAGCCGAGTTGTAATATATACAACTTCTTGTGGTTGGGAGAAACATTTCCCAGCGTCACTTTGGGAGAAGGTTTTCCTAATGAAGCAGAAATCCCATTCCTGTCCCGTCCCCGCGTAGTTTGGGCGATATTGTGCAGAGGATCTCCAGTCCTGCCTCTCCTGCTCCCACCCCCTGTCCCTCCTATGGCAATCCATGTGGCCAGGGCTGGGGACAGACCAGCCCTCCTTCTATAAACGTGGCATCACAGCACGTCCAAGCTGACAGGAGTGACAGGAGGCTTGGCTTGCTGCGAGATACCACCTTCCAAACCTTGGGGTCCCTGGCATGACCAAAGGAGGAATGGAGTCAGTGGAAGTGTTCACGGCTGAAGGCAAAGGCAGGGGTTTGAAAGCCCAGAAGGAATTCTTGCCTGGGGATGTCATCTTTGCAGAGCCAGCCTACGCAGCCGTGGTTTTTGACAGGTAAGAGAAAACTTGTAAAACTCAGACCAAAAGTAGCATTGCTGCAAAATTTCACCTGGCTTGGCTGTGTGAAAGTTTGGAGGCGTCTGGATGACAACAGAGAAGGGATTGGAGGGAGGTCAGAAGCGCTTCTGGAAAGACACATTCACAGCTTGTACTGAATGTCCTTCCCAGGGCTCAGAGCAGCTTTTTCACTTTTAGTACGGTGCAATTTGCTTCCAGGATGTGACCTTGCAAGGTGCTTGGTGTTGTAACCTTCTAGAAAAGCAGTGAAAGCTGCATGCATTCACTGCCTCACAAAGCCAACAGAGAACCGCCAGGAGTCAGGATAATTCAGATACAGGAATTTCAGACTGACTTTGCTGAAGTCTCTGATGGGTAATGCATGATAAAAGTGAGTTCTGTTGTGCTCTGCTCACATTTACCGTCCCAGCTGCACTTGCAGCTTCATCACCGCTGCCCTGGAGCGAGGAGCTGGTGGGGATCAGCGAGTGACACTGTTTCTGTTAAAGGGATTTCATATTTACAGCTGGCTGAGCTAACTGGAGACAAACGTCTGCTTTTGCTCTTTCATGAGACAGGTTTTAAATTTATGTTCACACGGATGTAGCCAGACTTCTGGTGCAAGGATATTTTTCTTTTCTGCTGCTTGTTTTAATCACAACATTCACTCAACCTACGCTGCTGGTGTGGCTGGTAGGTGCTCACTTGTGCCCTTTGAATCAGTGGAAGATTCACTTAAAATAACGTGGAAAAGATGCAAAGAACAGATTTCTATGTTGATCTCCATTGGGCTAAATCTAAATTAAAGCCTCTGACAGAAATGAAATTTCTTCAGCCTTATAACATGCTCAGAACAGAATGTGGCCCAAATTTTTAAACTGAGGACTTAGATGGCAGCTCAGGGTTTAATTCTGGGTTTAAGAAAGTTGTGAGTGTTCTTCAAGGGCATGATGGAGAGTCCTGAGACTGAATTTTTTGCCCCAAACAGCTAATGACTTCAGTAAATATCCTGCACACTAAACAGGGCTGTGAGCTATTCTGCTTAGCTGAGTTTTGTCTGATTAAATCAGCTCTGCTAACGAAGTCTGGGGCACAAGCAGAGGTCTTGCTGCTGTATTAACCCTGGTCATCTCATAGCTGAAGCTGATCAGGACCACTGTGTGATCTGGCAGTAGCAGAGAATTGGATATTAAATGGGCAGAAGAAGAAATAAGTTTCTTATGTGTCTTTCATTCACTGTTTCTTTGTCCTTTAACTGTCAGTGGGTGAATATGATTATGAATCTTTGCCACAGCAGGAATGACACCTTTAGTTTTTATTTTAATATGTCATTGCAAGAGCTCAAATTAAAAATGTCATTTTTCACTTTAAAATGTTGAGTTCTTGAAATCTTAACCCTGAGCTCAATTACAGGAGTTGGTGACAAAATCATTTCTCCTTGATGTGTCCTTTTATCTCTTCAGTTAGTATTTCAGTTTCACTTGTGTGACTAGCTGGAGTTTTGTGGTGATTTGCTTCAGAAGTGCCTATGGACAATTATTTCTCTCATATGCCTTATTGAAAAATCTTAAAAAAAAAAAAACCACACTGGAAACATTTGATGGTGGGGTAAAAATATCTTTTCTTCTATGTGAAATGTTGCACCATGCATAGAGCAGAGCTGCCCAGGTTGAAGAGCTGCATTTTCAAATGTCACTTGTGTGCTGTGAGATAAGGGCAGAAGTTACCACAGCAGCAGCTCTTGGGCCAGCAGAAAACCTCAGATGGGGAGAGATGTGTTTCCCTGCTTCCCTCCTTTCCTTCCCAAGCTGGGCTTGTTCAGCTCCCACAGGGCAGGTCCAGAGGTTGAGCAGCAAGAAGTCAAGGTAAACACAGCCCTTCCCTGCAAGTGTTGAGCAATAATAATGGATTCTTACCCTCCTGTGACACATTTAATCTCAAAGCATTGAATATGGCTCAGTGGTGAAATGCAGTTCCAAAATCTCTAAAACAGAACAAATGCTTGTTGATTAGAGCTTGGCAGGATATAGTCTGGTTGTGAGATACAATGGAAACACACATTTTGTTTGTGGAAATTACCCTGATGCTTTCCTTACACACCCAGGGCTTTGATTTTAAAGGTACCTTCTACTCCTGTCTCAGGGTATTCAGTTGCATCAAACTCCATTGAATTGATTGCTGTCAAAGAGGGGTTGCCTGCATCCTCATATTGGTTATTCCTGCAAGAATAAATCCACACCTGGCCATGGTTGTGGTTCTGCCCTATAAGAGCTGCTGTTGCCTCTGCATGGATGAAGAGCCCATGGATAAAGGCATGTGCCTTTCCTTGCCCACAAACACAGCTGTATAGGTCCTAAAATTGCTGTTGAGTCTATACTATTAAAAAAGAGTCTCAGCCTGCACAGGGAAACCCGAAATCCAGAGTCCCTCCTCCTAATTCAACTCAGTGTCTCCCATGTCTTGGTAAAAGCACTGTGTATGTGTCCTATGGAAAAGGGGACTCAAATTTGAATTGCTGGGTTTAAGTTTTTGTCTCAGGCACTACCAAATTTGTGACCAAATTTTCCAGAGATCTCAGCTCTCTTTGTGCATAAAGACCTCACAAAAGCACTGGAGTGCAGAGCTGGTCTCTACTTTGCAGTCCTTTGAAGAACTCAGTCCTTTGGGAAGTCTATTCCCAGCCTGTGGGTATTGAGACCCTGATTTGGCTGTTGAAAGGTGTATGGAAAACAGTTGTGGTGCAGAGGCCATACAGTGATCTCCACGGGTACAAAGGATGTGCAGGTGAAGCAAAGGTCTTTTTGAGATTAGTGGGGGCAGCTTGGCAGAGACACAACACCATTGTGCTCTAGAACAGAGCTTGGAATGGAAATCAGGCTGGGATAGCAGCCACCATTTACCTGGCCAATAACCCCACGGCCAAGTTTAAAGTCAGTAACCAGATACATGTGGGAGCTTTGACAAGCTGCCAGGCAAATAAATTCCTGTATTTACCCAGAAAGTCAGGGCTGTTATCACTGCTGGTTACCTCCTCCACTGCTGGGAGCTTGGAGGGGCTCTCCCATCAGTCCACGATGGATCCAGTCCAGGACAACTGGATATTATAGTACAGACTCCAGCCTGACTTTTATATTTGTAGATAGAGACAGATACATGTGAGGAGCTGTCAAAGTAATTTGGACCTGAGGCTGTCACCCAATTTCACTTTATTGATGCCTATCTTTCAGTAGCAGGCTGAGTTTGAGGGAGTGTGGAGATTTTATTTTGCTAGGAAAAAGGAGAAATGTTTTCTTTGACAAAACTATCATCAAATGTCCCTGCAGAGGCTAACACTGGACTTCTGTGTCCAGACAAGTGAATCCAATGCTAAATGTTGGTATAATCAGTGGAACTCTACATGAGCAGTGAACACAGACATCCACCTCTGAGCTGAATGGCTTTCCAGACCCCACGGAGTGTGGTGGTGGAATCTCTACTCAGACACAGAGGGTACAGATGAGCACATCGAGGTGCCTAAATCCACGGGCTGCATGCCACCCTGGAAGCCCCTGGAGGTCACAGGGACCCAGAAAGCCCCTAAAGTAATTAAGGCTGGGGAGGGTTTGTACTCTTCAGCCCAATGATGGTCATCTGAGCAGCAGTTTTTACACAGTGCCAGAGACTTTTAATCTCAAAGTACGTAAAACTCAAAGAAAAATGAGGTTCCTATAAACACCAGCAGCTCATAGTCAGATTTTAAGGCCAGAGTATGACTCACTGTTCATTGCAGGGGGGTTGGACTAGGACTAGATGACCTTTAAATGTTCCTTCCATCCCAAACCATTCTGATTTTATGATTCTATAACTTAGTTGCTTAACACAGTGCACACTTAGCACTGACTCCTGTTTCAAGCCTGTTACTTCTACCTGAATGAGAACAGGCTGCTTAAAGAAATGGTGAATACTGATGGAAAAGGGGTGCAGAGTTCTGTGTGATTCCCAGGATAAAGTGTAAACACAGCCTGATCTCTGATTCAGCCTTGCTGTTATCAGCTGAAATATCACTCAGAAAACATCAGTCAGCCCTGCTTTGCCCTGATGTGGAAGTAGAAAGCTAGAAATAAATCTTATCAAGGAATTCTTGGCTTTTGTTGAGGTAATTTTTCAATTTGCAAAGGTCCTGAGCCTCTCACTGAAGCTTTCTCTAATCCTTCCTCCCTCTTTGCTTTCTCCTCGAAGATCCCAGATCTCCTTTCCTCCATCAGCTCCATGAGGATGGCATTCCCATGCCTGGGCTCAATGTACTGTATGTGACCTTCTCCTCTGACACATCAGCTGGCTCTCAAGCCTGTAAGAGTTTGCATTTCCTATAAGCAAGGGGATGCCTCATATGCCTCTGTCAGCCTTTGCCAAGAGAAGGTTTGCTCTTTAACCAGCAGGATTTGAGGGACAGTAGTCAAGGAAAACAGTGTCATGTGGTGGAAAGGCAAGATCACCTGAATATCTGCTTAATGAGTTATCTACAAGTGGATAAAAAACTGAGATCATGCAATTTTTGCATGTCTTTTTGATGTATGAAAGAGGCCAAAAACATTTTCCAAGGAAATGTGAGGAACTCTGTTATTGTAGTTAGGATGACCTAGAGATTGAAGAAATCCAAAATTTTCCATAACAGCATGATTGAAAAGATTATGGAAACAAATTCTTTGAGCTGACAATGATAAAAACGGAGATCTAATGTGATAGTGTTCACATTTTTAAAAGTGTTCTGGGGTTCGATTTTTTTATTCCTATCTCATTTGTTCAAAAGCTTAATTAAAACCTGGGAGAAAACCTAGCTTTTTAAAAGAAAACCTCACCCACACCTCTAAGAGGCTGGGAAGCCTTGTAATAAAAGACTAAAAATAAAATAGTCAAAAATTAGTCTAAAATAAATCCTTCTCTCAAATCAGAAAAACTAGGATCTATAATCCCTGACATTTTAAAGATTAAAGTACTAAGGTCCATCCCCTTTTAAAGGAGCAAACCTATTCTTATGCTAATAATTCATCTTTTGGTAGCAAGTGCATTTTCTTAGGCTGCTGTCTTTAATGAAGTGTTACAGCCTCTGCTTTGAAAACCAAGGAGGCTTTGCCTACATCTTCAGCTGTTCTTGTGCTGCTCTCTGGAGCAGGCTGAGGAGAGAGATGCCCTGCCAAGCAATAATAAACAGGATTAGGTGTACGTTAGGCCGTCTGTGTGCATCATCTGTGATGTACAGAGTATCATGGAGCCATGTTAAACAGTTTGTGACCCACTCACTGTGTCTATCAGCTACTCAATAAAACCCTCCTCTGTTCTTTGCACTAAAGCCATCTCACCTGGCTTTTCCAGGCCACTGAATGAGATGTTTTATGAGCTGGATGGCAGATGTTTGGGCTGTGCATGTCTCAGAGGCGAGGTTAATACATTTCCTGTGACAGTGCTCAACTCTGGCAGGTCCAACAGACCTTAATCTGTCTGAATCCAGTCCAAGCAGTCACAAGAGTTATTTGTTTCTTGTGCTTCTACTGCAAGCTATGCTTGCAGGAGCCGTGGTTTATTGTCAGTGCTGTGTTACCTCTTGCAATTGTTGGCTGGCACGTTGAATCACTGTTTTTGTCACTGTAGCTGTCACATTCAGGATTAGTTGTAGTTGCATGTCTCACCTAAGTAACCCTAGAGCACGTGAGCCCTTCAGAGCTCAGCTTGGTTGGTCATGGCCATGAGCCATGAGGCTCCCCAGAAAGTCATTCAGTGAGTGAGTCAGTGGAATCTGCCCTCTAAGTCAGCCCTAAATCCCTGACCTGTCAAGCTTGTGATGGGCTGGAGGCATCACTGTACTAAAGAGGATCCTGCTTTTGGGCAGGGTGAGAACCAGTTCTCACTATGTGTGGAAGAGGGCAGCGATCACCTCATCACCCCTGGTGTGCACAGACAGAGCAGAAATCAGTTGTGTTGTCCCTGTGAGGAAGCTGAGCAGCAAGACCCAGAGGGTTCAAACCTCCAGGGCTCCTTGGTGGGTGCCCCAGCAGAAGTCACCTCCCCAGGGTCCTCTCCAGGAACTTCAGTGCTGCCTGGCCACGCAGCACCTGACTGCACGGGTGTGGGTGCTCCCTGTACTGGAGGGGAGATCTGGGATCCCTGGAACCATTTGGGGTTGTGTTAAACACTTTTAGACCAGACAGAGAAGGTTTTATAGACCAGTGATTTCCACAGGCTGAGAGACTTGAATTTAATCTCAGGGTGCCCCACTTGGGGAACGTTCCCATTGCAGTGTGAGCCACTGCAAGCCTTTGGTGTCCCGGGTGCTGTCAGAAACCAAGGGAGAGCCCCACTTTGTCATTCCCTTTTGGGGCATCTGAGCTCCCCTGACACAGCTGGAGTTCGCACCGCTGCCCTTGGCACCTGGGGGATGTAGGTGCTTGCAGATGCTTAAGCAGTGTGAATTGAAGTTTTATGGAATACTTCTCCAATACTTGGGTCTCTTGATTTTGTTTTACTGCGCCAAGAGTTGAGCCCAGGCCTCTGGAGTCCTGATAACACACAGCATCAGTAAATCCAGTCTTCTTAGAAACTATTTTGGGGCACAGAGGATCCCGTAATGGTCTTGTAAGAGCTGCAATATTTCAACATTTGCCAGTCAGATTACCTGTGAGTAATTGCCTGTGCGCTTTCAATACCACAAGGGCTGCTCCTTTTCTTTCTCAGAAAGTCTTGTGTAACACATCTGGTGCATTTCTGCATCTCCTCAGAAATTAAGGATTTCCAGAGCTGGTGATAAGTTCTACTAGCCAGGTTTGCTTTGGAAAATCTGGACTTCCCATGCAAGAAACAACAAAATGAAAAGTCGGCATTTCAGTATTTTTTTTTTTATTCTCAGGGAGCAAATTGATGGGAGAGAAGCTCCTGTTAGAGGACTTGGATTTTTCTGTACCATGTTGCCATCCAACCTGTCATTCCTCTCTACGAGAAAATGTTTTTTTCTGTTTTGTTTGTTTGTTTTGTTTTTTGTTTGTTTGTTTTTTGTGGGATTTTTTTGGTGTTTTTTTCTTTCTGATTGCCCTTAAAACACCCACGTGCAGGAGGGACCCCCATTCCCCATGAGATACCTCCCTGTGCTTCCTGGCACGCTGTAACCATGTGGGTTTTATCAGCTCTCCAGCTCAGCTTTGCCTTACAAGGAGTGCAATCTCTCTTGCACCTCTCTGCCCCCCTGACCTGACAGCTGACAGAGCACAGCCTCACATTTCCCACCAGCTCTCAGCTCTTCCATTTGTCACAGTGGAGCTGGCTGCATCCCCTTCCCCAGCAGTTTCCCCCTGCCCAATCCCAGGTGCTTACCTTGCATTTGGCTCCCTCCAGCACTGCCTATTTTCCTAAATCTCATTTTCCAAACCTCATGTGTTTTTGTCTGATGTGGCTCATCCTGCTTTTAAATCCATGGCCCTTTTTATCCTGCAAGAGCCAAGGCACAGGGTAAATTATGTCAGCAGCACACATAATATTTCCAGAGAAAAGAAAATGCATATTAAATGCACTGTGATATAGATATAAATATAAATATGCATATGTATGTGTGTACCTATATGTAGGTATAGTAGAGAGGAAAGACAGTCTTTGGGCTGGATTCTCTGGGGCTTGAATCTGATTCCTGTTTGTGGCACATCCTCCTTATGGGATCATCAATAATTTTTTATTTCCCCATGCCTCAGTTTCCCCACTCTGTGCTGTGCACAATTATAAATGTTCCTTTGATCATGAAGCCTCTGTGGTCCCTGAGCTTTTTGCAGTGAGGAGATCCTTCCTTCTGGCACCGGCAGTGGCTGAGTGATGAGAATTTAAATTCTATACTGTCAAGCCTGGCTGGAGGCCCAGATAAAGTGGGCGGCTGCCGGGAGAAGCAGACAGCTGGAGACACCAAATCAGGCAGTGAAAAGCCTTCTCTAGCAGCAAGGGGAAAGTCCCAGAATTTTTTGTATAGGAGACCAAAGTATCTCCCCTTGCTTCTCAATGAATTAAATTCTAGGAGCAAAAGCAGGACACCCAAAGTGGTGCATGGGGAAGATTTCCCCTCAGTCTGGGACTCTGGACACTCTCAGAGGGAGGATGTGAGGTCAGACTTCAGCAGTATTCTACCCCAGCCTTGGTTATATGTTTCATGCATACAATTGTAGGATGCTTCTTGGAAATCATGTTTTGAATCCCCCAAAGTTGAAATACCCCTTTTGAAGGAGTTCCAGTTATTCCATCACCATTTAACTTACAGCAGCAGCACCAGGCAAGAACACAAGGATTAAGCTGAGTGAGATGTTTCTCCATCCTCCCCAAAAATCCTGTGGAGTTCATTTTTGTGGCTGCAGGAGCCCAGGGGTGCAAAACTGTCAGGATCTTCACTGGACAGAGCTGTCCCTCACTGACCCAAGGTGTCCTTCTGTCCTTCCAGCCTGACCCATGTCATCTGTCACACCTGCTTCAAGAGGCAGGAGCGGCTGCACCGCTGCGGGCAGTGCAAGTTTGCCTTCTACTGCGACAGGACCTGCCAGAGAGCAGCCTGGCTAAACCACAAAAATGAGTGCTCTGCCATCAAGAGGCATGGCAAGGCACCCTCTGAAAACATCAGGTGAGAGCTGTGAGCTGGGAGGGGACAGAGCATCCCATGGCAAGGAAAAGCTGGGTGGTCTGATTTGGGCAAGGTGGAGGTGGGAGAAGGTTTAGGATAGGCCAGGAGCATCCCTGAGATAGAGAAGGTACATCAGTGGTGCAAGAGATGTGTTCCTGTTTGGTTTTTTTTGGTGCTGGGTCCCAAAAACTCTGAACATGGTCACCCTGGATGGTTTAGGAGGTGTGGGAAACTGAGGAGTAGGTGGAAAAGTGAAAGAGGAGATTGATTCTTCCCCAGTTTGCCTTTAGGATACATTAATTTGCCTCCACCTTCTGGCTCAACCATAAAAAAATGAGAGGAATCCTCAAAGAAATGGGAGTAGCTGTGGAGGGCTGGGGGTGTGAGCACTTCTCCAGATGAGAACGCAGCTGCTGGGACAAAACCCTCAAAACCCTGCACGTCCCTGTCTTGGTTTGAAAGACAGGTGTCTGCTGAGAAAAGCAGGAGCCTCTCTTGAAATGGAGAATATAAACCCCCCTCCTTCCAAATTATTATAATCTTGAAATAAAGGGGCTCTAAGGCAAATATATGGGAGTTAGGAATAACAGTTCTTTACTAAGAAAATTGAGGTAGAAATACAGTACTACAAAGAAGCAAACCCCAAACACTGACATAGTCAGAATACAACCTGACACCCTGTCAGGCAGGGTGTTGGTAGAAGTCCGATTAAATGGTGACTAAAGTCCTCCCATAGTGACAGATGTGGTTCAGTTGGAGCAGTGCTTCTGTTGAAGGTGCAGTTTCCCTCCGAAGATCCAGTGATGATGTAGAAAAGTCTGGTTTTCCTCTGGACTCCAGGGGAAGAAGGGCCGCCTTAGTGTCCCAAAATACCTGTTTTTATCTTGGTGAGAAACGTTGGGCTCTTCCCCCTGGCTGGAGCAACTTCCAATTGGATGAAGTAATCTTATCAGTTCTACAGTGGGACTCAATGGACCATTAGCAGAAGATACCTCCCTGGAGGAAGGATGGGTTGTGAAAAGATAAAGAACACTGCCCCACCTGGTTTCAATGGATTGACCATTAGCAGAATATCTCCCATGGAGATCAGGATCACTGCCCCCACCCTCAAGAGATGGTGATAGAACAGATACCTTTTATCACATCATGTACTGTAACCCAAGACAGTCCCTTTCCTTCAGAAGGCAGGGGATGGTGACCACCCATCACCCATCTGACGCTGAGCCTGTCCCAATGAGTCAATGCTGAGTCAATCTGCCTGCACAGCATTTCCCCCCAGGAGAGGAGTTTGATGGTGCTTTGTTCTCTCCCTGTGGTGCTGGTGCTGTGGCTGTGCCTGGCCAGGCTGGCTGCCCGCATCCTCTGGAAGATGGAGAGGGAGGGCAGCGGGCTGTCCGAGGGCTGCCTGGTGGCCATTGATGACCTGCAGAACCATGTGGACAGCTTTGGTGAGGAGGAGAAGAAGGAGCTGCGTGCTGATGTGGAGAGTTTCCTGGAGTTCTGGCCGCCCCACTGCCAGCAGTTCGGGATGCAGTTCATCTCCCACATATTCGGAGTGGTATGGAGGGGTGAGGGGGTGGGAGTGCAGAGGGGTGAGGGTTTGTAACCCCAGCTTTGGGGAGAAACTCTCCAGCTGGCCTGATGAGAGGATGGCTGACTTCATCCCATTCCCCATGCACTGACACTGGGAAATTGTGACACAGCAAAGGCAAGGGCTGATACATTTTGTCTGTATAAATGTGCAGACAAGTGGTTTGCTCAATCATAGCTGCTGCATTTTCATCACAAGTCCCACTGGGCATCCCTGCACTTGGGAGAGCTGAGAAAATATATTGTTAGTAAATACACCTAGAATATATTTGAATATAGCAGACCTGTTTTAGTAGATACATTAATGTCTATTAATATAGTGTGCATTAGATTTTTTATATTGATGTAATATATGTAATAAAATCAGTAAAAAAAATGGAAATATATTTAACAATATCCATTACTAAGTTGTTTGTTCTCAGTGTAGCAGAGAGGGAAATTCCAGTTCAGGCTGAGCTGCTCTGCTCCCAGCCCTGGGTATCCCTCAGATCCCCACACTGCCAAGAGGAGACACAGGCTCTGCTCACCTCTCTGCCAGTGGCTTGTGCCAGACAAGCTGGTCTTTGCCACTCCCAGCACAGGGAGAGGACACATCATGCTTTGGTACCCACACCAGAAAGAAAATCCAGTCCACTGGACACAGGGAGACCCTACGTGCTAGTGACCAGCACAGCTTGTCTGTGGAGAAGCAAGAAAAAACTACAGAATCAGGTCACAAAGGAAATAAAACTATTAACAGGGTAAAATAATCAGCAGCTGGGTAATTACTTCCTTTGGTTTATCTTATCATATTTTCTTTTTGCAGATATTTCCATCATTTATGTTTGTGACTAAATACTGTTCTGTTCATATGTGATAATAGTGTATCATCTAGAAAAGTGAGATAATTAATTATTGGAATATATGTCTTACAAAAGTAGTCGTTCTGAAAATTCACTGCAAAGAGTAGTAGCTGCTTTTTATGAGCTTTGAGGGCAACCCAGCAAACATGACCAGGCTGAATGCAGCAGTCAAGGTTAATTTCTAACTGATACCTGTTTTCATCAGTGTGAACTTTGCTTTCTGCTTGAATTGCCTCAAAATCATTTTCCTGTGACCTTTTGCTGAATTATTTTCAGGAACCAAATACAAGGAAATCAATGCCTGGCCAAACCAAGTTTACCTTAGGCATCCCAAGTGAACACTGACAGCAAATATTCTGTAACATTGACTCAGCCCTGCCCTGGTCCCTCTGCATGAGTCCTGCATTGCTTCTCTTCTCATGTTTTATCCTGACTGGAGTGTTTCAGCTTTTTCTCCTTTAATGCTTTTTCCTGCCTGTGTTTTGGGACTAGATCAGCTGCAATGGCTTTACCCTCAGTGACCAAAGAGGACTGCAGGCTGTTGGTGTGGGAATCTTCCCCAACCTCTGCCAGGCCAACCATGACTGCTGGCCCAACTGCACTGTCGTCTTCAACAATGGCAAGTGAGTGGATTTCTTTCCTTTGGTGCAGCAGGGATGCATCCTAAGAGCCAGCTCAGCAGGCTCTGCCACCCCCAGTGCCAGATCTCTGCCCCAGAAAATGGATTAATTCTTATTTCCTTCTCCAGCTCAGAAAAAAAACCCCAAAAAACAACCAACAGTCTTTTCTTGCTAAAGACAAACTGGTTTCTCTCACTGTTATTAAAAAAATTCTCATCTGATGCACTAACAAATACAGTAATTTCG
>VRYO01002355.1:36253704-36299586 GCA_009812075.1 Sialia sialis
CTTTTTTTTTTTTTTTTTTATTTATTTAAAGCTCTAGCTTTTGCAGACAGCCCGCAAAGAGACATGACGTGTTTGTGCAGCGACTTCTGCACCGTCAGGGCTTTTCCTCAGGCGGGAAGTTTCTCCCTGGGCAGGGAGGAGGGAAGGCAGGACAAGGAGGCTCCAGCCTTGGCACAAATCCCAGGCAGCCTTCCTGAGTGCCCTGCACTGACCCTGGCTGCTCCAGCTTCCTGTGGGAGGAGGTGGTTTGTTCCCTGGGGAGCTCTGTCTGCCCGCAGTGGAAGTTTTGGAGGGAGCTGTTTTGGGATGAGGGCCTGCTCCTGGTGTGGGGGTGCTTTGGGCTGCTGGCAGTGATTGTGGTGCCTCCCCAGCAGCCATGGAGTATGTCAGCACACGGGGAGGCACAAGGGCTGTGGACTTCGAGGGAGCTCTTTTCTCTGGCTATGCACCCGACGGGGGCCTCTTCATGCCCCAGCGCATCCCCTCGCTGGGCAGAGACATCCTGCAAAGGTGGAGCAGCCTCACCTACCCCGAGCTGGTGAAGGAGCTGTGCTCTCTCTTCATCCCAGCCAAGCTGGTCCCACGGAATGCCCTTGACGGTGAGCTGAGTGTGGAGATACTCACAGGGATGTGCACGAGGATTTAGGGGTTTGGATGCATCTCCCTGACTTTCCCCCATCCTCTTCACAGCCCCCAGTGCTGCACCATTGCCTGCTCTTTTCTGCAGCCTGCTCTCCTGTGTCACCTTGCTGGCACTAGTGGAAAAGTTGTCCCCTTGTGTATAACTAGGAGTGACAGCAACAAGATGATGTTGTGGTCCTGCTCACTGCTGGGGTTCCCTCCAGGGCTTTCTGCTGCTTCACGCTTGCTTTTTTTTAATGTTTTTAACACTTATGAACTATCTTTTCCACCAGAGGGCAGCTGTAACCTCTGTCTCAAGAGCACATTGATGTAAAGCTGAGGTTTTCTGTATTTTATGTTTTAATACAGTTTTCTCATTGTATGGCATGTCGCCTGGGATTACTTAGCACAGAATTATCAAAAACCAATGAGCTGGGCTGGTTCATTTCTAATAACCACAAATAACTTGTCAGATATCTGTCACTGCACCAGCAACTGAGAGCTTTTGGCTGTGCAGAAAGGTACCCAGCAGCATAAAGAGCACAGATGTAGGAAACCATGGTTCAGAAAAACACTCATCTAATTTAACAGGCCATTTAACCATTTTCCCTCTAGAGCTGATCGACAGGGCCTTCAGCAGATTCAGACACAAGAATGTCGTGCATCTGTCCAGGCTGAAAGATGGGCTGAACATTTTGGAGCTCTGGCATGGTGTTACATATGCATTTAAGGACCTGTCCTTGTCCTGCACAGGACAGTTTTTACAGTATTTCTTGGAGAAAAAGCAGAAGCATGTCAATATTCTGGTGGGTGAGTATGACTCCTTGGAGGTAAGGTTCTTGGGCAGGCCTCTACCTGGAGATCCATCATCCTACAGCCCCCCTCAAAGATGGCCCAGGATGGTATTGCCTCATAATCTCCAGGCAATGCCAAGATGGCTGCTCTGGCCAAAAACATCTCATGGAGCATCTCTGCATTTTTCTCTTAAAGTGCAGTGATGCAGGTTTGATTGACACAGAGATTTTTTGCTTTTCTTGATGCTTCCTCACTTTGGAACAGGGACTTCAGGGGACACGGGGAGCTCGGCCATTGAGAGTGTGAGAGGGCAGAAGAACGTGGATATCTTTGTTCTGCTGCCCAAGGGGCTCTGCACCCAGATACAGGAACTTCAGATGACCACTGTCATTGAAGACAACATCCACGTCTTTGCTGGTTGGCACTGATGTTTGAACTCTCCTCTTTATGACCCTGCTGTGTCAAACTTTGACCTTAAAAGTCTGAGGGGGCTACTCAGTGGGATTTGCAGTTTTAGCAGCTGCAGCCAACTGGGCCATTGATATCACCATGCCCAGACATCTGGCTAACAGGAGACAACATCCCCAGTTTGACAACCAAGCAGTTTAAGTCTTCCTTTTCTCCTGGCCATAGACCAGAGTTGCCTCCATGCAGGTGATTGGTGTTTGACTGAACTTAAATTCAGCACCATTTTTTATCACTAAAAGGATTTTGAGTCACCGCTTCCCTCTGCCCTCTTGCCTTTGTGGGTGATCCACCCCCTACCACCATGCTATCCCCACTTGGTTCTTGAGTTCCCATGGACTCTTCTGCTCAGCCAGGTGTCACCTTGGCATCTCACAAGGTGATGCAGCATTTGCCTTCCTGGCAAGTTTATATTTGGTAGAAGCAAGAGCCCAGAGTGCTGTGTCTGCAGGAACCACCTGACATCCACAGAGTGCCACTCAGGCCGTGGTTCACACAGCTCCCAGGGCAGACAGGCAACTTGGGACACTCCTGGCCACAGCAAACCCCAGGGCTTGAGACCAACCCTATTTCTGAGCAGAAATACCTCATGCCTGATGCACTGCTGCTGGCAGATCTAATCTTTCCTTTCTCCTTTTGACAGCTCATGGGAACAGCGATGAAATCGATGAGCCAATCAAGGAACTGTTTGCTGATGTCGATTTTGCTGGAAAATACAACTTGATGAGCTTGAATTCCGTCAATTGGTCCAGGATTATGGTGCAGATTGCTCACTACTTCTATGCTTACTTTCAGTGCACCCCATCCCTGGATACAAACCCGCTGCCAATGGTAGAAATTGTTGTGCCAACAGGAGGAGGAGGAAATATCACGGGTAAAGGGAAAAAAAGATGGGTTAGATAAGAGAGAGAGAATGCTGTGATCTATGGACCAAAAGCACTTTGCAGATACTGGGTATTGCTATTTATTAAAACACCCACTCTCTGGTAGGATTTCTTCAGAACCACTTATATTTTATTACTCATGTATGGTTATTACTCAATTTAGGTGTCACTGATGATTTGCAAGGTGCAGAGAAACCCAAACCACCCTTTGATGATGATTGTAACTATCTTGAGGATGGGCACATTAGGAGAGGACAGAATGTGTTTGATGCAGAAAAGAGGGAAAATACTGTGGCTCTGATGTCTTAAGTGGGACATTAACAGAGGTGTGGAGTCCTGCCTGGTCCTCTCTGGTTTGCATGGTAATGCATGGTCAGGAGAACCACTCTTAATTGCATAATATGGCCTTCTAAATGAGAGTCCTTGATTACTTCAGTCCCAAAATAGGTGTAGAACTGTCTTATGAAAGCAATAAAGGATTTTACATATTCACTGCTCTTCCAGGCTTCCCATCAGAGAGACAAAAACCCCAAATCTTCATCTCTCCTACTTGCCTGAACTCTGAGTCCCTTGCCTATCCACCAGTAAAAGTGGAGATGAGCAAGGGTCTGTTTTCAATGTCAGGTCAAGCATTGCATCCCTGGCTTTTATAATCTGTGCTCTACCAAACCACTGAAGTCAGATATCTCAGAGTCCACTAGGGAATGTCATTTGCGTCTGCTTCTGAACTAGATGTTCAATCAATTTGTGTGATGACTTCTTTGCTAAATCTCATTCAAATGTTTCTTTATCTAGCATTGATGCATTTTTTTTTTCACTTTTTTTCCCTAGCTGGCTGTATTGCCCAGAAAATGGGTCTCCCAATTCGACTTGTTACAGTGGTGAACAGCAATGACATCATTCATAGGACTGTTCAAAATGGAGATTTCTCACTTGCAGAGAGTGTGAAGGCTACATTAGCATCAGCCATGGATATTCAGGTATGTAGTGAACTGCTCAAAATGCAAAACCAGAAAATATTTCTGGGTTTTTTTTTAAATCTTGTACTCTGTTCTACCCGTAAAATTCTGCCACTTGATGATGCATGAAGAGGTGTGACTCATATTGACCATTTCTGCTACAAACTGCTGAGCTGAGATAGATCAAACACCTTCTCCCTGACTTTTCAGGGCTTGACTTTCTGATCTTCGTTGTTGCTGTGTTTCCGGGGATTTGCTCTGTGCAGGCTTAGCAAGACAGGGACATTTCCACAACACGTGACAACAAGAGAACTAAAAGTGGCATCATATCGCAAGGATTTTGTTGATGGCTCTGAAAAGCTCCACGAAGAGGAGAGACTAGGAAGGAGGTAGAGAAGTCCAGAATAAATGCCTCGTTCATGGCTGCCTTCAGCTTGCTCAGAGTAAAACAAGTCCCAGCAGGCAGGGAAAGGCCTCAGAAAGAAAAGTCATGGAGGTACAGAAACCAAACACCTGGGAGCACATACCTCTCCTTTCATTCCCACCCTGGGATCCCCAGGGACTGGATCTGCTTCCAAACAAGTGATCAAAGTGGGAAACCCTTGGTGTTATAGCTCTGTGGCCTTAAGCTACCTGGATTTTCTGAAAGGTATTCCAACACTGGGAGGACCTGGGAGTCTGGAGGGCCTGCCATGCTTTGCAGTCACCAAGTTCCTATGCCTTTATGACCAGGCTGTGCCCTGCAGCTTGGCTTTTCTCCTGAGCCAGGCATATGGGCTCCTCTCTCAGCCCATCTCGTTTCAGTAGCACTGGTCAGCAAGTGTCAGACTTTGGGATCTTGGGGGCAGAGAATCAGATGAGGAGATTTCCTGAGATTCCTGAGGAACTAGATGAGTGAATCCTTCTGGACATGCCTCTCCACAGCTGCATGGGACTTCATTGTTCAACTCATATCTGAAGCATCCATGCAAATATTTCTGTAGCTAAAGATAATATTTGTTCTAGAGGGGAATTCAGGAGGTCTCTGGTTGGCACTTGTTTAAAGCAGGCTGAGCCTTAAGGCCAGGTGGGATTGCTCAGGACTTCGTCCATTTGGGTGTTGGAGACCTTCAAAGATGGAGAGTGCACAGCCTCTTTAAGTTGCTGCTTGTGCAAAATGAGGTAAAACAGAAAACTTTCCTGGTAGATGCTGCCTGAAGAGTTGAAGGTGAAGCAGAAAGTCTGGTGTGGATGAGCCTTGTAAGGAACAATCCCAGGACAATCCCAGCAAACGCTGTGTTTTTGCAGCCAAGCAGGGGCTGTTCTCTGTCCCTGAGGTCAGGAAGAGCCACATAGCTCATATCCACACTCAAAAATATTTTCCCCAGCATGATCTGCCCTCCAAAGAGGTCCCAGCATTATCCTGGAGAGCTCTGGTGGTGTGGGACAGAAGCAAAAGCCTCACTTAGATGGTTAAGACTGGTACTTACACCAAAGCCCTGACCCAGTTCAATTTCCTGGTGTCGATATAGTGTTCTGTAATGGAAACTGAAAGGCCGGTGGGAATGAAGGGGAAATGTGGGAGGGATGTGGGAACAGCAGAAAGAAGGACAGAAGAAAGGGTGTCAGGAGCACAGTGTTGGAGGCACCTCCAGGAGCAGGTCATGGAAGTCCAGGCATGCTGACCTGTATCTCTTTTGGACAGCCTAAAACAGAGGACATCCTAGAGCAAAGGGCAGGCTACACCCAGACTAGACTGGATTAGAGGCTGGGAGGTTCTGGGAGATGATGGTGGGAAGATGAAGAACAAAACTGGGGCCATAAGACACCCAGATAAGGACACAAAAAGCTGAGTAAGTCCTGATGACTTGACAAGGTAGGACCGGATGGAGTGACAAAAGGTCACAGGTGCTGTCAGCTGCTAAAAGTTACGATGTGTTTATTTGAACTCAGGAGCTGAGAAGAGGCTCTGTAAATTGGTACCCCTTGACCTGTCAGTCCCTACAAGGTATCTTGGCCAAACTACCTGGATGAATATTTCTTGGTGATTGTAAATGTGCAGGAATGAGGCAGGGCAGAGGAATTGGTTTGGGACCCTCCTGTATGGTCTTGCACAGAGTTCTGCAGTGTTGCAATGCTGATTGCTACACAGCCATACAGGCCAGTCGAGCCCTATATGAGCCCTGTAAATTCATGGAGATTATCAGCCAGCCCTGCAGCGAGCTGGGTGTCTCATTAAGTCACGCAGGAGCTGGATGACTCACAGCAGCATCTGCAACACTGAGTAAACAGCTGGATACTTCTGGTTCTCCAATACACAGTGTGTTATTAACCTGAGCTCCTCACAGCGATGGTACAGATGTGGTCATGCTGTTGATTCATCAGCCATCCCTTCATTTTCAGTTTTAATCTGATGGTCACTGTCAGACTGCTCTGACAGGTCAGAGTTCAAAAGACATTGTGTTCCCAAAGATTGTCTTGGGATGTAGGCGAGCAAAGGGAAGACAAAAAGCCCGCCCTGGCTTCCACCAAGAAAAATCCAGAGGTGTCAGCCCTAATGAGACATCAGAGAATCCACAGGGATGCTTCCCCTCTTGTTTGAATTTCCTCACCTATTGCCTTATTATCCCAGGAGCCTTACAATGTGGAGAGGATCCTCTGGCTGCTCTCGGGCTCTGACAGCTGTCTGATAAAAACTCTGATGGAACAATTCAACATCTCAAAAAGGCTGAAGCTGCCAGAGGATTTGCACAGAAAGGTCAGTTCCTCACCCACACAACACTGTGCCTGTGTTTGTATAAGGAGATTATTGCTACCAGAGATTTCCAGTTAATTTTCAGAATAAAAATATCATAGAATATGCAGCCAGAAATTTAAGCATGAGGCCATAATAGAAGTTTTACATCAATGTGTGCTCTTGGAGACACTAAAAATCCCTTTTATTTATTTATTTTTTAAGAATGTTTTTTCTTCTTCACAAAACCAACTTAAAAATTGCCTGCAGTTATTTAGGTAGCATATGAAATTGGCCCATCCTTGGCCATACACCAGGCATCTTGGATGCTGGCATAAATTGGGTGTTTGGGAATGGGTCCACTGAGTTTGGTGCCATTCAGTCTTGCTGTTACAGAAAAGTGCAACACAAACACAAAGCAGAGAGAGAGATAGAAGAGAAAACCAAAGATTTGAGTTGTGAGAGGGCCAGGTACAAAATCCTGCCTTTTCCTGTCCAATTTCTGATGTGCTCTCCCTCACAGAGCAGCCTTTGCCCAGTGCCCACTCCTGCGTGTGCTGCAGAAACACAAACACTAAACAATTTTATTATTAAAAGCAAGAAGATCTGTTACACTGGGGTGGATTTTACAAGTCCTCAGAAACTCCCTCAGAGCATGGAATTACCAGTGCAGAGGTGAGGAGCTGAGTCCTGGCTCTTGCCCACCCACACTCGCAGCACCTGTGGGTGGAAACCCCTTGCCCACACTCCGTCCCTGTGTTTTTTCCAGCAGTGCCTCATTCCCTAGCTGCAGCAGCAACCTCTTTTCCTTCAGTCTCTGGGAGAACCCATTCTCCAGCCTCCCTATTTTCTCCTGCTTTGCTGAGTGTCTGTGGCACAAACCCAGCTGGGAATGCCTTGGGTGGTGGTGCCCTGTGCAAAACTCCCTGTTTCCCCACAGCTCTCCGAGACCCTGGGATCGTGCTCAGCCTCTGACCAGGACATTGTGGGAGCCATGTGGCGCTGCTGGGAGGAGAACCAGTACCTGCTGTGCCCTCACTCTGCCGTGGCTGCTCACTACCACTACTCACAGCCACACAGGTAGGGAGAGCCATGGCCAGGAGCATTAGGGACTGGAGCATCACTATCCCCTTGTTCCTGCAGCATCTCCAGCTTGCATACACCATCACTTTTCTTTGCTTGTCTTTCCAGCATCCCCCGGTGTTGCTTGGCTCCAGCCTCTGCAGCCAAATTTCAGGACGCCCTTCTCCAAGCTGGCCTGGTTCCACAGATCCCCCCTGAAATCACTGCCCTGACAGCAATGGAGACCAGGTCCACTCCCCTGGAGCGGGGACAGGACTGGGCACAGGTGCTGAGAGGCCAGATTGAAGCTGTGACACAGCAGTGGCAGGCACAGGTGGGTCAGTGTGCACCCCAGGGCAGTAGGGGATCACTGGGCAGGTAGTCACACAGACCTGACTACTGGGACAGCTGGACAATGTCTTCTAGGGCTCATTCTGCACTCCCAGAAAAGCCCTGTCTTCTGCGGAGGTCTCCATGCAATCATTTATTTGCAAGAATGTACTTCCTTGTTGAATTACATGGACTGTCTCATAACATTTTCAGTAATGAGCTGAAGTATATGGACAATTTCACAACATTTTCAGTAAAGAGCGCTTCAGCTGTATCTCCTTTTTTCTAATAAATCATAAAAACTGATTGAAACTGAGTAAACCTGGCTGTTTCATCATTACTGGCTGTTCCAGAAAGCTGCCTTAGCACTACCCACAGCTGCCTGCTTCTTGAGCATTATCCAGTGATTCTGGCTCTGTGCTGGGATGCTCAGCCCAGCAGTCCCAGTAACACCCAAGATGCTCAATAGGAAACACATGCAAGAGTGGAGCAGATCCACTTTACCCATCCCTGTAATTTAAGCAGTGTCAGGGATTGTTCCCAGGCATTGAAACTTGCTCTGTGATAATGTTAAATAGCAGATGTTTTCCCTGGACAATTTTATTTTAAAGAGCTACTTTCCAGTGCTGTATCTCACAGCTTTTGGTCCTAGTCCTGCTTCAGACTCTTCCCAGGCAACTTCCACTGTAACAAGTAGGAAATGGGAAATTCCCTTTATCTTCTGCCTGAAACTTTAGGTCTTTCAATACCACATTCTCATCATATACATATAAATATATAAATACCTTGTGTGGGAGCTGCCTCCACAAGTCATGCATCTGGCAGGAATCTCTTGTACCTAAAAAAGGGAGAAGAAAAATGGGAATAATTATACCAGGGGGGAAAAATCCCCCTTTGCCATCAAAAAAATTCCCCCTTTGACATCAAAGGAAGTCCTGTAATGGGAAGATTAATTTGAAGGTTTAGTGGCATTTAACAGGGTAAAAGTAAATTCTGTGAAGTGATTCAGCTTGGGATGTTGCAGAAGGTGCGGGAAGAGTGGGAAGCTTGGCCTGGGCTGCAAGCTGCCTTGCTGGCACCCAGGCAGCCTTTTCCTTGACTCCCTCCAGCACAGCTGGCCCTGAGCCACCTCCTTCCATCCCATTGAAACCCTGCAGGAGAGGAGGGACCTGTGCCTCCTCCAGGGTGGGGGCTGAGGCTGCCCCATCCCAATTAAGGGGGATGAGGGAAACAGCTTAGCTGAGAATGATGTAAAAGCCGCAGCGCTTGGATGTTTTTGATGCAAACAGCTCTACTTGCATGGATTGAGCAGCTGGGAGGTGGGGTCCAGGAATGATGTTTCATGAGGCCATCATTCACCCTTCTTTAAGAGCCAAACCAGCAAAATACCTCTTACTTAAGCAACTGCTTCATCCTCACAAAATAACCCTTCCCCAAAGGATGGCTTTGCAATGGGAGTGGTGCAGGACATCTCTGGGGGTGGCAGTAAGAAACTTCCTGATCCCCTTTGACCCCCATTATCACCTTCCCCTTTCATTGATGCAGATGTTATGCTCATTGGACCCCACTGCCCTTAACAGCTGCCTCCCCAAATCTTGTGGTTCTCAGCCAGGGATGCTGCCCAGTTGCAATTTATCCCTTAATCATAGTTTAAGACACCCTGCAAGAGGCGAGGGGCCTGAAACGCACCCAGTTCTGCACACAAGTGAGACGTTGCAAACCTGGCTGGAAAGACCCCAACCCCTCACTGGGGAGCACTGTGAAGGATGGGGTGAGTGAGGCTGGACTTGCAGCCCGCCAAAATCCTGGTGTGTTTTGCAAGCAGAAAGCGTGACAAATACATTCCATGCTCCCATCCCAGTGCCCTCGAGCAGTAGACTGAGTAAAGGATCCAGCCTCATTGCAGGGTGAAAAGGAGTTTAATTCTCAACTACCCCTGAGGATACCCTTATGGGGTAAGGATGCTACGTCTCCCCCAACCCAAATCAGACATTTTTTTGGGCCAGGATACTATAAATCTCTTTCTGCAATCTCTGGAGCAGAAGAACAGCAGGAAAATCTTGTTCCATGCCTGGAGCCAAGGCAGAGGGAGCACAGACAGGCTCCCAGAGAGTGCAATGCACAGCCACATGTGCCAGCCTGGTGCTTGGGATGTGGGAATGAACCTGGCCCCATGGGCGTGCTGTGTCCTACCACCTGCTCGGGGACCATGGCATCTGTGGCACTCTCACACCAGGAGCTCCTACTCTGTCCCAGAACTGGTGCTTGGAACTCTGCTCGCTCATCCTTGGCTGAGAGGGAGGGTCAGCCTGGTGTGATAGAAAGATGGAAAACTGAGGGAGAAAAGTCACAAAAAAAAGTGACACCTCCTCACCCAACACTGATGGGTGTCTGCAGGTTCTGGCAGCTTCACATGTTCCTGTGGTGAATGATATTTTAGCCCTGCACCTTCCAGATCACAAACCTAGGACAGACTTGTCAAATAATTAATCTCATATAACAATTGCTCTTGTTTTTCTCCAGCAAAAATTCCAGTTTCAGGTCCCTGACCCCAAGCATGTCTGACACGTGATCCAGGAGATAATGATGGCCACAAACTGGTGACCATACACCATGGGGGCACTGTATTCCCCCACTGATGGACCTGGCTGGGATGTGTTCCCAATTCCTACCTCAAGAAGAAAGTAATCTCAGGATGGAGACTCAATGTGTTGAGATAGAGGAATAGGGTCATGGCTCAGCTGGAGTTTCTACTCAGTAACTCACATGTACCAAAGTCCCTTGCTGTCCTGAGCCAAACTCACTTGTAGTTGGTGTGTCCCACAAGGGATTGGGGTGCCTGTCCTGGTGTGGTTTGGGATCTGTTAGATTACGTGTGGGGTCTACCCTCTAAGCCATCTGCCTCTGTGCCCCATGGGGACTTCATCCACCAGCAGAGCCATGCTGTGGTTCATCACTCCAATCATTAATAGTGCCATTAAGAGATCTGTTCACTAAAGGGGGATAACTGTCTGACTGCTGCTCTGACTGAGATAGAATTGTGAGGAACACAAAATCCCAAAGGAGCTGTGGGTGAGGATGCTCTTTCCCATGAGTAGAGCAGTCCAGCCTTCCCCTGTGCTTTGTCACAATGTCCATCCCCATCTTCCAGCTTGTGGCCACCCAAGGAATTGATCTTTGGGCACTTACTCCACAGACTGGGCTGTCACATCCTTCTGCTCCATTTATGAGCTGGGAGGAGCCCACAAGGTGGTGAATTATAAGCCAATGCTTTAAAACAGTGTTCTGAAGGTTTGGGAGCTGAATTATTATTTATAATGCCCTGGGGGCCCCATGTAATTTATGGACAGGTATGAAGACAAGTAGGCGCTCAGACATGGGGATGAGCCCGGTGTAAATGCTGAGATAGAAAGATAGATAGATGGATGGATGAAGATAAGCTTCTTGGCCAAGAGAGCTGGAGATTGAAAAACTGGAGATGGAGAAGGCTGCTCTTAGACACCTCTGCTCTTCTAGGGTGATACCCACTATCCCACTACTCTCATTCTGTAAAATGTCATCTCAAATACGGCGCAAATAATTAGTTTACTTTTATTTTCCTGAATTTATCTGAAGTGCAAGGAAAAAAAAGTAAAAAGGAATTGCTTTGTTGTTGCAATTTGCTGCTAGGCATTCCTATGTGTGCTAATGATAAGTATTAATTAAATAGCTTTCTGTTGTCTTTTAAATGCAGTTCTTTCAGGCTGTAATTAAAAACAGACACCCAGCCCTTTCTGTCTGCATAGGAAGAGGCAGGTAGGCCTCTGGAGCTCAGCACTTCTTTCCTTGTAACAGGAGAGAAGTGGAAAATGAGGCAAAACCAGTTTCCATTGAAAACTCACCACCCTGTGCATGTCCTTCACAGAGAAGGCAACCAGCTCAAGGAAATTAAAGGAATGTGACTTCCAAGATCCCAGCCCTGCAATCAAAGTAAGTTTATTTGCCCTTAAGATCTTTCAGCTTCATACATTTTAAAGGCAGAGGAGATCACTTTGTTTGATCTCTGAGCTACACAAGCTGCTGAACATCCCTCTGTTGCATTCACCATGCCCAGAAGAAACTTTTTGCCTTATGAACATTTTGATTTGAGTAGCTGGAGATAGGATTCCACCCTCTCACTTGTTTCTTGCTTTCCCCAATTTTTTTCACTCTTGCTGTGAAAAACCAGGCACTGCTGTAAATCCCCATCCCTGTGCTGCTCCTCTGGTCAGTATTAATCTCCTAGTTCAGGGTGTGCTGCTTAGGGAAACTGGAGCTCCCAACAGCCCTGCTGCCCTCTCCTTTTCCCAGCTTAAAATAGACTAAAGCCCTCTAGAAATGCAAATAAAATGTCAGATGCTCACGTGATGGAAAGCAACCACCAAACAAAATTTCCCATTTGCCCACAACACTGAATGACACTTAAGCCCAAATTTTTTCTGCCCTTAAAAGCAACTGGGCTTCACTTACCTAAAATGCTGTTGTTAATCAATAAATACATGAAAAGGCAATGGCTATCTGCTGTGCAGCTTATGAGAGTGGTGGGGGAAGATGCAGCTCACTCAGGGGATGCAATGGCCAGACACAGCCCATGAGAAAAAAGTTCAATAGCTGTATATACATTTTTTTGTGAATGGAAATATTTAATTATGCATTTGAGTAATTTATAACCTGAGATGTGTAGAATTTGTGTAATAAATACACAGCGAATATAAGACAGACACATGATCCTCGATTTGGGGCAGTGCAGCATTTTGGTCACCCAGGGTGATGCCCTGATAACTCCTCACACAGTTCATGAAGCAGCCACAGCCCTTTGGGGATCAACCCAAGGCTGGATTTGCTATGGGTTTTTCTGTCTCCCTCAGCCCAATGGCTGTGTCTGTGTTGTGATTTTGATGCAGCTGGATGGGATTTGGGAGCACAAGAAGGGGTCTGGGACACTCTGCAGGCTCCTTCTCTGGTGAGGGGAGCATGGGGCTGGGAGCATCTTTGGGGCCATTGGTGGCAGCAGCAACAGAAGTGGCTCAGAAGGAAATTTTTTCTCAATTATTTGCATTTTAGAAATGAGAAAGGGGGAGAAATGGAATGGAAAAAGCGGGGGAAAAAAAGAGAAAGTAAGCATTCAGAAGATAAATACTTAATTAAAAAGGAATTTGAATTCGGTTGAATTGAATCAAAAGATTTTTTTCTTTTCAGCAAACTTGAGCTTCTTTTGAGCAGAAACTGGAAAAGAAAAGAACCTTAAAAAGGTATTTTAAAGGCAAAATTACTCACTTTTAGTTCAAATTGTTAAAAATATTTTTCCGTTTTGGGAAAAAGAAGAAAATGTAGAAATTCTGCAAATTCTATGAATATTTAAATCACCGTATCACAAAAAAAGAAGGTGTTGTGGGGGAGATGAAAAGGGGAATAAGAGGGCTGGAAAACAGAGCAGCCAGCAGCTGCCCTGTGTGGCTCTGTCCTTGCCCTGACACCCCTGAGATCACCCCGAGCACTTTAAGATCACGAGATACTGAGAACAAAGAGTTTGTGTTCTCTTTTTTGCTCTGTAGTTCCCTGCATTTTCAGGCTCCCAAAGCTGTTTCAGCACTTTCAGGGCAGGTTAGAAACCAATTCTTAAAGAAAGCAGAGCAGAAAATCGCATGTAATGTGGCTCCAGGAGGGTGATGCTTTCAGAAAAATAACAAAACTAATGATTCCTGGACAACAAATACATTTAAAAATTTAAAAGTGGTATTTCGTGCAATTCCTCACTATTCATCTCATTGCTCTTACCTTGGGACTCCTCAAGCAGAGCATCACAGGAATTTACAAAACTTTTTTCTCATGAAATGGAACAACAGTGTTAATGCTGCAGCAAAAGAAGTGGGAAGGGGAGAAGGGGCTGTGTCTGAACATGGCTTTATTTTGGTATCTGATGTAGGGAATGGAGCAGGACTGACATGGGAAAAGGAAGATGAAATATTTTAATATCGAAGTTTGCAATCAGAGCTTAAACAACAGGTTTTGAGGGTGAGGTCTTTCTGTCACCAACTTTCTGTGTGACCCTGGGAAGGGTTGAGGTGAGGAGCAGGGGGACCCTCCTGCAGCTCCCCCAGGCTGGTCACTGCCACCTGGGTGACTCCTGGGGTCCCACACTGCCTGGGGACCAGGCTGCTGCCACCTCCTCAGCCTGAGCTTGGTGCCCTGCAGCTCCACTTGGTCCCTACCTGCCCAGCAAAGCAGCAGCACCCTGGGAACTCCTCGCTTCCGCTCCTCCGGGATGCTTGTGGGGATTAGCCAAGCTATGCTCCCTAAACCCATCACATGTGTTTCAATAGTTTTAATTGTTGCCTTTAAGATAATTACAGGCTGGAGAGCATGGACAGGAAGAGCCCTGTGGATTTGCACCGGGGCTCGGAGCACCGTTGTGTATGGAATGGGATATCTGCCACTTGGAAGGGTTTTTCCTGCTTGGGAGAGTGGTTTGCATGCCACAAGCAGGGAAGGCCACAGATTCCCACTTCCCATGGCTGGAACAACTGGAACAAGGTGTCCCCCTGCCCCCTACTCCACCCGCCCTGGGGAAAGAATCCCCCAGCACCTGGCTCAGCAGTTCCTGACCCTTGCTCATTTAAGCTGCAGCTTTTCCCTCCTTCCCACATCTATTCAGAAGGCAGTGAGGACCTGAAGTGAGCAGCATGTTGAAAATCAGGCTCATAGTGGGGCAGGAAGAATCCAGGGCCCATCTTGCTTAGAGATGAGCAACAGCAGGCAGCCCCAGCACACTCCTTGGCTCTTAGTGAGGTGGACCATACTTGGGTTTTTTAGTATAGTATGGATTGCCCTGGTCCCCTGCTGACTATCCAGCCTTCATCACTAGAGAAAACACTTTCCTGATTTTAAAGGCAGATATCTCTGTCCCTTCCATAGCCTAGAGTGATTCAATATTGAGTGAGAGGATTGCAGTCACTGCTTTTCCTCTATTTGCACCTTTCTTGCAATTGTTTTGTTGGAGCTCCCTGCTGGAGAGCAGGGCAGGCAGCTCCCACGAATAAGACAACTTCCTAGATGCTGCCTCACCACAGAAGAGCTGCGGCAGCACTGAGGACCCTTTTTGGGGCACAGACCTTCCCTGGGTTCACCACACAGCACAGGACTTCTCCTGAGATCTTCTCCAACCTGCTGTGCCACCATGAAACCCAGCAAAGAGTTTTTGCCTTTGCATTCGCAGTAACCTTTTTATCACTGGTGATTTCAAAAATAAAAACAAGATTTCATCTACATCCAAGAGTTTGCTCCAGTCCAGCCCCCTGGATGCAGGATGTCTCATGGCTAGTGTGGATCCAGAGGATCTGGCTGGTTGCTCCCAGACACTGAAACCTGCAGTTACCAGAGGGGTGATGTAGCACACTGAGGGTGGGATTTGTTTTAGAATTCAATTCATAGAAATTCATTTAATAGCACTTCCCCTAAAGTGCTGCTCTTCTTCCACCCAAACTCTTAAAATGGAAATAATTATGTCAAGGAAAAAATTTGGAACAACTCAAATATTAAAATGCAGTGAAGGTGAACTGGCTCCTGGGTGGAGGGGACGGGGATGGGCTCCATCACTGCTGCCAAGGTGAGTTTTGGGGACCTGTTCAGACCTACATCTGCTGGCAGTGGATTAGAAGTCAAACCCACCTGAAATCCAGAACTAAGCATCCTGAGGGGCTCCTCGAGGATGGGATATTCCCCTCCATAAGCTGCCGACTTTGCCCCAACAATCCTTCACATCCCATCCCTCTTCTCCCTCTCCCCTTTTCCCTTCCCTTCCCTTCCCCCGTGATATGACGCATTGGCAGAGGAATAAAATAATCAGCTATTGCTTTATTACTTTTTCCACCCCTGCTTCCCTCACGGGCAACTGTATTTCGGCAAATGTTTTTAATATTTGCTAATAAAAGCAGCTCCAGTAATGACATGCTCCCTCCCCAAGACAAAATTACCGGGACTGGCGTTATCTAACAAACTCGTTTTGGCACAAGCGCGTCTGCGTTCGAGCCATTTCTGCCCATTCACAGGATTATCAGCCATCTCTGCAGCCAGCCCCAGCCCTCCTCTCTCATTCCTAGTTAATTGGTGTGAAATTGGAGCAAGTTCTCAGGTGATAATGTGTTTGCATTTACTGCTTCACTGAACCACCCTAGCCACTCAATCCCAGCTTCATTAAAGCCTCAATCTCAGCTTTTGCTCCTGGCTGTGAGCTTCAAACCCTATTTCCTGCGTGGCAGACATACAGCCTAACACATGTCAGGAAGACAGCTTGAGCAGAGCTGCTGGGAACAAGCACAGCTACTGCCCGGGCGCCGCTCCGGGAAAATCACGTTCGCGGTGGGAAAGATGCTTGGAGTCCCCACGATGGCTTCACGCTGCGTTGGTTGGCTCCCTGCTTTGGAAAAAGGCATATTTTGTACCCTTTAATTATACTTGATTAATGAATTAATTTTAATTTTTTTTTTTTCTACAGCACTTTGAAGATAAAAACCCCTTCGTCTGAATTCTGTGATTAGTATTTAAAGACTCAAGTGGAATATTTGTAGGCAGAAAAACCTAACCGAGGAATGCCTGTGTTCAAGCATTCAATAGGGCCTATTCACAGGATAGATTCCAGGGTTATTATTAGCAATAAGGTTATCTTTGGCATAATCTTTTTATGCACAACATGCTATTGGATTCCACCCTCCCTTTTTGCTCAGGCCCCGGGGCAGAAGGTAGACAAACCAGAGCTGGTTCAAGCCTTGCAAGTGTTTTTCATGCAAGTGGAGCTGAAGCCTGGCAAAGCCTGCCACGGTTATATTTAGGACAAACCGTAAGATTTTTTTGGTGCAAGATGCACGCCCCAGAATGCTTCTGCATGGAGGGAGAAGTGTGCTGCCCTTGGGGTGTCTCCAGCCCTGCCAGCACACGCTGTAGAGGACCTGCTGCACATTGGGGACTTGTGTGACACCCTGTGGGGAGTGACCCTTCATCTGCATGGAGAGGGATGAGTTGGGCTGGTCCTATGCCCGCAGGTCATGGAGGCAGCTCCGAGCATCCCCCGGGCATGAGAGATTTGACAGGTCTGGACACAGCTCTGGACTCGGACAAGTCTGGACACAGCTGGGGAGAGAAGCCCTGCCAGCCCCACCACTGGGTGAATCTCTTTTGGGGAGCTGGAGGTGGCTCTCTGCTGGGTTGGATGTGCACCAGGGGTCCCACCTGCCCCCAGCCAGGAGGGCTGACACAGTGGGGCTGCAGGCTTGATCTGGGCATGAAAGGAGGCAGCAGCTGTCGCCTGCCTGCCTTTAATTTGGTGGTATTTCTAGCTCTCATAAAGCTAAAATGTAGGAGGTGGGGTTTTGTAGTTGTTGGTGGTGCTTTTTGGTGTTTTGTTGTGTTTTTTTTAATGGGTGGTGGGTGTGATTTTTCAAACGCGTTCCCTTTGGCACGTCTGTGCCAGCGGCGTTGGTGAGAGCCCTAGAATGCTCTGCTCAGGAACACCTTCCTTTGAAACTTGTGTCTCCCCAAACCCACCGCTGAGCACTGCGGGTGGGAGGAGATGAGGCCACCTTTGGCTGTGGTCCCTCACCCTGAACAGCTCAGCTGCTGCACGGGGTCCCCAGATCACCCCAAAAGCAGCGCCAGAAATGGATCAGGGCTGCTCCTCCACGGCCAGGCTCCCCAGCCTGGATGCAGGCAGAGCCAAAACACAGAGGCACATTAAAGGACGGCTGGTGTGGCTTTGAAACAGCGCGGCAATCCCCTGTAGCCTAGTTTTTAGAGAAAGTATTTTGTAGCTGGTTTTTCTCTTTGTGACTAAACGTGGTTATTAGGCCCCAAGTGCATCATTAAACCTGTTATTAAAAGTAAACATGTTAAGAAGAATATACTGCTGTGAAGCAAGCTCATCCAGGGCACTGGACCCTCTGGAAAAGCCATTAACATTTGAATTTAAAGTGAACCTAGTTAAGAACATATTGGACTAATTCAGGGCCTTAGAGCTATTAAAATGACTGCCATTAAAAATAAATATGTTAGGCAGAATATGCTGCATAATTAAAATTATTACAGTGTTTACTCTGTTTTTTATGCTGGCCTCTAGTTTAAGAGGTTATTTGTGTTTTTTATATTTATACATACATGGTAATATGTCTAACTGTATGTATTTGGTTATCTTTTGTCTTAAAATGACTCTGTAGGATAAATTTGACTTCCTTGTTGCAGGATGAGGCAGAGCCCCAGTGGGATGAAGTCTTCATTAAAACCATAGGGGAATAATAAATAAGTCTTGGCTATATTTTAGTGTTGTGGCCACAGTCCAGTGGCTGTTGAGTTCAGTGGGAATCTTTCCTTGACTTTGCCATGCTGGGTCAGACCTCAGGAATGTGTCTCTTGCTTTGATGGTTTTGCTATTGGTAGGTCAGCCTGGAAAATCAGCAAATCAGCAGCTTTGCTCTCCAGGGGCCATTCCCAGGCCGAATTCCACCAGGTTCATTTCCCTGGTCCCCTGCAGCTCAGGTGTCCCTGGGGAGGTGGCAGGGTGGGACCATCTGTCACAGGGCTCTTCCCACCTGGGGGCCTTGCTGTGTGGGAAAGGTGCTCCCAGGGAAGAGTTTCTCCCAGCAGTTTCGGAGATGAGCAGTGACCTCTGCCTTGCCAGTGCCTGTGAGCAGTGGCATCTCCTCCCACACTCCTGGTGTAACATAGATCCAACCCATACATAAATGTGTTATAGATCCAGAGAAAAGTCTGGGTTGGAAAGGACCTTTCAAGGTCATCTGGCCCAAACTCTCCTGCATCTTCAACTAGACCAGGGTGCTCAGACCTCTGCCCAACCTGACCTGAATATTTACACGGATGGGACATCCACCATCTCCCTGGCAGCCTGTGCCAGTGCATCAGCACTCTCCTAAAAAACCTCTCTTCCTTATTATATCTTACATCTGATCTGGAACTCAAACAGGGGCCATCATGCTAAATGCAATTTCCTCCCAGGGACTTGTATGGGAGCTGAGGCTTTTACTTTTAATTCTTAATTAAATTAAAAATTTATTCTGGGGAGATTAAAAAAAAAATAAAAATCTGAGCGCTCACCATACCAGCCAAGGGCAGTTTCCCAGTAATTCCTTTGGGAGGCCCAGCAAGTGCAGCACCCCTCAGGATCAGAGGTGGTAGGAGCACAGGTTAGGGTGGAAAAAGCTATACGAAGGAATTGCATGGGATGGGAGCTGTCCCTTGGAGAACAGCCTGTTGGAGTGGTTTCACTGTGTTCATTAATTGCAGTAAAAGGGATAAGAAGTTAATTAAACCCTGCTGGGGTCAGTGACCAGCACCTTCCCCTCCAGCTCTCCTCCCCGGAATGCTTGGGGTCTGCATTCCCAGTAGCCACAGGGCCACCCTGGTGTCTGTGGGGGTCTCAGGCTGCACAGCCCAGCCCCGTGGGTCACCTGTGGGATGTTTCCCAGGCTGGCACGACCCAAAACTCCCATCACCGGGGGAGATCAGCGGACGGGGATGTCAGCAGGTGGCACTATTTCTTCTGCGATAGGAGCTGCTGGCTCCCACCTCGGCTCCGAGCTGGACCAGGGGAAGCTCCGGGCTCAGGGCGAGGCGCTTTGCAGAGCCCCATCAGCGCTGCCCTGGATCTTCGGGGGATGCGGAGCCGGGTACGGAGCTCACAGGTCCCTCCCCATGGAGACCTGTCCTCCTGGAGGTTCCTTCCCATCGGGTTCCCCACAGTGACTCAGTGATCACCAGCACAAACCTCAGGCCACGCTGCCAAACCACCGCGCTGCTTGTTTCGTATCGGCTCTTTTTTTTTTTTTTTTTTGGGTTGAAAATCGCTGTTTGCTGCTGAATTTTTGTGCCCCTCCCTGCTCCCCGTCACCTGCACCCCACTCCAGGTGATACTGCTGTGTCCAATGTCCCCAGATGCTGCCAGCTGGAGAGATGCTCACAGCTGGAGATTTCAGTCGGACGAGTCCCAAGGGGGATCACACCATCCTGATCGGCCCTTTAAGCTTATTATATCACCTGAAAACCCCCTTGCCCAGCTCTGCCCCAGCACACCGGGGGTCGCAGGACCCTGGGGCTGCTGTCTTCTGCCCCCTCCTTGATTTCACCAGGACCAGGGCTGCTCCAGTGGCTCCCGGCTGTACCTGTGCTGCAGCACTGGCCAGCCGGGGGGTCATTTTCCACCGCACCGAATTAAACTTCATCTCCGAGAGGTGCTACCCAGCGCAACTGAATATTTAAATAATAAAACGAAACCGTGCTGGTGGGAGTACAGCTGCTATTACACTTATTAGTTAATTGTGGCGGTGTTTCAGAGCCCTAGGCATGCACCTGGACCCCTCGTGCTAGGTGCTGTACAAACAGGACGGAGGAGAAGACTTTGGCGTTTAAAGGCACTGAGTCATTCCTTCGCCCTCTCATCTGAAACCTCAGCTTTGTGTAAAACCTTTAGGATTTTGTTTAATGGGCGCAGCTAATGGTGAGGTAATCAGGGAGCCTTTCGACACAGAACCCAGCGATCAGTGGGTTGGATGCCTTTTGATCTCTCTGCGGAGCAAAGGCATCGAGAGGAGAAGCTGCGAGGTACCGGGAGATGCTCTGCGAGTGGGCGGCAGAGACCAGCCCGGGGCAGCATCTCCCACACTAAGCCCCTTGTGTTCGGATCCAGCTGGGGACCATCACCCTCATGCCGTGTTCTGGTGCACACTGGGGCCTCGTGGGCACATCCCTGACACTGCTTAGATGTCACCCAAGAGGAGATAGGGACCACTAGGGATGACTGTCTCTCCCTGCCTCCTGCAGAGAGATGTCTGTGCAAGACTTCTGCTTGCAGAGCATGGGTTTTGACCTGTGGTCTCTGAAGGCACCAAAACTGAGCAGTGGGTGCAAGCCAGGTCCTTCTCAGGCTCCTGCATGTCCTGCTTCTGTCTGGCCATCTCTACAGCATTGCTTCCCAGAGGAAACCATGGAAAGAGGAAAAGGTCCCCAGCAAGTCCCTGCAGCAGAACGATGGCTGATGGATGCTCACAAGGTGGATGGGCTCTGCTGGGTGGTTACGTGAGGAGCCCGGGGTGTCCCTCCTGTGGCTGTGTGTGCAGTGCACAGCCAGGATGGAGCAAAAGTCCCTTAGGCTGCTCCTCTCCTGGGGTGACTTCACCCAAAACCTTTGGTGTGGCAGCATCTGGCTGGGGCTTGAGCCGGGGTGATGGTCTGGCTGGCAGAGGCTCCAAGGGAAACCTGTGGAGCTGTACTCGTGGGTACATTCTTTCACACTCATCTTGGCCTGGCAAGCTGGTACAGGCCACACCTGCAGGACTCCTTTCCCTTTCTGCTGGTGTGAGTGAGGTCTGACTCTGGAGATCCACCTCAGGGTGGTGCTGCTCCTCTCCCATCACCTGGCACCTGGGCACATGGGGTGAATGGGTCAGCTTTGTAGCCCCCCAAGATCCCAGCCTTGTAGGAACAACCTTTTCTGACTCAGCTGGGACCAAACTTTGCCAGGTTAGGGTTCAGCTGGATGAGTCACAGGAAAGGGGGAAAGGGATGTATGGACAGAGCAAGGAACAGATAATTTTGGGTTAAACATACAACTTCCTTCTAAGGGCTAATGCTAAGGCAATATTTTTTTAAAGAATCTTGCAGGAGTGTGTTCAGTGCTACAGTAGAAATAGCAGCATTGAGGATCTCCTTTTCTGTGGCAGCCAGATCATGAGATGGAGGAAGAAGATAGAGATGCAGCTGCTTCTGCTGGTGTCAGATTAGGATGTCCCAGTCTGTTTAGGATGTGCATAATAAAGAATAACCTCCTCTACAGTTATCACACCTGACAGGCAACTAAGAATAAATAACATGGAAAAATGTTATTTATTTAATAATTATTTAATCATAATTTCTTCATCATAAGGAAATTGAATGGACAAGGTAATGCAGAGGATAATACAACTGAAGATCACAGCCAAAGCTGTAGCTGAGGACAAAGTGAACTTGCTCAGCACTGGAAGGGACGGTTTGCTGCTCTGCTTTACATTGATTGTCATGTGTCTGAAACATAGGGATGTCAGGCTGGGAGACCAGGCCCCTCACAAAGGTGCTTCTCCAGCAAATGCCATGATAGTCCTGACAAAAGACTTCTCTCTGGGGCTGGCACCAGTGAGGTGGGTCATGTCAGTTTGGTCAAGGCAAAGCCAGAGATGGTCTGTCTCACTGTGTCACTGCACGGCAGTGCTGAGAGCCCAGGGGGTGCCACTCATCCTGCGGGATGGCTTTAGGTGGGACTGAACACCCACTCTGTCCTAGGAGCTGGCATCTGCCACTGGGGTCCTCTCTGCCCTGAGCTGTCACCAGCACAGATCCTGTCCAAGCAGCGACATCTCTGTGGGGCAGATAAATTTCTTCAGCCCATTTTGCTGATCTTTCTCCTTGTTCCAGCCGTGGGGACCTCACCTACCCTGGCTATGCTCCACTGATGCAAATCCTTATCTCAGCCAGCTTCAGTCATCAGGGGTGGGAACTGTATCACTAAATGCAGACACATAAAAGCCCCAGAGGTCTTGCTCTGTTCTTTTCATAGTTGATGGAGATTTAATCTGCACAGCCAGGGGAACTGAGGGTGCAGCTCATCTTGTCTTGAAGCAGTTACAAGCAGGCTGGGTGAATTTTACCTCCAGAGGGCCTTTGGTGACTACAAAGGGAGCTGAGGTACCTGCTGTGCTCCAAATCAGTGCTGCAGAGACTGACTGTCGAGTGATGCAAATGTCACCCCGGTGACACTTGGCTCTGGGCTCCTTCAGCAGAGAGTGCAGAAAAATACCCATAGGGCAGCTCAGCCTGCCTGCCCTAGACATGTCTCCAGAGATGGAGCAGGATGGGCCTCTGGGGCATCCTGACTCTTGCTGGGGACAGTAGATGTTTTAGGTGGCTAAAATGTGTTAGAGGTGTGTTCTAGGAGGTAACTTAGCAGATGAGCATCCTCCCTACCTTTAGTCTAAGATCACTGCCTCTCACCAGGCTGCAGAAGAGCTCATGGATGCAGATCCATCACTGCAAGAGGGTGAGTGCAGGGCAGAGAGCCCAGAGCTGTGTGCTGCCTGCCCCACTGCAGGGCAACCCCGAGTCCCACCAGCATGCCCAGTGGATCTCAAATGGGGCTAGAGCCTTGCACTGAAAAAGAGCCCACCAGCAGAGGTGAGTCCTGTGTCTTGGAGAAGGATGTGAGTGTAGAACTTGTGAGGAGAGGACTGTCAGGGTCCAACAAATAAACCCTGGGGACCAGCCTATGTGTGTAGAAGACATCTCATAGCTGTTTCTCCCATATGTTTCTTCTTCCTGAATCCAAACAGGTGACACTTTGAGAGTTTCTGGGAGCTATCATCACCCTCTATATCCATGACCATGTGGCCAGGGGTGTGATGTCCACACATAGGACTTGCCAGACCACTGACCTCATCCTTGACTTTCACCGATAGTCGAGGGCTTTGGGCTAGCTCTCAATAGCATGACAAAAAAGTGACCTGCAGACTACCCCAGTGAGGGAGAAGGGCAAGTGGCGCAACGTGACTGGAGCTGGTAGTGGGGATGCTGGTCCCAGCATCCTGCCATTTCCCCTGGTTTCAGCAGCTCAGCTGGGGGTGAGGCGTCACACGAGTGTCCCAGGGCCAGTGCTCTGCTCTCCCTCCTCCCTTTATCTGCAGATCGTGCTATGCTAACAAGGCACACGTACAATGTTTGTGTGTGCATGTGAGACAGAGTGCTGACTCTGGGCCAAGTGAGAAAAATCATTAGTTACAGGCTCTGCAGGACTGAACTTGACGAGGAACTTGGGGCTTTGCCCCGACAGCGCTCGGCGCTGGTGCATTATTCAGTTTGTGGCTATGTTGATTTGCAGATCTAATCATTCCAACAACACATACAGAAAATTAATTTGGACGTGGGCCTGGTTTCTAGAGAAAGTTGGACCTAAAGGCAGGAGGTTGGTTGTATGGCTCAGGCAAAGGCCCAGGCTGGGGAATATCCCGTTTCCATCTCTTGAGCCTCACAAAGGAGATGGGATGGGGATGGAGTGGCAAGGAGGAGTGGTGATGAGTGGTACTGGAGCATGGGATAAATAAAATTTCATCCCCACTGAGTCTTTCAAAATCAAAGCCATAATCACTCAGCACTGGATTGTGTTCATACCTCTCGCATTCATGGGAGATGAGTTGGATGAAGGGGAAGATGTTCTCCTTTCCCCAGCCAAGGGATGGCCCTCAAGAGGTACTGATTCAACAGATTGATTCAACACATTTCTAAAAATACATCTGCTTGGGAAAACATTGCTACTGAGAGTCAGACCAGATGCACTATTCCTGGACTGCCCAAGCATTCAAACCCTTTCCTCTTCCCAAACACCATAGAGTCCTCCATGGAGAAGAATCTATGGGTTTGAGTTACTTCCAGCTGTGAGAGATGCTGCCTTCCCTCCCACCCAGTCTGTGAGAGCTGGTAGCAGCCTGCAAATCCCTATGTCTTGAATTACCCGGTGAGCACTCTCCCTCCTTTTGATTGCAGACCCCTTAACTTTGCCTTCAGCCAGGGCTGTCTCAGCCCTGGACGTGCTGAATGGCCCCTTTTAAAATGGGATTTAAGAGGGCATTAAGGACTAATTAGGTCTAATGAACAGCAGTGGCTGTTTTAGACCTGGTGCCTCCAGTTGACATCAAAGGGTGAAAGGGATTGGGTGAAGCCGGAGGAAGTGTTATCAGCAGCAGGGAAGATTTAGACCCTGCAAAATCACCCCCCAGCAGGGGTGTTTGTGCTCCTAATCCCTCTGTGCCTGTCAGGCAGGGAGGTGGCATGGTCCTGTCCCATTGGAGACAGGTGGCATGGAGAAATCCTGGTGGGAGCCCATCATCGCCATAGCTGCCTCCTCTGCCATCCCTCACCATGAGCGGCTGCCATGGAATTGGGTGATCTGGGGCCACTCCAGGATAGGGGTCCCAAGAGAGGTGAGGGACAAGGTGGGAACAAGAGAAAGGAGGTGGAAGGGGACACGAGAACACATTCAGAACCGGGAGAGGAAGGGAGGCAGCTATTTGCCTCTCCTGGGAGCTTCCTCAAGTGCAGGCAGGGGTGAGTCAGGGCTGCTCATACACAAGCTGCTCATTAGCAGTGCCGATGCAGGACCCTGAGCCAGGCAGGATTTATGTGCCCAGGGTGCAGCAATAGCAGCTGAGTCACACACCCCACCCAAAACATTTCAGCCTCTCACCATCTTCTGCATGTCAGAGGACCTTTATTGTAAGGGCCTGCATTGTCTGAAAGCCAGGCGCGGTCTGAGGGCACAGGCACTGTGCAAAGCCAGCGGTACCTGCCTCCCATCCAGAGCACCACCAGTTATCTCCTGCCATGACTCGGGTGGTTTCGCCACTGCTGGGAAGTCAGGGGTCAGACCCAGCACCACGGGAGCCGTTTCCTGCCCTCTGCCAAAGCTGGCGGTCCGGGATGGGCGCGATGGAGTTTGCCAGCAGCAATTCTCCCAGTGGTGCAGTTTACACGGCAGTATCGAACAGCGGTTTTCTCGGGGGGGCAGGGATGTTACAGATATCAAATCCTTTCACTGGAAAGTCAGATCTCGGCAGACGGTATTTTGGAGAGCGCAGGGAAAACAACAACTATTTATGGTTGTTGTTTAGGGTTATGGACGCAAATGCCCTTGAATGATACAAACCGTCTTAAGGGGAATTTTTGCGGCTGATTAAGCGTAACCACAAAGCTTCAAGAAAACATGTGTTTATTTTAAGTAAGTAATGTTGATTACTAATGAGAATACTTAGTAGATATGATCAAAGGTAGCTGAAGTGCCGTCATGATATCAAAGACTGGGATGGAACGCTTAATTTAGATGTTGAAAAGCCAATCTAAGGTGAGCGTCTTGAAAGTAAATATCATTAACAGTATCTAGATTAGACCAAGGTATAAAAAGAGTTGGAGGTAACAGCTTTCAAATCTCCCGTATAAACAGGCAGGTGATGCTGTAACTGGGGGAGGCGAGTCAGACACAGAGCCCAGGGTAGGAGATGGATTGTGCATCTGGCGCACGCAGCCCCTGGCCGGGCTCCCGGCTCTGCCCATCAGCATCTCAAGGGAGCCGGCTCTTGGGAGCCAGCGTGGCTCCTTTCTGCTCCAGCTTACCCAGGGCAAATGGATGGAAATGAATCCCCTGCTGCCAGTATCTTCTGCTTGAGCCCTTGTGCAGGCTCTGGCTCAGGAGAGAAGGCTTGTGAGGGGCGCTGAGCAGGAACAGGGTGCCCTCTCTGCCAGCTGACCCAGGAGGTCAGGGAGACTGATGGAGGGATGAGTCTGACACTTCAGCTCAGTGCTCAACATCCAGGGGTCTGCATCCTGCTTCTGAAGCTTGTTTCTCTCTACTACCCCTGTGCTGCTCTACTAGCCAGAAGGTGCTTGGGAAGGGGCTCCACATGTCCCTGCTGTCACCAGCCCTGCTCCTGGATGTAACATCCCTGCAGCGAAACACTGAAGGGATTTGGGACAGGCAGGACTCTATATCCCCTTCTCTTGCCAACTATGTCATGTAAGAGGGAATATGTTATTGATTTACCTTATATTCATCTCAAGTTTCTGGGTCAGAAAAACAAACAGTATTAATTGAAAAAAATTTAAATGTGGCTGAGCCACGATCCACAGTGTCTTTTGCTAAAAACCTGTGCCAAAGTCCATCGGCTGGAGACCTCCATGGTGGCCTCAGATCTCTGTCCTCCCTGCTGTCTCCCCAGGACCACTGCAATCAATCCCCTCTCCACCTCTGCTCCCACTGCCCAAGGTTAGCAGGGACCCTCTTATCCCAAATGCCCTGATGATGGCCAGCACTCCCGTGTCATTCCCACAAAAGCCACGTCGGGGTACGCTCGGCTCTGCACGTTCCCCTGGCCCGAGCCCCTTTGATGGAGCGCTGCGGGGCAGCGAGTGGTGCCAGACTCTTGCCCTGCCTTGCGTAGGTTGGGAGAGTTTTGCCTTCCCATTTGGGGCCCAGGGAATGCCCACATCGCTGGCTCTGCTGGGCACCCTGGCTGGCCACACGTGGGCCAAGAAGGCTGTTGCTGCATGAATCATCCCCCCTTCCCCAGCTGCACTGGTGGTCCCACATTTTGCCAGGGATGCTGGAGACAGGGAGAGGTGTTTTCCAGGGATAAGCCTCACAAGGGTTAAAGGAGGGTGGCTTTGCAGGCAGGAGTGCCTGCTGGGTGAGGGCACATACCAAAGAGCTGGAAGGGCTGGGCGCTGGCCTTGCACAGGCTGATGCTTTACTACATCATTTAAAAAGGTGCTTTCCAGAAAAATAAACTTGAAGTGCCTGTGAGCTACTTTCAAACATGGACTCAAACCCCAGCCTTGCAAAAGAAAGGGGCACTGAAGCTTTTAAAAGCCCTGGTGTCCCCATGTCCTGGCTGGACACCCTGCACAGCCCATGCGTGGCTCAGGAATTGCTGGACACTGCAGGTCCAACATCTCAGCCAGGGCTGGAGCATCTCATCTCCAGTGAGTGGTGACACTGCCATGAAAAGCTCTTACCAGAAGTCTCTTTGCTCCCAAGTGTTTTGCAGGCTCTTGAGTTGTAACAACAATAACAACAGAAAAGTACAAAAGCTGGTGATTTAAGTAGCTTGCGAACAAATCACTCCCCTGTTTGCTTGAGTGTCACCTGCTCAGTATCTGCTTCATGATACGGATGCACAGTTTTCTCTTGGGCAATGAAAATCTGCATTTCTAATACATTAGAAAAGAAAATAAATAAAATCTAACATGAACAAAGTGATTTCTGGCCCTCTTTGTATATTACAAAGGAGCAAGATGGGCACAGACCCAATTCCTTTGTTCTTTTCTGATCTCTGCTACTGCGAGCAATATTTGTCAAGAGATTTGAAGCTGCAGATGAAAAGTGCTACCTACGGATCGAGTATTATTACTGCTTTAAACTCACACCCTTCAAACCAGCTGGCTGTCCCTGTTTAAAGGAGGTGTGTGGCCAAACAGGTAGGACAGACACCAGCTGCCAGGATGCCCTGGGTCTTGGCTCATCCTCACTGCCAAGGCTGTGGATGCATTCCACGTGCAGTCCAGCACGGACCCTCGCTGTTGATAGCACTGGGGTGGCAGCAAGGAATGCAAACCTGGGGTAGGGAGCTGCTCGAGAGCATTTTTAAGACCCAGATTTTGAGATGGAGCTGAACAAGTTGCTTCAGTGTCAACACTGCTGAGTTTAATACCAGAAGATGAATGCATGGTGGGATTAGGTGACGTGGAGGTTGGTGTTGTACAACCCTGGGTGGACATGCAGGGAAGCAGAGTCTCTCCTGTCACAGCATCATTTCCTGGAAAAACTGGTCTGCACTTACTGCAACTCTCCATGACCAAAGTGCAAGTGTGTGGGGAGGAGAGATTGGATTTTATTTTCGGGTGATAAATCTATGCTCACAAAATTTTGCTGCACAGGAGGAACTGGGAGATGCCCTGCCATGTTCTCTGTGAGCTGGGAGCCATCCTGGCATTCCCAGCACCAACAAAGAGAAACCCATCCATGACATTAAGTTCTGCTCAACAGCAGCTCAGATTAAGAAAGGTTTTCTTGTGCTGGAAACTCCATGAATAAGAATGTTAGGAATTGGCTTAAACCACCAGTGACATAATTAGAAGGCTTTTGATATGCCAATTTGGCTGATCTCAGTTACTTCCCCCTGGTGCTGGGGAGTGTCAGCAGAGGGATTAGCCTCCAGTCACTTCCTGACACTCTGCTAAATCTTCTCTCTCTTTGTTCTTCATCCAAAACAAGGGAAAAAAAGAAAAACAGGGAAGCAGCTCAGGAGATACTGAAGTGAAGCAGCGTGTGCTGCATCCCTGACCTGCCTTCAGTTTACACTACAGGCTCTCCTTAGGGGTGTAATGCAATTACGGCTATAACTGGGTGCTATACATTTTAATCCCATTAGAAACAGCCTTTTAACAGCTCCTGACTGACTATAATATGTAATCTCATTAGAGACACTACCTTTATACCTTGTACAAGAACATCCAAGCAGAAATCAAAGGCTGGGATAAGGCTAACATGGTTTTCTTCTTTTAAAACACTGTCTGCTTTTTTGCTTGTATTTGGGGTGCTGGTGCATAGGCACAAAGGCACAAAGGGTTTGGTGGGGCCAGGCTGGATGGGGTTTGGGGGCCACCCCTGTTTTTTCTCTTATATTCCATCCAGCACCCATCATTTCCTCCCAGGGATGGGGTCCTGCTGTGTGCAGCCCTGAGTCTGATCCAGGTCTGCTGGCCTGGCACACACAGCGATGTGGAATCCTGGTCACCCTTGAGGTTGTCTCCTGCAAACTCAAGGCAAATATTGACCGAGGCTGGGCCAAAGCTGGAAGGATTTCTCCTGCTGGAGCGTGTTCATGGTGCTGCCTCCCACGATACCACACTACACTGACCAAAGCCCTTGGTGCGGGTGCAGCTGTGTCTACACCACGTCTGCGTGTGTTGCTCTGCCAAACGGGGGGAGGAGAAAGGGAGGGGTGATTTTTAATTTTTTTTTTTTAAATCTGTTTTACTCAAGGATTTATCGGTGCTCAAGCGTCTCCTTTCATAGTGTTCTTTGAAACTTTAGGCAAACTTCAGAGAAAATTTCTGGGGGAAGGCAGACTTGAAGATGTTCAGTTCCTACATCCTATGCTAAAATAGACTTTCGGACAGTTTTCACGTAGTTTTGATCTCGTTAGAGACCTACCCACATAGGATAGGGACAGTGTGGATGTCCCAACCACGGGCCAAGTTTGGCTGGGTTGTGCTCCCTATCTGAGAATCCAAACTCTCAAACACCTGGCCACAGCTGGATGGGGGTCCAGTTGTCACTCCCATCCCAATTCAGCTCAGATGGTGTTGAAATAGCAGCTCAGCCCAAAACACTGGGATGGAGAGCACAAGGCTTGGACAGGGCAGCAAAGGTCAGGGAGGGAGGAGAGCAGGACAGGACAGACCTGTTGCATGGGGACAGCAGGGCGGTCCCCTCTCCATCTAAAAACCAAGATACTGCAGCCAAGGGCGGCCAAGACCCAGTCCTGGTCTCTTTCTGAAGGGAGAGCAGCTGATCTGACTTAATCTGAACTGTTGTATGAGTCCTCATGGATCTGGATGGCAACCAATTACCTGGGCATAAATCTGTTAAAGAGAGGGGAAAAGGGCAATGCTGAGCTGAGCCGCACATCAGCCCAGTGTTGGGGGCCACTGTGACTGTCCCTCCGATGAGGCTTAAGAGATGTTGATCTTTGGGATCTTTAAAGACTGCAAAGACACTTATTTTTTGCAAGAGGGGTGTTAATCCCAGCAGATTCACAGGGGTGATAAAGCACTTTGTTTCTTGCTCTACAGTAATTGCAACTTCTGACAACTCTGATAAACTAAAATGAGGTTCTCAAAAGCATCCACCCAAGGCTTTGTGGGGCTGCAGTCAGGGTTGTATTTAAATGCCCCTAATGAGTACCTAGAGCAAATGGGAAAGACATGCAAATCAGATGTCTAATTGAATGGGCCTTTGAAGGAATATCCCAAGCCGCTGGGTAATTGATGGGTTATCTTTCCACTGGCTTGCCTTGATTGCATCTTCTTCCGCATTACTCTTTCCTAGGAGTCTGGTTTAGCAGGAAAAGTGGTGCACCAGGATTAAATGCAGCTCTTCTTCACAGACTGAACGAGGACATTTGCTACCCAGCAGTACGACCCTTCTGCAAGGCAGTCATTATTAAAATCTCTCTAGACTGGTGTTTCTTCCAGGCATGGAAGTGCCTTATCGTATTGCATCTGAGCACTGCGCTCAGTAAACTGCCTCACGACCTGCTCTCCAAAGTCAAGGCATGACAGATGAAATAGCTTTCCCATCAAGTTTCCTGGGCCCACTTCTCCAGCAGGAGTAAATTGATGTGATTGCCTTCATTTGGATGTAGCAAAGCTGATTTGTGCCATATGGAAATGTGACCTGTCTGACCCATCGGCTCCGTTGGTGTCTCATGAGGATTTATCAGTGTTGCATATATGAATTTTGCTTTGCTTAAGAGCCTTGTGTTACGTTTGTGCAAGAGCCAGTTGCCAGCAGCCACCGTTATGGCCAGGCAACTTTCAGCTCAGCAATGAGCAGGAAAAAGATTCCCCGGTTGGAGCTCTGTTTGGACTCAAAACTGAGGCACAAATCCCTAAATTTGGGGATGTGTCTATACCAGAGTTGTCTGGGCTGCATGAGCTCTCTCCAGCAACTCTGATGACCACATTTTGTCAAACACACATGGCCCCTGGGGACACTTAAAAAGTTCTGGGGTATCTGAGACATCCTCAAGGGCTGATTTATGTATCCATGGGAGACTGGAGCAGCAGCTGGCGGGTGGAGAGGGTGGATACTCAAGTACATCTCAACAACTGTCTTTAAGGCTGTATCTTGTTGTGTTTGAAGGGCACAAACACATTTGCCAGCATGCCAGTTCAGCCTGGATTGCTTTTGCATCTCTCCTTCTTCCACTCAGATCCAGACCCACAGCTCTTTCCTGCCTTCAACTACCTTTGTAATTTCTCACAGCAAAGCATCCTGTTCCTGGCTACATTCTTGTCTGCTGTTTACTATTTCTTTCTTTAAGCCATGCCTAAATACCATGCTTTGCTCTTCATCTTTAATTTTCCAGCCCAAACCAAGGTATTGATAGCAATAACCTTGCAGAATTGCAGGATTCAGATTGCACATTAACAGTTCTGCCTTTCTGCCTTACCCCTCCCAGTGCTTTCATACCCTCATGGGTAACCCTGGGATGGGTCTGGTTTGCAAACCCCCTTCAGGGGCAGCAGGCAGAACATGGCCCTGCTCTTTCTGGCACTGTGTGCTCTGAGTGTCTTTCCCACTTCTGGGTTTGTCCCAATGCCAGTGAGGGCATATCCAGGGGGAGCAACACAAGGGCTTGGCTGGATCTCCATGCAGGATCTGAATTCTGGTTCCTGCTCATCAGTACTGGACCACTTTTGTCCTGCTCAGTTCACTCCCCAGTGTTTGCCACCTGGCTCCATGGCAGCCTTTGCACTGCTGGCCCCTTTCCTGAGGAGCTTCCCACGCAGCTGTGAGTCTTCCACCAAAGCCTTGGCCCAGACTGTCCACACACAGCCCTGAGAGCCAGGGCTAATGCACGGTGTGAACCTGGCCCTGTGCCTGCCCTGGGCATATGGGTTACAGCGTGGGTTTCGCTTCAAAGCAGGCTTTGACCTGCCTGCTGTGCTGCAAGGATGGAGTTAAAACCTGGAGAGAAGAGCTCCGATTTGGGTAGCTGGCCAACAGCTGCCACAGTTCACTGGGATGGTATTTCTGACCTCTGCTTCCATTGCTTTGCTTCCCAGAGATCAGAAATTGCTTGCTGTTTGCTGCTGTGAGCCCAAGACTCTCACTGGAGACAGGTCTCGGCATGGGCAGATGCATGTGGTGGACACCAAACCACAGAGATCTCTCCCAGCATCTCTGCTCTTACAAGAGGGCATCTCCAGCTGGGCAGCAGCAGGTCCTCCAGGTCAGAACCAAGGTGACCTTGTTACAGATGCCTTGAGATGGCCTTCGTTTCACTTTCTTTTGATCTTTTTGTGCCACACAGGATAAACATGGGCACCTGGGTGGAAAAGAAGGGAAATATCATCCTTTGGCTATTAATCCTGGCATTGGTTGACATCCTGGCTGGTCCAGATGAAATGGAAACTACAGTATTACATGAGGTGCAAAGTCTTTGGAAGAGTCCTTCCCTGCTCCAGAATTGCCACGGAAGAAATGCTCCTCAGACATTACAGCAGAAATGGTAGGAGGCCTGAGGATGGATTATCAGCACTCTGTCCCAGCTAGACTCGATGGTGAAAATCAAAATCCCATGCCACTGTCTGGGGACATGCCAACATCCAACCCCAAGCTGGTCAGCCAGATCCTGGCACTGCCTGAGGCTGCCAGCTCCTGGCTGTCCTGCTGTGCTGTCCTGCACTCCCATGGCCCAGGGCTGGCCAGCACTGTTGTGTGACCACCTCTCCCCAGGCAGATGTTGCTGAGACACTGGCAATGTCCTTGGAGCTCCATGTCACTGCCATTGCACCCTTGCATCATCTGTGCCTCTCCATGGGGAAAATCACATGTGAGAGCAAACACCAGTTTTTTCTTTCTGCACTGGGTTTGTGTGATGTTCTCATACACTGTGTGTGGCTACAGTTATTATTGCTGCTTCCTACTGGAAAACTTGATTTTTGGACCTGTGTTTCTTCACAATTACAGAGTGGTTTGTACTATTTTCAGATGGCCAATGCAAGGTCACATGAATGCCACCCTAAATGTGCCACCTTGCCTTCTGTGCTCTTCAATGCCACCTTATTTCTGGTGTTATTGTTAATGTATTTTTCCAGACTAGTTATTCCATTTTTTCCTCCTCCATTTTTTGAGAACAGCTGATTTATCAGCATGGTGTCCATTTTTGTGATGAAGTCAGATGTGCTGAAGTGAGATGATTTCCAGCACTGCTCCTCAGGCAGGCCCATCAGTGATCTCCCTCCCCTTCAGCTGATGTTTCACACACAGGGCACTGCTTCCTTGCTCCCAGCAGCACCAACCATCTCCAGAGAAGATGTGCCCTGTGTGCCACTCCAGAGTCTTACTGCAGTTTTCAAGTCTCAACATTTTTCCACAGTTCTCCTGGTGTTTGGGAGATTTTCTGGCATTCTTCACGCTGTTGATCTCAGGTCAGAGGGTTTAGGTGGGCAGATCACTTCCCTCCCTTTCCAGATATAGGGAGCCTGGGCTGTTCTTCAGCTGGAGGAGGTCTTCACTTGTGCCTTCCCCAGCCTGACAGTTTTTTCAGGATGAGACAATGAGCATCTCAACCCACTTCCTCAGCCTTGATCGCTTTATCCTCCAGACTTTCTTTTCTCCATGCTTGTGGGGCTTGAAATAGATATTCACTAGATTCCTCAGGATGACTTAACTAACTTCCCTTTACTTATATCTCACTTATTTTCCCTTTCATTTTTTATTTAAACAGCTAAAAAGACACCAAAATTTTTACTGGTTTTTATCTTTCCAGTGCCTCTCATCTTTTTTGGACAGCTTTTTCTTTTTGTTCCTTTGTAACTTTCTTTGTCAACCTTGCTGCTTTTTCTTCCTGTTCCTTCCTGTCTCCACTTAGTATCCCATTTCTGCTAAGGTACCTGACACCTGCCCATGGGTTCCTGGGGAGGCACAGCATCGAGCCTGCTTTTGTTTGAAGGTGAAACGAAGCACCATTTCATCAATAAAAAGTTCTGACTGTCAAGCAGTGTGTTATTCTGGGCTGATGAATAACTTAGAGGAGATCAAAAGATATTAAGCTAAAAGAATTATTATACAGGAGCCTACGGGACCACACAGATCTCCTGTTCCAGCTAAAAAAGTCCCAAATTAACCCCCCACACCTCTCCCCCTTTTACAAAAAAAAAAAAAAAAAAAGCGTGTGTGGTCTTGAACAGCCAAAGAAGCAAGCCATTATTTGTAAGTCTGCTATATAAAGCATAATTATTATCCTTTTTATCATCCAAGTTATGGGGCAGGCTTTTCCATCTTTACTCACGCCAAGTAGCACCTCGTGTCAGAAATAGCCTCGCTGGTTTGAAGGGGATGAGTCATCCCGCAATCAGGTAGGAGGAGAACAAAGATAGACACGACTTCCCGGACTGGATCTCTCTCCCTCTCTGTTTCTGCCCCGGTGCACGATCTCTCCTCCACGGCACCTATCAAAGCGCGACCGCCGGCAGCGTTGGTGCGGGCGCGCCTTCCCCAGGCCTGCAGGCTGGAGACGGCCCACCAGAGCCATGCATCTGCTCTGCACTCCCTCCTTCCCGCTCGCCTTCCCAACAGCTCCTCAGATGTGGGCAGCAGCGGGCTGTGGGCCCTAGGAACTCTGCTGGCAGCCGGCGGCCGCACTCCCACTCGCCTCCTTCCCCACAGCCCCAAACCCGCCGTGTGACCAGCGCGCACTGCTAGGGTTCCAGTTGGGGTGCTTGGCAAAGAGGCTCCTCTCCAGTCATTGGGGGGTCTGATGTCATCCCACCATGGCTGAGAGCAAGGTGGAAATAAACAGCAATGCCATGACTCAAAAAATGTAATATACAAAGGAAAGAGCTCCTCCGATATCCATGGGGCTCTCCAGACCAAGAGCCCAGTTTTGCTCCAGCTGAGACTTTGCCCAAACCCTCTGGAACCAGAATTTAGATTTTCACCACTATTTTCCCCTTTTATTAATTACCAAAGAAATTCCGAGAGGGAGAAGGCTGGTTGTTTCCTCTTGCTCACCCTCGCTGTTACAATTTGAAACCCGCACCTGGCATTCGCAGTGTTGAGAACAACTCAGAGCCAATGTATTGGGGCTGAAGAACCGCCCTGGGTTTCGGGGGAATTAGCTGTTTGCCCAGATGCTCTGGGGGAGCTCTTTAATATCCCAGTGGGAATAACACTACTATAAAAGGAAAACCCATTAGTACACGTCTGCTCTTGCAGAGGCTCCTCTGCTCCTGTGAGGGTGAGACCTTTACAGAAGGCTTCTGAGTTGTTACAGGTATCACCTCGGATGGCTCTGACAACGAGCAATTTTAGGGCAATTTTTTTTTCCCAGCTGCCCCAAACCATCTCTCCACCCCTCGCAGTCACTACCATTGTTGATTAGAAATGCCTTTAATTGAATCAACCGGTCTGTTCACTGCGGCGAGCGCAGCGCTTTGAAGATGCATTAGAGCACACGTAGGGAAGCACTGAGTAATGCAGGGAGATAAGCAGCTGTGTTTGAAGCTGGGGATCCAAGAAGCCATGGAGGAGCACAAAAGGCACATGAAAAAGGTGGCGTCACCCCAGCTCCCCACAGGAGTCCTGAGGGCCCAGATCTTTGCCCTTGGGTAGGTTGGTTGCTTCATGCTCAGCATCCAGCCCTGGTGTTACATGCAGCGGCTTCTGTCGCTGTCTCCAGCTCTCCTCTCTTTTGATGCTCCTCTGCTCCATGGCAGACAGCATTTGATCTCATGGCCAGTTTGGGTGGAGGGAAGGGTGAGAGCAAGCAGATCTGATTGTCTCTCTCAAGTACTCCCTGTCTCTCCGTGCTAGTTTGGGTTCATCTCTTGGTGGAAAGAGCTTTGTTAATGCAAAGCCAAGAGCAGAGGAAGGCTGCTCCATGGGAAGGCGAAACGGTGAACATCCAAACCCTTGGATCTGCAGCTAGGAGCTCCGACACTTGTCAGGGACACTTGGATCCTATAGGGATGTACATCAGTGCAAGAAATCTGACAGACTACCCAAAAGTCACACCTTGAGCCGATGATTGGAGTGTAGGGACAATGGGAAGAGCCCTACATACCCCTCTAGAATGGGGGTTACCACCATGTGATCTTCAAGAATTATGTGATCTTTTGGGTTGTTTTATGGTCTCTGGTGGACATGGGCAGCTGGAAACAAGCAATGGCTGGAAACAAGACTGGAAGGAAGACTGGCAAGGAAAACAGACTCAAAGTTTTAGAACATCTTGTTGCTGAAACCCTATCCTAGGGCAAGATGAAAAGAAGAACTTTTAAGTTGTGGATCTAAGGATGGCAAGGTTTTCAGCTTTTTTCCATAAGCTTTCTTTACCAGCTGTGAAGCATAGCACCAGACCAAAAAGTGAATTATTATCTTCATCTGGAGACATTCAGCACCATTTTGACTTGCAGCATGTCCCAGAGCTCCCACAGGATAGCCAGTTATCCCAAAACAGGCAGCAAGAAGAAGCTTTCTCAATGGAATAAACATCCTCAAACTCATGAAAGGCAAATCGCCTCCTCTAATACCGCGTGCTTTTTCCATGTGAGCAGGTGCAGATGTTTTTTGGCTTGTGCCTGCCACTGGGCGTGGGCTCTGCAGGGCTGTTATCTCTCTCATCAGATGATACAAGTTCGCAGGCTCATCTCCTTCCAAGAATGCAACTGACTTAAAAAGAGTTCAAAAGAAGATTAGGTTTCAAGGTAACTGGAAGCTATTCAGTCAAAGCCAAGCTGCATAAAGTGAGGGGAATCCTCCTTCTACCTCCATGGCTGTGCAAGGCAAGTGGGAACATGAGAAAGGAGCTGAGAAAGTGTGTGTCTTCTTCACAGACACAAACAGGACTGCAAATTGGAGACAACCGCTACAAATTTAGCTAAAGATGCTTTAGAAATTGCATCTTGCCAATGTTTTGCTTATCAAGCTAGAGTGTTTGCTGGCAATTACCTCAGCAAAGTGAGCACAAACAAAAACACATGGGATCTCATCCCTAGTGCTCCCTTGTCAGCTGGAGGTTGGCACTGTGGCACACAGAGCCCTCAGCGATGGGAGCACTTGGGTGCTCAGCTGGTGAAAAGCCCCAGCTGCAGCTGCAGGGTCTGTGGTGCTGATGGCTGGGGTATCCCCTCCTCTGGCAACTCTGTGCCCGTCCCTGTGCCTGTCATCCATCCAGAAGAAGCAGGAGCAGTCAATTCCACTCTCCCAGCTGTACTGCCACCATCCTGCCCTGTCCCTCCCCTTCCCACAGCAGTCTCAACACCCTCATCCTCTGGACAGCTTTAGTGCCCAGCTGAGGTGCTGTGAACTAGCCTTAGAAATCGTTTGGGGTGAGAATGAGAACACTAGGAAATGAACACCCAGAGGTGGGCATGGCCATGGCTGCAGCCTGGTTTGGAGGACAAGCTGCAGGGACACCTGTGTGGTGACTCCTGGCTTGGCTGGGCAAGCTCAGGTTCTGGTGGCACCAGGCTCTTATGCCTGGAGACACAACGGTGTCTAATTCCTGATGAAAGCCCAGCCATGGATCTGGGCATCAACTCTCTCACACTTCTATCATTCATTGTCTGTTTTACAACAGGATCCTGTTGGACAGGCTTGGACAAAGGTGTCATTATATCCAGAGACAATGTGATCCCAGCCTGTCTGGGGGAGTTTTGGATATGTCCTCATTACAGAGCAACATGTAATGTGCATCTAGCTGGTCGTGCAATCACAGGGAAACTCCTGACATCGTGGGATCATTCCGGTGGAAAGAGACCTCTGGAGTTTGTGTAGTCCAACCCCAGCTCTCCAAGGCTTGACAGCCAGCCCTGGTGCAGCCTGACCCAAAGCCTTGCCATTTGGAGACATGCAAAGGATGGCTTTGTCCTGCACTGCAGGAGTCTTGGTCCTTGAAGAATCTTCCAGGCTTGGCCACCTGCAACTGATTTCACACAGAGGGCCAAGGACACACAGCACAGGTTTGGGCAAGCCAGACCCTTCTAGAGCATGACTGCCAGAGAGGTGTCCACACCCTGGGTTATTTTAAAGCTCTCTCACCACCATCACCCAGTGTCTCAAGCCCTGCCCCAACCACAGAGCACCTGGCAGAGGAAAGTTTAATCCCACAGGGATGGACAGGAGGAGGAAGTGCACTTGGTGGCTGAAAGCCAAGAGGTGATTCAAGGCTGCTGGTCCAGCCAGTGCCACCCAACCCACCAGGTCCTGCTGGATCTCACAGAGCTGCTCCACACCTTTCTCTGAGCACAGGGCTCTGATGGCTGCTGGACATCCCTGACTGTAGGAAGGTCTCATCCTGCTTTTGTGGCCAGGTGCTTTGCTTCCCTCCAGTGCCTGATGTGAGTGTGCTGGCTGGCCTACAGAGCTCTGGTAGGTCTGAAAGCCCTGAGAAATGTCACAGAGCTGAAAGAGTCACCCACAGGGACCTTCTACACACCTCAGACAGCAGCTGCCAGTGCTCCTGTCCTTGCTTTCTCAGCTGCAGGGTGCTCAGCACACTGGCTCAGCACCCAGGGACAGATGCTGCTCTGCACAGCTCCACATTCCCCATCACTAAGACAAGGCCTTTTTCTTCCCTTCTTTCTTCCTCTGCTCACCCAGTCTGGGGAAAAACTTTACTTCTTCCCCACTGCAGTTCACTAGGGGCTGCTTTTGGGGCCCTACGTGCAGGACCCCCTGACAGTCTGTGTAAAACCCATGGCCATAAGAGGAAGCTGCAGCCTGATACCCACAGCAGTAACTCTTATACTCACTAAACCTGTCATCCCAGTCTGGATTTTCTTTTAATAATCAGACAGAATTAAATGATTCACTTGTTGCTCATCCGAAGTTTGCTTTTTTCCTCCTGGAAAGCATTTATTTGGGAGGGATGGACCTGAATTGCCCGTTTCCCAGAACTCCTCAGCACTGACCATGATAGCAGAGAAGCCAGATGTGCCTGGGCATGGGATGGCAGGAGTGAACCTTTATGTGCCTTCTCTGAAAACCTGCTGATTAAAATTAATTCCTGCTACTTCATTGTTTCAAGCCTCCTTGTCCCATTTTTTCCCCTTCCACTGCCACCCAATAAACAAAAAGAGGGGGATTTTTTTGCTGCTGCACTTGGACACACTACCTCTGGAGCTGCCTGTCTTTCCCAGAAGAGTGGAACATGAGGAAAAGGATTGCACCCGCTACTTGTGTCTGTTTATTTACAGTGTAAACAGCTTCTGTGCTGGGGCTTTGAAGAGGCGCCGCACATTTGTATGTCAAGATCCCTCCATGCTCTGTGCGGTTTTCCCACGTGATCTGAGCTCTTCAAAGAGCAAAGTTTGCTCCTCTGCCTCTGTCCTGGAGAAGATGAGGAGGGCCGGAGTGATGCAGAGCCCCAGTGAGGGGTAATGCCTTCAGTGAAGGAGGTTTGGGCTGAATTACCCTGTTTATGGTAACCTGATGCAGCTCTGCTAACGAGCGGTAATTTGGTAAATCCCCATTAGGCTGTTGATCATGAGCCCTGAACTGACTCTCAGGAAGTTGTGGCTCCCACCAAACTGAGCTGAACTGCAGCATCAGGAATAGCAACCTGTCTGGACTGAGTGCTGGTTTTGTATTAAATAGATGAAAATAGACAGGTACGTAGATAAAGAGATGGATCATAGACAAAAATAATTAAATATCTCTCTCAAAATAGCTGTGCAGCAGTTATTTAAATCCTATAGGGCACAGTACCTTCTTGCAGGGGATTATCACCACTGCAAAATCAATATTTGCTAAAAATCCCTTTGGTAAACTCGAGAAAGCCTTTTAATAAAGCAAAACCATGGCAGCTTCTCACCACGCTCACAACCTCTTGGGTCTGACAGAAGCAATGATGGATGTCAGAAACCTTATCTTGGCAAAACAGCTCTGAACAATTCCCTAACCCCTGAACACGATTGTTATCCGCTAAGTTGCCTGCCTTACCTATTTACTATAAGCTGTGAGTATGACCGAGTTCCCTAGAATAAACTTAGGCTACTTTATTCTGTTGGTTAAAAATTAGATTTGCATCGCTTCAAAATTAGGAATGGGATTTAGGTCATCCAGCAATTAACAAAATTTGCTCTTGTGTCTTGAAATGCTTGGTGGCCACACAACTGTGCTCCAAGGAGAGTTGGTGCTGAGATGATTTGTACCCTGTGGGGTGCTCAGCAACCAGCTGACAAAGAAGAAAAATGGGTATATTCCCAAATCCAGGTCCATTAGTGTGCTTGCATGGATTTCTTTCTCCACCTCATGCTTCCACTATCATCCCTGCGACTTGTTCTGTGTCTGGGACATCTGCAGCTTCCCAACACAGCTAAACCCTGCCAGAAGAGACTGGGGTGCTGGGCGTGGAGGCACAGGAGCACCAGTGGGAATAATCTGGTATTTTGCATCAGAGGACCAAAGGAAATGGCCCCGAGTTGTGCCAGAGGAGGTTTAGGCTGGATATTAGGAAAAATTTCTTCAAAGGTTTGTCAAGCATTGGAGCAGGCTGCCCAGGGCAGGGGTGGAGTCACCATCCCTGGAGGGATGTAAAAGATGTGTTGGATGTGGCACCTGGGGACGTGGTTTAGTGCTGGCCTAAGCAGTGCTGGGTTAACAGTTGGAGCTGATGATCCTAAAGGTCTTTTCCAGCCTAAATGATTCTATGATTTTATATTTAGAAAACCACCCTCTCCTGTCACTGTGCCTGCTCCAGGGTCTCAGCTTTGCCTGTAGATCTCTGTTATGCCCTGACTCGAGCCCTTTGTGGTGGCTTACAAAACATCCCTGAATGCTTTCCTGAAGTCCCAGTCATCACCTCCACGGGGGTGTGGGGGCTCCTCAGTGGCAATTTTATGAGACTTGCCTGTAGGTGGCTTGTGCCTGGCAAGTGGCTTTTGCTGATGCGAGGGGTGAGCAGGAGGACACAGGACACCAAGAAGCCACCGGTGTCCCTTAACATGTGTGCTGCTTTGCAACCAGACACAAGGTGTGACTGCCACAGCTATGCTCAGGTACCCCAGCATCACTTCTGCTGCCTTCTAAGGAAAAACACCCAAAAACTTCCGTGCTCCCAAGAGAATCCCTGCGGGAGCAGGAGAACAAAGCAGAGGCGCGTTTGCACACCAGCCCTGCAGATCCCCAAACCTTGATGCCAAGCCCTTGAACCCCTCTGCCCCAGCAAAGCCGTCCCCTCCTGACCTCGAGCTCTGCCGTGGGGCTCCACACAACTGCAAAACCCCCTCTGCCCCATGGGCTCTGCCGTGCCCGTGGGATGGGGCAGGGGGTGCAGCACTTTGGGGATCAAGGATGCTGGGTGTGGGTGAGGCTGCCTCAGCCTGGAGACCCAGCAGTTAATTTGTTTGTTTCCTTTCTGTATAGGATATTGTTACCAAAAAAAGAAAATTAAGTAGTGGGGGGGTGGGAGTGGGGAGAGACAAAAAAGAGAGGCTGGGGCTAAATGATGAAAAGGCCTCTCTCCTGCAGCTATGAAATCTCACCCGGAAGGCGGCGAGGGGAAGTGTCTTCCAGCAGGGTACAAAGCCAGCAGCAGAGCTTTGAACTCGGGGGAACTCCACGGCAGCACAGAGCCCTGCCAGGGAGCCCCAGCTGTGCATACCTGAGCTGCAGCTGGGTCACATCCTGCACCCTGCTCTGCACCAGGATGGGTCTGGCACCAGGCTCACACCAGCCCAGGGAAGGGGCTTTGTGGGTGGGACATGTTCCCCGGACCAAAAACTGACCCTCCTTGAAGTTCTGTCTTGTTTTGGGATGGGTCACCCCGAGCTTGTCCCTGGTACATGTCACCTTCCCTGGCCCAGGCAGGCTCAGCTGTCCCCTGGCAGCTCGTGGGTCCCCTGCTCCCCTCCATCACCACCACTGGGCTCGGATTGTACCCAATACCCTTCACCACAGGTGCTCTGAATGCTCCAAACAGGGGAAGGTTTTACTCAAATATGGCAACCAAAGAGCTCGGTTTGGAAGGGATCCCAAGTTACTTGGGGGAATTTGGGCAATTATCCCACCATACCTTTTTTTTAAATTTTAATTTCACTCTAATGATTTCAGAGGTAACTTTTCCCCATCTCATTTACAAGTGAAAACACTGAGTTAACTAAACTGAGGAAAGAGTTTAAAAATTAATTTAGGTGCCTCAAAATGAAAGTAAACTTTAGGACAAGCAATGGGTTTTGTGTGGAACTGGAAGCCAAGTGGGAGGGCTGCTGCTGGACTTTGGTTTTTGCTGAAGTGTTCCTCATCTTGTCACCATTCCTGGTGGGGTGGTGTCTTTGGGGAAAGTGCATCAGTATGTGGCCCCATTTTTTGTGGTGGATCACAACTGGGCCAGGCAGGAGGAAAACAACACTGTGAGTCTCCAGGAGAGCAGTGAAGCAGAACAGCATCAGGCTTGGAGCCTCTTCTCCAAATTACCCCTAATATCCCCAGCAGCAGCCTTTGCCTGCCAGCTGCAATACTTCTCCTCCCTTATCTGCAGCTAATCCCTTAAACAGCCATTTGAAGGAGATTTTTTGCAGTATTTGCCCATGAAACAACTCCCAAATTCGGTGTTTTCTCAAGGACTTAGAGCCAGTGGATCATGCTGCTGTTCCCAGGGATCCGGTGACACCCTGGGAAAACACTGCCCAGCCCAGAACAGATGGGATGCCACAAAATAAATCTCCATGTCCTAGGTATTTGTTGGGACTGTAATCCCCAAGTAAACATCCTGCCACTTGAACCTGTTGTGAGGAGCATGATGGTCACCATCCACAGGAAAGATGCCATGACAAGCAGGGATGGGGCAAGAGGATGGAGGTGATGAGCATGGATTTTGGGCTGGTTTGGGATGATGGCTTGGCTGGGGTTTGGCCCATCCTGGTGCTGAGGACCAGTGGGACCAGGTCAGCTCTGGTGTCCCCCCAGCATCAGAAGGATGAGAACCTGTTGCAGCAACTCCACAAAGAAGCTCGGAGGGCTGGAGCACTTCTGCTATGGAGACAGGATGGGACAGCTGTGATTGCTCAGCCTGGAGAAGCTTCAGGAAGACCTTCTAGCACCTTCCAGTGTCTAAAGGGGCTACAAAAGAGCTGGGGAAGGATGTTTTACAAGGACAAGGAGAAATGGCTTCAAACTGACAGAAGGAAGGTTTAGAATGAATATTAGAAAAAAATTCTTTATTGTGTCATAGTGAGGCACTGGGACAGGTTGTCTAGGGAAGCTTTGGCTGTCCCATCCCTAGAAGTGTCCAAAGTCAGGCTGGATGAGGCTTTCAGTGACCTGGTCCAGTGAAAGGTGACCCTGCTCAGGGCCAGAGGTTGGAACCAGATGATCTTTAAGGTCCCTTGCAACCCAAGCCATTCTGTGATTTTATAATTTCTGGGGTACCCACACTTAGACACACCCCACAGTGATTTTGATTTTTTTTGTGCTGAGGAATGAAGCCTGGAGAGGCTGTGAGGGATGGGCAAAGGGACCTTCCTGTCCTGCCTGGATTGCTCATCCCAAGGCTGGCTGGTACAAACCAACCCGTGCACAATCAGTGGAACACATCTGCCCTACAGTGCTGGGACACCCTGGGACACTCTTGAGCCACCTGGAGATGGAGGGGATTTCCTGGCAGCACACACCCCACCGGAGTGCGAGCACTGCCCGGACAAGGACTTCGAGATTCTCTCTCCCACTGCGAGTGAAACAATGCCATCATTTGAGCAGGGTGGTGCTTAATTAGCTTTTACTTGAAGGAAAAGGGGGCGGCGGTGGATGGAAGGAGGTGCAGGGAGAGCGCAGCAATAGACCAGGAGAAAATCCCCTTTTCCAGGAGCGGAGAGGGACGATCCTGGGCGCTGCGGACTGAAACACCTGCTGCCCGGAGGGAAAGCGAGCTCCCAGGAAATGCAAGAAAGGCACTTTCCAATGTGGAATATGTTGAAAAGCACAGGGGAGGAGAAGGGGAGGGGGGCGGAATGGCTGCGGAGATGCATGAATATTAAAATGATTATAGCGCTTAATAAAGTGCCGCACAGGGGAGGAACAATAACAGGTATTGTTGGCAAGCCTGACGCTCAGCTTCCCCTTGATTTGATGGGGCGATAACCATCGCAGTATCTCTTTCATGATCCCTGGCTCCGTATCTCTCTGCAGAGCGGCAGAGCCACACACATTCCAGGGCAGACTTTGATGTCTCTCTCCCTCCCTGCCAGCCCTGGGCAGGCTCCGCGGCTCCCCCGGCCAAGGGCCGTGGGTGGGGGACACGGGGAGGGGGCTGCGGAGGGCAGGGGAGGTTTTGGGGGAACCAGCTGGCAGCTCTGAGCTGCCCCCGCCGCCCCCCTGTAGCCAAAATACCCGAGCCCTTGTTTAAGGTCACCCTGAAGAGCTCAGTCCTCTAGAAAATGGGATGCAGGACACTGCGGTTTGTGATTTTCCAATGAAAAACACGCAAGGGGCTCAGCCAGGAGGAATAAGGGCACTTTTCAATCCTACATCTCCCCAGACAGGACAGGATTTGGGGTAGACAAAGAGACCCAGCTAAATGAGAAATAAGAACAATTTAGAGATTATTTTAAAATGCTGTCCTCGGGGACAGACTGTGGGGGTTTATCTCCTGGGAAACAGTCTGGTGTCCAGACCCAGAACAAATGATGAATTTTGGGGGCTGGCAGCACCAGCCCCTCTGAGTATCTCCTGAGGGAGACATAGATGTTCCTCGGGTGACTCGGGAGTGATCCCACAGCCAAGGGATGAGCTGGGGGCTGTAGCATGGGAGGAGAGCTGTGTGTTGGTCCCTTGTTAGGGACTGGGACCCAAAAGGCACCAAACTTCCCCGAGGAGGATAGGAGGGCAGATGGGCAGGATTGGGAAGGGAGAGTGGGATTTTCACCCAGGAGGAGGTGATATCTCAAAAAGATATTTAGCAGGGACGGATGGTTCAATCACACTCATGAACATTTCTTCCTGAACCTCTTGGTCTGAGAGCTCTCTGATTTTGGGGCAAGGTTGCCTTATTTTGGGCAAGGTTTTGGGCATGCTGAACACAGTGGAGTGGAGCCAGTCCTGCTGGGTCACAGCCACCCAAATGCTCCTTTGGTGCAATCTGAGAGGATAAAAGTTCTGCGGTAACCCACATGCCACTCCTGAGGGTCTCATGCCATCTGTGTCTCATACCCCATGTCCTCTCACCCACTTTCCCTCCCTCCTTCCCTTGCTGTGCCTCTCTGACCATCTGTACCAGACAAACTATCAGAGCTCCCAACCAGAACTGCTAGCTTTGCTCTTTTCAAATCAAACTTCTGCCGGGAACCTAGACCTCACACTTAATTTGCGTTAATTGTTGTCGGGTTATTTTTTAAATTTAATTATTGGTTTCGGAATGCAACAGAAAGAAAAAAAAAGAAAGAAAGGAAGAAGGAAAGTAAGAAATTTTTCAGCCTCTTTTTTTGTGAGTGCATGTTTTCTTTCTTGTGGAAGGCAGCCACAGCGGGATCACCCCTCCATGGATTTAGGGGGGAAAAGAGGGTGCTGAGAGCCAGGAGGGAGCCTGAATGAAGCCACCCCACACCTTCATCCTCCCTGGGACTGGAATCCTGGGGATTTGGGAGAAAAGGCTGCGATGGCTTTGGTGCTGGGTCTTTCCCTGTGAGGTTGTGCTGATACGAGTGCGTGTGTGTGAGTGTGTTTGTGAGGGTG
>VRYO01002355.1:36300586-36341679 GCA_009812075.1 Sialia sialis
TGTCTCGCGCGTTGGCTCTGCCTTTGAGATTTGCCCCTGGTCATTTCTGCTGGGAGGGAGCTGAGGTTGGTGCTCTGATGTGGGTGGCCCGGAGTTTGTTACCCGAGGACAGCCGGCTTACCTCTGAACTCCTGCCTCCCCAACGGTTCTTTCTCTGCTTGTGCCTGCTTGCATTTCTGCCGAGTGTCTTGCTGGATTGCCTTGACCCAAGCTAAGGCGAGCTGCTCCCCAGGGAAGGGGGTCAGGCTGGGATGCCAGGGTGGTGGTGGGGGTATCTCCTACCCCGAGGCTTCCAGCCGGCAGGCACACATAAATGTTTAGTCTGAGTGGAGCCAGCACCCATAGGGATTTGGAGTTGAAAAGAAAGGACTTAAAGGCAGAAAACTCCCACTGTGCCATGGAGGGAGAACACATCAGAGGGAGGCAGTCAAAAGCCCCTGAAGGAAAAGCAACCTGATGCTTTGCCCTAAGGACCAGCAAAGGCAGGAGCAACTCGCCCAACCCTACTCGCTGTAGGAGCTAATGGGAAGCTTCCTTGGGGAACTCCATAAGCACTTATCATCCCCTCTGTCATTTTTATCAGCAAAAATAAGGGAGAATCACAAGAACAAGAGAGGTTTTTTTGGGGTGAAGCACAACCTGCACTGATGCCGAGCAGCCTCCAAACCCAGGAGAGAAGGGAGGGGAAAAATTCCTCCCTGACCCTGCAGGCAACCAGCTTATGCCTCGGAGCAGAAGATTTGATTGCCTTTTACCATTAGCTCTGCTTGCGTTGGTACAAAGAGTTATAAAAATGATCCGCCGCTCCCCAAGCTCCCGAAGCACAAAGGCAGAGGAGGCAGCGCGCAGCTCTCCCGACAGCGCGGTGACCTGCGGCGGGGGGAGGACCGGGATGGCCACGGGGAGGGGGGTGGAAACACAGTGAAACAGAAAGAGATTGACCCAGTATCACCCAAGCTGGAGAGACGTCGTTATTCCATTTAAGCCCGCTGAACAGTGCCGCAGCAGGGAATCTGTCTGTCTTGGTTAAAGGTCTCGCTGCCAGCCCAGCCTTGGAAGTGCCAACACTAATCTGCAAATTGTTGCAAACCCTAAAGAGCCGCCGAGCTGGGAACCTTCCTCCAGCCCAGACCCCTATGGACCGGGATGCCCTTCCCCATTAACATCCCGCTCCCCGCCGCCAGGCAGGCTCGGCCAGGCTCCGCTCCCTCCCGGCAGGCTGCAGCAAAAATCCCGGGCATTAAAATCCCGGCTCCTGCTGGCAGCCCCACTGCAGCGGGAATGGGATGTTTGCCACCGACAGGGGTTAGATTCTGCCCGGGGAAACTCTTGCATGCTCTGGGAGAAATTGGTGCGCGTCTTTCTGATTAGTGTCTTCCGGCAGGTCCCCAGATAGACGATATTCCTTTGTCCTCCTCTGACCTCACGGATCACATCCAGAACCTGTAGCTTTTGCTGAAATGCCTGGTTTTTGGCCTGAAAAATCTCTGGTGCAACCTCTGGTGTTGGCCGGGAAGAGGGTAGTCACATGTGCTCTTAGACTAACAAACAGCACTGTTCTTCTAAGACCATGGGTAGCAATAATTCAGGGTCAGTGAAAAGGGCATATCTAATAAGAGGACCTGGTCTAGAGGATAAAAAAAAAAAAAAAAAAAAAGAATAATAATAAGAAAAAAAAGCAGCTAAAAACCCTTGGCTAGCGTGATAGAAGAGGATGGATGTGGAAGCCTGGCTGTGGAGCTGGAGACAAGAGGCACTAGGGAAAATAAAATGACACATGGAGAGGGATTGGGGATTGGTAAAGCCTGGGTTTAGCCATGTAAATCATGGCACCTATGAGTAGGAGGCTGTGACATGCCAATTCCTGCATGTCCTAAAGACACCAGAAAACTTGTTAGGAGAGTCCCCACAGAGTCTATAGGTAGTGCTGTTTTTTGTTCAAGACAAACAGATAACCCAACAGTGAGAGCTGGGTCCAAAAGAAAAGACTGGAGCTGACAGAGGTGGTAAACAGTTATTCTTAGTAACCATATTTATAATTAAAAATATCAGTTGGAATGAGAAATGTGAACAGCAAATTTAGAGAAGCATGAATTCCTTTGGCAGGAGCTTTAGAAGCAGCCAGGGTTTTAGTCAGGTTTTTTGAGGTCTGTAATAAGGTGCCAAAAAAAGCACAAACATTCTTCAGAACATTAAAAAAAACAAAACCTAACAAAACCTCCAGTCAATCACAAAAGGGGAAAAAACAATGTTACCATAAAAAAAAATTGCACAAGGAAGAAAAGAAGGCTCCTAGAGCATTATCCTTAAGTCATGTAAAAATCAAAAAACCACTATGCAAAAAATAACCTGTCTGCACAGAAACTTGCTTATGCATATGACTGTAGCGTGTGCCTTTGCTTGTAGTAAACATGCCCTTTGCCTTCTGCTGATGACATGACACTGGCATGTCACAGCTGATTTATAAACACAATTGGATTTTCAATCTTCAGGTCTAAATTCATTGCAGCAGACCCCAGCAGGCAACGTATCTCTGTTTATCTATAAATACCAGTTACGGTGCTTTCTTGGAGAGAGGTGGGTACAGTAGGATGTTGTTTATTTTTACTCTCAGTAAGAGGAAGCAGTGTTTGGTATCAGTCGTCATCATGAGTTAAGTGGCTGCAGGGCTCTTTCGAGGGCTCTGAACTGCAGAATCAAAAATGCAAGCAATGCTCTGCAGTGAATCCTGCAGGTTCTGCAAGGACTCACCTTGCAGCAAGGAAGAGGAGGACTGAGAAATGCTTAGAAAATACAGCAGGTATTCATTCCCAAGCCACGGGCAAGCTGGAGCTGCCTTGTCCAGGCTCTGAGGCTCCTGAGCACCAGTGGTTCATAAAGGGCAGGCTGGGTGAGGGTCTGGGACTGGGTTCCTGCAGGTCCCTGCCCAGCTGGGCTCTGGAGGTGCACACAGGGAATTCAGGATAATTTGGTGCCTCCAGCCCCCAGCTCAGGATCACAGCGGCCGCAGCCACAGGACACTGCACGTGGAGCACTGCAGGAACATGCTGAATTACCTGTCCTGAGGTACTGCCTCTGCGAGGAAGATCTGGCCTCCAGCAAGCTCTCAAGGACCAGAAGCAGAGGCCTAGGCATGCAGGGTGAGGGTGGAGAGGTAAAACCTTCCTCTGGGCTTTCAGCCTCTCTGCTGCAAGACAGGAGCCAAAAAGCCATAGGACTCTCCCTCTCCTACCCTATAAAGTTACTTCCCTTGGAAGCAACCAGCTTGAGCTTGATATCAGATATCCTGGCATGGGCCCTTAGAGTCCTGAATATCCTGATGTTGGTTTAGGAAACTTTGTTCACCAGGTTCTGGCGATTTTTCCTGGCCTCGGTGGCATTTCCCTTCCCAGGAGGGAGCCAGCTCACTTCACAGCCTGCAAGCCCTGAAATTTCCATCCTGCGTGGAAAGCTGGGATCTGCTCAGGAAAATGGTCATTCTTGCTAGACTCCTGCAGTTAAGGTAATGCTTCATCAGGTTCCTGTAGGTAACCAGTGAGGTCCTTGCTCTCAAAGGTGACCGTGAGAGTCGAGAAGAGACAACCTTTTTCTGTAGGCAATGCTTGACAAGAGCAGAAAGGGTAAAAAGGGCAAGGATTTAAAGGTGCTTGAAAAAGGCAGAGCACAAGGAGAAACAAAACTGGGGAATAGCCCTTCATGGTCCCTGAGCTATTTAAAAGAGGCTTAAAGGGATTTGGTCAAAAAATGACAAGAGATAAGAAATGAAATCAAATAGCAGGTGTTATGTGTAGCCCTGTGTGGCTGGATGAGTGTGAACATCAGAGATAATCTATATCCAGATTGTTTTGATTCTGGTAGAGGAAGAAGAGAAGTGAAAGAAGAAGGAGGGAGGGGAGGAATTTGGTTGCCCATAGAGGGGCTGATGCTCCAGGACATGGGTGGGTGCATGGCCACAGAGTCCAGTACCAGAGCAGCAGCTTGGCTTAGACAGAGCAGCCCAGGCAGTTCCCCTGGCAGTGATAATGAACATGAGCCCTAGAGGCTCCAGCCACCAAAACAATGGCAGGAAAGGCAGCTCATCTAGACTTTCCTCTTCTGCCTTCGAGGAAGAGGCTTCCCCAACTCCGTGACACAGCACCAGCCTAGAGGGGGAGGACACCAAACCACTGTTTAGATAAGGAAAGCCTTTATCAAGCAGAAAGGAATTTTTAAGAAGAGCTTCCGCTGGTGGCTCCGTGTTAACAAGATTTTCCCATGAGCGGTGACGTTTTATATCTAAATGGTTTCTAATATGATAACATTCCCAGAAAACATATTTGGAAAGAGCCATAGATCCTCAAAGTCTTGCCAGATGGAAAATAACAGCAGTAACTGCCTTGGTCTTAGACAAACTTCAAAGCCTTGGTGTCTTCTTGTCTGTCTCACACAAAATTGGGAATGTGCATGCAGGAGAGTGTGAAAGCACAGCGTGGGTCTGGTCAGTACAACCACAGAGCTCAGCCTCTCCCCAAGGAATTTCATGTATGGCACAGCATGGCTTGGAAAAGAGATGGTGGGACTGTTCTTCCTGCCCTGTTTTATTAAGTGATCCTGGACATGTGGCTGGTATCCTGTGTCTTGAGATGAGCCTTTTGGAGCACCCAATGGATACAGGTTTCAAGGTCTGGTCCTAAGTGTCTCCTGAGATGGACTCAGCATTGACAGACTTTCCTGAACGATTTCTGTGTGGTTTTAGGTCTCCTGCTCAGAAAAACTGTGGATGCTCCATCCCTCGAAGTGTTCAAGGCCACGTTGGATGGGACCCTAAGCAACCTGACCTAATGGGTGGCATCCCTGCCTATGGCAGGGGGCTTGGAACTATGTGATATTTTTGGTCCTTTACAACCCAAACCATTCTATGGCTCTTTAGATAAAATCCGTACGTACATAACCAGTTTACTGATGCCATTTGACTTTTTCCTGCTGCCACTGGAGAAGCAGGCCTTTGTTGCTTCAAGGTTTGGTCATCAAATTCACAGCTTTTAGGGGAACTCTACTGGAGCTTTGGTGAGGTGGTGGGGGAGCTCAGGCTGCTCTAAGACCCTCACCTCAGCAGCTAGGAATGGTCCTGGTCATGCTGGGGATATACCAGGAGCACCAGGCAGCTTCTGCAGGCTTGCAAGGGAGTGAGATGCCATCTAAGGGCAGAGCAGGCCAGCCCGAGGATTGAATGCAGGCAGAGAAAAGCTCAGCAGGCAAACAGCACACAAACAGCGTGCGTGGCAAACAAACAAACAAATCCAGCAAAGACGGCGTGAGCCAGCCAGAAATCAGCGCCGGTGCAAAGGGTGCTGGGGCCAGAGGTTTGCAGGTGTGGGAGGAGCACATCTGCCTTGCATGTGGGGAACAGGGACTGTGGCTGGACAGAAATGGGGTACAGATGGACACATGGACTGCCGTGTGTGTGTGTATGATCCTAGCTGGATGTGTGAGACAGCTTGGGCATGCAAACATTTGTGCAAGACATGGACATCCTAAGCAGTGCACCCTTGGCATGAGCCTCCCCTATGCTTGCTGTACCTGGCCCCACTTCCCAGAACGGAACAAATAATCTGGCCATTGGGTTGAAGAGTGAACAGGATGAAACTACGGAGCAGCTGAGCTCAAAGAGCCAAAGCCTCATGTGTGACCCATTGGAGTGAGACGGAGCTCAACCCCCTTAACAGGATCAGAGGAGGAAGCTGTTATCATTATCCAGGTGCCAAGGTGTCCCCAGGTGGAGCTTCCCAGGCTGGCTGTGCCCTTCGTACCACTCACCCTGGGAGGTTTCTGGGTGATGGGCTCCTGGGTGATGGGTGGGACGTGCCGCTGGATCACGTCGCTGGAGTGGGAAGCCTGAGAGAGGAGCTCTGTGAGATCACAAAAACCTTTTCAACACTGGCAAGAGGGGAATTTTCAAAAGCACCCCGAGCAGAGGGAATGTGTGCTGTTTGGGTGTAGGACTGGATCTCCAGCACGTTCACCTCTGGCGCTTGTTTTGGGCCCAGCTCTTCTCCCTGGGGCCTTGGGGCAAGCAGGAGTGCCATAACAGAGAGCCATGAAGAGAGAGGAACCAGCCAGAGGCAAGGATTTTGTTAGCGTTTGGAGGAGAAAACAGGGAATTTCCACATATGGAAAAATGTTCCTTTAAACTGTGATTATGTAAAAATACAAAGCCACAACTGATAATATCTCTCACTCTGGGGAATGATGGAAAAGTGTTTGTTTCTTTAATTGCATTTAATACTCATGAAAGTTACCAGCTTGCCACCACTGCAAGCGAAGCTCGTTTGTTGGATTGCAGCACACACAACACCAGCTTCCTTTCCATGCTCCTTCAGCAGTGCATTTTGCCCTCGTTATTAAAAGACAGCTCCTAATTTAATATCTGTGCATATTTGATTGCTGGTGCTTTGCCTGAAAATTGCCTGTAGAGGTGCAAACTAAAATTAGGTGTATGATGAGTTTCTAAATGAGGACCTTAAGTAGTCAAAGGAGGCTGACTCCTGTTAGGCAGAGGCAGAGCCATGAGCCAGGCTCCTACTCCTGCCCCAGGTGAGCATCCTGTGTCTTAGGTGGCTGCAGATGTTCTTGTTATCCCTCTGAACAGTTTTCATTCTCTTGAATTTCACCCATTTTTTGGTCTCAAATCGGTAACAATTTAACCAGGGGCTGGGTGGAAAAGTATTTCCATTGGTTTTGGATGTGCTGCCTTGGGATTTTCCTTTGATTCCCATTCAGAAGCTCCCTTCCCTTGGAATGCTTTCATCCCATGCTCTCCTGTATTCCTCCTCGCTAAGGTAAACTGGGCTGAGCTATAAAGGGATGCAGAGGAAATTCACAGTGCGGGCAGGAGCCTGTGAGAGCTGATGTGGGCTGTGCTCCTGTTGCTGCTTTAATTCATCATCACTGGAGCATGTAAAACCAGGACAGTGGCTGGAGCTGCAGCACATGAATCACCCTTTGAGAGAAACGTGCCCCTGCGTGCTCCGACAAGCCCTCCTTTTCAAAGTGCCATTGTCAAACCAGGCTTGCTGAGGGCGTGGATCCAAAAACCTCTCACTGCAAAGGTAAATTGTACACTGATCCCTGCCTGCAGTTTGGTGCTGTGCCAGCGAGGTGCTGAAACCTCCCAGTGAGTCATATAAATCACAGCCCCAGACCCCGAGGGGGCTGGATTAATGCTGGATCAATGTAAACGTGCCACGGAGCTATTTGATCGCTACAATGCTGGTATTGACTGTTATACACCTGTTGTATCATTAGGGATTACATCTGTTGTAAACATGCTGTTTGATGTTGCAGGCTGTGCTAACCACATGCACCGTAATCATGGCTTGTAGCTGCTGTGGTGGCCTCAACATGCCCAAATTATGCTAATTTTCTTGTTGTGTGGGGTGGCCCGACAAAAGAGGCTTATTCAGAGTGAGCCTGTGCAGAGGGAGATTGTGCTGGGGGAGACAGGAGAAGGGATGGGATAACAGTCTGCATTGAAATGGACATGAATGGGGAGGAAGGTGATAACAGAAAGAATACTGGATTACAGCAGACACCAGCTGAAGGAGGGAGTTTCCCAGTTCTGGCTCAAATTTATTATCAGGAAAAGGTCTGAAAAGATGAAAAAGTCAAATAAGGATGGGCAAGCGTGGCCGGGCAGGCATGAAACAGGGTTTAGCTGCTGGAAGGGTTGCTGGTGCTAGGGAGGAGAGAAGTGAGGTTGCTCAGCTGGGGCAGACTTGTGGATGGTCCTCAGCAGCAGCAGCAGCAGCAGCAGCAGCAGCAGCAGCAGCAGCAGCAGCAGCAGCAGCAGTCCCTCATTCAGCAGTGTGTGCCTCATTTGGGAGCAATTGATCCCTAATGGAGCAATTTGGGTTCACACCAGTGGCTCCTAAGTCAGTATCAAACCCTTCCTTGCTAGGTGTATTTCTTGATCTCTGTTTTGGCAACTTAAGCCTGAGGGATGAGTTACTTAATGCTGACAACTTCCTTAATCCTTATTTTTCCTGTCTCAAGCACAAGGTTTTTCCCTCTTACTTCCACTTCCTACCCGAGAGACGAGCCAGGCTTTCTCCAGAAACTGTCTCCAGAACATCCTTTATTGGACAAGCTGATGGCAAGATGGGAAACCAGCCTCTCCAGCCAGTGCTGCTCTTCCAGCTCAGCATCCAACACAGATATGGACCTAATCCCCTGCATTTTTATTAGCCATGTCATGACTCTGGTGTAATGAACAATCTGCCCATGCTTCCAGATGGTGGAGCAGAGCAGGACACCCTTCCACCTCCAATATCCATGTGAGGGTAAAGGCCAAGGGAGTGTGATTATTCTGTTCCCACATGGGGACACACCCTCCTGGTCCCCTGGTGTCATTGCAGTAACACAGCTCTGCCAGAGGAAGAGGGGGATGAAATCTTTAGGATTAGAAGGGACATCTTAAAAAAAAAAAATCAAACAAAGCCCCCAAACAGTATCTCTGTGAAGCGTTCTATACTTCAGCATTTTCTATAGGCTGAAGCTCCCAATATCTATAATGTCCTAAATTCAATAATTTCTCTCCTTTTCCATCTTACCTGGTTTTGGTTTTTGTTTTTTTTTCTTTATCCTAGCAACATCCTAGGGATAAGTCAACAAGAGCTGGAAAATTCATATGAACTTGGGGCAATGCAGGAATCATTCCCAAATGTTTCAAAGCTTCTGTGTTGTAGTTTTTGACCAGTCCTAAAACTTTCTCTGAAATTGAAGAAGAGAGATGACACCAATAGTTTTGAGACTGGAGGGATAAAAAGTGAATCTCATTTTCAGTCCCTTTCTGGAGGTACAGTAATTTCACGACTATAAGGCGCACCCTTTTGACTAAAATTTTGATCAAAACCCGGAAGTGTGCCTTATAATCCAGCACGCCTTATATATGGACAAAGTTCGGAAGTTTGCCAACACAGAAGTGTGAGCCATGAGCTGAGCCGCGAAAGCCGTGCCAGCCGGCACTGGGGGTGGGTGGGAGTGCCAGGGCTCGCGGCATGGGGAGGGTGCCTGGGGCTGTGTTCAAAGGCTACATCGATCTGTGAAAAATGTTTGCAAATTGAGCACCTGTCAGTAAACCCTGTGATCGTGCGATTCCATTACTAATTCATTACTTTATTGCACATGGATCCTTGCTGCAAAAAAAAAAAGTGCACCTTATAGTCCGGTACGCCTTATAGTTGTGAAATTACTGTACCTAGAGAAGGGTTGAGATGTCTGCCTGACACATGTGGCCACTCCAAAGCTGTGCTGGAAACAGTGCCTGAGAATTTCTGCTTGACTGTCCTCCACACTGACCCTGCCCCAGGCTGGTGCTGGAGCCAGGGGTGGCCTCTGGATCACACTCTCCTCCCTTGTAACCAGAAGTGAGTTCAGGGATGTAACTTATGGGAGCTACAGAGAGACAGAACAGGAGTGGTATTTTGGAAGAAGCAGGTGAAGAGAGAAAGGACACCTGAACAGGCTCTGACCAGGGCAGAGGTGCTGGGCTGGCAGCAGCCTTGGGCTCATGAGCAGCCTGGATGACATTATTTAAAATACAATATTCTAGGTGGGACAGATGATGGATGAAGAGGATGGAAATCCTTCCCTTAACCCAACCCCAGAGATGGCTCAACAGTGGAACAAGTAGGGCTCTGGTTGCACAGGAAATGCTGAGAAACCCTACCAGCTCTGAACAGAGCTCCTCAGCTCTCATCTCCCCCAGGTAAGCATGAGCCAGGGTGGGGATGGCTCTGGCAGCTGTGGTGTGCAGATCTGGGTAGGAGCAGGTGGGACTGTGTCTCACTGCATTTCCTGGCACATTTCCATTCATCTCTTCCTGCAATCTTTCCCAAGGTGCCAAGAGTGCATGTATGACTCTGGGTCATCTTTTCTGATCTTTACCTGAGGGTTTGGAGTAAGAAAACAAACCCTACAAACCATTGTGAGGCCTTGGAAGTGCTATCAGAATCCTTTTAGCCTGTGTCAACGATTTCCACTGAACTTTTTTCCCTAAAACAACAAAGTTTGGCTTTCACCCAACACCAACCCCATGGGTACAGCATGCAGCAGTGAATTTCCCAAGGACCACCTGGGGCACTGTGCAAATTGTGGGGCCCTTTTTGCTGGTCCAGGCAGCACAGAAATACTCCGAGATGCTTTTCTAAGATGCTCCAGACTCTTCCTCACACCAGGACCTGACACACGGGCACAAGTCTTGCAGATATGCACCTTAACTGCTCCATGTGAGGAGGGTCACAAAGGGGCTTTTGCTTTCTGGGAGTGTTGACTCACACTTTGAGGCAGCAGCATCGTTCTTCCACGCTGATACCTCAGAGCTCCTCATCCACTCTGGTATCCCAGCAGCCTTTCCTCATCCGTCCCCTTATTTCCTCCACTCAGCTACCTGGGCTCTCCAAGTGATGCAAATATGACCATGGCCCAAAAAACCAAATTCCCATCTGCCCTGTCCCCCCTCCCCCCACCTGGGGATGAATGAGATGCTCGTTGTGGCTGCAATATATCATTCTTACTATTTGTTATGAGGTTTTAATGAGTGCGGAAGATTAGGATGTTTGCAACAGCGTAACAATAAAATACATATCTCGCTCATTCCTTGCCAAAAAGTACTTACAAATAATAAAAGTGAGGCTAGCTGAATGCATAAATCTCCTTTCACAAGCCCCCACCCACTGTGCAATAATTAGTACAAAGTGCAGTGCTAATAGATCATCTTACTTGTGTGGGAAACTTGACATTATGCTTTGTTTATATTATCCCTTTGGCAAGAATCTGCATGGCAAATCCTGGCAGCCAGCAAACAAGAGGCTCTCAAGGAAGGTTTCCAGACTGTCGTGCAGAAAAGCAAGCCACAGGATTGCGTGCTGGTCAGGATGCTGAAACCAGCTGGGGAGCTGAAGCGTTAGATCCAGCTTTTATGGAGTTGAGCTACCAAGTTTCCAGCTGACTAGGAGCAACATCCTGCGACTGATTTGCAAAGGGCTGTTCCCACCCCAGCCACAACAAATCAGTGTGAACCTTGGCTTCAGGATGGTGCCCTTTGCTTAATTATATATTCAGGGCCCAATTTACCGCCTGGGCCTCCTAATGGGAACAGACGGGGTCGCCCAGACTTGAGACAGGCACCGAATACGGCCCCTGCAGTCTCTGGCTCTGCAAGGACAGGGTTTGCAGCCAGTGCCCAAACAGCTCCAGCTCCCAAGACCTTTCTCCTCCACTCAGCCCCTACAGAGACCTTGGCTGATGTGGGAATTACCTCTGCTGGGACATCTGGCTCTGTCCCATGCACCAGACTAGCTCAGGGCAGGATGGTGTCTCAGAATTCTGTCAGTAGGCACAAGGGCTGTCTTCAGATCTCTGCTGACTGAAATGAGCTGTGGGTCAATGTGCTGGGTAGAAAGCCAGTCCTCATACCCCCATGCTTGTGACTCTTCACCCCACAGCCCTTGTTTCTCTTCTTGGGCTCAAGTCCCTTCCTTCTGCTTGTTTCTCTATCCCAGTGAGCAATGGAAAAAACAGAGCCCAGTTTTTGGATGTAGAGAGGCATTCCTGCCTGGTGAATCACAAACCATTAGCACCACAGGTCTGGATATAGTCACAGGAGGGCAAGTTCTAGAGAGTTTCTTGCCAGATGGAAGAATGAGGACAGGAAGCTTTCCTTTCTTTCCTTGAGAAATTTGAGAATCACCTGCAAGGTGGCTGTTTCAGCAGTTCAGAGGAGTGCCAGCACACAGGATCATGTCCTAAGGAAATATTCCGACAGTGGTAGCTCGTCTTTGCAAAGGCCCTACTGCCCACCACCCAGCACCTTCCTCCCCAGACTTGTCCCAGCTGAGTTTTTCCTGTGTGCTAGGAGCAATGACAAAAAGCCAACAATACCAAGCTGCATGTTCCATGTGGAATTGCCCTCTGCTGCTTCATGGAGTCTCTGCACAATGTGCTCCACCAGGTCCCTGTTGCTGCCACATGTGGTCCTGGAGCATCTCTCCCTGACTCAGGCTGGTGTTGGGTGTGCTGAGCATGGTGTCCCCAGCATCTTCCCTCTCCTCTCTGCTGAAGGGCATTGGAAGGACTATCCTGTGAGAAGAGCCCATCTGCTGGACAAGCCCCAGCAGCCTTCCCAGCAGCAGGTGTGGCTCAGACTCCACCTCTGAGCAGGCATCAGCCCTGCATGTCCAGATTGACTCCTGCTCCAGGGAAGTTGCTGCATGTGCCTGATGCCCATTCCCTGCCGGACCCCTCCTCATCATGTCCCACCCACTGGTCCTGCTCGAGGCTGGCCTTTCAGAAGCACTCAGGTTGTCCTGGCCTTTCAGAAGCACTCAGGTTGTCCTGTTTTGTGGCTGGGGAATGGAGACAAGGTGTCTTAACCAGATGGAGAAGTTACTCATGCTTCTGGGAAGTTTGTAGTGGAATTGCCTAGTGTAGGCCCCCCTGCATCCTTCTCCTCCATTTTTGTGATGAAATCACCAGGAAAAAGAGAAATTTTATACTCATGGGCTCAGTGGATATATTCATTTGGAAATCTTCACCCTGCTTGCTTTTTCTTTAACTTGGATGGGCACTCTTAGGTGGGATCTCCTCTGCTGCTGGAAGAAACTTGGTATCAACTCCCTGACTTTGCACTATGTTTTTAAGGCTTAAAAAAAACCCACTTGGCAACTGTGGCCACACATGGGCATGACAAGGAACTTGCTTTGTATGGTGTTGTTCAGCTAGGAAGAGTGTTTCAAGTACATTTTCTTCCATGGCAGACCCAGGTGCTAAGAACATTGCAGAAATATTCCTTCTCTCTAGGCCGTCGGGCTCAGGGAATCCCGGTAACGTGCGAGTAATTCTGAACAAAGTGTGCAGTGCTGGAGCAGCGCTGCCGTGCTGATGAGGCTGGTTCAGGCAGGGGCAACTGGGCAGAGCCCTGACATTTCAGTGACTGGTGAGGTTATTTGAGGGGAAAGCACTGGGAGCCCGGCGCCCAGCAGCCAGCGCCGGCAGCAGCCTCTCCCACAAACCACGTTGACTCCGCTGGCTCAGGACAATGGCAAATGGGCTGAAACATTGACAGTTTCCTCCCAGACTCTTCCCAGAGTTACTAAAATTAATCTTTTTATTCCCCCCCACTGGAGAAATATAAAGCTCTTACTTTCCTTAACCTCCGTTTCCCACCCAGCGGGCAAAGAGTTTGTCAGTTCTACAGTTAAAATAATATATTAAGGATTTCCAATGGTGCAAGTCAAACTTCACATTTCCTAATGATTCTAGATGCCTTTTTTGTCCTCAGACATTTCAAGTTAAACCTCTATGAAACTGACCTTTTGGCTTGTCATCCTCTGTAAGGACCCCAGAGATGAAACACTTCTTTCAGTCTGTCACTACTGTCCATAGACTGCCCTCCCCATCTCCCCCCTCCTCTATTTTATCAGCAAGAACCCATAATTGAGCCCCTTGACAATAGCAGGACTGTGCATTTCTTTGTCAACAACAATGGGCCGTCCAAGTTCATTATTGGAGATTGTTTAAAAATTGATTCATGGGCCAGTAGTAGTAGCTTATTATACAGCATAAGTGACAGTGTGATCTGGATGGAGGCCAAGTCATTCTTGACCAGTCATGTCCAATTAGAAAGAACATTGCACACATTCCTGTTGGAGCCACATTAATGAATTAGTCCTACCACAAACTGAGAGAAGCTTGCAGGACCCTAATACCTTTTGTTCCTAAGGATAATTCAGTAATTTATAAAGAGAACAGCGCGAAGCACATTAGCAAAAGAACAGTAATCGCAGGACTCGGACAGCCCTTACACTTGTCCTTCATTTCAGGTTTCTGGGGAGCTCCCTTGCCCCCGAGCTCTGTGTTTCCCTGGAGAGCACAGACCTCTGACAGCCTCCCAGGGCTGTGGTGGCAGTGCTGGTAGTGGCCAGGGCTCCACAGGCCTGTGTGCACCTGAACTTGGGCCAGCACCTGGCATCCAGGCTCTGCTTCCCAGGACAACAGGACAGCCCGGGCACGCGGAATGCCATCATCCTGCAAAAGTCACATCCAAGGACATTGTTCTATCCTGGTGCTTCCTTTTGCTCTGCAAATGGCACTGGTGTAACTCCACTGAGCTGTGTCTGCCCCACACCTTGGGGAATAGGAGACAAGAGCAGTCAAGGCACAATTTTCAAGTTTAGAAGTCTGGAGTTGGTGTTTAAGGTCTTAAATTGCAAAGCCAGTTTTGAGGTGTGCTGAAATCAACTTGCACAGAGCAGCTCCCAGGGTCTGGGAAGCTTCAGGTATTTGGGACCTGAGACATGCAGTGCTGAGGACAGTCTGTGAGTGTGAAGTCCTTGCAAAGGCTGTGTTAGGGGGAAGGATGAGGGAAAGATGTGTCCAGATTACCAGGTGCTGACCAAGTCCATGGGAGGAAGCAAGGAATGCTGTCAGCTGACATCTGAAGGATGCTGAGGAATTTCTGGGGTAGGTACAAGTGAATGCAATCCATGGATTGAAGTATTTTAGCAGAAACCTCTTGTACTTTGAGAACTGCAGGAAGAAGGAATTGGAAATAGTATAAATTGCCAATCAAGCCAAGGTTAGCAATGTTCTCTGTTACAAAGCCGACTCCCAAGAGGAATCCCCCTCCCCAGGAATGTTTACAAGTTAACTGTACAAAGCTGAGTGTAGTGTTACCTACTCAGGGGATACGATCACAAGCACTTACTGCTGCCACTGTCGTCTAATATATAACAATTTTTGACATGGAGCAAGTTCTGCCTATTGCTCAGGAAATGTCCTTCATTAAGGACCACAGAAACCCGTTATTGGTTGGCCCACATGTCCTCAAGTAGCATTAGTGATAATAAATGTACTAGCAGTAAAGCAATGTCTGCTTCCTAACAACATAGTAATATATGGACTTCTAAAATCTACCTGTGCACATGAAAAATAAGTAACTCACAGACAGCAATATCAAGCAACCATTATTTTAATAAAAAAATATCATCAAGTGTGTGTTGTGGCTGTCACTCAGCAGCCTGTGACATTTTAATGCTCACAGCTTCAAAAGATCTGTGGTCATTGATCTCCAGGCTTCCTGTCTATGCAAGGTTTTAAAAATATGCAGCTCACCATAAATGCTACATCATACCCGAATAGGTCATGCAGTTTTAACTTCGTGTAATCAGAAATGTAGAGAACATAGACAAGTAAATGATTGATTATGTTTGCCAGTATCTCAAAAATCTGAAGAAATAGCATTTTGTCTCTAATCTTAGCATGGTCACAATTGAAAATGTAGATAGCTAAAAATTCAGGGATGAGTTTTGCTACTAAAATGTGTTTACATATCTGTTCTGAATGGAACCTTCATCAGCATATGGATGGCTAAATAAACTTTTGAATGTGAACAAATATTTTTTGGAAAACAGAGATTCCACTCTTCATTCACTATTGCACCATTATCATCAGTAAAATAAGTGTGAAAATTAGAGTGTACAAACACACATACATTCATGTTTGAGTACATACCAAGTGCACACACATGCTGAAGGCTCACTGAACTGAATGATTACATTCTTGCTCACCAGTCTGATGAGACAAGGACTAAATGGAGGGCTTTGGCTCCTCTTCAGATTCAGTAACTTTTGAGTTTTTATCATGATTTATGAATTTTGCCTTTTATATCCTGGTCTGGCAAACTGTGATGCTCAAGTATTACTGTTCTTTTTTTGTTTTTTCCTCGTCTGATTATAGTTGTCAATCCAGAGGCATGAATTCTGCCATCTTCAATTTTAAAATTTTAGGGAGAAAAGGTGCAGAGATATTGGAAACACATTTATCTAACCAATGCATCAGTTTCTGGCTTCTTAACTGGTCTGCAAGGGACTTAAAAATCTCTTCTCTCCAAACAAAAAGTCTGTTCTGTAAACTGGGTAGACTTTCTGAAGGTGTCCAGTACTGCAGGCATTCCAATCTGCTCAGCAAAACCACCTCACTGCATGCTGACCCTGCTGGAAATGTTTCCTAATGGCTTCAATGAGTTCAGACACCATGCTTGTGCTGCTCCATGGATGTGGAGAGCAGATCATTCCCTTCTTTTCCACTGCAGCTTTTTATAGATTTAAAGTCCAATATCCCAGTTCCACTCTGTCCTCTCCTCCTCATGCTAAGCAATTCCAGTTTTTTCTCTCTTTCCTTGTAGATTATGACTGATACAGATATTTTTTTTAGTATCAGCTGCTCATTCCTCTGTTGTTGAACTCAGACTTGCAATTAGAGCTTCCCCCAGCAGACAGGAAGGCACATAGGTGAGTGTTTTCAGATTCTAAATCTCAGAGATTTGAGATTTATTACTCTGTTATTTGTAAAAGCTGCAAAAAGCTGCAGGGGACCTGAAGTGGGATCAGCTGAAGAGGGGAATCCTCAGTTCTTGAATAGAGTGTGGTGTCTGCAGTGATCATAATGGCTCTTCATCCACTGTTAATTGTCACCTGCACTTAGATTCTCCTTTGCCCTCACCCCTGTTCATTTTCATTGTACTATGCATGTACATTTTGTACTGGATCATTGACAATATTGTGAGGAACAGGATGGGCAGAGTAAACCTATGTCAAGTTGCATGTGAAATAGTGTCTACAGTGTTCAATAAAATCATAGGCAGAGTCCATTTACCGTCTCAGAGAAGTTTTGAGGAAGTTGTTGTTTCTCAAAGTGAGCCATTGACTGCCTTTTGTGTGCATTAAGTATAAATGAGATCCTGTCTTGTACAGAAAAACCTTCCTCTTTTATGTGTAGGGACTTTCACACTCTAGATCATCACCATGGCTGACACTTTGTTCCTTCCTTGTGCCCAGCACTGAACATGTCTTTTCATTTTTAGCAATCTAATATGTTTTAATCAACAAATGAAACAAAATTATATTTTTGGGTTGGTCAGAATCTCTGTGTCACAGCAGAAGCAGCAACTGTAGGCAGTCACCTCCCAAAACCAAAACCAAAATGCTGATGGGCTTCAGACCTTGTCTTAGGGTTTACCTAATTTTTGTCATCAATTGTAGAGGAATTTACCTGCTGGGCTGTGAGGGCTGGTGCGGAGGGAGAGAAGAGGCACAGTGGTGGCCACAGGGGCTGACCAAATTCAGAGTTCTCCTCTCAATTACAACCAAAGACCATCCTGACAGAGATCTCCTGGGGTAAGCACAGAAGACAATCAATAGTGTAAGAAAGTATGAATATGTTCATTTTTCTGGATGGGGAGCTGGCTCATGGGCAGGTAGGTATCTATTCCAAAGCCACAACTTAACTTAATTTTCTGTTTATTAGCCCAGTGCTCTGACCACAAAATTGCTCGGGGTGTGAAAGTTCCCGTAAAGGTGAACCATCAGAAAAACAGGGTCAAACCCTCATTTGCCTGATAAAAAAGAAATGGCTGCAGATCAGGAAGGCAGCTGTGGGGCTTGGAGAGCTGCTTTTGCACTCACAGTGACACTCATATCATTCATCACACCCCCCATCTTTGCTGTGGCCATCCCTCTCTGTGCCAGCTTCAGTGCCAGCTGCCATTTTGCAGGATCACTCCCATAAAAAGGCTAAGGGATAAAGTGACAGGAATGATGCTCAGTCTGAATGGAGAAATCCATACTGACGGCAAGACAAATATCCTGCATGTTTAAAAGTGCAAACAGATGTCAGAAATCCTATTCCCCACCATGATGGATTAAATGATTCTGTGGTTCACTTAAAAAAATGTTGGATGCTGCAAGCTGTTAAAATCTGACACCATCTCAACCACTTTAATTAATTTTATAGGGCCAGATGTGAAAAGTGACCAGGGGCTTCCCCCTGGAAGTGAATGATGGAGAGTTCTGGACCTGTATGAAGATCACCACAGTACTGCAGAACGCTGGCTGTGGGCTCACATTCTCTGGGCAGGTTTCACAGTCTCTTCTCTAGTTTTTCATGTTCTGCATACTGAATTATGACTTGGAAGATGATGAGTATGAACAAAAAATACACCAAAGGTGTCTAGTCTATTTTTTGCACACTTTAAAATTAAAATTACAGGAAACCATGCAAAAGCAATTACCTTTTAATACATGATTCCCATCTTGCTGTCTGATGAAGAATCTGTTAAAGGCACCGTGCTCCATCTGCACAGCATGAGGCTTTTTCTGGGGGTGTGCTACATCCTATTCTGGGATGGACAACCAGAAGACAGCGTGCTTGGAAAAGGAGGGGAAGAAAACTGAAGTGATCTGGATCTAGGGAATTCTGAACACCCTAATTTCTGCATGAGTAGATTTCCATATTTAATGTGCAGAAGATTTTCCCTCCTGCAACAGCCAAACACACAGAGGGGGACAGACACCTGCATGAGAAGAAACTTAGATGGCTGCACACATTTTGAAACACCTCAGGGTTCCACTGTCTGAAGTGGCAGAGCATATGGTGATTGCCACAGATGTGGAATCCAGCTCTGCTACATCTGCACCAGGTGTGAGGACTGCACATGGCCCAGATTGCCTAGGTACACCATCTGCAAGCTTTCCCAAGCATGCTGTATGAAGGAAACATTTTAAAGAGTGCAGTCCCTGGGCAGGAAGGGAGGCAGTGCAGAGCCAGAAGCAGGAGGCTCTTTATCCAAACAGGTGAATCCAGGAGAGCTGTTCCCAGCCTCGGAGCAGGGGGTGAATCTCAGGCAAGATCAGGAGCAATGTTATCTAAAGTACCTTGCTGCCAACACCTCCTTTCCCTCTCTGCTCTGAGAATTCCCTCCATACCCTCTGTGCTGGGCACTGGGAGCACTTTCAATTTCCCCTGAGTTGATTGAGGCTTTGCCAAATGGGATTTTGTTCCCTTTTGGCGAGTTTTCTGTTAGCTTTACAGCAAGGGTGTCACATCTTTTCTTTAGCTGGGTGTGTTACACTTGATTGCATTAAGGTGTATCTGATGGCACTGACATAGAGGGAGATTCAAAGTCTTGCAACGTGTTCCGGCACAGACAGCATTATGAATTTACACATAGCGCTGTTTAGATCTCATATCGAATATCCTCTGGCATCAGATCTGAAATTCATTCTGTATGGCAACCAAAGAAACGCTCTATCTGTCTGAATAACAAAAAATGAAGAGAAAAAGAGCTTTGCTGTATCACCAGCTCCAATCTGGACAAATGGCAAACGTCCCAGCAGACAGGCAGCCCCCCTGCTGCAAGCCCTGTGCTCGTCCCACAGCCCCCTCCTTCTCCCCAGGTTCTTTTCCTCTCTCCTCCCTGGGCTCCCTTTTTTCCATGAAGGACTTTCCAGTCATCCTAACACTGGAGTGTCTCTCCACCTTCTTGCAGATGAGCAGTGGTCTTGTCCTTCTCCTTCCACTGGTTTGGATGGTGATGGGATGTCTCTGCCTGCCCTCAACAGGCAGCAGATTTGGTAAATCCAAAACCCTCCATGTGTCCACAGCATGTGAAATTATTATCTTCCCCCATTAAAAATTTTCCAGCTTTGGAATGAGACCCGGATTATACTTCACTGAGCTGCTCTGTGCCTGTATGGACATTTTACATAATGCCATTAGCCCCCAGAGTTCCCTGAACTCACTCCAGACCTTCCCAATGTGATTCTCTGGTGTGGAAGGTGACGTGTAGATGTAAAACATCATTGTTGGCGTGTCTGTAAGGATACAATGGAGCATTAAAATTTTGTGTTCTAGTTTCTGCACACGATTTCAGACAGCGTGTTAAAGGAGCTGGGTCATTGCTTTGATAGCTCTGACTGTGAATTGCTCGGCTCTGCTCAAGCATGCGACCCCTCCGTGAGCCACTCTGTGTCTGACAGTGCCACAAACCTCGGGTCCCACAGCACAGCTCCTCCAGCTACCCCTCTCGCCATGGACTGCTCCACGTGGCTTTCCCATGGAGGAGACCCAGCTGCCTGGAGCTTGCTGAGACCCTGGTCCCCCTGATTGTCCTGTGAGGGTCCCAGCTGTCTGGGGTGGCTGCTGGTCTCCCTCCATCCCAGCAAACCCTGCACTTTGGGACCAGCCAAAGCCAGCTGAGCATTGAGAGTTTGTTGGGAACATTTCTCAATCCACCCTCACTGAGGACTGTGCAGAGGCCAAAGGAGGAGAGGAACGCACATCCAGAGCTTTCTGGCAGCCACTTTCAGTGCAGATTAACTCAGTGCTTACCCCCTTGCTAACTCCAAGCACCTTGGACATCCATGCTGCCCAAAGAGGCCTCCCCTGGTCCTGGGGCTGTATTTGGAGATGCTCTCCACATCCTCATGGCCCCACTGAGGGAGGAATTAGAGCCCTGGGTCAGGCTGTGCCAGCACCTCAACCGAGCCTGTCCAGGCATCGCTGAGGGCAGTGCTGTGTATCAGAGCTGGATGAACCAGAAAGTTTGGAGAACCCCAAAAGGAGGTAAAAGAAAGCCCTGTTAAATCATTGCTTTTCAAAGAACCTACCCTGGAGCTAGCTAACTGATCCTGTCAGATCTTTCGTAAGTCAGATAAGAAAAATAATCTGGCAGTAGTCATCAAAGGCAGAATGATGCATTAAAAAGTCCATTGTGAGGAGACCTTGGAATCAAAGGTAGAGGGCTTGCAGGCAAGACTGGTGGGACCCACAAGCACCAGCCCCATGGAAATTTCCACTCCCTTCCTGGTTGTAGGAAGCGGGTTAGCCCCGCTGCCTTTGACTGAGAGCTGCTTTTCCCATTGACAGCAGACACCTCCCGACTTCCCTGTCTCACATGGTGCTCATTTCCAGGGAAAGAGGGGTAAGGAAAGGAAAGGCAATTAAGGCAATAGTCAATCCTTTGCTATAATTTCAGCTTAGGTAATGACAAGGGTCTTGATTTTTCCTGATAGCCCTTTCCCAAACTCCTGCTCTGTTGGAAACATGACTGGGCCAGGCAGAGATGTGATCTGAGCCAGACTGCCTGCTCTTATATTCTGACTTTTCATGGCAATAGAAAAAATAACCAACAACTACATGGTGCTTTAAACACTAATCTGCCCTCACACTCCCTTCTGAGATAGATAAACGAGCTATCTCCACCTGCATTTACAGTCTGTGAAAATGGGATAAAAATGTTCCCTGAGATGCTTTATCCCTTGAAGCTGTGTGCTTCTCACCTGTGCACGTGTCTAAGCAGTGCCTGAGTCACAACTGGCCAAGGAAGGTTGGGATCCTCTCACTGAAAGCCTGAAGATGGAGTGGAAAAGAAGCTAGGACAGAGCAGCAGAATTGGGAGCTCTGCAAACACGAGGCATTGCCACAGGGTGCACCTCGTGTCTTGCCAGAGTGCCCCTAAGCCAGAGATCTTGTCTCATGTTGCCATATGTCACACACTACACATAAATCAGTTTGGTTTTGGCTGCCTGCTACTCCTCTTATAATCTCTTGTGTATCTTTCCATGTATAATTATGAGTCAGGCCCTTGGAGGAGAGGGAAAGTCATTAAATGTCCTTCTGGCATTTCCTTTGAGAAGAAAGTACATCTGCCACTGGAGATGCTGGAGAAAGATGTGGAAAAAGGAGAAATAAAAAGAGGTGGAGAAGCTACACCTCCAGGTTAAAATCCAAAAGTAAGCAAACAGCTTTTAATTCCACTCACTACCTGTTTGGAGCTCAGTTCCAATGAAGAAAAAACAAACAAAACAAACCACATGTCATGAAAAACCACCACCAGTGAGGAGAGAGGTTACAGATAATCTCCATCCTCTCCTCCCTTGTGACATGTTGGTGTTATCTTGGCTGCTGAGCAATCTAAGATGACAATAACACCTCATTCCTGCTTTGCACTGTGTCAGAATGCCAGTTTCCTACTCCCAGATTGAGGACAGGATTTGTGGTCATCACCTGTGATGTGAACATGGGGATGAATTATTCAGGGCACACATGTCAAAAGCATAAAAAGGTCTATTAGGGCCCCTTTAGAATTTATCTGGAGTTACACACATACTGTAGCTCCTATATCTGTGCTATTGCAGGGTTTGAATCCTCACCTCACTTCCACACTGAAAAAAAAAGGTTGAGGAAAGGCAGCTCATGGTGCTGATGTCTCAGATGCCACAGAGGGTAAAAATCATGGGCAGTGCCTGAGGAATTCTGCTCCAGGACTGGTTGTCAGGTGTTCCAGTGGTTTTCCAAGGGAAAGGAAGAGGAATAACCAAATCAGCTGTGGATAGATAGGACTCACCTCACCTAATTGCAGATGTCTGTGTGGAAGATGTCTGCTCCTGAGCTGCCAAGTAGGGCTTGTTTCATCAGCCAGATGCAGATCCTGAATTAAAGAGGCTCTGAGAAATCCAGTTTCTCTCCCCTGATGAGAAGAGGAGCCTGGGGCTGGCTCAGGTGGAGCAAGGGGCTGGGCAGACACCTGCCTGTGATCAGATGAGTGGCACCTATTTGGCCCCTGAGCACGCTGCACCTTGGCTGGAAGTGCAGGAGCAGAAATAATTTCCAGGAAAAGATGAGTCTCTGGGTGTAGCAGGGACTGCTCAAGAAGCCTTGCTGGCCATGCTGCACTGGTGTCCACACCAGCACAATTTCACAGTGCCTGGAGCTGGCAAAGTCCCTCCTGCAGGAGAGCCTGGAGGGACAGAAGCTGCAGAGGCTGCCAAGCTCCAGCTTGGCATTGAGCTGCTCTCAGCCAGAGGACGGGATTGCTTGTAAATGCCATATCCTGGAAACAGCAGCTTTTCTTCAGGGTTCATGTTTACATTTTTCCACAAATATTTAAGTCCCTTTAAAAGCTGGTTTGGTCTTATCTTGCTGTTTCCTCACCACAAAATTGTCGTGAGCAGTTATTAGTTTAAAAAGCATTTATTTTTTTTTTTTTTCCTAAGGAGAAAAAAATCTCAAAATCAAAATCAAGCATTTTGGCTAAAAGTACCATTCAGTGCATTAAAACAGCAAGATTTTGGAAAAAATGTATTGATAATATGTCTGCATGCCAACACTTTCAATTTATAACATTTTTCAGGGTATAATTTCCAGAAAAATTATGATATTTTAGCTTTTCATGGAAGTTTTAAGAATAAATAATTGAAACAAGAGAATACCCTGCAAGTGGGAAATTCTGGTTTCTAAAGAGGTGTATTCATGATTGAACCAACTATTGTGCAGAAAGCCATAGTCTGATTTGTGTAATGACCCTCACAAATACTATTGAGAGATCTAGTGTATTGCTGCATAATTACAATCAAATAGTGACTATTCTCCATCATTTATAACATCTTTCTTGTGCTCTCAAAAGAGCTCATGGCATTTGTTAAACTAAAATGCTCTCACTCTCTGCTCCTTTTAAATATTTGGAGCTATTTAAAACTCCTGAGGGAAGGGATTTAAATTATCAAAAGAAAAAAAGAAAGATTTTTAAATAAAACAATTATTCCCGCGACCGCTGCTTATATTAATCAAGAATAGTTTCTTAGCTGAGTTTTTGTTTACCAAACTCACTTTTCCTTGCTCCATGCTAATTATGAGGATTGTTAGATTATGTGTTTGGAGGTTTCGTTTGATTGTTTGTTTCCAAACAAGGTTAAAATATCTTTGAGAACACTTGATAATGAAAAATTACCTCCTCACCTTCTTACCTAAGTCACTGACACCTCTTTCTTGCTTTCTTACTCATTTCCAGTTACCATGACATAATGGAGCCCAACCAAAAAACATTTAGCCAATGCTTTTTATAACATTTCATCTTTAAAGACTCCAAAGCCCAGCCTGAAGATGTGAAAACTTGTGAGTTTTAGAGTTTATTGTGTAATTAATTTTGCTCCATAATCAGAGTAGAGTTATTTCAACATTATTTTACATGAGCATACATGGGAAAATCATTCTGGAAGTGTCTTAATACCTACAAGAGGAATATTTTCTTTACCATCATGCAATGAATCAGGGAAAACTTCAAACTTGATAAGAGTCAGGTGGAGATTTTCCTTAATCTGGTTTTATATTATGTGATGCTTAGCAGGGCATTTCTAGATCTCTCCTCGGGAGCATTAATTAGAACAAATGCAATTAGGCTATGGCATCCTTGTTAAGGCAGAATTCTTACATTAATCAGTAGAAGTTTTGCTGAATTAAAGGATTGTCCCAGGTCCTGCCATAAGACAATACTGAGTTGGCACAGGGGCCAGAAAGGATTTAGGGGACAGAGCCAGGAAAATCTGCTGAACCACAGGAGGCATGAACAGAAACTTGGATTTTTTAGTACCATCTTTGTCCTGGGGTGGATCTTGCGTGCCATGGTTGACTTCAGATGGCTTCAGAGGAGTTTGTCATAGAGCTCATGGAGGGCTCATCTGTACCAGCCATCAGGAGGAGCTGAGAATTCCTGAAAAAAAAAAAAAAAAAAAAAAAAAAAAGGTATTTCTGGCCAGATATCAGGATTCTGAATGTTGAACTCTTTCCTGCACAGTTCCTGGGGTGCTGCAGGAAAATGCCAGGTGAATGCATCCACTTTGCCTTTTGAGTTTGCACTGTGACCTGGCCAGGGTTCACCACAGGCTATCAGGGAGGTCACTCTTGCTCTAAATCTATTTTCTTGAGCATTGCCACCCAAATGAGAAAAGGGAGAGCAGAGACTAAGCATGCAGAGAGAAATACTGGCACTCTGCTCTGTCCTGTCTTTCCCCACAGAGCAGCACATGCAAAGTTGCCCTATGAGCACTCATGAGGTCACAGCTCTGCCCATCACAGTGTCACTCTGCTCCAACCTCCTGCTCCAGCCAGGCTCAGTGCTGAATTCAGACCATCTTATCCAGCAGTAGTATAACCAACAGGGCTGCAAGAAAATGGGGTAATAAAAAAAAAATGGGGTATGGTAACTACTCTGCAGTTGGGATGCAGTCCAGCTTTCCCTGAGAGCACACCTCTCTCTTCCTGCCTTCCAGGCAGATTCATTTTTTATTAAGGAGGTGGCCTGACTCCAGCAGTGTGATCCTTGTGATAGGCACTTGCCCTGAGGGTGCCAGGATTGCCCTGAACAGAACTTTTGGGACTGGGCTTAAATTGCTTTCCTGCTCTTTCAGCACAGACAGCTCTTCTCTGCAACTTCCCTTGGAGCTCAGCAAAGAGCAGGAGGAAATTCATCAATCTGACGGTCCCATCCAGCTTAGAAAAGCCAAAGAATAGAAAAACTTAGGTGAGAAAGACTGGTTTTGCTCCTGGAGTAATGTTCTTGGGATCCCCTCGAGGGATTAAGGAAAGCAACTTTGTGCATGTGTGTAAATCCTACAGTGGAGGATCCCGTTCCCCAAAAGGGTTAATGCAACCTCTCTTTTTCCCCAATAGCTTCATGGTCCTAACAACTTTCATTGTGAAATGGGTGCAGGTGTGGGCTATGCTTTGTTGATCACAATCCCTTTTGCAGAGGAAGCTTTGAATATGTTTGACATAATCAGCTCACAGCCTTTGCCCGCACTCTTTCATAAACAGGCCATTTTCACATCCTTTTCATGGGATCCGACAAGCGGAAAAATAATTAATGTTACCTCAGCCTAACAGTGACCCAGCTTTGATTCAAAAAGACGGCATGTTGCATAAACTAACCATTTAATTGAGTGATAGAAAAAGCCCACATGTATCAATTCTGCCTCCACGTATTATGATTACTGGGGCTTTGCAAGGATTGTGCTCCCTCGGTCATAAAGCAGAGCTTAAATTCAAGCCCATGAAGTGGTTTCAGGAGGGCTGATTGAGCATGAGCTGGGGATTATCTGTGTTTATGGTGGCAGGACATGGGAGCAGGGGAAGATGTGGGTACCCAGCCACCATGGCACATGTTCAGGTTACGTCCAGGTTATGTCACATGTCCTGTGGGAATTGACAGTGGCCAGGTGTCATCCAGCTACAGGATATTTGGGATGCTGATGGCACTACACTGCCACCTTGCCATGACCCACACCTGAGATATTCCACAAGTAGGACTAGGCCTGATATGGATAAGACAGAGTCACTGTCGAGGTAACCCACCAAAAAGATGGATTTCAGTTAAATGGAGATAGAGTCTAGAGATAACACGTCCTGCTTGAATAACCTGATGTCCTTCCCTGACAAGTGACATGCTAAGTAGAAGAGGAGAAGGCTGTGAATGTTGTCTACCTGGACTTTAGGAAAGCCTTTCCCACTGCGTTCTCCTGGAGAAACAGGCTCCTCATGGCTTGGATGGGTGCAGACTTTGCTGAGTGGAAATTGGCTGGATGGGACCCAGGGAGCAGAGGGGATGGAGCCACATGCAGCTGGGGGAATGTCACAGCTGGTGCTCTCCAGAGACCAGCTCTGTTTGATCTCTTCATTGATGGTCTGGGGCAGGGGAGGGAGGTGCCCTCAGTCAGTCTGGAGATGACACCAAGATGGGTGGGAGTGTTGATCTGCTGGAGGGCAGGAGGGCTCTGCAGGGATCTGGACAGGATGGATGCATGGATGGATGGATGGACCAAGGCCAGTGGTCTGAGGTCCAGATGCTGGGTCTGCACTTTGGCCACAACAACCTCCTGCAGAACTGCAGGCCAAGGGCTGAGAGGCTGGAAAGTGGCCCAGTGGAGAAGGACCTGGGCTGGTCAACAGTGGCCAGTCTGTGCCAAGAAGGCCAATGGCACCTGGCCTGTGTCAGCAGTAGTGTGGCCAGCAGGACCAGAGCAGTGGTAGCCCCCTGTGCTGGGCAGTGGTGAGGCCAAACTCTGTGTCCAGCTCTGGGCCCCTCAGTTCAGGAAGGACACTGAGGTGCTGGAGCCACTCCTGTTGATGAAGACACAACCCTGCATGGTCCCTGCCAGTAATTTCAATGCAAGTCCTCCTTGTTTCCACAAGAATTCACCCCTTTAATGTAGAGGGGAGATAATGCTCTTCCCCATAGTCTGAAGAGCCCTGATAAAGCCAGAAAAAGCACTTGATGAGACAAATGCATTGATAATCATGAAGCACATTACCAGGCTTTACCAGACATCCCAGTTTACTGGAGAAAGAACTCCTGTGCCCAGCGTGAGTGAAGTAGAGGAGAGTAAAACAGCCACAGGCCTTCAGAAAGCTGGATATTTACAGCAGGCTGTCACTGAGGTGGTGTCAAATGCCAAATGATTCAGAGAAGTAGGAGCAGGTACAGAAACTCGCTTTCTTCCTTGGAAACTTTCAGTGTTCTCCCAGTGGGCCATTTTGTATCTCTAGTAAATATTGTAATTAAAATTACCACAAATAGTGGGGATCAACCATTCTACTTCAGCTGTTTTTAGTTTCTCAGCTACTAACACAATCCTCTGTATTTCATCCCTGCCTTTGACTCTTCACACCTCTAGGTATTGGTCATGTTTCTGGCTTTTCTACCACACTAATCACACTGAATCACTCTCTGCGTGTCTCATCTCACACTCCCTGAGCTTTTTTTAGTGGTGTTTGATGATTTTTTCTCACTGCTCCATGTCTTTTCCATATTCAAGTACCCCAGTACAACCTGCTGGTGGAAGAGGGACTGAAGAAGCACTGGTCTCTGGGTGTTCACCAGTGGTGGTGGTGGTACCTGTGGCCACAGGAGCCAAAATTTGGTTCCTCCACTGGCCAGTGAACAGCCCATGGAACACCACAGAGGAGGCCTCCACTGGGAACCTATTCAAAGGAAAGCTTGGAGGCGCTGCAAGGACCAGACGTAGGACTGGTTGCTCCAGCTACCACACCTGTGGTCAGATGGGGCTGGGTGACCTCTTCGTGCCTTGGGAGCAGACATGACCTTTCCTGCTTCCCCTGCTATGGATACTGCCCATAAAGTGACTCACCACAAGCAGGGGGTTTTGCTTCTCTTCCACTTAAATCTGAAATTCTTTACTGTGAGACACACTGGGAATGGGTTGCCCAGGGAAGCTGTGGCTGCCCCATCCCTGGAAGTGCTCTAGGACAGGCTGGATGGGACTCTGATCAACCTGGTCTAGTGAAAGATGTCCCTGCCCATGGCAGGAGCTGCAACTGGATGATCTTTAAGGTCCCTTTCAACCCAAACCATTCTGTGATTCCATGATCTGTCCCCAGCACAGACATGGCATGTAAAGAGCATTCCAAGGTTTGCTGCTCCTCCTTTGAGTTGCTGGCTCCTCCATCACAGGAGAAGTGCCCAGAAGTCCTGTGGGAGACCTGACTGAGAGAGAGTTGTGTTTTCCCTGGAGATGTCCGCAGTAGGGCAGCTTGTCTGGCTGGACTGGGTGTCCCTGTGAGCTCCTGGAGATGAGAACTGAGCTAATAAATGAGCAGGCACAGAGATGGGCAGCAGAAAAGCGGTCTGAAGCACTGTTTCCACCTAGTGACATTCAAAACATTTTGTGAGGAAACTATTCAGTGTTTGTAACACTACAGTGACACAGAGGAAGGATTTGTTTAGATCCAGTGAGTGCATCAGTGACAATCCTGCAGCCTGCCTGCCAGCTCAGGGAGTGCAGCTCCTCACACCTGAGTCATCTTTGTTAGTCCCTAACACACAGCAAGTGCTTTATATAATCAGTCACTGCATAATTCCCATTCATTTGCATTTGGGAGGACAAAAGGCTGCAGATTAAGGTGCTCTTTAGTGCCTAATCCTGCCCTCCTAGGAACAGAGACAACACAGGCTCCTCAGAGGGAGTATCCTGTGTAATTTTTTCACAGGCAAAATCCTGGCTCTGGTGAGGTTTCATCCTCAGCTGGAACCAGAATACGCTTTGAGGCACGAAATGTCTGCAAGCAGTGCCATCACGTTCACCTCTGTTTTGGAGTAGGCTACAGATTCCATGCCCTGTGGGGATGGCAGCCTGCTCAAGGACTGATCCTGCCAGCCCTGCTTGGAGCAGGCATTACCTTAGCCTGCCTGTTGGCTCCCGCAGAGCACTGAGAGAGTAGGATGCTCTTCAAGGTGAAGGAGTGCGTGGGGGGATCAGCCCTGGATGGAAGAGTTTTACTGTGAAATAAGATCAAACATCACTGCCACACCTCTACCTCCAGCAGTTTCAGCCTACACAAGAAAGGGGAACGTGCAGAGGAGCAGAGTCCAGGTATTGGTGTAATTCTGTAAAGGATTACAGAGGGAAAGAGATGGAAAGGAATATGAAGAAGAAAAAAGAAAAACTACAAAAAAAAAAAAAGCAAAGAAAGGAGAAAGGGAAAAAATTAAAATGTAAAAATAAAGGAAAGAAAAAGAAAGGAAAATAAGGAAAAGAATGTCTGGAGCTGAAAATTATATTTGGCTCTCTACTAACATGCATGGACCTAATTGGATTTATTGCCTGGGTAGGAAATCTTGAAAAGATTATGGCAAAAGAAAATAATTTGAAATTAACACATACAGTACATTTCTATGTAAGGATACTGAAGAATACTGTGCATTAATACAATACATACAATACTAAAGAATACGGTACATTTTAATGTAAGAATACTAAGAATAATAAAGATTTTGAAGTTAACACAGGCAGTACATTTCAATACAGGTGTCAGGACTAGAAATACAGTTAATATTTGGAAAAACTTTGCAAACCCAGAAGGGTTTTAAGTCTAAATGTGATTTGGTGTGCCCAGTCCTGATTTTTCTGCCCCAGGTTTTGAAAACATAATGTGAAAAGATAGTTTGGGAGGGTCTTCTTCCCCTTGATTGAAAACCTTGAGGAGAGTGGAGGAAGACACAGAGTTCCCCCACTGGCCCCTGGCAAGGAAGAAGGGAGATTTTCCCTTCACTTTTTTGGGCTGCTGTTGACAGACTCCAAGCATCAATGCCAGTGGAAAACCTGCACTGGGCAGATTTGCCTGCATCCTTCCAGTGAAAGACAACTGGAGCAACTCACGGGTTGGGAGGGTCCATGTGGGCTGTTCCCTTTCACTGCTTGAGCAGCATTTCACAATCAGAGCCATTGAATTCCATTTCTCTGTGTCACTCAGTCACCCTGGCCCAGCGTGGCTCCCTGTGCTGCTTTCAGAGAAAATGAAGTTGTCCATACTGTGAATGGCGGGATGCATCCAAAGGAATTTGCATCAGAAGAGGGACTTGGCCTCATTCCTTCAACAATTGGAGAAACACAGTGGCTCCTGTAGGTGTCAGAGCAAAAGAAAAAAAGGACCTCTTCCATGGGCAGTGAAGTGAATGAATGGCTCCAGATGAGTTTGTCTTACCCTGTTTAACCCCTCCTTCCCTCCACATCTCCCACCTTGCAGCAGAATGCGCTGAAGTCTGAAGGCCAGGTCTGGTGAAGTATACAACTATTTCCCTGCCCTTCATGCCCTTCATTATTTTAATCACACTTATTTTACTGTGGAGAGGGAACTGAGCCACCTAAAGCAAATCTCTCCATTGGCAGTAGGAATCTAGGGACAAATTAATCCATTCCCGAAGAAAATCTAAAAAAAAAAAATTAAAAAAAATACAAGCAGGTGCAACACCCCAATTTCTCTGTCAGTTCAAAGGGTGACTAGCTCAGATGTAGACATCTGACATTTTCTGTGCTGGAAACAACTGAAGCTGGTGAAACCAATCTCACTGTTAGAAAGAGTTGGGGAGTTTTGGTGAGGATCTGAGAGCCAGGCATGTAGGTGGGCAGGGAGGGAGGGCAGGATGCAGCTTGCAGGTAAAACACTGGATATCACACGTGTCTGCAGGTGGGGGTCTGTACGTGAGTGAGGTGGCCAGGTCCTGTCAGCAGCAGGGGAAATGGGCTGTGCACAGTCAGGGGAGCCCAGGGAGAGTCTCACCTGCATGGCTGATATGAAGGGAGCTGGGGCAGCTCCTCTGCTGCAAATTAAAATATTTTCCTAGATTTATTGAGCCAACACCTCCTAGCAGCTGAGGATCCATCATGGTGACTTGGCCAGGAAGAGAGACCACTTCAGGAGCCATCCTTCCTCCTGCTTTCAGCACCCCCCTCACAAAATTCTGAGCATCCTTCTAGTGAAACAGATTGCTAGTGGCATGGAGGAATGCAGCATTCCTACATCCAAAGCATTTCACCAGACTCCAGGAGCTCATCTGTCCACTAAAAACTGGGGGAAAAATATCCCTCCACCCTCAGGACCAGGAAGAATGGATGCTCTTAGAGCATTGCAGTGTCTTCATGGAGATGCACAAGTGCAAGCAAGGCTGCTGCTTGGAGAGAGCTCAAAGGTGAAGTCAGATTGGTATCACTCCTGGATGCAAAGAGCTTTGCACTGAGGGTAGAGAAGGGACCTGAACTGCTGTAATTAGATTGTCAGATCTCCAGAGCAAGAATCAGCTCATAATGCATTTTAACCCTTTCTTCTAATATTGGGGTGTGCAAACTAAATGTGCTCACTGCAAAAGCTGGGCAGATTTGTAATGTGTGGAAAGGGATCACAGGTTTCTGGTCACTGCAGCTCTCAGCTGCTGGTATTATTTATGGCAGGCTTAGCACGTTTCCAGCTGTCCTGTGGTTAGGATCAGATCTTACATCCTATGAGAATCCCTTGGGAGAGAACCAGTCCCTGGATGTGCAGGTCACTTGTGGGGTTTGGAGGGAGGAAGATGAAATGCTGCAGGATATCCTGGGCAGGGACAATGTTTGCCCAGCAGCACCCATGCCTCTGTGTAAAGCCACTACAGATAAGATTTAGGCAAGAAATGTTGGGATTCATTGCTTCCCTGTAACAGCACGAAGGAAGGATGAGTTTGGAGCCATGCCAGAGTGTTTCAGGCTGACTCAGCAGGGACGGTTTAGGAGGCACTGCAAAGCGTGGATTTGACACCTAACTCTGCCACAGCACTGTGTGACCTTTAACAAATCACTTTCCCGTGATGTTCCTTGACCCCTTGCAGTAAAACAGGGCCTGAAACACTTCCTCAGTCATACTTGTCTCTTCGGATTGTCACCTTCCCAGGGTAGGGAATGAGGTTTCACACTGTGACAAGCAGCTGCTGTCTGGAATAAAACAGCATTCAGAGTTATGCTAAGTGACCTTAACATTCATGACATGCTCATTGCTGTGGTTTTCCCACTGCTCCCTGCCTGGGATGGTGAAAATAAATACTGTCCCTTGTTCCATTACAATAAACACATTCCCTGATTCCTTGAAGGGTCTCCTTGGTTTCTTGTCAGGGCTGTTTCCCCACCATGCTGCCAAGGATAAGGGGTAAATGTTGGAGAGGAGGAAAATAGTAATTTTTTCTTTACCAAAATATGACAGCTCTTATTATCTTTAGACAAACTCAGCCCATGTTTAGTCACCCACTGCCTCAGCTACAGAGCCCAGCTGCTCCCCACCAGCTCACATGGGTCTACATGCCAGCAGGGACAAAGTCCCCCCTCCCCTTCTCATGAGCTGAGAGCTCTGTCTGAAGAGATTGTGGTTTATTTTCACTTTGCTTGTGAAAGCCACAAATTCACATTTTCCTAACCAGGATGTAAATCTGTTTCCCTGAACCTGAAGATGATTTCTGGTCCAAAGAAGGGTCCTAATGAAGCTTCAGCAGTGCAAAGCCAGGGCATCTCACCACTGCCTCAGGAGTGCTGCTCTCCTGCTGCCCAGCAAAGCTTGTCCACCATTCTGCCACTGAGACACCTGATGGTTTTGATGCTACTGACTAAATAATGATTTGAGTTCAGTTTCAAAGCTGCTGCCCCAGGTGCTGGAGGCAAGGGAGCTGCAAATTTCAGTGCATTACAGTTCTCACCTCCGGCCAGCTCCAGCCAGGGTGCCCTTCACAAACAACTTGTTCTAGAAGAATAGGAGAGCAGACTGGATAAATAACAAACAGTATTTCCCTGAAACCTGAATCACAGTAACAATTAGGTTGGAAAAGACCCTGAGATCACTGAGTCCATCCTATGACTGAACATCACTGTGTCAACCAGACCATGGCACTGAGTGCCACCTCCAGGCTTCCCCTGAACACCTCAGGGACAGTGACTGTGCCACTTCCCTGGGCACCAAACCAAGCCCTGGGCTGTCAGATTTTTCCAGGAATGTGCCATGGAGATTGTGTCAAAGTCCAGGTAGACACATCCACAGCCTTCCCCTCATCCACTAGGCAGATCACCTAGTCATAAAAGGAGATCAGGTTGGTCAGGCAGGACCTGTCTTTCCAAAACCATTGCTGGCTGGGTCTGATCCCTTGCCTGTCCTGTATGAGCTGTGTGATCACATTCAAGATGATCTGTTCCATCACCTTGCTGGGCATTAAGGTCAGACTGACAGGTCTGTACTTCCCTGAATCCTCCTTCCAGCCCTTCTGCTGGACTGGTGTCACATTGGCACCTCCAGCTAGGACCTCCCCAGTTAGCCAAGACTGATGATTAATGATGGAGAGGAGGTTGGTGAGCTTTTCTACCAGCTCCCTCAGCACCCTTGGATGAGTTCCTTCCCATCCCATTGGTTTGTGAGCACCTAAGTGGCTCAGCAGGTCACTAAATCCAAAAGCTTTACACTTCATGAGCAGTTCTGGCAGCAGGCAAGAGAGAATACACTGATCATGTTGCATTGCTGGAAGGTGCTTGCACAGATTACAGCAATGTATGAATAGGAATGAAATAAGTGGAGTAAAAAAACTCATCAAAATTTCCTATTCCACCTCAAAGAAATTCCCCAGCTGGACCTTTCTTCTCCCATGACAAAGGATGCTCACTTATGGAGTAGGGCTGTATCTTGCTTTGAAACCTCCATCTCAGGTGGTCATGGTACTGTTTGTAACCAGATCCACAGCCCCACATGACAGATGTCCCATACCTGCAGATATCCATGAATTACTGCCCTGGGGGAATCTAAAAGCTTGGCCTAAATTAGCTCTTTAGGCAGCTGCAGAGAGCAACTTATCTGTCCTACCTTAGCCAGCCCTTTTTTTTAGGGTGATACCCAATCTCCTGAAATAAGGAGATTCCAGGATATCTCCATCACCTGTAAGGCACCTCCTTCTGCTCTGGTCTGCTCTGAACCTGTTGTCTGACAGCTTCATTAGGTGTCCATTGTCTAGACTAGAAGAACCCTTACATGACTACAAATGTCCTTTCCACACCTGGAGAATGTAATTTATCCCCATTTGAGCATCATTCTCTCTGCTGGAGGAAGCCCAAGCTTGGCTCTGCTCTCCTCACTCTGACTCCCTCCACTGTTTTGGAGTTGAGGCACTACCCCTGTGTCTTCTAGGACCTTTCTTTGTGGAGAACCTGAAGTGCTGTCGTGTGGGCTCTGCCACCCTCCATACCGGCCTGGGAGGGAAATGGTCCAGCTTAGCTCAGCTCTGCTATTTACATTAATTAGCTATAAAATCAGCACCCCTTCCAGGGTCTGAAGGCAGCTCACCCATTAGTCCTGACCTGATTTGCCACTGTGGATGGGCTGCACGGTGAGAGCTTTTCTTTGTCAAGAAATCCCAGACACAATGGATGGCAGGAAAGGGGAAATGATCTGAGGAGCTGGGGTGGATAGGGAGACAATTCCAAGCTTCTGCTCTCCGAGGGCTGCCAAGTGCCTACAACCCTCATTTCACAAATGTGCAATCTTTAGCTCCTTTTTTGTGTCCCCAGGCAGTGTCATAGACACCACCTGAAGTCTGTGAGAGCCTGGCTGATTATGGGTCTGCTCCAAAGCCCTCTGAAGTCAGTGGGAGTCTTTCCCCTGACTTCACTGTGTTTGGGGCAGGCCCTGGATGACTATCCCTCAGGTTAGACAGTTTAATCATCCATTCAGCAGTACACAAAGCAGATCACATACACTTTTAGCCTGCATTGTATGGTGTTATGAAACGAGAAGATTATTTGATATGATTCAGAGATAGCTCAGGTATAAGGTAAAAAAAAAATAAAAAATCACACCTTTGATGTTTTACATTACACTTCAGTTATTCCTTGAGGGGCAAATTCTCGTCACCTTACCCAGGTGAATATTGCATTCAGTAATTTGGTCAAAAACATTCCATCAACCTTCTTTTTAATAGAAAATGTTGAGAGGGGGAACAGGGGCGGAAATTCAGCTTGATGGAGATTTCTGCCAAACAGGACAAAAAAGAAAAGGCAAATCCATGTTTTCCTTCTTTCAGCAATCAGAAGAATAATTGGGAACAAAAATTAGTTTTGAAGGGATTTTCTAACAGGGCAATAAAGCTAGTCTTTTTACTCTCCAAAAACTAAGGAGAAAACAACAATTTCCCAATGATTGGACTCTCCATCTGGCACAGCTATTTCTAGCTGAGGTTTCAGCCATCCATGGACTATCAGCCGGGCCTGATTCTCATCTTGACTCTCTTTGGTCAAGCTACAACATGAGTCTGTCCCTCTTATTTTGTGTGCCATCAGAACAAGACTGACAGGACCAGCTTCCACTTTTGAGCTGGGCAGAATTTAGGTACATCACACTCACAGTCAGGTGAGAGCTGCAGGATTTGTAGGGCTTTATCTCAAGAAGTCCGATGAAGATTTTTTTTTAATCTCCAGAAATACAGAGAGGGCAAGAGCAGGGAAACTTGTAGTTTCCTAGAAAACTGTTGTATCATTTGAACCATTTCCAAAAAAAACCAATAGGAAAAATTACCCTTACTCAGCATTAAAAAAAAAAAAAAAAGCAATAAAACCTTCTGTACAGGCAGAACGCACTGTGGCTGAATTCCACGGACTCGCTGAGCGACAGGGCAAATCAAAGCCTCCACCTTCAGAGGAGAAGCAAACCACAATCCGTGGCCAGTGGCAGTAACTGAAGCCCCACTTGCGAAGGAGTTGGCGGGCGATGAAACCCAGCGCGGATGCTCCGCTGGAACCCCCTCGCTGCTGCTGGGGGCGGGGGGTTTGACTCCCCTGGCACAAGATTCCCTTTGTTGGTGGGAGCTGGGTCTCCTCTAGGGGCCGGGGCTGATCCAGCTGTACTGGCAGAGCCTTTGTAGTGTGGAGCAGCTCAAGTGCAGACCTGCAGCGGTGCCTTTGCTGGCGGGGCGATAAGGCCAGCGCTGAGCGCAGTTCAACGACCCCGCGCTGGAGATGTGCCACACGTAGGAGCCAGCAAAGCATCTGTGCTGCCGATCCAAGGCATCGCCCGAAATGCCTCTGGACTGTGCTCCTTTTGCAGCAGGGAATGGCTGATTTAGGAGCTGTGTGCGCTGGGAGGGTTGCAGAGGTACTCCGCAGCTGTGTTTGCAGTCATCAGCACCATGGTTTCACAGAGGGTACCGCAGGTGGGGAGGTATCTCTCTGGATGTCTAAAAAGAGTGGAGAAAACTAGCAAAGATGAGACTTCATGAGGTGCTTTAGAGACCAAGAGCTGGGGTCCGTGGGCTAGCGGCTAATTGGCATGAAATCACTGCTCCTCTAAAGCCAGAAGTTCTGTGAAGGACATTTTTACGGGGTGATCCCCAGGGCTATCAGAGCAGAGAGGATGAAAGCCTGACGTTTGAGCCTTTCTCCCAAGGAAGAACAATCCTCGGCTGACCTCCCTGGGACTGGACAATGCCCCGGGCTTCTGGGCCATCGCCTGACCCGGGCTGGGGAGAGGCTCATTGTCATGGAGAACTCCCAATCCAGGCATGGCCTTGGCATTTATAGGGGAGTGGGGACTCTCAGGGTGGGACAGCAGGCTAATTGCCTTTGTCTTCCCCCTCCTTCAATCGGGGAGTCTCAGTAAATCCCTAAACCCATGACAAAAGCTCTGCTGCTTTTAAGTGCCTTTCATTAAACTCAATCCTCTTGCCCTCCCTCTCCCAAGATTTGCTAAAAAGTCTCTTTCAATGGCAAAAGGAAATCTAAAGGGCTGCCATTAGCTCATTCCCTGTCTCCTCTGCAGACTGGGTGCCTATCTGCTGAGATCTCTTCTCGAGTGTCCCTCGAGCACACCGGGGGTAACTTCTCTGCAGAAGGAGCTGGAACATTCCCTGGTTCTGGCTAAGGATATGGTTTCCCTGGAAGAATCAGGGTTTGGTGCTTATGGCTGGACAGGTGCACTGGGAACAGTCAGAGCCTCCTTTGAGCCCACCACCATCCCTCAAGACCAGGGCTGGAGCGCTGTAGAGGGTGAATCATTGTCTGATTCTGCCCTGGCAGGTTCTGGCTATGCCCCTGCCAACTGAAGTGGCACAAACCCTGCTGAGCCATGGGATATCGCTGAGGATGTACTTCCAGGAGCAGACCACCCTGCAATACAAATTTGTCAGATTTGGGATCCTCAAGAGCAAAATTTTATGGGTACTGTGCCGAAACATACAGCTGATGGAAGTGGCGGCATGAATTTGCCATTGGTTCTGCATCCTCAAACATTTATGGCTAATTCCTGTTGATGGAAAAAGGCAAATAAAAATAATCTGAGTGGAAGAACATGAGCTGGACACACACGAGTGTCCTGCATTGGCACAAGGGTTGCTAAGGTCTGAGAGAAGGCTGGCAATGTGGAGAAGGGGGGCAGTGGTCACTTAGATACTCAAGTATGCAGCTCCTGGCTTACTTAGGGACTGGATCCTTATCTTTCAGAGGTGTTGGGAATCCTTCAACTGCTCTTAGATCAAACTCAGCAGTCCGAACTCCAAATAAAGCTATTCCACACCTGGTGGGATTGAAACAGGACAAGACTGACTACCTTGTCCTTCTCCTAGTGTTAGTCTGCCCTTTCCCTCCCATTATCGCTGCCACTGCATCACCCGAGATGGAATTAAAATCAGGAGGAATTACCCCTAAAGCCAGGAAGATGGTATCTGTGCTGGGAAGGGGCGAGGGGGAGGGGAGAAGCAGGAGTTGCCACCCGCCCACTGGTCCCAGCGATTGCACAAAGCGCGGCTGGCCAGTGCCGGGGCAAGCCCTTGGTCCCGATCCCAAGCACATGGAAGTCATCTGATGTTTCGTCATGGCTTCATTATATTTTGGATCTGGCCAGCGGTTTGTCTTGCATCACTGCCCTGTATGTTCTGCAGGTAGCCAGTGCAGAGGCGCTGCCAACAATTTTGTTTTCTGAATAGCCTGCAGGGATGGCCTTAAATCACGGCAGATGCCTGTATGTTAAACAGCTGCAATTTCATGCTTAACTTCATTGTGGATGCTACATTCCTCATGGAGACACATTTATACTCTGAATGCACATAGCCCCCAACAAACAGCTCGTGAAAACAGGAATGAGGAGGGGATTGTTTCGTGTCACGGCTTATGGGTGATGGATTCTCCTTTCCCAGTAGCAGGAAATCAGGAAGGATTCCCAGAAGTGCTGCCTGCTCCCACCTCTTCCCTGGCCGGCAGTGCAAGCAGGTGCAATCCCCATAGAGAAACTGATTTGCAAAACGGACTGAGCCTCCTGCTAGCTGGCACTGCCTGGAACCAGTCCCGCCTCTTTTACTCCTGCAAGTTTTTATTTTTTTAACCAAACCGGGCTGAAAAGGGCCAGTTGCAATTCAGGCCGTAGAGAAAAACAAACAAACAAAAACGAGAGAGTGCCCACTCTGCACAGTGAGACTCCAAGAAACTGCACACCAGCTCAGATGTGTCTCTTTTGGGAGCAGAACAAGTTTTTTCTGCCCTACTGGGCAGATGAAATTCTTCCTAAATTTTTACACCTTTTATCTCAAACGATATGAAAAAAAACCCTGCCTCCCACAGAGTTTTAAAATACTTCAAACATACTGATGAACAAGCAGGCCAATTTCTAACAATTGTTAATATTTTATTCCCAACAGCTGTTCAGCCTGAAAAGTTTCAGTAATACACTAAAACCAAAAACAAAACCAACAAAAAATTCAAAACAAATAAAACAACAAAAAGGGGGGAAACAAAGTAAAATAAACTTTAACAAAGTTTAAAACACATTATAAATAAGTACAGCTCCAGAGCATAATTTACAAATATAAAACCACATAGAAACGTATGTACAGAAGAGTTACATTACGTACAAATATGTATAAAAATACCCCAGTGTTTATTCTTGTGCTAAAGCTGCATGGCTAGAGTTATCTTTGGTACTAAGCTCAGGGAAAGAAGATTGTTTTACAAGACATGGCCCTGCTGTACAATATGCCAGACACAGGAAGACCCTCCATGGGTTTGAGGAGGTTTGGGATGGGTGTTTATACAGGATATTCCCCTGTGCATTGCATATCGCAGGATCAGGGCACGAGCAAGGGCTTACAGAGGCAATGGCTGGCAGAAGAGTTTTTTTTAATACATTGTACAAGGCACTTCATAAGAAATCTCTTCATTTTTTTTCCTGTTCTCTTCTAAGACTCACTGGATGTCTACGCTTGGCTCTTGCCAACACCACTTTATGGCTATGGTTTTTAAACTTCTTGTTCTACATTCAGGATTAGAAACCTCTGAAAACATCAATTCAGTTCACGCCTGCAGAATTTAGATGGAAAACGATCTACACCACCTAAATATTTTCCTGGATGGGGAAAAAACTTCGCATCTGCCTTCTGCTGGTGCTTAAGGGGTGTTCTTATATTGAAAGGTGAGAAGATCAGTAGTCCTGGAAGAACTCCTGGGAAGTGTCCACGTTGAAATGCTGTTTGCAAAAGCGCATGGTCCAGCTCCCATTCCCTTTGCAGCGCTGGCCAGCTGCCCCAGCACCCTACACCTCTGTCCCATCCCGTGTGTAGATGAGGCTGTTGACTGTGAAGTTGTAGTAGTGGTTGTACTGGGCTCCCTGGCTGCCGCTGCTGGGGTGGAAGGAGCTGTAGTAGGCAGGGGAAGGTCCCGCGACCCGCTGCAGCTGGTCTGGGGAAGGCACCTCCTGAGAAGAGCTGCTGGAAGGGGTGAAAGTGCCACTGCTCAGCTGTCCAGCAGAGAAGTTCCTGTGATGCAGGTCGCTGCTGAGACCCCCCGTCAGCCGGCTGCCTCCGCCGCTCAGGGAGCTCATGCCGCTGAAGAAGGTGCTGAGGCAGCTGGGGGTGGATGAAATGATACTGGAGGGAGAGGAGCTTTTGGGATGGTCCCTGCCAGAGGGTGAGGGGTCCAGCTCTGGGGGTGGGCTGTTTCCACACGGTTTGCCTGTGGCTGGGATGGGTCGCTCTTCCTCGGCCTTCAGGCCCCCCAGAGAGGAGGCTGCAGAGGCGGCCGCGGGGGCGTTGGGCTCAGAGCGCCGCTTGCGTTTGCGACGGAAGTTCCCGTTGTCAAACATCTTCTCGCAGTTGGGATCTAAGGTCCAGTAGTTTCCTTTCCCTGGTGGAAAACAGGAGACACAAGAGAGAAAGTCAACTTCTGTGACAGCCCCGCTGCTGACAGGTAAGCAGCATCCATGTCTTGTGCAGCTGGCACAGAACTCACATCTCTCCTGCACCTGTTCCTCCTCCCTCTGTTGTCCAGAATATGGATCCAAAACCTGTCTCCAGGACATTTCCACCTCTATCCCTCCAATGCCCACACAGAAGAGGAGAATCTCCCCATCCCGGAGCATAACCAGATCAGCACCTCTAGCTAAAGAGAATGTGAAGAGGGGCTCCCCTTGCTCTGGCTGCCTCACAGAAGCAGGGGCACTTGCAGCCATCCCAGCAGTGGGTGACAAGGCAGTGCCCGGCCCATGGCTCATAGACATGCTGATGGACAGGCGAGCTGGCACACTCGGGCACTCCACGGCAGGCCAGCAGCACTGAGCTGCAGGGGCTGCAGACCAGCTGCTCCTCGCGCAAGCCTTGGTGCGAGGTGCTGAGGTGGCATCAGCTGTCCCCACTCTCCTCCTGGCCAGTGACCCCACAACGTCCCGAGCGGCTCCAGCCCGGCACGTCCCGGCCCCGCCGGGCCGGAGCAGCGCTGTCCGGGCGCGCCTCCGCCCACTCCCGGGCACCGGCTGTGCCCCGGGGCCGGCCCGGACAGCGGCGGGCAGGGAGGGGAGCCGTGAATCACGGCCGAAGGAGCCGGACCTTGCACAACCGGCGCTCCCGGGCTGCTGGGGACCGGGCGAGGGCTGGGCAAGCCGGCCCCCGCCTACACCTGCCGCGGGGCAGCGCCGGGCCGGGCTGGGGAGAACGGGAATGGTCACATCACAGCGCCCGGGCCAGGGATGGGGGAGCGCGGTGTCACCACTGCGCTGGCCCCGACGGGACGGGGAGCGCGGTCTCATCACAGCATCCGACAGGAAGGGATGGAGAAACGCGGTCTCATCACAGCGCGGTGTCAGGACAGCGCCCGACTAGCAGGGCACAGGGGACGCTGCCG
>VRYO01002355.1:36342679-36385098 GCA_009812075.1 Sialia sialis
CACAGCTGCCCCTTCCCCGGAGCTGTCCGCGCTGCCCCGGCTCGGGGATGCCATCCTGCTTCCCCAGGGATGCGATCGTCCCGATCCCTTCGGCCCCGACGCTCAGGTCGGAGGGGGATGAGCATCGCTGCGGTTCCCCCGACGGGAACGGCACGGGAGGAATTCGCTTAAACTCTGTTCTTGAAGCGCAGTTTTGTCTCCCGTATCCCAACAGCCGGGGCTGAGATCGCAGTCCATTAGCTTTGGATTAAAAATTGCTTTGGATAAGGAATTGCCCGAAATTAAACAAACAAACAAACAAACAGCACCGGTGTGTTCGCTCGTACCGCGGGCGGAACGGGCTGGAGGGAGCGGGGCGAGATTTGGTGAATAAAAGTTATTTTCGTCTTCGTGCTCCGGGGCAGCCTGACAGAAGGCGCATCTTTTTGCAGAGAAAATGCGAATAACGATCCCGACACCCGGAATCCACACCGGGCCAGCTCCGACAAATGTTCTGGTCCGGGGCAAAGCACAAGTGCAACAACAAAAAATACGGAATGGTGCGGGAGGATTTAGAGAGTTGGTCTGAATACCAGGTTCATGAGATGTACATTCCACCCTCCGTTCCTAAATGGAGTTGTTATTCAATTTTCTGCTGGTAAAAATGCCAAAAAATGCCCTTTCCTGGTGTATACACGGAGTGCTCTCTGCAAGGTGTCTTGGTCTGACAACAGGATTTGGGGCAGAGAGGAGCGTTTGTGAAAAGTCTGCGCTTTAAGTCTTCCATAAAATAGTTATAAAAGCACGCGTTAACCAGTGAAGTTTTCCCGACCTGACTCCATTCCCAAATTTTCATCCCCTGTGTGATTTGAGCAGGGATATAATAACCGAAGGATTTTCAACTTTGTATTTCGTTTTAAAACAAGTGAACAAACTTTTTTTTGAGACAGAGAATAACTAAAAAGTGACTGGATTAAAAAATTAGGATTTGGGGTTTTCCCTTTAATCATAGAAAGAGGTCTTTGGGGGTTTGTTGGGTTTTTTTTGGTTATTTTTTTTTTGTTTTCTTGGTTTTTTGTGTGTGTGCGCCTGTGTTTTTGTCTTTTTCTGTTGTTATTTTGTTGCCGTCACTGTTGCTGTTGCTGAATTTATTTTGCATCCGTTGGGGAAAGAGCTTTTCGCATGTATTGGACACCCAGAACAGCCGGAGAAAAGTTTATATTACGTTCACAAGATACCTTTTTCCTTCTCATCTTCCTTCTCTTTAAGATTTATAACAGCTCCTCATCTTTTTTAGAGCAGGGTCCCTCTGGAAAATGCCAGTTTGAAGTCTGACGGGACAACAGGCATCCAAACCAAGCAGTTTACGGGAAAATCACATCTAGAAAGGACATTTAAAGAACAAGAAACAGGTAGACTTTTAAAAAGCAATTCCCCTCTGAGTCTGAAGAGCTAAACCGAAAATATTACTCTCTAAATTTACAACAAATCTGTGTTTATCCGTTTGGCCAAAAGCCCCGCGATCGCTGCGCGAGGGAGAGGAGCAGTCGGTGGTGTCGCCGTATCGCTCGAAATTGAGGTTTTTGCTCGAGGGATTTGATGTTTTTGGGCAAAGGCAGAGCCATCTAGAGGAACAGCCCGGCTATGGCGAGTTTCCCTCGCAGGCATGGAGTGCTGCCTTCGAGCTTCCCTTAGCTGATTCCTCTGCCTCCAACAAAGGAAACGGCTTAGAAAATAATGCTGAATTAGCTCTAATAAAAATGCGTGTCCTCAGAAAACTCCAGCTTGCTTTACCAAATAGTAAGGAATGTGAAATAAAAATAGCTTTAGAGAGGTTATTACATAGCTGGGATGGCATGGATATGCAAACCAACACTTAATTTAAAGAGTGGGGAGAATAAAGCTTTGATGGTGTGACGGCTGTAAAAACATTTAATTTTCTTAATGCATTTATCCTGCAAGTAGCGTGCAGCGTTGCCTCGAAACATCATCAGCTCAGTACAGACCTGTTGCTGCTCCCTTCTGCCAAGGCATGAGAGGAGCATGAAGAGATCCAGCACACTGCCTCTCTGCTTTCTAAATGCTGCTTTTTTTCCAGAGAGCTCTGGGAGACATTTTCGTTGGAGAAACACACTGGGAGCTGGCAAGAGATGACGAAACACAAAACTGAAATCAGTTTCAAGGTAAGAGTCTGAGGGTACTGTCCATCACTGGGAGCAGATTTGGGGCTGGGTTTCAGCAGCTTTGTTGGCTCTGTGAGTGGCCAGTGAGGTGTGCTGGGTAGAGGAACCCGTGGCACCTCCAGTTGGGCTGAGCTGTATCCCCAGCCAGCTGGGATTAAGTGCAAACCTCTCCACCCAGCTGCCTTGGAAAGTGTTCCAAGGCTTCCCTAGTGCTGCAGATCCTCCCCGTACGTTTGTGGTGCTGTCCCCACTGTTGGCTTAGGTGCTGTGCCTGTCCTTGTGCACACAGCAAGCACTTTTCCCCCTGCAGGAAGACACTGGCTGTGCCTCTGAGCCCTGCTCCTCTGAACATGTAAGCACAGGCTCCACTTCCCTGCTGTGCATCTCAGCTGTGTGTGCAGCTGAACATGAAACCTGAAAATGCTTCAGAGCTGAGTGCCCAGCAGTGGGAACAGATACCTGCACCCACCTGGACCTCTCTCCGTTTCCCAAGGATGCTGAGCTCCAGGCACAGGGTATGTGTTGGGGGAACAGAACACAACAGCCTATATTGGCTTCAACTTGTTTTACCGGGAGGATAAAGAAACCAGGATCCCTTCAATGGCTCCAGATTTCTGCAGGTTTGTTCTGTTTTGGCTGCATTTTCAATCTTGATTTTTCCCCAGGGCTGGCAAGGAGCATCATGGAAACTCCACGGTCCACATAAAATCTGCTGAGTAAAAATTCTTTTATTTCTTTCTCCAGAGTGATCAGTGAAATTGGGAATGAGTTCTTCATCCTCAGAGGCAAGATGGAAAAATTATCTTTTCTCTTGAGGTACTCCAGTGTCTCCACCCTCAAGAACAATAAGAAATTTACTAAGAGCAGCTCAAATTAAATTTAAGATCTAGTATCCCTCCCTTCCTTACAGCCAAGCATATTCTTCCCTATTTCTCCCTATTTATATGCTGTAAGAACATCTCTTTTTTTTCACTCAACCCCTGATTTGTCCTGCAAATAGAGGCTAATAGAGAATATCTGGTGGTGTTCAATAGAAGTTTCACTGCTGTGAATTCGGGAAGAGTGTTTTGTGTACATATACACAGGTTAAAGTAATTTTTATCCCTTACCTATGGAGAATGATGTAAATTCCTTCATCTCTGTATCTAGTCATCTACAGAACTGGAGTTCTGGCTATTTAATTTTGCCAGTTTACCTTATGATCAGCTCAGAGGTTTTCAAACCTTTTCTTGAATTTTCAGACTCTATGATGTTTCCTGGGGAGGTGTCCTCATCCCACGACGTTCAGGCTACCAACAACAGGCTTGGTTTGCTTTTGAGTTCACAGTCTCTGTTAAACTCTGCAGGCTGCAAACTGAGGGTTAACATTTTGGATTGTTTATGTTAATATTTTCTCAGTGCAATTCTATTCTGCTGAGTGTCATAGAGCCCCTGGTCCCGGCCTCAAAGCAAGGAATAAATCATAGTTCATCACGAGCTGTAGTTTCTGCAGCTCTTTAGGCTGCTGGGAGCAAACCCCCTGGCTGAAAGGAGCAGTGTCTGTTCTGTGTCCACCTCTCACTGTTTTTTTTGGCTGCTGTGCTCTCAGAAGTGTTTCTGTGCCTGACTGGGGCACTAATCCGGTTTGAGAAGAACACCCTCTTCCCAATCCCTTTTTCCCCCTTTTTTTTTCTTATCCCCTCAGGTTAGCTTTAGCCTGGGCCTGCCTAGCCCCTTCCTGAGTGAGAGCTTGTTAGCGACTGATTAGCCCAAGTTTTGATAAAAGCTTCATTGTCTGTAACCCCTGTAAACTACCCCGAGCTGTGCTCCTAATAAAAGTGGGATTAAATAGACACCTTGGGAGTGAGACGGTTGCAAGTGGGAATTTCAAAGTTTTGAAGGACTGAGGGATGTGGCCAGGCTTCAGTAACTCTGTGTATCAAAAGTGATTTTACCAAAACTGGAAAGAAGCCTGACTTTTGTGTTTTGGGGGGAAAAGGAACCTGGTGGGAGCCAGAAGGAAGTCACCTGTTTGTGGCTGGATTAAGCACACGCTCCAGGGGTTTGGAAACACGTTTGCAGAAGTTCTCAGCACCCTGCATTCCTCCAGCCTCTCCTCAGGCTTAAGATTCATAAAAAGTATTTTAAAATCCTTACTCTGATCACATGAATTTAATCCTACCTCGTTTTATTTTTGCACCAGTAAAAATGTACACTTGGTAACGATGTGTGTCTGACTTGGTACTGTTGGGTTGTGTCTTTTCTGGGAGAAAAGTTAAGCAAGGGGCTTCTTCCCTCTTGCCTAAAGCAAGAAATTGATCTGGGCTGAAATAAAGCATCTCTGTGCTTTTAATTTTATTTTTTTTTTTGTGTAATGGGATATTTGAAGTAGAGCTTGGTGCTCTGGGCTGGTTATTCTATAGTAATCATTCCTATAAGGGAAGGTAAAGGCCAAAATCTTCTGGTCCTAATTCATCTGGATAAGCCACCTCCACTCTGGAATAGAAACAGAAAAACATACATTTATGGTCAGCTAAGGTAAAATAATCAAAACTATGAGTAGATAAAGGCAGTGGCTGCCATCAGCACCACCACAAGGAAACAGAGGAGTATTAAATTATTATTTCTTTTCCATGTTGGTCTGGGGCAGAAAAAATCAGATAGTGTTCTAGTTTCAGGTGCTGGTGAAAGAGCATTTTGAGCTCCATTAATAACTAGAGATTATGTTAAATACCAACCACATAAATGAAATATTTTATGATCAGCCAGTCCTGGTAATTCACAGCCAGGGATTTCAGAACTCTCTGAACCAGGAACATATTGTGTGGACCATTAGTGCTGGCTTTTCATTTTGGGGCACTGGGAAGATTTTAAAGCACTAAGAAAGCTGATATTGGCTCATTATTTAAAAGCTTTGGGTGAATGATTGAGTGATGCTCAGACTTTCAGCCCTTCACAGTTAAAGGCAAGAAATGTTTGGGTGCATCTCTTAATTAATTATTAATTTCCTTCTTAAAGGGAGACAATGAAACTGATGCCAAGAAGTGTGTGTAGATAGAAAAATTAATTTGCTCTTGTTCTCCAGCAAGAGGGAGCAACTCTTGATGTAACTGATTTCTGAAAGTGATTAGTTCCATATTGGAGGGGGATTTTGCAAACTGGTATAAAATCACCATGGTGTGAATTAAGTGGACCTAACTGGTTAAACCAAGATTTCAGAAATTCACTGTGAAAAATGAATCTTTGAGTTTCTTCTCAGGGAAATTTGGTGGAAATTGGTTCATTATTTTGTTTCTGTCATCAGTTTAGGGGGAAATAAAGGATTATTGTTTACCAGTTGTGAAGGAGTCTAAAATTGAGGCTATGGAGTGCTCAATAAGGAAGAGAACAGTTCACTGACACAGAGCCATCTCTGCCAGGGAAAGGGGAACAAATGAGCAGGTGTCTTTTGAAATGGAAAAACAAAAGGACACATTTAAGGAAAAAAGCTGATACTGAAGAGGTGATGGAGTCTGTGTCAAAAATTAATATTTTTTAAAAGGTTATGATGGTTCTTGAGAACAATCAGCTGTTCCTTGTGCTTTTGGAGTGAATGAGGCACATGAATAAGAAATTATAACAACTCCATATTGATGCTGTATGAAATTGTGATGGCACCTATAAAATCATGAGGAGCAGGGTAAAATAACAGGGATGAAGTTGTTTATTATCCAGTTAAATACAATACAAATACCCTGTGGGATTTAAACTAAAGCTGTGACCACGTTTGTGAGCAGATACCACCACACAATGTGCAGCCATGCCTTGAAGCTTCTCAAGGAGCTCTCTTTAATTACTTACAGGAAGGGAATATTATGGGTGACTTGTTTGTAGTCTATAAATATCTGTTCAAGAGCTGGAGCTTGTGGATAAAGGACAAAGAGCAGGAATCAGGGGCCAGAACTGAAGCAGGACAGAGAGAAGGATCTCAATTCAGCAGGTCACACAGTGATAGCTGCCACAGTGACACTACAAAGGCTCCTGTAAAATAACATTTTGAAATCTGTTTGCTCCTCTTGGCCATGTGGTGTCTCCAGCTTGGTCAGTGTCTGATGAGGGGAAGTGGTCCAGCTGAAGAATTGCTACTAATGGAAGCTTTGGCCAGCAGAAACAGGAGTCTGAAATCAGTTTGAGTGAAATCTCACTGCTATTGAGTTAAAGATGTTCCAGCATAATCCTGTGTGCCTTTGACAGACAAGGGAGTGTGTAAAAACCTTGTTTTAAGGCAGTGATGCAAAACACATGAGAGGCATCAGCAAGAATCACTCATACAAAACCAAACCTGGTAAACTCAAGATTTGTCACCTTACAGAAATCAGCCTTTCTGTTCAGGGCTGTGGACCAGGTTCCCTGATGCTCACAGCTCTATGGGTTCCTATGACTGATTGTGAGGAAGAACTTCCTTGATTTCTTTGAGGAATTTCAGGTGATTTTGCATGCCTAAGCCTGACCTTGGGGGTGAACCTCTCCTGTGCCCAGTGACTGACATTTGTGACTGGCTGGCACATCACACACTGCCAAAAGCAATACTAACCAGGACAGATATGTCAGGTCTATCATGAGGCTCTACAGACTCAATGAAAGCAAAAAGAAGCAGAGTGCAAAAATGAAACAGCCAACAGGGCTGAAAAGCTCTGGCTGGCATTAAGGCAAACCAAAATTAGCGAGAAAAGGAAGAACAAGACCTGGGTTTCCCCTGGGGTTTTCTGCATTTACGTTGAAGAGATTTCCCTGCTTTCAGAGAAGAACAGACTGAAAAGATGGGGGAAATATTACCAGAATTTTTAAAGATGACCCATCAAGGGATTTAGAGATTCTCAGTGTTTGGGAGATTGCAATGCTTCAGAAGCAGGCTGACAGTAAGATCTTGCTAGCAAAGGTGCGCAGAAGACTGAGACAATTGGAATTGTTCAGCCTGGAGAAAAGAAGACTCTGAGGTGACCTTATTGCAGCCTTTCAGTGCCTGAAGAGAGCCTACAAGAAAGCTGGAGACTTTTTACAAGGGCATGCATGAGGGAATGGTTTTAAACAGGCAGGAGGCAGGTTTGGATTGGATATTAGGAAGAAATCCTTTGTAAGGGTGGTGAGGCTCTGGCACAGGTTGAGTGGAGAACCTGCCTCATCTCTGGAAGTGTTCAAGTCCAAGTTGGATGGGACTGAGAACAATCAGGTCTAGTAGAAAATGTCCTTGCCCATGGTAGAAGTGTTGAAACTGGATGATCCTTAGGGTTCTTCCAACCCAAACCATTCTTTAATTCTATTTAACCATTTAATAATTCTATTAAAGCTCAGGAGACTGAAGAATTCTGAGGGGCTGAGAGTGGGTTGATGTGGCTGTGGCATGGGTCACTGTCCCAGCCAGGCATGTACAGTAATTTCACACCTATAAGGCACACTGGATTATAAGGTGCACTTCTGGGTTGGCAGCAAATTTCCGAACTTTGTCCATATATAAGGTGCACTGGACTATAAGGCGCACTTTTTTTTTTTTAATGCAGTGAGGATCCGTGCACAACAAAGTAACAAATTAGTAACAGAATCGCACTATCGCAGGGTTTACTGGCAGGTGCTCAATTTGCAAACATTTTTCATGGACCAGAGCAACCTTTAAACGCAGCCCCAGGCACCCTCCCAGTGCCATGGACCCTGGCACTCCCGCCCACCCCCGGTGCCGGCTGGTGCAGCTCTCGCAGCTTGTGGCTCGGCTCACGGCTCGGCTCATGGCTTGCACTTCCAAGTTGGCAAATTTCTGAACTTTGTCCATATATAAGGCGCACCGGATTATAAGGCGCACTTTTGGGTTCCGATCAAAATTTTAGTCAAAAGGGTGCGCCTTAGAGTCGTGAAATTACAGTATGTTATCAGGAAAGAAAAGATCCCTTAAACAAGAAAAAGGGTTCCTAGTAGGTTCCACAAGGGATCTCCCAAACATTGTGTTTTCAATACTCAAGCAGATTCCTCACTGTGCTCCTTGCTGGAGGAATCAGAAGGTAGATTCATTTCTACAAAGCAAAACCAGTGCAAGAGGCTGATCCCTGGCAAGTTCAGAGCTCAAGAAGCACTTCATCTCTTCAGTTGCACAATTTCAAAAAGTCATTTGACCCGGTATGTTGCAATAGGTGTGTGGAGTGTCCTAGGGCTATATGATATGTGTAAGAAGCTGCTGAAGAGCATTATGAAGAGGTGAGTTCAGCAGAGCTGGTCAAGAACAAGCTGAACAACTGGTTCAACACAACGGCTGGTAGCAGACAGGGTGACTTGATAATTCACAGTAACTTCTGGAGCTGCCTGTAGAAACCAAAGGATGGAGTTACAGCCACCAAAGACTTCGGGCAAAGACAGAAGATCAAAAAGCTGCAGATGATGACATCTCCAATGGTGGTGCCGGTTCATCAGATGTGAAGAGTCAGGTTGCTGTGTCCTGTGATGGATGATGCAGATCAAACATTGGCATGAGCAAGGCAATAGAAAAGGAAAGGGAGAAAGGATGAGAGCTACACGGACAGGCAGCAGCTGGGTGGACAAGATGGACAGCCCCGTTTGTCTGAGCCAATTTACCACACAGGAGAGCAGCTGATCCCTCACAGAGATCTGGAGCAGGATGTAGCTGGCACTTGTGGGTGTGGATGAACTGAAACAGCCATGAAAAGACAGAAAAACTATGGAAGTGAAAAATTGGCTGCTCAATTGGTCCCTGTCCTTGCTTTGTGTGCAAAAAAGTGAATGGTGGGGAAGGTGAAACAAAAAAAAAACAGCTGGTGTTCGCAATGGAGTGTCACCGATTTTGGGAGCGTGCCAGGACTGGGACAGTCAGCAGAAAGATGTGCAAAAAGTCATCTCTGTGAGGGAGCTCTGACTGCTGCATGGATGGATGATCTCTTTGAAAATACCCTGTACTTTATTCTTGTTAAGGGGAGAGGATTAAGATTCAGATGTTAACAGAAATTAGTTTATTGCTTTACATTTGGATTTTTTTGTTTGTTTAGAATTTTCTTGACAGGTGTGGACCCTTCTGCCCTGCACTTGCACCTGCCTCTTAATACTCCCCCACAGACCCTTCAGGTCCACAGTCTGTGGATGGAAGGGGTGGAGGACATAAAAGAAAAAGGAACCTGTACTTGCTGAGCACAAAGGAGCACTTGAGAATGACTTGTAACTTTATGGTCATTAGTCTGTGGGACCAAAAATAAAGGGCAAACATCTCTGAAAACAGAGATGGCAAAGACAAGAGACCTGGGAGGGAAAAGGGACAAGGAGCAGATTTTTACATGTAGCAGTTCCAGTTCATCCACCAGCAGTGAAGCCACTTTGAGTTTCCAAACGTGGGACCTGTGTCACCAGGGCCCGGCAGACAGAGCCCTGACACACAACAGCCAACACCAAGCATGTGGAAGAGGCAAAATCAAATTTCCACGCTCTCCTCTTGACAAGGAGAGTGCAATCTGACTCTTTGCAAGCCAGGAGATTCCTGCAGAGCAGTGAATTCACATTGCATAGTCCCAAAGTTTTGGATGGGATCCCTTAGGAAAAAAAAAAATAGTTCAGGATGGAGAGAACCAGATGATTTAATCTGGGTTGTAGGAAGGGTGAGTGAGATAGAGGTGATTGAGCAGCATCAAAGGGTGACAATCAATTTGAATTTCCACAGAAGTGATGTTGATGCCTGTGTTGCTTCTCCCCGTGCTTTTTCTTTAATTAAATACCAAATGTTCCATTAGTAGTTGGAATAACATGCTGTTCTTGGGGAAAGGAAAACCCAAGTAATCCCTTTATCTGCTAAAATAGATGATTTCTAGTAGATTAAACAATGGCCTTTCAGCTAGCAGAGCATAGTTCAGGCCATAATTGAAGTCCTCTCCTTGGCCTTTCCTCGTCCCTCGCAGCCAGCAGCCCGTGGAGCCCCATCATCAGAGATAACCTCAGTGACTCTTGTCTGCTCTGAGTGTTTCTCCAGATGAGGAGATTAGTCGGAGATAAAGCATATTACCTGAAAATAATAAGTGATTACAGTCCCTGACTGTCTCTCCACATTCATTTCATGCTGGTTAACCCTTGCAAAACTGGCTGCTGGTTGGGTTTAGGTCTTTAAAGAGGAGGGAGGGTGAAGGAGGGTTTCCAGTGCCTGAGTGGAAAAGGAGAAATTTCGCCCTTTGTTGTCTGTTCCATTGTCTGGGTGAGGATTTCTGAGCCCAGAGTCCATGGAGGAGCTGGAGCTGTGCCTTGTGGGGTTTGTGTGTGATGCCATCACTCCCTCCTCCCCTTGCTGGTCAGCTGGAAGCTGTGAGGACTTAAAACTCCCTTGCAAGTCATCCCCCATTTACCTGGCAGCAGCACAGAGGGGCACTGAATACCCAGGACACTGGCTGTGTTTCCACTGCTGCACTGAGCAGTGCCCTGGGCCCAGGCAGTGACCTGCAGTAGTCCATGCTGTCCCGTTCTTAGCAGGGACCAGGCATGTTTTAGGATTTACAGTACTCTCCCATCCCCAGGCATGGCTCAGAGGCTACAAACTTCTCCAGTGGGCAGTTTCCATGGGACCAGTCTGTTAGTGGGAGTGCTGGTTGGGCTGTGTGACCAGAACAGTCACTGGTATTTTTTCAAGCATGGATGTAGCTACTCTTACTTGACAACACAAAACCATTTATAGCTTCTGTATTCATTCAACAGAGAGAGATACAGAGAAATACAAGAACCCTGCAAGGTTTTTATAGCAAATTTTCAACAGGTCTAGAAGGAAAAAAAACCATAATAGAGCAGTTTTCTAGGAATTCAGGTTGGTTGCCTAGGGAGGATGGAGAGAAGAAATGTAAAAGAAAAAAAGATTTAAAAAACCCTTGAAATCTGCTTCTGTGGCTCTGTGTTGTTTGCAATGCTGGGAGTGAGCTCTGTGCTACAGTGTCCTGGTGGGAAGATAATTTCCTTGGGCTCCCTGCAAATATTACAGATGAAGTCCTGGCCCCATTCGAGTCACTGGGAGTTTTGTGAGCGCCTTCATTAGCACCACGGCCATTTCATTCATAAAAGGCTCCTTCCCAGCTCCTGTGCCATTCCAGCATCCCCTGTCTGTCATCAGGCTGGGCTCCCTGAGTGCGGGGAGAGCAGGTTCATCCTTCTTCCCCTAAATGCTCCATCAGCCGCTCCCTTGAAAACTGTAAATAAAGGCCGCTGGGGATAGCTTTTCTGCTTGACCCCTCACCTGAAATGAAAATAAAGGTGACTGAATTTCATCCTGACGTGGAGCTCCTTCCCAGGCTGGCTCTTTCCCGTGGCTGTTGACAGTTCCCTGCCAAGCCCCCTGGTTACCTTTGATTGTGCTGTAATGACATCTCCATGCTCAGGATGGCTCTGGGACTGTAATCCCCTCTGCAGCCTTAACCAATTTATGGGGTAACCTGAGACCAGGCTCTCTCTTCCCCGTGATTTTTCCACTTGTTAACACTCACTGAAGGCATCAACAAACTAAATGCCGAGGGTTTATTTTGTTGCATGCCCAGGGTTGGTGAATATCTGCATTCGCGCCTGATATGAATCTTGGCCTTCAGAAAGATGCTGCATGTTCTTGCCACATGAAAATGGCACAGTGTTTTATTTCCCCAAAGTGTGCTGCTAAAACAAATGCTTTGTTAGCAAAACCCGGGCAGTGCTCCAAGGAGCTGTTGAGAGCAGAAGTGAGGATTCAGCAAAGTGGGATTTATCCACAATTTTGCCACAGATTTTCTGTGTGATCTGTAATTTGTTTTGTCTCAAAATGCTTTGTCTTTAAAATCCTTCTAGTCAAAGTCTTGATGTGTCTCTTGTGTTTAGACTGTAAGCTTTTCAGGGACAGGGCTTTTTTATTTGCATAGCAGCTTTTATAATCTCTTATCTCTAGGGAATCTACCTCTGCATGTATAATACAGTTTTAAAAAAGAAGGCTCAGCTTCATCACAGTGAATGATCCTGGCATTAGAGGAGGACACAAGTCCTCATCCCTGCTCCCTGCTCCCTAACCTGTGCTTTTTGGCTTTTCTAAAGGAAATCTTCGGGCAGGTGATTTACACAGCAGCGGAAGTAGAAGGAGGATCCCTGGGGAAAGCAAACACTTGAGACTTCAAGGTGAGATGATTTTGGTGGCACACTTCTCCACTGGCCATCTGATCCAGGAGGTGCCCGCTTCCTAAGCACAGATCAAAGCCAAAAGGTGACTTCTGAAATGACATGCAGCCACCTCTTGCATTGCTTAAATTCTCTCCTCCTCTTCTGTTTGATCTCACTTTACTTTTCCTGTCACTGGAAGCAGGTGGTTTCTTTATTCTCCCCGACAAGTTTAGATTAGCTGAACAGCTCTAATGGCTGCAGTGAAAATCTCCCAGTGGCACAGCCAGCCTAAAGCTTGGAGCAGTCAATGGAAGAGCTCCTCTTCACTGCAGTCGGGTGTGGATGGGTCTGGATGAGCAAATTCAGGGTGATGTTACCCTTGGAGGCCAGACTTGCCTTTAAGAAGCAGATGTTGGTGTAATGACACCCATGAAAAGCCCAGGAGCATCTCCAGGCCTGTGGGCATACAGCTGGAGGGTTTTCATGACGTGCTAAAGATGCACATTTCCACTTTATGTCTTGTTAGCAAAGCCTGGTGCTTGTTAGTCTGGGCTCTAGCTCCATAGGTTGACTCCGCTGACTGCTGGTGAAAATGTCCAGACCATGAGATGAATGTGATCACAAGTGACAGGCATAAGTCAAGCTAATGTCATACTGTAACCAGAGTTCCATTAGATAAAGAGACTACCCAGATTTGTGTGTACTGCTCTGAATTTTGTCTTTTTCCTATTTCTCTGTAATACTGCTCTTGTAATGCTTCTCTGTAATGCTTTACTCGTGTGAGCCTGTCTCTAATTTTAACCTGCTTCTCCCAAGGAGAAAGAGAAGCAGAATTTACCTAACAGGCAAGCTCTTAACAAAGCCTCGGATACCTGATACACATAATGGTCCCAGAGGCATGTTTACTTTGGACTGAGTGAGTGAGTGAAAACCATTTTGGAAGGACTTTTTCACCTCCAGCAACTTAACCTAACGAGGAGAAAAGTGATGTGGTTAAAGGGCTGTTTAAACAACGGCATTAGGGAGCAGATTTAGGCTCTCCAACAATACCCATGTATTTGCCTTACACAGGTGCATAAATATGCCATGATTTATATCACAGGACACATCACATAGGCAGTGACGAGATTTCAGCCATCCTCTGCTGATGGATGATTTTTGGGGGGTTATTAGAGACAAGCAATTGATTGTTTTAGCAGGTTACAGCAGAATTGCCCAAAGATTTGGAACATCAGCTGCCCTTGTCTCCTGCACAGAGGAGTGTCTGTGCAACAAGGAGTTTGGCTCTGAGGGCTCGGAACTGTAAGTGTTTTAGGTGGCTGGAAGAGAGAAACAGGGACTTCAGATTTAGGCTGAAGGATGCTGCTTGTTTCTGCTCACATGAAGTCATAAATGCCCCACCAATTTATCAAGCAAACAGGAGAGAAGGATGAAATAAATAACTGCATGGGAAATGTGCCCATGCTGGACTGCTGCACTGCCATGAAGGTTCATGTTTTTACACCCAAAGGGGTGGCTGACCTCCTGCTGACAGAACAGGCTGTCAACACTCGTCCCTTGAAGAAGAGTCTCCCCTTTGCACTTTGTGTGCTGGTGGTGATGACCTGAATGGAGATTCCCAGATTACTCCCTGCCTCTTCCACGCGCTGGGGATCCTGCTTACCCATCGCTTCCCTCTTTCAACATCCTCATGGGGGCAATGAATCTTATTCCTGGCCCAAGGAGCACTTGTCAGGGGCTGGGTTGACAGGGAGGTATGTCCTCCTTGGCCATGTTTTTGTGCAGGGAATTGTTAATAGCTGAGATGGTTCCCCCAGATCCTGCCAGTGCCCAGAGCAGCGCCTTGCACAAGGGCAGTACAGAACTCTTGTGTTTCACAGGTGGAAAAAGACAGCAAAAATGGCAAGTTAGAGCCAAACTGAGGTGAAATTTATCTCTGCATCATGTTCTATATGCAACTGCAGTCTTACTGGGACTACAAAATCCACTTTCCAAGGTATATAGGTACTCTGAACATAGGGGGAATGACCAGCAGGATGCCAGGAAGGATCTGCACAGGTCAGGTACACAAATGGCATTCTTTTACATTATAGTTGAGGTCCTTGACTCTAACTTAAACTCTTCCTGTGTGATTTTAAAGGATCTGAGCTCAGCTATCACACATTTGGGCTCACTGGCAAATTCTCCCAAGGTGCTACTCAAACTTATAAACATCTGCCTTTGACTTTCTGGTCCTTTGCTTTTGTGCATGCATGTAGCACAACATGGAGAGGCCAAAGGCATGAGCACCTTCTGAATACCTTCCTGGATGTCTGGAGTTGTCATTGCCTTGAGAAACCGGGGCACTGCCGTTCAGGTGAATGGTTTAAGCTCCTTACTCTGGGAATCTGAGCCATCGTCTCCCTGGAGTATTGTGAAAATAAACCAAATATTTAAGAGTAATTTCCTCCTGCGATATTTGTTTGGTGTTCAGCACTATCTTCTGTCTCAGGGACATGCACACAGCTGCACAGAGAGCAGCCATGCAGGGCACAGCTTCCTCCATATCTGCATTAGCAAAGGGGAGGCAAATGAGTTCTCTTGGAGGCAAAGTGAGAGCTGCGAGTTTGGTTCCTATCCACTTCTAATTGGGATTATGCTGGCAACTATCAGCCTCATCTTTTGATATTTGGGAGGAAGAAATGGGAAACTGAACAGCAATAGTGGGCTGCTCCTGCATAAACTATTCTGGCAAAGTGCCTTTTAATTTCACGTGAGCTGTGCCTGCGAGAAGACGGAAGGATCAGGCTATCACCAAGAGAGATTAGGATTTGGAGCCAGGTTTTGAAAATTGTCTCCTATCTCAGTAATGAATCAGACACCTTAGGTTAAATTCAGATCCTACTGAATAAGCGTTTTCCTTTTTAGTGTTTACCAGGGCCAGGATTTCATCCCTAACTTCAAATACTCCGAAACACTGCTGTGCCTGCAGCTTGGAGCTGCTTACCAGTGTTACATCCTAAAACTGTATCTCATTTATATTATCCTTGTAGGATCTGATTTTGCTCCCCACTATGGGGCTTCCAATGCTGAATTCTAGCTGATGGGACTGTCCTTTTTTCACTCTGTTGTGTTACAGAATAGTGATGTTTTAAAGGTGATTCTCCTTAATTTTTATTATTCTTGGTAATTCTAGACTACAGACTTGGTTTCATTAACATCAGAAATAGGATCCATTTTCTCTGCTCTGGAAGGAAGACACTCTCAAGGGCTTACTGATATTTGTGTGTTTGACTTTAAGGCAGAAGTTTGTTCCTAATTAATTGAATAAGTGCTTTAATCCCTGGCCTGAGGGCTTCCCATAGAGCATTAGCTGTATTAAGAAGGAAATGGAGTGTAATCCCTTTAATATAAGCACAGGAGAACATGAGAGTTTCACATTTCTGGAAATAGTTTCTTTCCGTGTTGCGTTATTTACTCTAATATTAATTTGCGTAAAATGCAGTGAGGACAAAGGGCTTCTCCTCTTTCCTGACACCAGTGCAGAGCTGTCAGCAGCACACAACCCTTGCCAGAGCATCCTTGGGCTCCAGTTGCCCACTGGTACATAACAGTTTGCAGAAAGAAATAACTTGTGGAATTCAGCTCATTCCAACAGTGAACACAGGTCTGTGACTGGCTCTCCTCCTGGAGCTGAGATCTCATCTTCCTGCCTCACCATCAGCTTTCACTACTATTTGCATCACTGTAGTGGCAGACAATCTCGTTTCTGAACCAATGGCTGCACTAGGCTCATGTGCAGCTACAGAAATTGGATTCTTAGATGAGATTCAGCTCACCAAATCTGGGTTTCTGGATTTATTACAGCCCCAACTGTGTACCTGCATTGGTCACATGAATTGTCCTAAATGAGCCAGGAAGCCAGGAAGGATGAGCTCAGAGGAAGATGTCCTCCTTGTGTACACCCAAAATTAGGCAAGATTAATTTTTTGGTGAAATGCATCCAGACTTGGTCAAAGGCTGGTGATTTTTAAAGACTAAATACCGCTCTGTGTATCTAGTGTGGTGCTCCTCTCTCTTCGTGGGACAGAGGACTCCATTTGAGCATCCCCTGCTGCCTCATCAGAGGAAGAGAATGGCAGCATCTGAAGGGGACAGTTCCATGTCACTCTCTGAGTCCAAGTGGAGATCTCTGCCTGCCCTAATTCTGCAGTGCTCCCCATCCTTCCATGCAGGGAGGTAAGGATGCTGCTTTCCTCTGCTCAGGACACCCACAAAGCAATATCCTTTCCTCCTCAGTTTCCCCACCTTTTGCTCACCTCTTTAGCAGGATTTGGGGGGAGGCTTCAAGGTCTCACAAAGGGCAGGCTTTGTCCCTCTCCTGTCCCCAGCGTGGCTGGCTGTAGCTGAAAACGTGGGTAACAGCTCCACAGCATGACTGTTGGATGCCTTTGCCTCCAAGAAACACCAACCCCCTCAGGCTCCCCTTCCTCCACCAAGGCCTCCAGGGTTCTGTAGTTCAGTGGTGTCACAATGGGGTTTTCCCTTGACCCTGGAAACACAGTGACCACACGGGCACTGTTGGATCCCAGCGCTGATGTTCCATCACCCCAGGAGGGTCACATCTGTTCACCCTCTGGGTGACTTGGGGGTTGCTGGTGCTAGGATGTCTCCATCTCATCCCTTCTGGGCTCCAACAGGCTGCATCCTCTGAGGTGTCCATCTGTGTACAGACTGGTTGGGTATATTTTACTTTGGATGAAATCATACTCTGCCATACTCTGCCAATTTGAGTATTTCAGCCCCACCTGAATACCCTTCCTCCTGCCAGCTTCAGGTCTCCAGTTCTCTTATCCCTTGAGGTGAGGTGGAAGGGAAGACCTGGGATGCTGGTTTTTAACTGAGTGATTTTTCTGGTCCAGGTTCGTGGCTCGTCATGGAGATAATGAGGGATGCAAGGCCATGGAAGGTGAGTACACACAGGCCTCTCATCCTCACTGGTGTTTCAGTAATGGGTTTGGCTGGGTCTGCTGGTCTGAGAAGATAATAGGAAGTGATGACTATGGAATTCTGCATCCTGGCCAAAGGCAAACATTGGTCTGGGAAGCCCAGAGAGAGAAAAAAAAAAAAGTGAAATGTTAGGGAAAAAAAGGACTGAGAATATAAAATAGATCCTTTCCCAAGGTGGGTGACTGTTGGCAAGGCACACAAACCCTCCCTAAGGTGCTGTGTGCTGCTGCAGTGTCCCAAATCACAGGGACATGGCAGTGCAGCTCCTGCCAAGCCACCCCTGTGTGGTGGCCGTGTTTGTGTGACTGTGGAGATCACAATAACACCTGCAATCATGTTTAATGCTTCAGCATAGAAACAGCTCTGGAGTCAGCCTGAAGGCTCATCTCAGCTTTCCTTACTCCAGCAGTGCTCCTGGTGCATGCTGAGGGACAAAACACACAGACAGTGCTCTCTGCCCAAAATCCTCCCCCTGCCTCCAGAAATTTGCACTGCAAGGATTTCTGGTGTCAGTGCAGGTGTCACTGGTTTTATACCCCCGGCAGAGTTTTCCTCCATAGTTTCTCCAATGGCTTTGCAGAATGAGTATTGACATTGGGCAGCTCTTTAAATATGTGATAAGCACATAGCAAATGTTACTGAAATAGAAGATGGAAGCATGTGCTGATTTAACCTGAGTGACACTGGAGCTCAGCAGCTGATCAAAGAATTTTGGCAGCTCTGTATTAGTGCTCTGCCTGGGGCCATTTGGGCACTCAGAGGAGGTTTTAAGAAAGCAGGAGGAAGGTGTTTGTTGCAAGGGAAATCCTGGGACAAGAAGAGCCCAAGAAACCATTGCCAAAAGAGTGCAAGACCTTCCCAGAAACCTTGCTTGGGGCTTAACTGAGCAAGGAATCGCCCTGCTGGCCCAGCGGAGCAGCTCATCCTCTCCTGAGCTGTGAGGGAGAATTTTGGGTTTGCATCACCACGTTTGAAGGCTTCTCCCGAGGCTTAGCTGTTCCTTGTGTTTGCCTCCCAGCTGCCCCCCGCCCTGGACAAATACAAGAGCACGTATCGGAAGGATTTCGGCTGGCACCAAGATTACCAGTCACCCATCCAGGCACACGTACCGGTACCGTGCTCTTCTGCTGCCCCGCATCCCCACTCCGAGCTGCCAGCTGCCCTGGCACGGGGATGGTGCCGGAGGGGCTCAGGGTGGGCTCTGCCTGCCCTGCTCGCCACCAGCAGCTCCCAGCACGTCCAAACGCCCCCGGCTTGTGCCCCCATCCCTCCTGCGGGAAATCCCCCGTGCTGGAGCTGCTGCTGCTGCCGAGCGATGCTAATCACGCTCATTAACGATGCTCGCTGAAGCCGTGCCCGAGCCCCGGATTCCGCTTGCTCGCCGTGGGGCTGCTGGCTGCTCAGGATCATCCCTTTGGGATGGGGATGGCTCCTCGCCCTGACGCGGTCTTGAGAAGACTTTGGGGAAGCTGGGGTTGTTGTTTTTTTTCCTAATCTCCTTGCGGTGCGAGCGACCCCCTGAGCTATTTAATCTGATTTGCCTCGCTCCGCCTGCCCTGGTTTAATTGCTTGTGGCAGCGCGGTGGGGACAGCTGCGGTTTGCACTGGGCCACTGCGGAGAGGTGGCGGGGGGCATGGTCGGAGTGCTTTGGGCTCCTATGCTCACGGGAGAGGGGAAAAAAGTTGAGGCCGGGGAGGAAAAAGGGGGGCAACAACAGAGAAATCATTGTGTGAGGGTGCCAGCCAAGCGAGGGGACATCGCTGCCATCCCTGTCTGGAGGACGAGAGGGTGACCTTCTCTCCTTCTCCCTTCTCCTTTTCCCTTCTTCCTCTCCTCTCTCCTCTCTCCTCTCTCCTCTCTCCTCTCTCCTCTCCATTAGCGCTGCTGCTCGGGGCTCCTGCTGTTCTCCAGGCAGCCCCAGCCTCGGGTGGCTGCTCTGCTTCCAGGAGCCCGGCTGGCAGGGCAGGGTTTAACCCCTGCCTGCTGGAGAGCAGTTTCTGAGCTGTGCAGCTCAGCTTCTTTTTCTTTTCTCATTTTCCTTTATTTATTTCTTTTAAATTTTACTTTTTGGAAGGCTGCGTGCTTCCTGTGGAGATGCTGGTGCAGCTTGGGAGATGGGAAGGAAGGAAGCTGTGTCTGATTCTCTTGGGTTGCAGCTCCCTTTGGCTTTTTACTGATTCCCAAAGCCTGCCAAAGAAAGCTGTCCCACTGGGTAGAGTGATGATGAGGTACTCAAGAGGCCCAGGTTTCCCTCTTGGCCTTGATAGGATTTGCTCTTGTTTAAGAGGGTAAACCAACTGAGATGTTTTCAAAGAGGGTAAACCAACTGAGATGTTTTCATCTATGAAATTTTGGGCACTAACCCACTCCCAAGGGGAAGAGGAACTCCTTGGGTTAAGGAAGAAAGCACTGGCTGGTAAACCATCCCCACCAGGGTCTTCTGGAGGCTCTTGTCCCTCTGGACATCCTCAGGAGAAGCTCTGACCGTCCTCAGTGGGGAAAGCCCCCAGACTCTGGTAATTCCTGTAGCTCTGCAGCCTCCACCTGCCCTACCGTCAGCCTGGCAAAGGAAAAATGTTATGGGATTGCCCTGGGAACCCTGGAGTTTAGAAACTCACAGAGATCCCAAACAACAACAGACAAACCAAGAGGATGGTCCTTGCTGGTCCAGCAGCCTGGAGGAGCTCACAGCAGGAGAATCCCTTTCTGAGCCCCTAAAAAGCATCTGGAGCTGCAGTGGGCAGATGGGGAGGCTGGAGGCAGCAGCCACAGCAGAATCCTCTTTAGCCTTTCCATGACATGAACCCTGGAGCCATTCCCTCTCCCACTGCTTTTGCCAGGGCTCCCTCCCTCCCTCTGCCCACCCAGGGCCCTGCAGAGTCCCAGGCTGTAAGGGGAGCACACAGAGGGAGCTGTGATGGTTCCTGCACTTCCATGAGAGCCACAGAGCTGCTCTGTGGCCACTGCATCTCCAGGGATGCTGAGCCCAGCCCAGGCTTTGCTGTGTTTGACGATGCTTTGGCAGCTGCCCTCTCCAGTTTCAGCCTCCATTCACACGGAACTTTTTTCTGCAGAAACCTTCGTACTCTCCTGTGTCAGAACTACCCAAGTGCTACCTGCCACAGTGCCAGTCCTCTGACCTGAGACCGAGACGGGCGGGGAAACTCGAGATTCTGGCTGAGCCAATGCACGACCTGTCTTGTTGCCTGCCCCTTCCAGCTCCTGCTCTGACACCTGAAACTGAGGGTAACCCTGCTGCTGGCATTGCTGGGGACAGCTGCCACACCACTTAACAGCTCTCTTGCATGGATTAAAATGCTCATGGAAGTCAGGAATACAAAAGGAATGGTCACCAAACAGCACTCAGCCATGCTCAACCACACTAAAGCAGTGAAGAGGGTGTGATTGCTCAGCAGTGCTCCAGAAACAAACAGGAGACACGGTCAGGGATGTCCTCTCTGTTCCCTGAGCTGATCTCTCCCAGTGTGGGAGGCCTGTGTGTAGATCCTTAAATGATCAGAGGGGAGCAGAGACACAGCCATCTCCTGCAGCTTAGTGCCACCCTGACAAGGAGGTGAAGAAAGCCCTGGCAGGGGTTGTCTCTCCACTCAATAGAAGGAGAGTCTGGACAAGCAGCTCAGACATATCTCCTCCATACGGACTCCACTTATACTGAGGGCTTCAAAAATTGCCTTGCCGAGCCCACCTGAAACTGTCTTATGCTATTGACAAAAGTCCTGTGGGCTTTTCCCACCTTGCTCTGCCCCTGAGTGTCCCTGCAGAGCAGTTTTTCTCCCTCTGACACACAGACCTGCTGCAGAGGGTCTCCTTTTAGCACTCCAGGGCAATGTGGAGACAGGCTCCTTCCACTTGCTTTGCACCAACATAAATCCTTCCCTTTCTTGTGTCATGAACCACCAAAACTGATTCACCTCAGCAAAGCTCTGCTGAAGTGACTGGGTCTGTCCTGAGTTTTGCCAGCTGGCACTTCAACTCACCCTGTTCAAAGGGTAGGATTTGGGTGAGCAATTGATGGTGATTCCTGATTAATTCACCTTCTTCTCCTCCCATGTCACAGGGGTATTGTCACTGACAGAGCCACCATCTTCAAACTTGCTCACCTACCAGCAATTCGCCCAGGATTTGTACCAGGAAAGGCTGTACAATGCTGATAAAAACAAAGAGCACAACATGAGCTCATCTGTTTTAATACAAGGTCAGTGGATGGAAGCTGTGGCAGCTGCCCCATGAGAATGACTGGTGGCCTTCAGCCTGGTTTTATGTTTTTAATATAATTCCAGAAGAGACTGAGGAGGGAGAAGTGAGACAGGAAGGGTTCACAGATCTGCCCCTCAGTGGGGAGAAGCAGAGCAGAGAAAAACAGTTATCTTCTAGAAGAGGTTGGAGTGTTGTCAATCATATTTCTTTCACCCCAATTTCCAAACAGCTCATCCCATGGACTACTGCCCTGCTCAATGTGGTTTCCCTAGAAATATTGTCATAAGACAGGAACTGCTGCTGGGTGCCTTTAACAGCCTGACAAGGCCACACATGTGAGACACCTGGAGCCTCAGACTCTGTGAAAACAACAGAAATACTCTACCAATGACTCATTATAGGAGTGATTTTTAAAACATAGGGGTAACTTTTAAAATACCCAGAAAATCTGTCTACAATGGGCAGCTCTTCTTTATCTGTCCTCCCTGCATGTTTATCCCCAGTTAGATCTGCATGATCAGAAGGATGCGCACACCAAGCTGTTAAAACACACATCAGACATCTCTGGAGAGTCAGATGGGAGATGGTACCTCTCCAAACCAGCTCCCACAGGGATTTTTGGGGAAGATATCACAGAAGATATGATGGCCCTCAGTCAGGGGTTAAGTGAGCCATGAATCTCTTCCTTGGTTTAGTCCCTGATGAGTGGCAGGATGGGAAAGAAAATAGACAGTATGGGAAAACTTACACCAGGTGACAAGTCAGTATCCAGACAGGAGGATCACAAGATATCATTTCCAGGTCTGCCTCATGTGGCTTCCCTCACGCCAGGTGTAGAAAATAAGGGCTGAATAATCTCATCTAAATGGCCTTATCTACACCAGGGAAGCAATTCCTGCATTTTGCCTTGGTTAATCCCTTGATCGTGGTAACTCCCACAGGAGTTCTGGAAGCACAAACAGCCGACGGAGCTCAGGGGAAGGGGGAACACTCTGTGCAATGTAGGAGACAGAGATCCAAAAAAAACCCCCAAACTTTAAATTATTTGGACTCTCTTTCACTAGACTCCACTGACATTGACTGGAAAACTGTCTACAAGCAAGATTTCCAGCACCGGAGAGGAATTGCTAGTGCACTCTTCACAGAGGGAACAAGGCCTTCTCCCGTTTTCCCTGAGGAAAATCGCTTCAATGAGTAAGGGAGAAGTGGGATGGGGAGCAGAGGCTGGCTGCTGGAAGTGGGAGACAGGGTAGAAATAGGTCAGGGAGGTTTTGGAGCTGCTTGGAATTGGAAGGTGTTTCTCAAGTGTATTTCTCCTTCTCCATGTTATGCAATGAGCCTGAGCAAATTCCCTTGGGGACAAATCCACTCCCAAAGCCTGATCAGCCTTTTCTGGAAAAGTTTTGCAGAGGGGTTGATAGGAGTGGGGAGACAGCTTTTGGGACAGCCTCATCAGATCCCCATGGGGCTGGGGCAGGAGGCATGTCTCATCATTTCCATGCCCAGGCTTCCCCTGGGAAAGGGCTCTTTCCAATCAAACAGGGCAGGAGCTGTTTGCAACGTGACTCATCTGCACACTATGAACCAAACAGGCATCAACTGCTCCTGAGCTTTCATTTCTCTCTGGAAAGGCGATTCCTCCCCGCTGCCTCATGCCCCCCACCTTCCCCGAGCACACGTTTCAGCTCTGCATTGCAGATTTTAATCTGTGATCCCAGAGTTATATGTGGGGTGGAGACTGTGCCTGTCTAATGGTTGGCCCAGGTGGGAGATGGAGCCCGACGGGAGCTCTGTGTTGCAGCATCTGCCCTCTTCCTGATGGAGACAGCTGCTCCCCCTCTCCCCCATCCCATCTGAATGTGCAGATTCCTGGCTGGGTGGTTGAACTCTGCAGAAGGGGAGGCAGGCGCCTTGTCCTGGTGCACAGAGCACAGGGTGGAGGTGCTCTCCTCATCCCCTTCTCTGCAGAAGTCGCTGGGTGACTGAGTATGCAGACAGCTACAGCATCTTCCTGAAGAGGCTGGACTGGTCATCTCCCATTGCTGGACAGTGGCTGCCCTTTGGGAAGGATGCACGATGGACACCGCGATGGAGAGAGCCCGCTCACTGAGTGCTGCTGGAGTGGCTGTGGTAAGCACCAGGATCATCCCTTTTGGCTCTGAGAGATGGGATTTCAGGGAAATCCCAGTGGGAAAAAGTATAAACAATCATGGTAGAAATACCATGAGGCCTGAGAGTTTGGCTGCTGGAATGTTCTTCTGAGTAGCAGCATTTGTCCCAGCTCAGTGCAGGAGAGTTGGGCAGGATGACCTTCAAAGGTCCCTTCCAACCAAAACCATTATATGATTTCTGGGCTCCTAGAAAGAGATTTTCCAACCAGATCTAATTAGGAGAATATTTTTTACCGTGAGGGTGGTCAGACACTGTCTTGAGACTGGCAAGGTGGGGGAGTGGCATGGGGACATTCACTGGGTGACAATGCTGGGTCTGAGGAGCCGCATCTGGGCTGGCCCAACCTACACTGCTCCACATTTTTCTGATTTCTTTTAGGATATGTTACCTACGTTGTTCTGTGATTAGAGATCTTTGGCCCTCCGAGCTGTCTGGGTGATATTGATCATCAGAGACAATAAAAAAAGCCTTGGAAACCTCATCTCTACCAAACCCACCACTGTGTCTGTCTGAAATGTTTGCAAAGACCTCTTTAAGTGAAAATCATGATTAGAACTTCCCAGGAGGCTACAGAGCTGAAATCACTGGGGCAGTTTCAATTTATATACTTTAAAGAAATCTCGATGATAGAACTGTGACTCTCAGCAGGAAGTAGTGTGTGTTAAACAGCACTGTTGGTGTTGATTTACTCTCTAAAACCTTGTGCACATATAAGAAGGGAAATATCTGTGTGATCCAGGGCAGCCTTGCAGAGCTCCTTTCCCTTCTTTACATTTATCAACTTATTCCAGGTTTTGTCCATCAATTTCAGCTAATGCTGGGTAAACAGGAATTGAGTTTGCCATGTCCATTGGGGATTTCTGTTTCTGGAAGGATCAAGGCTGCTCCCAGCCTGAAGATGGCAATGGAGAGCTGCTGAACCCAGACCTGGGAAGGGCTGACAGCACTTCTGCTTCAGTGATCTGAATGGGTCTTCTAAACCGATGCCAAAATTTTCCCAGAGTAGGTGGTGTAGAGAAACCTCTCCCTGAGTCCTAAAGGCATTCCTTCCAAAGGACAGGGATAAGCAAGACATCTTTAACAGCTAAAATGTCAAAAATAATGAGAAGGAATAACTTATTTTACAGTAATATCAGCCATCCCCAGACCTGTTACTGACAGCAGCACGGTGCTCCCCGCCCCAAGGAGTTCATCATCTGAGCTCTGCAGGATTTAACAAAACCATGTCTGGCAGGGCCAAGCTCCAAGCAGATGATACAGGGAATTACAATGGGCCAGGGTCTCTCAAAGCTGCTCTGGTGTGGGGCACTGCTGACCACAACTCACACAGCATTTGGGATTCCCACTGCAGCTGAATGTAGCAGAACAGTGGCAATTTTGGAGGACAGAAACAATGAAACTACCTTTAACTTAAAAAAGGGAGAAAAATACTTGCTTACATCAGAGAGGAGACCAGTTCGACTTCTTTGAGGGAAACAAGACCAAGAGAGTTGAGATGTTCTTAAGGGAAACGTGTGCTTTTACACCATTTAAAATTAACCCCGTGGCCTTACTGATAATTTTCTCTTATGGAAAAAGCATCATTTTCCTGTCTTCCCATGCTGGAGTTGGGCTCCCCTGACTGATTTCCACATTGCTCTGCTGTGTTTTGCTGCACTGATGGGGGCTGTGTCTAGATGACTTCTCTGAGCACATATACAAGGCACTATCACTAGGAAAAAGCATATTGCTAAATTCTAATCACAGCCACGGTGGGGAAACATGCCTGGATAAGAACCTTGGGTTTGTGCTACACCATATCAGGATCACTAATGAGGATATTCAACCAGGCAGATGGGTGCTGGGTTTGCTAAAGGGGTCCTTAAGTTTGTGCCAGGGAGAAGGAAGGAAGTTTGTTGGAGATAAATGTCCTTACTGATTTTTCTGGCAGCATCCTTGCTCAGGTACTTGCCACATTTGGAGACCAGGCTTAGAGATGCAGCTTTTGAAACCTGCACTCGCAGTTCAGTCCCCAACCAGGATCCAGCCTGTTGCATCCCCACCTCCTGCCGTTTCTCTTCCCAAAATTTCCTTTCGCACCTTTGTTTCTCCATCCCTCATTGCCCCTTCCAAATACAGGTCTGTGTGTCATGGCAGTGATTGCTGTTCGTGCTTTTTCCCCCATCCCAACTCCCTGGGAATGCAAATTGTGATGTTCCCAAGGCAGTTCAAACACACCAAAAGGCTCTCACGCCTCCCCAGGAGTCACTGCTGCATGCAGGGGACATTCAGGCTTTCAATTTTCATTTTCAAATTGCATTCAACAACGCTCTGGCTTTTCAGTGGATGGATCCTGTTCATGTGAGTGACACAGGGTGAGCACTGAAGAGCACTGGGGTCAAAAAGAAGTGAGAATCTCTAGATAATACTGGCCTTACCTCCACACCATCCATTTTCAGTCCTTTTTCTGAAACACCAAGGTGACACCAGCCAAGAGCTGAACAGGGTTCAGAAAGGGATGCAACCTGGTTTCACTGTAGTAACAAAGTCCAAGGGAAAACCCCAAAAACAGCCCAGAGAAACAAGCCTGGCAGGAGTCAGGAAGTGGCTGGTAGTGATTAGGAGATGTTTGCCAGGGTCCTGATGCCTCGTTACTGCTATGGGCATATTTCTTCCGAGAATTTGGTGCTTCCCTACATCCAAAACAGAGGAACATATCTGGATGGAGGCTGCTCTGACCTGGTGAGAACTCTCTGGAGACATGAGAAGGACGCTCCGTTGGTCCCATCACAAGAAGCACAACCCAGTGAATGTAAAATTTGCAACTTTCCCCCCAACACACAACTTCAGAAAAAAAATCAGGTTTTTAATAAGGCTGAATGCCTGAATGCCTTAGTGCCACCTCCTGGGCAGAAGGGGAAATTCTCATTTTGGAGGTGGAACGCTTGGTCTGAGCTCCCTTTCAGTCATTAGAATCCCGATTGGCAACAGGATCCCACACTCTGCCTAGTCCTGCAAAAAAGAATTGTCTTCCTTGGGATTCATAATGGAGATGTCTGTCCAGGGAGAAGGATGCTCTGGGTTCATCTTGAATTTTAAAGTAACATTTTCCATCTTTAATTTTGTCTTTTTTCTTTCCCAGCATTGAAGCACTGACTGAACTCTAAATTTATACTTCATGCATCCTTTATGGAAAACTAATACAAAATTATCATTAATCCATTGATGACTTTTTCTACTTTGAGTCTTTCCAGAACTCTCCACAAATTATCTCATCGTACATCAGAGTTGCAAAACATCCTTACTAACTGGCTAAATGAATTTCACAGTGCTGAAAGACAGGCTAAAATATGTCTGTGGTCATTCTGGCCACCACTACAGAGCATCTACTTCACCAAGGAATGACTGAACCCTCAAATGTGTTTGATGCTGCCTGCACCTTGCATGGGAACAGGCAGAAATCCCACAAGAGATTCCTTGGGAGAGCATGCTTGGGAAGAACTGGTGATTTGTGTTGTAACAGGCACAGGTTTTCAGAGGTGTTTTTACAAATGTAATTAGAGGATTAATTTAGCCCAGCAGAACAAAACGTTGGTGGTTGGGGTTTCAGCGGTATGATGTGACATTTATGAAAGAGAAGAACCTGCAGTAACCCTCACTGCTCTGCAAACAGCTCTGCCAAAAAATGCCACCACATCTTTGGAGGATGCAAGGACATTCAAGGGCTGATCCTCAGCCCCATCACTGAGCAATCAATTTCTGTTTAGGACAAAACTCTTCCCATGGCCCCCACCCAACTCACAATTGTGCAATAAATCATTTAGCATATGCTTGATGTTAACAAAGCAAGAGTTAATGATGCAAATTCACCATCTGCTGCAGCCAGGTCAGCCCTGCCCTTGGCTCAGCCACCAACCTGAGCACAAATTATAGGCAAAGAACTTGCCGATTAACATGTTTTGCCAAACTGATTTTTATCAAGGGATGGTGGGCAAACAGCTCTTTTTGAGTGGTAGAGTTCCAATGGCACTTTCTTGGGCAAATGATGGAGTTCAAAGGAGATGGAGGCAAACAGAGAGAAGTGTGAAAGGTTTATTGTGATGGCTAGGCAGTCCAGGACAACAGCAAGTGCCAGCCACTCCTCCCAATTTCCCTAAAATCAGGTCTTTTGTTTTCCAGCCAGACTCGGCTGGCCTCATGCCTGTTTCCATGCTGTTTCCATGCTGTTTCTCTGGAAGCTCAGGTGCTGTTAGTGTTTGGGAACAATCTCCTGGGCAGGAACGTCACACACAAGCTCCATAGAAGTTCACAAACCCTGAAAAGTTCTTCACTGCCTTTGTCTGAGCTTGCTTAGATGAGGAGGGTTTCTTTGGTTTAGTTAAAAGCTACATTAATCATCCAATAGAAAATGAAAGGGGGTGTATTGCTGAGATGTGACTCCATTTATGATGTACAGAGCTGATGCTGTAAGATAAAAGTGAGTTTACAGCTATAAATAACTGCTCTATAAATGACTGCTCTATAAATGACTGCATGGTGATGACAAGTCCTCTGCATGCACCTGCCTGGCCTGTGCTCAGCTCAGAGGTGAGTTCCAAGTGCTTTGACTCAGATCTCCTAGAAGGAACCACACAGCCTGAGGTCAGGAGCTGAGGGAATGGCCTGGAGCTGTGTCAGGGCAGCTTTAGCTTGGATATCAGGAAAAGGTTCTTCCCCCAGAGGGTGTTTGGGCACTGACCAGGCTCCCCAGGGCAGTGGTCACAGCCCCAGGCTGGCAGAGCCCCAGGAGTGTTTGGACAATGCTCTGGGGCACAGGGGGGGACTCTTGTGTCCTGTGCAGGTCCAGGAGCTGGACTCAATGATCCTTGTGGCTCCCTTCCAACTCGGTTTATTCTGTGATTCTGTGGTCTGTGTTGAAAGCTGCTCAATGCATTTGCCTCTGTCAAATATAAAACATGCTGGTATGACTTTATTTTTATTTCTAAATTACAGGCAACATATTCTGTAATATATTTTTATTTTGCCCATATTTTTCAGCTCTCCTTTCATGAGTTCAGAACAAAATGTTTTGACCCAGGGTCGTGCTGACCCATGTTTTACTTTCATCTTCAGTTCCTGGACCTTGAAAAAAGCTGTCTTTTGGGTGGCCTGAGCCTTTCCTTTATCTTGCAGGTCCTTCTTGGTGCAGTGGACACATCTCAGGTGTTCTGGGATTATGAGCATTGCTGCTTTCCCTGTGGACAGTGGTGATATCCAACCAGGCCTATCCCCCTTAGGAGGAGCCACTCTTAAATCAAACTAAGCCTATACAAAAAATTTCCCTTTACAAAAAAATTGTGAAATGGAAACATGCTGTAATATTTGCAAATAGAGTTCTCATCCTTCCATTGCCAGCTGGAAACATCCAGCTGTATGTGTTACTCAGCAGGAAAATGATATGCCAGAGAAATATGAAAAATAAGTAGATTTTATTTCTCTATGGCATGGATATCCAGGGAAAATATTCTCATGGGTGATGTTTGGTGGCTCCCGGGTGACTTGCTGATAATGAGTCAATTAATTAAGCAGGTCAGCAGGGCAAACAGTCCCATCAGGAAGCTCCTGCTCTAATCAACACGTGGGGGTCTTCCAGCCTGGAGCTGCTCCTTCCTCTGCCCACTGCTTCTGCTTTCCATCACAGCACACACTGTGACATTTCACTGTATTTATCCAAGGAACGTGCGTATGAAAGAATAAGTAATGACAAAAAGTGAAAACAAGCACTTCAGTGTTTTATTTCAATCAAACTGCCTCAAAAGCAGTCTGTGATTGATGTGACACCTTTACAATCACCTACACCCTCTTCAATTCAGCTGTCACAAAAAGCTACCTTACCTGGAGAGCCACATCAGCTGTGTCAGAGGTGTCAGAGGAGCTCCCAAAATCCCACTGAATTTCTCACTGTGGTGCTGGGTTCACACACCCTGAAAATTGCATCCTGGCTATTGGGTTCCCTGGAAAATTTTCCACCCATTTCAAGAGGCTCAGACTTTGTAAGAAATAAATAAGGAAAAAAAATTAGAAGTAAATGTAATAAAAATCAGAGTGAGGAGACCCCTGATGTGACTCTCTGCAGCCCCACAGCTGCAAGTGCTCACTTTCCCCATTGCCTCCCCTGCTCTGTTTCCAGCAGTGGTCACATCTTCCTGCAATAAAAATAAAAAACAACAGTCTTGCTGCTACAAATACCAGCCTGCAGGTTTTAACTCTGCCTCACCCTGGCTTTGCAAGGTTAAATTTTGATGAGTTAAACTTGTTCATGTGATGCTGCTGCCCGGACTGGTGCTGAGTGCCAGCAGGGCAGTAAAGATGGCACAACAACAGAACCCTCAAAAATTGGGGCATTGGCTCAAAACAGAGCCCCAAACCTTTGCACATCCCACTGAGGCTTTTGGAGAAGTGGGAACCTTGAGAGGTGGGAAAAATTGCTTCAAGACTAGCAAAGAAACCAAGAAGTGGTGCAAAGCAGAAGAGTTGAGCAGCAGCTGATGTGCTTGGGGAATCAGGGGCACTCTGAGCCTGTGCCTGGCCACTGCTGCCTTGAAACCCAGTGTTGCTTTGTACCATTTTCCTGTTTGCCTAATACAAAATAAATGGGCTTTTTTTATTCCAAATGGAGCTGTGCAAGCCAGGTGGAGAAATGCCAGCTCTAATGCTTTGGTTTTTCTGATCCCAATGTTGTGTTTGCAGGAAAAGCATCCAAGCAACCTTTCTGCAATCCGTGGAAGCTGTCTAACTCCAGACCTCTCTGGAATCACCCTGGTGAGACAGGGAGGATGTGGGAACCCAGGACATCCCTCTGGCTGCCCTGGATGGTTTGAGACCCCAGAAGGGGGCTCAGAAGCCTTGGCACAGAGCCCAAGACCCCTGTGGCTTCAATTTCATCCCCTGGGAGAAATTACACCTTTGCATGAAGAGTTACAAGTCACAAAAAGTAAGTAGAGTATAAGTTAGATTATCACAAAGTGAAAAAGTAGGTTTTTAAGATTTTTTTAGAATAGGGGTCCGGGGTCAAGATGAAGGAATTTGGGCATGTTCTGTCCTTCTTTCTCCTTCTTCTTGGCATCCATCTTCCAGGTGATGTTGGCACTTTTGGATTGGTTTAGAGTAGAACTGGACTGTACAATATAGGTGATAGGTATTGGAAGATAACTGTAAATAATGTTCACGTAGTTTGCAGTATAAAAAGATAATCCCACCCTTGAGGAAGGCAGTGTGCCTTGGACTGGCCTGCTGGACAGACCTCGGCTGGTCAGGGAAAGAACTTTTTAGAAAAGATAAAATAAACAACTCTGGAAACCACAGAAGACGACTCCAGACTCCTTCTTTGGTGCTCGGGCTGGGAAACAGAGACTTTTAAACTGCACAGGTGGTCATGAGCTCCTGAGACACCACTGACAGGAGATCCTTGGTGCTGTGGCTCTGTGGGGTGGAGAATGACCTGGAAATGCCCAGGCAGAAGGGAAGGGCTGCAGGGTGTGGGAACCTGCCCGTCCTGGCTGGGAGTGAGGTGTGAGGGTTCAGGTGAGTGCAAGGTTGGGGTGTTTTGTGGTTTCAGGAGCAAGTTAGGTTAAAAGAAGTGTGGGAACAGTCTTTGAACAGGAGTCAGGCCTTTTCCTTTCACTTGCACATTTCTATCTTTTGAAGAAGAAGATTGGAAAAACAAAGGAACTGGAGAAAAGACAATATTTGGCCTTTCAGAAAATTGTAACCCTCTTTTTCCATTCATTTTTGACTTAATTTGATTATCCACCTTTTCCAGGGAGGAGTCAGATGTCTCTTTCATCAACACAATCCTAACCATGCTAGCAAGGGGTGTTTGGTGAAACCCACCTGAATTTTTAAATAGTTTTGTGGCCAAGACAGTTTTTCATCCTGAATGGAAACTGCATTGAAGGGGACCCTCTTTCCCCCGATAATTTCACCTCTGGGAAGGAAGGGAAAAGGTCTTGAATGTGAACCCCAAACTGCCAGGCCTGCAGCTGATAGGGAGAGACAGACTGGATGGATTTGGGATGCTCCTGGGCATGGGACCTGCATGACAGGACAGAAATCTGCAGGACTGGAGGTGAAACTCTCAGCTGAGTCATGGCAGCTCTGCAATGCAGGTGCTTTCCTGCCACTCTATTCCTCCCTGTTCTGACCACTCTTCTGGGGATGACCAATGTCTGAGTCACCCCTCGTAAAGCTGTTCCTAGATTCACATTTTCCACAGTCGCTGCACATCCTGTAATAGGTGTTTTCCTATTCAAACACTGTTTGTCGGGGTGTTTTCCCCTCAGAGAAGGCAGCAACCCACTCCTTTATCCCTTCATCACCAAAACTTTGAACAATATGAATAATAAATAGTCTTGTCTGGGGCGTAGTACTGAAAGCTGTTTTTTTAATGTTTCATTTTGTGTTGGTTTTGGGGGGCTTTTAAAATTATCTTTATTTAATGTATTGTTTACATATTTAACCAGACCATGGAGAGTGGGTTTGAAAGGAATCCTGAAGGCACTTCTGTGATGCTAAATCAGAGGGCCAGGGAAATCAGCCGAAGCACTGGAATGGGATGCTCCATGGAACTGAATTTGTGCTTAGCCCATGACTCATGAAGACAAAGCTGCTGTAGAGGATTAGTGACAATTCGTGTGGATAAAAGCCAGATCTGGTTGCTCAGGCTTGTGGCCAGGGTTTGGGTTTGAGCGTTTTTTTATCTGTACCTCTTTTAGATGTACCTCTGTGTGTGTGTGTGTGTGTGTGTGTGTGTGTGTGAGCCTGATTACAGGTACAACTCTGTGTTTGCAGGACAAACAGCATCCCAAGTGACATTTCCTCCTAATCAATCTCATCCTGCACACTGTCACTATCAGCCATTCTTCTATCACAAATCATTCATTAATTAAAGAATTTTATCTCCTTACTTAGCACTCGAGCAAGCTCCTGGAAGTGCTCTGCTTTGGGAGCTCAAGTTTTAATAGCTGGCACCTTCTGGCTGCACACCTTCCTCTGTACAATACCTCTCACTGTGAGCCAGCCTCTGCTTGTCTTAGGATACTCTCCAGGCATTTATTCAGAGGTGTTGAACAAAAATTAACATCCATCTCTTGCAGCCTGCGTCAGGCACCATCATCGTGGCGTTTTCCTGGCAGCAGAGACTGCAGAGAGCTGAGGAAGGATGATCACACATGTGACACAGCATGGGATGAAGCATATGTAACTGCTGCGTTCCCAGATGGGGAGTGGTGACATCCATCAATGCCAGCAGCATCCCAGCAGTGCCTGCATGCCCTTCAGCTCCAGGTCAGCAATACAGTCATTTCACATGTATAACGTGCACTGGACTATAAGGCACACTTTTTTTTTCAGCGAGGATACGTGCACAACAAAGTAACGAATTAGTAACGGAATTGCACGATCATAGGGTTTAGTGACAGGTGCTCAATTTGCAAACATTTTTCACAGATTGGTGCAGCCTTTCAACGCAGCCCCAGGTGCCCTCCCCGTGCCGCGGGCCCTGGCACTCCTGCCCACCTCCAGCCCCTGGCACTGCCCCCGCACAGCTCAGCTTGTGGCTTGGCTCGCGGCTCGCACTTCCAAGTTGGCATATTTATGACCTTTGTCCATATATATGCTGCACCGGCAGATAAGGCGCACGCCCGGGTTCCGATGACAATTTCAGTCAAAAGGGTGCTCCTTATATGAGCGAGATTACTGTAATTGCTCTGCCAGGCTCGGCCACACAGCACAGCACGCTGTGACAAGGAGCAGCGCTTCTTTGGTGGGGGAAGCTCAGAGATTTTACCAGCTGAACACAAATCTCTACTGGCAGCTGGTGAAATCTGCGTTTTACCTCCCATTCCATGTCCAGAGATAGAGCACTGGGCACTGCAGAAGCCTCATCTGGGTACTCTGCAGTTTTAAAGCATTTTCTTCAGTCAGTCTCAGTCCATTTATTATGCCAAGGGTAAGATGAAGCTTCAACTTTCCTTATTGACCATAAAATATTAAACTCAATAGATTTTGGGTTTATGAGGCTGCCATATGTCAGTGGTTTTGTCTAACTCTGAGCTGGGAACTTCAGTGCAGCTCAGCTTTATTCTCTGGGTGTTTCTGGCCTTCAGGCCAATTTTGTACTGTAGAAGTGCTTGCTCCCAGGTGTGGAGCACTGATGGCCACCACCACAGGTGTATTTCACTGCTGGAAGGGGTTTGGCTTCTCATGATTGTGTTGTACAATTGTTAGAATGTGGCACAGCAGCAGCAGGAGTCTCACAGTGTAAGGACCAGCAAGGTCAGGGGTTTCACTGAGGACTTTGGTTCCTGTCAGGAGTTTCAAGAACACCTTCAGGACAGATGAGAGCAGTGTAGGAAAGATTTAAATATTTGATGCATTGCTACTCAGACTCATGGCTTGCTTCCTCTGGGTATTTCCAAGATGCAGTGCGTGGTGGGTGCGTCAGCCATTGCCTCTGTGGCTGGGAAAAAAACCAAAAAAACACAAGCAAATAAAAGCCTCAAAATATAAATATGAATATGAATATACAAATATTCACACAAATACGAATATAAATATATGAATATAAATATATATGTGTGTGTGAAATATATATTTAGGGATGTGCCAGTTACACAGACAGACCATAAGTGCCACAGAGGAGTGGGGTCAGAGACCTGTAGGTCAGTCCTACTGTACAGTTTCCCGTTGTTTTTATGAACAGCTCTCTGAGTGCCTACAGGAGCCCTACAGGCTCCAACAGTTTTTCCCCATATTTGTTCATCCCTGGTTGACCATGCTTGGCAGGCACTATCAGATGTATTTGCTAAAGGATTCCTGCAGGCAAAAAAAACCAAAACCAAACCCAAACAAACAAAACCTTTTTTTTTTTTTTTTAATATATTTGAAAAGACGTTTTTTGAATATGGGTCTCTTTCCAAAGTGTCCCTGTGACTTACAGGCCCCTGGCTGTGCCATAAAGGAATTTGAGTACACAAGTCCAAATTATGGCTCAGAAAGCCATGTGTTCCCTGTGGTTTATGTAGGAAGAGTTTTTAGGGAGCTGATATCTGACAAAGAAAGAGCATTCTGATTGTTCTTCAGGGATGACCTAATTCCATCTATAATTCACATTTGGGACTGATGTCATTCCAAACAGGACTTGGCCTTGGCCAGAGGTAGGAACCAGGCTTGGGTAGGGGATCCAACGCCTCTGCTCCTCTTCACCCTGAGTTCCCACCACAGTCCAGGGACTGGTGGGGCCAGGAGCTGGCACAGCACTGGAGAATTACTGAGTGTGGCAGCAAGGTGCTCTTTGAGAAAGATGGCCAGAAATGTTCAGAGCATCCATTTTCCAGCACTATTATTGTGTTTTAGGCACTCATCTGCATGGGTTTGGTGCCTTCAACCCCACCATAAGGCAAAGGGAGAACTGGGCATGTTGGCATGTGATCCAGACACAGTGGAAAGAGGAAAGAGCTGGACGTCTCCATGGGGTGATGCTGAGCTCAGCTCTCCCGTGGGAAATCAAGCAGATCCCCCCATTTCCACGAGGAAATTTCGTGTTCTGTTCATGACCTTTTCCATGTGGCTCAGCCAGGGCTGACTCCTGATGCTGGGGTCTGGTGGTGAGGGCTGTGTCTGGGAGGAGATGGCACTTGGATAGTTGTGGAACAGCTTCTGAAAAGTCAGCTCTGCTCATTTGTTCACCAAAACCGAGTTTGTAGCTGCTATCAGATAAAAATTATTAAAACATTTGTTTCTCAATTTAGAAATAAAAATTTCTTTGGATTTTCTATTTCTCAGTGTTCTTGCCAACTTGAAAAAGGCACCAATGGATCCCAATTTAAAGGGACAAAGGATGGTGAACAACAGGAAGATAAATACTTAAAAAGCAAACTGGCTTTTTTGCCTAAACACAGAGCTGGAAGGATAAATTTAAAACCCAAGAACTGAGTTGATACAAGCTCTGTTTCATGTGTTGGAGCATGAAATGAAAAATACAGATTGCCTCTCGCCACAGATTTTTTATTTCACATTTATCCCTGACAGGGATGAGGGTGAGTCATGGGAGAAGGATGGAACAGCCGAGGGTGACACTGTCACTGGTAAAATTATACACAAATCATACATGGAGAATTGCTGCTTGTTTCATCCTAGACTCAAAGCCACTCAACACATTTCTATTTTGATGGAAGTTCACAGGCTCTCCTTCCCCCCTGGGGTCGTGTTTTGGGTGGGCATTGGCTCTGCTTCTCATTCCCCACCTCTGAGGACACACTTCTGCCTCTGCAGTGATTTATTTTCATTATTTTATGTTACACCATGAGCCAGTGAAGAGGTGCTGCCAGGTGCCTCCATATGAGGAGTCTAGAAAATGTCCAGATACAGACATTTCTCTCCTTTGAGAACATATGAGCCCTGAATTTTCCCTTTATTTTTGTTCTTATAATTTTTGTCTTACAGAAAAGCAATTTTACCTGAGATGAATGTATCTTTATAAAATATTCCCATCTTTACTTTTTTGATTTTTCCTGTACACAATTTGTTTTCCGACCAAACTGAAAGTGTTTTTGTGTTTTAGTGGCATTTTTCATTTTCTATCAAAATGCATCAGCAGCCCTACCTGAAATCAAGTTTATGAAGACAGCAAATAAGTTTTCCTGTCTCTAATAACAAGCATGAAAAACTGGATTTCAGACTCATCCCACTAATGACAATGTTTTCTGTATCCTGCTGTCCCATGGTATGGGATTTTGTGTATTTTGTGTAAGCACAAAACAATAAGAAGACTGAAGATTTATTTTTTTTTAAACCAACATCATCAATCACCTCTTCTAGACATCCCATACCTAAATCCCCTCCCAAGACATTGCACAGAGGAGGCTCTGTAACAGATTATTTTATATCTTTCTTTATTGCCTCTCTCCAGGCAGGCTCACTGTAGATTTTTAGACCAGTTTGTTTAAAATATGGATTTATTATTCAAGTGGCGATGGGTGCTGGCACAGAGCAATTACTGCAGCAGCTCCTACATTAACAGAATTGCAGATATTGGCCTTGCAATGCACAGAAGCACGATGCCCACAGATGGAACGCTGCTTATTTTTAAAATGACAGCATTTCTGTCCCAGAAAGCTGGGGAAGATGGTCAGTACATAAATCAGCACGTTGGGAAAAGGAAATGGAGTTGTGAGGTTCTGCTCCACGAGCTTCAATTCTGTGAGTCATGCAATTCAAAAAAGAAGGTTAAAAATGCTCTTGGGCTTCAACATGTAATGCAGGGGCTGCCAAACTCTGCTGGTTGCTGTGTCTCTTAAAAAAAAAAAAAAAAAGGAGAAATTTAATATGCAAGATTCTCCCTCTAATGCATTTAATTAAAAACTTAATTGGTTTGAGCTAAGTATTTCTGAAGCTCCCTTGGGGCCATCATGACAAGCACAAGCCAGAAAAACAGGATTTCCTTTTACCAAAAAATAAAGGCTTTCAACAGGACATCACAGTAGCACCAAAAAAAATCTCAATTGGACAGTGGTGAGGAATCTGATCTTGCTTGAGGTCTTTCCTCTTGACAGAAACCCTTTTGTTTTCTGTTCCCCGACAGGAGTTTTTGTATTTTGTTTGGGTTTTTTGGGGGTGGGTGGGGTTCTGTGTGATATTTTTTGTTCTGTTTAATGGAGTAGCATTTCCCAAGCAGCAACCTCAGTGGAAAGCACTACAATTGCTCTAATTAGAGCAGCCTTTTGGCACACCCTGGATGTACATTAAAAGAGGGACAGGATACAGTACTCTCCATCAATGTTCTGTGCAACATGAACTGTATATTTTTTTTTAAAGTTAAAAATCAAATTATCAGGAAAAAAAAAATCTCCACGTGCATCTTAATCTTCTGCAATAATCTACATAAAATCTGATGAATTTACATCAAAGGGACCTGTTGCTGTTTTTTCAGCGCTGTGGCTGCCTCAGCCCTGGGAGTGTCCAAGGAGAGGTGGGATGGGGCTTGGAGCAACCCAGGAGGGTGGAAGGTGTCCCTGCCTTCACACATCACCCATCATCTCTGCAGAGTCATCCCCAAGCTGCAGGAAGGTACAGTAATTTCACAACTATAAGGCCCACCCTTTTGACTAAAATTTTGATCGAAACCCAGAAGTGCGCCTTATAATCCAGTGCACCTTATATATGGACAAAGTTCGGAAATTTGCCAACCTGGAAGTCCAAGCTGCGAGAGCCGGTGCTGGGCAGGAGTGCCAGGGCCTGCGGCACAGGGAGGGCGCCTGGGGCTGCATTTAAAGGCTACATTGATCAGTGAAAAATGTTTGCAAATTGAGCACCTGCCAGCAAACCCCGCGATCGCACAATTCCATTACTAATTCGTTACTTTTTTGCATGTGGATCCTCGCTGCAAAAAAAAAGTGCACCTTATAGTCCAGTGCACCTTATATATGGACAAAGTTCAGAGATTTGCCGACAACCTAGAAGTGCACCTTATAATCCGGTGTGCCTTATAGTTGTGAAATTACAGTACTTATCCCTCCGAGTTAATGTAGCAGAGAATGTGAAATGCTTTAAATTCAGTCTCACAGGAGCAGAGCTCAGACCCTCCCAGGATGTGCCCATTGCACCTGGAACTGGAGACCATGGTTATGCTGCCTGGGAACTTTCTGCTGCCTGTGGTGGTGGCTCCAGGTTGTTTTCCTTGTTTTATTCCTGGAATAATGTGGGATTCAGCCTTCAGAGCCTTTGCTCTCTGCTTCAGCCACAGTTTTAATAGATGAGCATTGATTTCTGACTATGAATTTCTGTAAAAGGCAGCTACTTCCAGCTCATTTCCCAAAGACTCCCGGAGATCCCCTGCCAGCTGTGATTTCTTTGGGCTGCCTCTCCTGATTTTGGAAGGTGGGGAGTTGCACAGCCTGAGTGATCAAAAGCAGAGAGCAAAGCTTTGCTCCAGGTACTGCCCCAGTCAGACCCAGACAGGACAGTGCCTCCCTAGGCAAGGCTGGAGGTCACTCTGAGCTCCACTGCACTCGTGCTGTCCCTGATCTGGGAAATGCCAGCTCTGTGCCTATGGATGGTGCCAGATCTAAAGGGGGCGAGTGGCAACTTCATCATAAAGGTCAGAAAAATGCAGTTTTGCAAAGAGAAGAAAATTGTGAAAAGCAGGGGGGAAAGTGAAAGCAACTTATAACCTGTGTGGTTGTTTGTACCTAGTTCCTTTTCTATATTCAGATTTTACTTTACCTTGATTTAAACTGATTCAGTCAAGCTGCTAACATAAATGGCCTGGATAACAATTCTTTGAATCCAACCTATATTTATCTGGCATAGGTCACATCTAGCATGAATCAGTGTCAAATAAACAAACACAGTCTGTATGAAGCCAGACATGAAAAACAGAACAACCAAAAATGAGCTCTAGTATTACAAAGCAGGCAGTGGAAAGCAGACAAATTATTATTGGGAGAGGAGGGTCTTGGTGGAATCAGTCTGACACAGTTGTCAACAGAAATACATTTTTGGATTTTGTTCCTAGGCTATTGGCTAGAAACAGCATCTGGTGCGCAGTTTTATGTGAATTCCTGGGAAAGAATTACTGAGTGGGGAGAACAGGGGAAAAGGGGCAAAAAAGCAAATGTGAGGAAGCAGTGAGATGAAATAGAGATCTGCTGGGTGGGCATGGCTGTCTGGTAGGGCAGTGTGCACACACTCTCACCCCCCACCCCAATTTCTGTTGTCTTCATCAATGATGAAGATTTTTATTTCCTTCCCCACTTTCTTTATATCTGTACCTGGAAAAGATGAGGTTTTGATGAGATGGATTTTTGTCCTGCCCCTGAAGAGCTGTGAAATCCAGCTCAAAGGAGTTCATCATCTGAGCAGACAAGATATATTTTCCTCTATTCCCTATCATAACTCACCAGATGAGTTTCCCTCTCTCCTGCTCTCTCTGAGACCCAGCAGATGTAACTGTGGGGTGGCAGAGGGCACAGCTGGGCACAGCTGGCCATCCCCAGCAGAGGTGCCAGCATGAACAGTGCCCTTAGCAACCCATCAAGGTGTGCAGTGATTCTTGCTGCCGCCCAAAACCTTCCATTTTTTCATCTGCCTGCCCTGGCCTTGCTTTTACATTCTATCCCTTCTCTTGCCTTCCAGATTTTATGACCCAGTAACATTCACAAATCACACCAAAAGAAAAATCCTTGGAGAATAACACCTAATTTCCAACACATGCTTCTTTAATCTCCTGGGGGCTCACTTATCTCTGGAGCAAAGCAGCATTTCCAGAGAGTGATTTCCCATCACAGAGGAGCAGCATGCTCCTCCTGCTGCCCGTTCAAACATTCCTCATTTCTGCAAACACCTCCACAGACATTCAGATCAGGTGTGCACTCTCAGCACAACCCTGGGCAATTATCACACCTTTCCTGGTGGAACAGCAAGGCTCTGGCGGCTCTGATCAATTTTCCACCCGTGGAGCTTTGAGGTATTTTGCAGCTTTAGTTGAGCTTAAAAAGACAACCAGTGAGATGTTTTTTACATGCAAATGCAGGCTGCTTAACTTAGTGAAAGTATAGTGTCAAGGGATGTTTTCTTAAAGAGCTCTGAAGTATTTTGTAACTGTAATTAGGATTTTATATGCAAAATTTTTGATAGGTAAATTAATGGGGAGTATGGGAGAAGGGAAATCATGTTCTGAAAAAATCCCCCAAACATCTTCCCTTAGACCAGACTTCACAAAGCCCCATCCAACCTGGCCTTGAGAACTGCCAGGGATAGGGCAGCTGCAATTTACTGAAAAAAAAAGTGTTTAGTTCATGGTTCAAGTCTTGTAAATAATTTTTAGATCCTCAAGTGAAAATCCATAAGAAAATGTGAAATATGAACCTTGCCAGACAACATTTTATTCTTCAACTAATGAATCACATCAGTAAATAAGTCCTCTCCTGGATTCAAGATGAAATGCCTGGGAAAAAGAAAATATTCTTAATTTGTTATTGCTGTACTGTTCAGCATAAGCCGCTCTACATCATGTCTGTATTTATGCCACTCCACTTGCTCTGGGTGGGCAGTGATAAGATTTGAAGGAATATCTAATTACAGCAAAAAATAAACCACAGATACACTTGACAAATGAAAAAAATCACAATGCAGCTTTTTGTAGAGAAGAGCACAATTTCCCAACACAACATAGGATGGACTCACATTTAAGCAGTAGGAGCGCAGTTCTGTTCCTGTCCAAAATCTCCTTGTCCACATGAGTGTTTCTTCCTGAATTGTCGTTTTTTACTGTGAAACTTCTCCAAAAATCAGGCATTACTGACCCCCGATGTCACCAGGCGAGATAAAATCTGTGCTCCAGGCGCCTCGAAGGAACCCAGATCATTTCACACACTTCACACATTTCACATATTTCACATATTTCAAATATTTCACAGCTCAGGAGCCATCCCTGGCCCAGCCACAGCAGGAAATGCTGTGCATGTGAATGGGGCTGAGTGCTGTGCTCCATTAAACATCGAGGGAATGCATTTTCAAACGGACTGTAAAATTCAGGAAAGGGAATGAAATCTTGCAGATTTCAATGAGCATTATTTGGGCAAGCTTCAGTCCATTTCCCTGCACTTCTTGTCATCCCATTCACTTTTATTGTTTTCTCTTGGTTGTGGAATTTTCCCTTTATTTTTCTAACCATTTCATTTTTTTGAATCCTCTGAACAGGGCATTTTTTTCCTTTCTTTTGTGATTTCAGGATTTTATTCAGAGTGATTTTAGCAAGCTTTGGTCTATTTCACTGCACTTCTTGTCATCTGAGGCCATTTCTTCGTAGTCACCCCCATTTCCAAATTTACTGGATTTTTCCATCATATTTTATTTCATCTCATATCTCCTTTCCCGAGGCTTTGTTAGACTTTGTCCTCTGATTTCAGGAGTTCATTCGCATTCCTGAAAGGAGAAATGAGACTGGCTCTTGTTGGGAGAGCTCCTGGCACTAGTGCCATGGAATTTAAGGAAGAGCTTTTAAGAAACCCTGTTTTTCAGAAATACCCTGCCCATCTCCCTGTGAAAGGATGAGTTTAAGGAAGAGCTCTCCAGGGTTTCAGAAGTAACTTCGTTTTCTAAAAAAAAGTTATCTACTTATTAAAGCCTGTCTAGAGCAGATCCATCATGTCTGATGTTCTGAGACTGAGACTTAATTTTGAGACCTCATCTTCTGTACAGCCCAGGGCAATCCTCTGTGGCTCTGGTCTGCCCTGACAGAACCATAAAATGGTTTGGGTTGAAAGGGATGTTAAAAATCACCCAGTTTCAACCCCTTGCCATGGGAGGGGACACCTTCTGCTAAACCAGGTTGCTCAGAGCATCATCCAACTGGGTCTTGAACAATTCCAGGGTTGGGATAACTTCTGTCACAACCTCTCCAGTAATCCTGTGCCAGGGCCTCACTGTCCTCACAGGAGAGGATTTTTTCCTGCAATCCAATCTAACCCTGCCTTCTGTCAGTCTGAATCCTTTTCCCCTTGTCCCGTCACTCCATGTCTTGTCAAATCTCCCTCTCCAGCTCTGTTGTAGCCCTTCAGGCACGGTAAGATTTAAGGTCTTCCCAGAGCCTGCTCCTCCCCAGGTGATCTCTCCCATCTCTGCACCAAGGATGCTCCAGCCCTCTGAGCATCTCCATGGCCTTCTCTGGACTGGCTCCAACAGCTCCACGTCCTGCTGGAGGTGTCAGAGCTGGACACGGCTCTGCAGTGGTGTCTTGTCTTGGGTTATAACACAGGATGTGA
>VRYO01002355.1:36386098-36457393 GCA_009812075.1 Sialia sialis
GTAGCCCCAAGGCAGAGAGGAAGAGTTGCTGCTGAACCCAGAAAGACCCTGGTCTTCCAGTGGGGTTTATGAGGAAGTAAAAAGCATTTATTGTGCACCCTGGTGAGGGTGGCCAGGGTCCCAGCATGGTGTAGCAGAAACCCTCCTCACACCATGAAGGTGTATTCCAGAGAGGGGTCTTTTTTCCTTTGCAACAGGAGGCCCAAATGATAAACGAATAACAGGTTTCACAGCCCTTTATTTAAAATAAAGGCTCTTTCTTCATCTTTTCTGGGCTGTACAAATAATATCAACCTGCAGCAGGGATTGCCATTGAAGGCACTGGATTGTTTTTAGTGGTTTGTCTTCTGCCATGCTTCCAGCCCACAATAATCCCAGATGTCCAGTGAAATCTTCCTCCCATCTTCTCCCAATTACTCAGCCTAATCCTCGCCAGCCTGTAATCAAGGCAGGCAGCCTTGTGAGACACTAATGTGTTCTGTGATTGTGGTTCACTTGCCAGCATTTATGACATTTGCAAAGAGTGGTGAGTCATGCGAGACAAATGGTTAGTGCTGTCTCTTTTTTTATGTATGTATATAATTAGATTTTGCAGCACAAGAGAAAAGAGCCCCTGTCCAGCTTGTCAGGAGAACAATAAAAAGGAAAAAGAAAATTTTCTTTGGCAACTTATTTCATCCTGACAAGTGGTTTTGATGATAAGTTTCTGGTTTTTTTAAACTCAGAGTTTTACAATAATTTCAGCACTGTTGCTACAAATACACAACAGAGCCAAGAAACAGGATTGTTGGAAGCAATTAAAATATGGCAGCTATTCGAATAGATTCTGTGCCCTGATACAGCATGTAGGATATCCTGAGTTTTTTCCTCCAGTGGTTTTGTCTGTGGGTGTTCAGTGCTCTCCTCTCTCTCAGGACACTTTTGTATATCAATGGTGTCTTTTCTTCTAAGATCATCAAAAGCCTTTGCAGCTCCCCTCAGTGGCCTCTGCAGCAGATCTCTGGTGTCTACTCATTAGGATTTCTGACTAGATTTATAATTTTCTCCATTCCTCACAACTGACACAGTCTAACAGATAGCACAGAGAACCAGAAGTTTTGTTTCAAACCAAGACATTGAATCATTGTGCAGCTTTTGGCAGGCAGTGAAGGCTTTAAAAATCTCCAGTCATTTCTGATGACTCAGCTTGAGCATTTTCATACCTCTTGGGCTTGAATTTTCTGGCGGAGAACTCAAAGCACAGACTAAGCTCACTTGTACAACCCAAGTCCAATCTGGATGCTCAGGAATGGAGGAGCCCATAATTAGGGAACACTTTGGGGTGTGCTACTCACTGGGTTTCAGTTTAAGGGTGAAAACACCGAGGTTCAATCTGGACAAAAGGTTTCTGTTTGCACAACACAGTGATCCTGAGGTGAAAGTGCCGTGGTGTGAACATGGCAAGGAGCGTGGCCTGGTGAAACCCTGACCATCTGATAACTGAGACGTGCCCTGTGCAGGGAAAAACATTTGCTTTGAAGTGCTATCAAATTTGTGGGGAGATCTCCCACACAAATAAAAGTCATCTGCCCAGCAGCTCCAGGGAGATAAAGAAGCCACTTCAGAGGTGTGAGCAAGCAATTCCATGGGAATACAGAGCAGATGTGTGCACACTCAGTGCAAGCTTTCCAGAGCTCCCAGAGAGTCTCCTGGTGTCTGACAGCTGGTCCTACTGTAAAAATCATTCCTGCTTTCAAGTAAATTAGGGACAGCTCCCTGCCAGCCTTGGAGAGCTCTACCTGAGTTCTAGGATGTCTCTGCTGGATTATCAGCCATGTGAGAGGACAGTGACCTGGCAGTACCAGATCTACTGTCTCTCTGTGATGAAATTCCCAAGGTCTTCCCTAGCAGGATAAAGATTCAGCTGGAATTGCGCACTCCTGTGTGGAATGACACCAGTGTGGCTGAAGTGAAGCTGCAAAGAACTCGAACATTCAAGAGCACTCAGGAGCTGCTGCAAGTCACGAGGCAGACCTGGGCCATTTCTTTGTCTGAATGTGCTTTTAGAGCTTAAGAGCCTCAGACGCTCTCTAGCTCAAGGGAAAATCCATGACAGAGCAAAACTTGGACACAAAACTTCCCATCCTAATTAACTCAGTTCAGTACCTACAGCGCTACGGTTAACAGGTTGGCAGCAGAGTTCTGGGGACAGTGACCAGAGGTCCCTCTGGCAAACACACAGGGCTGGTTAGTACCAATGGAAAACTCATGGAGAATGACAGAAAAAAAGATTTTGGAACTAATTTCCATCCTCAAGCAGCTTCCAGGGAGTCACAGGTGCTCCTCAGCAGTGCCCTGATCTATCACAGCTGGCCACTGCTCTGTGCCAGTGGTCACATCTGCATCCTCAACACCAAGTCAGACTAGGCTGAATCCACACCTGGCTGGGAGATGCCAACAGCATTTTAGGGTTTGGGTTTTGAAAATTTAGAGTGTGATTGCTTTTCTTGCTCTCCAAGTGGGATTGATCCAATGATCCAAAATTGCCCTCAAGACCAGAACCACTGAGCATATCCATACAGAATTCTTGGCATGTACAAACACCAGCTCTCATGAGCCAGTTTAAATTTTGAGGATTGTTTTTCTTTTATTTTTTAAAAAATATAATTCTATAACTATATATCCATCTTACTGCCTTGAATTAATGAGTGTGATGATAAAAATGTTTAATAAACAATCTCTGGCTCCAATAATTCCCAAGGATTTTACCAAGAATGTTTTAGGTGTCTCTAGTTCCCTTGGTAGTGGAGAGAATCCTGATTTTTCAGCAGTGTGACACAAGCTGCAGTTCAGCTGAGGCACGCTCAGAGATATAGAGGTATTTGCAGGCATTAAAGTGTATCACCATAAACATCGCTGGAAGCTAGTGGGAACACCTGTACTATGTATTTCCAGAATACAAATTGTAAACTGTGAAGACAGAAAAAAAATTTGGAATGTATCCATTGGAAAGAAAAGAGATCACTTTTGGGGTCTGAGGGACAAGTGGAAGCAGCACAGAACAGGAAAGAGGAGCAATCCCTCATTTGAGGACTGATTATGTCAAGGTAGAAAGATTACAAACCCCACCTGAAAAACAAAAGATACAGAAATTTCATGTGTATAAGGTGCACTGGACTATAAGGCGCACTTTTTTTTTTTGCAGCGAGGATCTGTGCGCAACAAAGTAACAAATTAGTAACAGAACCGCGTGATCGGGGTTCACTATCAGGTGCTCAATTTGAAAATATTTTTTCACGGATCGGTGTAACCTTTAAATGCAGCCCCAGGCTCCCTCCCCGTGCTGCAGGTCCCGGCACTCCCGCCCGCCCCCAGCACCAGCTGCCGCAGCTCTCGCGGCTCTCACAGCTCGCACTTCCAGGTTGGCAAATTTCCAAACTTTGTCCACATATAAGGCGCACCGGATTATAAGGCACACTTCCGGGTTCTGATCAAAATTTTAGTCAAAAGGGTGCGCCTTACAGTCATGAAATTGCTGTAAATATATGGGGCCTGATGAAGGAAGATGGAGAGAGAAATTGTCAGGTAGAATTCATCAAGCATGAGAAATGCTGCAGCACACAAGGTGTTGGAAAAGCACCCTCGGGGAGCACAGCAGGGATGGTGCGTTCAAGCAGCTCCTGTGCCTGGGCTGTGACTGCAGCACCTCCACAGGGGTGGAGTGCCAGAGCAGCCTGGCACAGAGCACAGCTCACAGAGCTGCCCTGGGGCTGCACAGAAAGGGTCAGCAAGCACCTACAGAGGCTTCTGCTCAGAAAGGCTGTCAGTCAGCAGGCTTAGCAAACAGTTGTTTAACAGTCCAGACAGCTGTTTGTGCAGTTCACATCTGGCTAAATCAAGATAGACAGGAAAGCAAATGTTCCTTTCTTCCTCCTTCATGTGCTGCTGCCTCAAGGAGGGGCTGGAGAAGAGGCAGTGCTGTCAGGACAGGCTCCCCCTCCAGAGGCAAAGGAAAACACCAAAACTGCCTCTCATATGCCCTATTTGCCCAATGCCATGTGATTTACAGGCCTTTTTAAACCATTATTCTCTGTGCACTTTGTGAATCTCTGTGCATGGTGGGGTTATCATCTGCCACGGTAGCATCTCCACTGCTGAACCGTGAGGTCTAAAACTCACCAAATCTCCTTGTGTCCTACTTGGCAACACAAAACACACTGGTCTGAGCTCCTTCCCTCCTTCCCAAGGGATTTAACAATGCTTTCTAAGTGACTACCAAGTGTAAAAGAAGCCTCAAACCATTCCTGACTATTCCAGCCCCTGCACCACCTCATTTGCCAGTTTTAGGAGCTGTACCTCAGTGTCTGCATGAACAGCTCTACTGCTGCTCAAGTTTTTTAAGATCAAGCTGCTTTTGATATGCAAAAGGCTCTGAAATGAACATTTCCTATTACTCTCCTTGTTTGTAAAGATCAGAAAGCTAAACGAATTCAATTTAACCTCACTCCTCCCTTTCCAGGTAGCAGTGAAAATACAATGTAAAACCAGAACTCCATCACCCCATGAGATGACATCCCAGGAATCTGTGCTTGACAATATTCTTGAATTTCCCGTAAATGATAAATTTTGTCATGGTTTTTCTTCTTTTTGGTGGTTTGTGATGTGCCAACAGGTGAATTGATCACAGATGACATTAATATGAGTGGCTGACAGCATTTGCAGCACTCTGTCCAGACCAACTCTTCTTGCTGCTATCTCCTCCTTTGTCATTTCTTTTGAGATTGGTGCTTTGGAAGAGCTGCAGGCCTTTGCTATTATCCTCTACTCCATAAAAACTCATTTACTGGGGTCTGACAGCCTGCCTGGAATCCAGGAGGACAAAGAAGAGCCCAGCCAAAGCAAAGCCAGGATCCAGCTGTGTGACCCTCTGGTACCACAGACAGGGACACAGCCCCTCCCACCCCCAGGAACGGGCAATTAGCACTAATTAGGGAAACAGGCAGCTTCCTTTGGGGTTTTGGGACTATTTTTGTCAAGGGAAATAGAGGAGGAGAAAGGGATTTTGGCAAGGCCAGGTGCTGGTGCCGAACATGGGGAATTGCAACTCCATTATCAATCCAGGCTGGGGATGAACAGAGAAAGAGCAGCCCTGACAAAAAGGGTTGGGGGGTCCCTGTCCATGGCAGGGGGATTGGAACTACCTGATCTTGAAAGGACCATTCTGAGATTCTATGAAAAGTATGGTTTAGGAAGTTCTATCAAAAAATACAAAACAAAACAAAAACAACAATGACAACAAAAAAACAAACAACCAAACAAAAAACCCCAAACCCCAAAAAACCCAAAACCAAGCAAAAAACAAAAAAACAAACAAAGCCCAAAAAACCCCACCATAAACTATATATTATTAAAAGCAATGAGTTTTTTTCTTGTTTCTGCAATTTAATATGTTTATTATGCTTTTACTACATTAATATGGTACAAAATACAATTGATATAAAAGGTATATATAATATATATAATTTAATTTTATTTGTTGATCTTTGCTTGCCAGCAAATTGAGAAATAAAAGAGCTTGGTACAGGCTTTGAAATAAAACTTCTACCCCTTTGCTTATCTTCCCTGGTCAGATGCTCCTGTTTGGCTCAGTGGCATTAATGGAGAGAGGAAGAAGATCAGAAAGTGGCTTCAAGAGCTCAGCTTGCAAAGAGGCTGGTGAACCTTTCCTTCAGCTTTGAAAATTGTTCTTTTTGGTCAGAAACAAAATACTTTGCTCAGATTTCAAGTTTTATTAAAACTTCTAAAAATTAAATGTAAATTAGAAGACAACTTTAAACACAATAATTAAAAATATTTACATCGAAGTTGTCAAGGCTGATTTTTTCAGAAACACATGGAAGTTTATGTTGACTGAAGTAATGGAATCAATCTAAGTTCATAGAAATCTGTGAATTCACACATTGCTTATTTCTCATGCTTTACAGAAAATATTTTGTTCTTATTAAAGGAAAATACAGGGATGGAGTTGTGTTTGGCTCTGACATAATTTCTTTCTTTCTCTCTCTCTTTCTCTCTCTGTCTTTCTCTCTTTCTCTCTTTCTCTCTTTCTTCTCTCTCTTTTGCTCTTTCTTTCTCTCTCTCTTTTTTTCTTCCTCCCTTTCCTTCCTTCCATTCCTGGAGTGGAAAATCCATAATTTAAAGTACATTTTATTATGTTCAAAGGGCAATCTGCTATTTTTGAAGCAATAAATATGACATAGAAGGATCCAAACATGCTTTTCCATCACAGTTTGGTTGTTAATGTCAAAGACAAGGCTGAAACCTGAGAGGCCAATTGCCAGCCAGGAGTGGAGCTATTCCAGGGAGAGGACAGTAAATCTGAGTTTCTTCACTTTCCACCAACCCTGATCAAGAGATTTCCTCTCCACACCCACTGAAAAAGTTCTCCAGTGTCATTTTTGGTGGTGGGTGAAGCCAGAGCTCAAAACCTTTGCAACAATCTTTGAAAAACAAAGGGAAAAGGAGACTGACATGGTGGTGGCAGCAATTCAGTGTGAGGGGCTGTGATTTGGGGGTGTTTCAGGACAGGAGCTGTGGCCGAGGGTTACACACTCACATCGTTGTGTGACAGTCACCCCAGCACTCAAAGAACCAGATTTTTTATTTTTACTCCTTTTCGTGCCGTTTCTGCCGGCTGAGTGTCTCCCCGAGAGGTGCCGGTCACTCCCTGAGCCCGGAGCTGCAGCTGGCATCGGGATTTCTCTTTTCCAGGCACCAATTCTGCCAGGCTCTGCCACCGACACGCCTAAAAACCCCACTGCCCAGTTTCCAAAATCCAGCACCCATCATCCCATCCCAGCCCTCCCAGACCCGGGGACAAGGCAGAGAAGGGCTGGGCAGGTGACATCTCACCAACCTCGCTCCACAGGTTCCTCTCCCAGCCCGGGATTTTTCGGATTTTTCGGTTTAGTTTATGAAAAAAACGCTCTGTTTGGCAACAGAGGAGCCAAACCCACGGAACGCCTCTTATTTTTTATAGTTGTTTCCATGCATCAGGTCGCTGTGTGCCTGTAGCTGCCGAGGGGGAGTGGAAGGGCTGGTTTGGAAGCAGGAGGACACCGAGCATCAGTGGAGGGGCTGGTTTGGAAGCAGGAGGACACAGAGCATCAGTGGAGGGGCTGGTTTGGAAGCAGGAGGACACCGAGCATCGTTGGCACGCGGATTCCTGTATCCCGGAGAGAAGGAAGGTTTTCCCGACTGGAGCAGAGAGGAGGAGTGAGGGGGCGGCTCCTCCGCCTGCCTCGGTAAGTGAATCCTCATCCTCATCCCCATCCCCATCCCCATCCCCATCCCCATCCCCATCCCCATCCCTATTCCCCTCCCCGGGCACGGTTCCCCCCGCTGCTCCCCGCTCCAGCTGGGATCCCCTCTATCGCAGGCACGTCCTGAACCCTCTGCCCAAAGGACACCCCCTAAAACACTGTCTGCCCCTCGGGAAGGGTCCCCCCCTTGTTCCCCACCTGCCGGGCAGGATCCCCATCCTCTCCCCGGGCTGATGCAGATGCGCTCCGCAGCATCCTCGGCGCTTTGCCTTACCTGGGTTTTGCTGCCCTGGGCGATGGAGCTTTTGTCCCTAAAGGTTTGGCGGGTTTGACCCCAGGAAGGGTGGATTTGGCACCTCGGGGCTGTGGGGTGGTGTCGTTGTACTCCAGGGTTTGGTGCGTTTTTGCATCTCAGGGTTTGGGTTTTTTTGCACCCCAGGGTTTGGGTTTTTTGCACCCCGGGGTTTGTGGTTTTTTGCACTTCTGGGCTTGGGAGTTTGGCTCCCCAGAGCGTGAGGGTTTTGTCTCGCCAGGATTTGGGTTTTGGCACCCCGGCTCAGATCCTAAGCAGTGCTTGCAGCGCGGGTTTAACTTCTCGAGTTTCCCTGCTGAGATATCGCTCCGCTCTCTCCTCTCCCCCCGGAGCAGGCAGCGGCTGCCGGAGACTTTCTGTGGCTGCAGAGGAGTCTGCTGGGGACTGATCCCAAACCACTGTGCCGGCTGTGGATGAGGATTCCGTCTCCTGCTTCGGGGCAGGACCCATGAGCTTCAGGCAGGAGCATCTCCGAGGGGAGGGATCGCGCTCCCTGGTACCCCCGGTACCCTGCGGCTGGGAGAGCAGCACTCCCCGGGCTCAGGGACACCTGAGCCGGCAGTTCCCAAGGTAAGGATGTTGTCTTGCTGTGTTCCCAGCCCCGGGGCTCTCAGAGAGGCTGTTCTGTGCTGGTTTGGGGATGGAAAGAAGTCGCGCCCTGAGAAATGCTGTCCTTCCGACGGGAAAGTTGGATAGAGGGGGAGAGAGAAGGAAAGTCAGTGCAAGGCTGCAGGATCTCCCCGAGTGTGTGCTGTGCTGGTGGAAGCATCTCCAGGCATCCTCCCCCTCCTTCATCACCACCCACCCTGCACAGTTCAGCAAACTGCTCACACCGTTCAACAATCCCTGAGCTGCTGCAGTTTTCTCGTGGGGAGGAGAAAGGAAAGCTTTGTGAGGTCCTGGGGCAGGTGTTGCTCCCTGCTGGTTTGTACCTGATCAGAGCAGCAGAGCCTGGCAGAAAAATGTATTCCCAGTAATATATTTCCAGTTTTCATCATTCCTCTAAGATTTTAAAGTGCAGTCAGCCTTGAGATTGCAGAGCTTTCTTCCCTCTCTCTTGCCATCAAAATATGCCCTTTACTGATGAAATTAACCTTTAGGTTGAGATTTGTCTGCTGAATAAATCAGTTCCAACTTTTTGGATATTAAAAGGGAACAGAGATGGTGGAGTTGCTTTGCTCAGGCAACCTCAGAGCAGAATCCAACCCTTTTGAAAGGAATTAAAACTATAATATCCAAAAAAGAACAGTGCAAACCCTAAGGCATCTGAGATCCCCAGGAAACCTGGGAAGATCCCACATCATGGTACAACCGGGCATTTCTCCCTTTGGTTTAAGAGGGCTCTTACAGGAAAGACTGATGTTGTAGAAAGACTCTGGGCTGTCCCAGCAGTGTGACCACTGTGGGCTGCTGCAGCTCACAGGAATATTTAAAAGTTACAATATTTTAGGCTGAGGAAGTGCATCCCTGGGAAATATGGCCTATTCTGCTTTGTCCCAATAATTTCCACGGAGAGGGTAAGATGGTTTCCCCTGCTTTCCTGTGTTAACAATTTTCCAGGTGGTTTGAGAGCAGCACTTCTTAGTTAACTTAATTTAGCACTTTTGGATAAGGGCTGGCTTCTCAGTCAGAGGCAAAAGGATCCAGACATCCACCCCAGGCTGCTTGGCTGTGACAGGGACTGTGGATGAGCTTCCAGGGATTCTGCCAGGGGTTCTTAAAAGGGATCAGGAGCTGCAGGTGTTGTCTGTACTCTGAATTAGAGTTCAAGGTTCAAACCTGAAGTTTCAAGAATCCATCACCCCTTGTTTTTATTGCTGGAGTAATGGATGTCAAATAAAGACAGCCTGCAGTCCCTCAGCCTTTCTCTGGTAAAAAGAAAAAAAAATGACAAAAGAGTGTTTCTCTAGTGTTTTGTGAGAGTGGCACATCTGCCTGCTGTTTTTGTGCACTGTCATACTCCTGGATGTGTCCTGCATTAAGGAGCCTGCTGTGTGTTTTTCTCTTGAGAAGACCTTTTAACCCAGGCTGGTGGCTGAGATGGTACTTGAGGAGCACACAGAAGTTGCAAAGAGGAATTCTAATAACCATGTCCTAATTCTGCTCAAAGTTTGAGAGTGGTGTGTGCTCACAGAGCAGTGTGAGTAATGATGTGCTTTAATTAGAGTTGTTCTAACGCTGATACAAACTTAATGACTGTGTGGGAACAGTCATTCTTTGCAGGAAGGTGTGACTTCAAAACCTTCTTGTCTCAGTCTTACATCTATAAAACCCCAAATAATTAGTCCAAAATTCTCACCTATCATTCTCATCTACCCATGAACAAAAATTTGACAGTGATTTTTTTTTTGAACCTGAATACTGGATGCTTTAAACTTCAAAATTCAACCTTTTTTAAAATTCTCTAAAAAGCATTGATTTTTCATCAATCCTGATTTTTTGCTGCTCATGTCATATGAGCCCATGCTGATGCTGCATGCTCTCCTGGGAGAACTTGGGGTTCTCTGGGTGGTGCTCAAGTGTTTAAAGTGGTTAGGGTCAGCTCGAGGTGGGGTCAGAGGGCAGTTTCCAGACCCTGCAGAGGTACCAGAGGTGTGATGGCACCAGCAGGTGTGGGAGGTGAGGCTGTGGAGCAGAGAATGGCCCTTGCAGAGGCAGGTTCTGGAGCCTGGCTCCTGTGTGGTGCCTCTCTGTGTCCCTGTGGGTTTCCCAGCTGCTGTCCCTGAGCTGTCTGTGTGGAACACGCTGGGAGAACAGCCTGAACAATTCTTTCTGCCAGGAAATGGGACTGCATCGAAATCCAACTGTTCCACAGGAGCTCATCCAGTCTGGAGACATCCTCCATGGAGCTGTTAGGAACAATGGCACAGATTATCCTCCTTCCTCTCCATAATGGGGGAGCTGGAGACTGGGTTTTTTATTTTATCTGTATGGGGATGTGCAATGTGGTCCCAGGAACATTTTCATTAGCGCTGAGGTACTTAAGACACCCTGCAGATTTTTAGCAGTGCTGGCCCAGGTGGCTGCATGAGATGATGTCCAAAAATCCTGCTTGTTCTCAGTGCTGGAGGAGCAGGAGAGCTTCAGGTCTCAGTCAGTGACTCCCAGCACCAGTGAGGAAGAGCTTTCCTTCGTTTTTTTTTTTTTTTTCCTAGACAGCTTGAGTCTCCTCTTAATTTTGTTTTTCATTTTTTTTTCATTTTTTAACTCGAAAGAAAGGAAACCACTAAACCCAGCAAATAAACACAAATCATGGGATGGAGCTGAGGATTTTGAAGGATGAGTAGGTGCATGAATACATGATTATATCCAAGGACAAGGTCACTACTACTTTCAGAAAATGAAGCCCAGCTTCACAGTTGTATAGGAATGCTTGGAATAAGTCAGAGGGTGGAAAAGAAACACCTGGGTGGTGTAGGCTGCTTGGAATTCTGAAAGGTTTTCAAAATAGTCCCTCATGGTGGAGGCTGTTAAGGAAATGTAATAGTCCTGAGTTAGGAAGGATGCTCCCAGTGTGAAAAAGTGCTTGTCTGAAAGGTGACATGCAGGAGGGGTAAGGGCAGGGTGAGTCACAGACAGGTCAGGGATGCTCTTTACAGGGACAGGGGTTGGGATATGTGGGGTTCTAGAAACCTTCAGCTGGGAAAATTGTGAATCATGAAGTGGTGATATTTACAGGCAAAGGAAAATTTAACCAGGGCATGAAGGATAATGTCTGATTTAATGGAGTGGAAAAAAGTTTTTATGAGACTCATTGAGCATTACAGTGGAAGAAATAATTCAACTGTGAAGTGATGTGGTTTTGAAAAGATGGAGAGAACTTAATTTCCTAATTTCATGCCATTTTCCCATCTAAAGTAGTGGACTCTGAGCTCTGGAACAAGACCTTTGGATGGCCACAGCCCAGTGGAAAGGTCAGCTCAGTGCCACTCAAATCTGCAAATCACGTCAGAGATGGTGAAAGGGGAGCAGGGCAGAACAGAGATCCTGCCCTTGGGTAAATCCACAGAGCATTTACCTCTTGGGAATTGTTTGGAGTTTTGGTCCTTCTCAGGGGCTCAGAAGAGCAGGAGGGTGGGCAGAGGTTGAAGAACCCAGCAGAGACACTGGGGGAGTGGATGGGGATGGGTTGTGAGATGTCTCTTCCCAGGCAAGGACCAGAAGCTGGCTGGTGCCAGGCTCAGAACAAACAAAAAGAGGAGTTTCACTGCAGGGTACAGAGCTGAGCGTGGAAGTTGTTGCTATAGGAGGTCATGGATGCTGAAAGTTTGCTGGGCCAGAGGGGAAGCAGGACAATTGTGTGATTCAGAAATCATTGAAACCATCTTAAGAGGTAATTCTGGATAAAGTCTGCAGGAAGGACAAGGAGATGTTTGGAACATTTTGCTGCCTTGTTCTTCTTAAACTCCTCCTCAGACAAAGTTTGGCCCCTGTGAGATGAGGCAAGCTGGGCTACAGGGATGTTATCCAGGCCCACCTTCACACTGCACCCAGCAGAATGCCCTGGAGGTGTGGGATTTACCTCAGGGTACTGTGGAAGCAGATCCCAGTCACAGGAGAAGTGATGATATTTAAATATAACGATTTGTCATGGGGAAATATTTGTATAATTCTCTTTTTCCCACAAGTTTTGTGTTCCCTCAGCTACACCAGTGAGCTTTGGACTGCTGGAGTTTTTGCAGGGCATCGTTCCCACCTACCTGTGACACACTTGGTCAAAGTGTGGGAACTGAGCTGTGGACACAAGCATGTGGATTTCCTCAATGGAAAAATCCCCAGTTAAGGGGTTGGGGAGCATCATCTCCCATCTGGGCACAGAGAGAACATGAGTCTGGGGTCAGGGCTGCACCTGGGACACCTCAATTTGGTGATCTTCCAACCCAAACCATTCTGTGATTCCACAATTCTGCTCCCTGTGAAGCTGCTGCCAGCCCTGCTTGGCCATTCACACTGGAGGATGGAGCTGCCCACTGTGGCAATAAAAAACCTCAACTTCAGTCAGAAAAAGCACCAGGACAGCCCAGGGCACAGCATGGACTGAGCAGTGGGGTTATGGAAGCAGCCAACCTGGGCAAGCAGCCCCAGCTGGTCTGGGGGTGGCAAAGATTATAATGAGCATATAGAACAGAATGGTTTAGGTTGGAAAGGACCTTAAAGATCCTCTAGTTCCAGCCCCCACATTATGTGGACTTGGCATGCTGTTCAGTGGGATTTAGCCCAGCTGCTTTAATTTTTTATTTCATTTGCTTTCTTTTCCTCTCTCTGCTCTCAGTACATTTCTATTTTTTTTTCCTGGTCTCATGGTTCATCTGATGATGCATTTTCATTCACGGGAGGGCTTTTAATTGCCATGAAGGACTTCAGTCAATGCTGCACATTTATCCTCACCCTCAGGATTTCAGACACTTCTAATGGGCTGCTAACCACGGGACAGTGCTGGCACAAGCACAGCAGGGTATGTGGATTTTTCCTGGAGCAAATGAAGTGTAAATATCATTTCCATCCTCCCTTTCACACACCTACAAATCGCCATTAAAGTAATTCTGGTTCTCCCCTTTTATCTCGTCCAGATTTTAACAGTGGGAAGATGCTGATGGACAGGAATGAAACCTGGCTCTCTAATTTCTCCTCTGCTGCCCCCTCCTTTGCAAGGGGAGGGGTTGGGCTCCAGGAGGTGCTGGTTGGGCTCATCCTCACCCTCATCGATGTGGTCACACTGCTGGGAAACACCATCGTGTTCCTGTGCCCTGTGGTGGAGAAGAGGCTGCGCACTGTCACCTACATGTTCATCATGTCCTTGGCCATGGCAGACTTCCTGGTGGCCTGCTTGGTGATGCCCTTCAGGTGAGGAGTGTCTGTGGGTGGGCAGCAGAGGAGGACAAGTGTCCTTTCTCCCAGCTCTGCATCTGCTTTTGGAGCAAGGGATTCACCGGCTGGGCTCAGGGCTGGGCCCTGCAAAGGGCTGGACTGTGAGGTTATTACACCTCTGGTGTCACACTCTTTGTGCCAGGTTATCTCTAAGAGATTAAAGCAGCTAGTACAGTAATTTCACAACTGTAAGGTGCACCTCTTTGACTAAAATTCTGATCAAAACCCAGAAGTGCACCTTATAATCCCGTGCGCCTTACATATGGACAAAGTTCGGAAATTTTCCAACCCGGAAGTGTGAGCCACGAGTGCCGGCAGCTGCGGCAGCCGCAAGAGCCGCGCCAGCCAGTGCTTGGGGTGAGTGGGAGTGCAGGGGCCCAAGGCATGGGGAGGGCACCTGGGGCTGCATTTAAAGGCTACACCGATCCATGAAAAATGTTTGCAAATTGAGCAGCTGCCAGTAAACCCCGTGATCGTGCGATTCTGTTACTAATTCATTACTTTGTTGCGCGTGGATCCTTGCTGCAAAATAAGAGTGCGCCTTATATTCCAGTGTGCCACTAGAACTTGTTCTTCTACTCTAGCATCTTAAACCTTTTACTTACTAAAAACACTACAGCTCTCACTAAAACTTACTTACTAACTTTCTTACTTACTTACTTATTTATCCTAAAACTCAAACTTACATCTAAACTTAAACTCATTCTTCTACTTAAACTCCCATTCTATGTGTATGTAACTTAAGGTTTCAATCCATTTAAGAGTTTAAATTAAATTCCTACACTGGACTGTGGGCTGGTGGCTCTGTGTGCTTCCCTGTCGCTGCTCTGAGTTGTGGATCCCTTTATAATGCATGGAGACACATTTTCCAAGGGTATTTCTCCTCTTTGTCACACAGGGACCCTAGCTGCTGATCTGAACTTGATTTCCAGCTTTTTTTTTCCCCAGTCATTGAGGCTCCTCTTCCAGAACTAGCCCTCTTTATGGAATGTAAGGAATGTATTCAGTGTAAGCAGAGTAATTCTGGTTTCCCCCATATTTAGTGGAGGAAGAGTCACTTCAGAGGGCAGGCACTCCTGCATGAGGTTTATATTTATGGGAGCTTCACTACCCGGCTAAAACAGTGAAACAAAACCAGAAAGCAGCTGGCTTGTGATCCTGGCTGACTTGTCCTGCAAAGCAGCCATAAGTTTGTGTAAATCAGGGAACTGCACCCTGTTTTCAGTTTATGGGGCAATACGAGGAAGCTGAGCTCTTTTCATGTTCTCTGCTTCAGTTCTCATGGGGCTGCCATTCTTTTGAATTTGGCACTGAAAAGTATTGTCCCAACAAGCAATTACAAACTGGGTTAAAAGTTCATGGCATCAGGTGAAAAAAAGCAGCCAATTATGTTCTTTTAAAAAATACTACCACTAACTTCAATTCTGTGCTTGATGAATTTTAAGTTCAGGTTCTGAAATTATCATAGAACCATAGACTGGTTTGGGTTGGCAAGGACCTTAAGGGGTCTGCACTTAGCAGGGACATGGGCAACAGGACCAGATAGTTCAGAGCCCCATTCATCCTGGCTTTGAATACTTCCAGGGATGGGGCGGCCACAGCTTCTCTGGGCCACCTCAATGTAAAAATTTTCTTCCTTCTATCTATTTTGAATCTACTTCTAGTGATGTCTTAGTTAAACAACAGAAATTACAAAGGTGAGCAAAGATCAGAGCATGGTTGGTGCTTTGTGCCCTCCTGAATGTCCTGGTGCTGCCTGGTGGGAAGAGCTGCCAGCTCCTGGTGGGCCAGAGCTGAGGAATGGACCCTGCTGGCTCCATCAGCCAACACAGTGGCTGCTGTTTCACACTTTCCCACTGCTTTGGCTTCACATCAATGCTGCTCTTTAGGATTTCAGTTTGCCCCTCAGCAGGTTATTATGTGCCAAAGGGAAGGAAAATAAATGATTTTAGGAGGCAGTTTGGCTCAGGAAAATGTGGCAGAAGGGAAAAACAAATTTGTCACTTGGTGTCTTAATTTCATAAGAGTAAGACTTTTGTTCCTGGCTTGGCTGGTTTGCAGGAGTGGTTCAGCTGAGCTTAGCTCGTTGTCTGAGCACTCCAGCCAGTCTGTCATTTCCAGGCTGGAAATATTTCCAGCTATTCCTTTCCTCTGCAAGCATAAGGGCAAGGCAGAGGTGACTCCATTGTGGGTTTTTCTTGGCTTGTACTACTCCTTCTTATCCAGCATCCTTTCCAAGCTGCCTTCAAGCTTCCTTTCCAGGCTTTGTACCTCAGAGAAGGGGGTCAGGTGCATCCCACCAGATGTGTGCAGGTGAGAACTGGGCACCTGCTCACCTGGGAGCTGTGTGCAAGGGTGGCCCAAGAGCAGCACATCCCCTTCTGGGAGGCCAGGGCACACCACAGGCTCTGCAGCATCTCTGGGGATAAGGAGGGCTCTGAGGAATGGCAAAGCAGCACCCAAGTCCAGTTGTGAGCCCGTGTTCCAATTCCAATGCTTCATTTCCCCTCTGTAAAAGAGCCATGAAACTTTTCCCTGTGTGTGCTGTGGGATCCTCCCTGCTGCCCATGGGGTAGGGACAGGCTCTGCTGAAGTTTGCTTGGATTTTTGCATGGAATCCCACATACAAAGAGCTGCAGAAGGCTGGGACCCTTCAGCAGCACTGAATCCACCTGCAGCAGCTGCTGTGCTCTGGAACAACCTTCACAAGTCCATTTTGTGAACTGGTGCTGGTGAGGTGTAGATCAGGCATTGTTTTCTGGCATCAGGTTGAATCTTTCTCCCTTGCTGGACACCTGCAGCTCAGCAGTCCTGATCTCACTGTATTTAAGCAGCAAGCTGGGAAGTTACAGGATAATTAAAGCTCTGCAGGACTAGGGAGTTACTCATCAAATCCACTCACAATGGTGACTTCAGCAGCACCTCGGGAGTTGCAGAGATCTGGAGAAAGAAAGGAGAAGCAAATGGCATCTCACTGAATGCTATAGAAACAGGCATCAGCCTTCCTACAGCTGCCATATGCTCCTTCCTTTGCTGCTCACTTCTCATAGGCCCCTCTTGACTTTGTTAGAAATATTTTGATACTATATCTGCTTTTTGCTGGTGTGTTTACCTTGCATTTATGAGCCATATAATGTACAATATGCATGGGCTTCCCCCTAGGATATTGTTGTTTTGTATTGTTTTTTAACCAAGAGTGGAAATTCTTTCTGGTTTTGAAGCATTCAATTGGATGTGAAGTGAGTTTCTCTTGGAGATGTCCCATGCCCCAGGAATTGGGGACAAATCATAAAAGACTGTGCTGTGTCAGGCACTGGGAAAATGCTGTGATAAACAAGGCTGTGCAGATGTAAATTTGGGAAGCTTTGTGGGGCAAAGCATCTCTCTCAAGACACTTAGGCTGCAAGAAGCACAGGTTTGCTCTTGTTCAGTCATGCTGTCAGAGCTGCGTGCCCATCTTTAGTACCTGTGGGATAAAATACAGCATTACCCCAGCACAGCCATAAAGAAATAGTCACAGAATGGTTTGGGTTGGAAGGAGCCTTAGAGAACCTCTTGTTGCAGCCCTGGGCAGGAACCTTCCAGTGGACCAGGCTGCTCAGAGCCTCACCTGATAGCTGCACCACCTTATTAGTGGCACCACATAGCAGTGGCTGGCTTCTGTTTTCTTCTGCCTTCACTCAGAGTCAGGATTGAAACTCAAGGGATGGATTTTCGTGTTCAGACTTGGTTGTTTATTAATTCTTATGTGAAGTACAGAGAGTTCTTCAGCACCTCTAGCTAACAAGCTAGAAGCGAGAAAGTGGAGCTGTATCCAGCTAGTTACAAAGTCTTTTAAAGGCTAACTATCCAATTAAAAACTAACATCTATATTATTTATGCTTTTGACCCAATAAACAAACACCTGTGACCCACACTATGGTACGTTCTAACCAATAAAAAAAGTAAAACCAAGAAGAAGAAGGAACAAGGATGAAGAGCCATCTCCCAAGAACTTCCATCTTGTCCCATTACCTATTACTGTATTCTAAAACCACAAATTCCAAGCCCCTCATCATGTGAAATTGCACACTTCTATTCAAACTACACACCAGGGATTCAAACTCCATCACTCAAATTTGGAGCCTTCTCCAAGGCCTCAAGTCAAAAGCAGTGTTATTTTGAGGGTCAGTGCCAGAAAGCACAGACAGTTCAAAACTCCCAGGAGCTCTGAAGTTCCAACACACCCAGCCTGGCCTCACACACCTCCAGGACTGCACAAACAGCCCTTCCAGCTCTGATTTCCACCTCTTTCCTCCCCCAGCATCATTTACGAGGTGACAGGGATGTGGCTGTTTGGGAAGCTGTTCTGCAAAGTCTGGATCTCCTTCGATGTCATGTTCTGCACCGCATCCATCGTCACGCTGTGCTTCATCAGCCTGGACAGGTACTGCTCCGTGGTCACCCCCTACCACTACTCCAGGAGGATGTCCCGTGGCAGGTGAGTGCAGATGCTCCTCATTTTGGGTCCCTCCAGGGTGTCACTGGCCATGGCTGACGCTGAGGCTGAACGAGCTGTTGACAGGTGATGCCCAGAAGCAGAGTGATGTGGCAAAAGGAACTTTCACCATTTAAAACTGCAGAAAATGCCTATTGTGGTGCAGGAGAGGACAAGGAGAGTGCAGCTGAGGGGGTTAGATGGTTGAGGTAAGGAAGGGTTGCAAACAGGGTAGAAAGCAGAGTATGGGCTGAGTTGGACCTACAGGCTTTTCCCTGTGCTATCATTTCAGACATTTCATAGAATCACAGAAAGGTTTGGGTTGGAAGGGACCTTAAAGATTGTCTTGTTTCATCCCCCTGCTGTGAGCAGGGACACCTTCCACTAGACCAGGCTGCTCAAGCCTCAGCCTTTAACAATTTTAGAGATGGGGAAGGACTTTGAAGTTCTTCTAAGGTGAAAGGAGACCCAGAAGGATGCATGTAGCAGTAGTCTTCCCTCTCTTAAACGCACCATCTTTTTTGAAGTGATAGGGAAAACAGGGAGATTTTCTGAGCTCCCATGAGGGTTTCATGGCTGAAATGAGGACTGCAGGGTGGGGTAAGTCATGTGAGGGTGGGCAGAGGGGAACTGCAGCAGTGGGGTGCTTTACAGGGTGGGTCCAGACTCTTCTAGGCATGTTTTTCCCACTGTCACTCTTGCTATGTGTGATTTGTGGATCACAGGCAAAGAGAGGAGGAAGCTGTGTGGCCCCCCCTTGCAGATTCTGTCATCTGGTGCCCATCAGCTCCATCCCCATCAGGCCCCAGAGGGTGAGATAATAGCCAGATACTAAAGCTGAAAGCAAAAAAATACATGCTCTTGTTTCAAATACTAACAAACATCTTCTGTAAAACCTCTCCTCATCATTTCCCAGCCAGCTCTGAGCACTCCTTATGCTGACCCCAATTCTGTCAACTACAGACCAATTACCCAGTTGTTAGAGATATGCATGCCCGGACTTGTTATACTCCAGCTCTTTCCCTTCTCCACGCCCCGCTGGACTGCTCAGCAGCGCTATCCCACACAGGTTACCATGGGGATTGAATCGTACTGGATGTTCTCAACTCAAAATTACTCAGACCCTCTCTTCCCCCCGCATCTCTTTCCTTTTGCAGATGCATCGTGATGACCTGCACGGTCTGGGTTTATTCCTCCCTCATTTCCTTCCTTCCCGTCATGCAAGGCTGGAATGAGATCCCCGGCGTGGACTTTGATGCGGGCAGAGAATGCATCTTCGTCACCAACTGGGTTTTTGCCATCGTGGCTTCTGCCCTGGCATTTTTCCTGCCCTTCATGGTCATGTGCAGCATGTACTTCTTCATCTACCGCGCCTCCCGCCTCAAGGCCACCCGCATCATGTCGCAGACGCTGGAGATCCACTACCACCCCAACAGCAAGCGGCAGAACCACCTGCAGCTGGAGAACAAGGCCACGAGGACCATCAGCATCATCATTTCAGTGTTCGTGCTCTGCTGGCTGCCCTACTTTGTCCTCAACGTTTGGCTGGCGGCCAGAGGCACCGACTCCACCAGCACGGTGCTGCTCGGCACCTTCAAGATCATCACCTGGCTGGGCTACTGCAACTCCACCATCAACCCCCTGCTCTACGCCTTCCTCAACAGGGATTTCCAGCATGCCCTCAAGAAGCTGCTCGTTTGCAGGCGCAGGTCTCAGGTGGATGTTGGGGAGGACATGGTTTCCATAGCCACGTTTTCCAAGACTGCTCCAGACCTGGAATACAGCGTGATGGTGCCCAACGGTGCCCCCAAGGGCAAACCCAAGTCATAGGGATTCAGGATCAGTCACTGGAGGTGGTGATACAGAAAGTGCTGGAGCACATCCCAATGGAAAAACAAAGGGTAGGAAAATAGGGGAAGGAGGGCTGGAATGTTACAGCTGGGGACAATACAACAAAGATGCATTTCTTCACTTTCCACAGTTTCAGTAACGATGAACTTGGATATTTTAGAGGCAATTTGTCACAGTAACGGAGCTAATTAATTCCTGGATAATTATTTTTCTAATGAGCATTTCCTAAGACAAATTCAGCTTTCGTGTTGGGTTAAAAAAACCAAACCAGTATGGTATAATGTGACCTTACATTTGTGCACATCCTGGTGATTTGTGTCAGGTGGAAGTGTTTCTTACCCAGCCACTGTAGCTTCTCATCTTGACATTTAATTACAGGCTTGACCACTTTTAATAACTCCACGTGTGCAGTCAGTGTGTGGGAATTAGAGGAGGGATATGGCCAAAGAGCAGAGCTCACTTCCTAAAGAGGCACCACTCTGCAGCCTGGGATGTTGCTTGGGGTTCAGCTCACTGGCTTCTGCAACATCTGGATATTCAGAGCATTCTGTGGCTTTCTGTGAATTATCTGTGGGTTTCCTTGTTAATTCTGGAAGGGGACATTCCATGTGGCAGGCTCCAGGAGAGGACAGACTTGCTGTAACACCAGGAGCGCTGTGGTTTCAAAGCTATAAGTGGCTGACACCATCCAAAGATGGGATCTGAACAGGAATTATTACTTGAGTTCACACTGTGCTATCTACCACAGAGACATAAAAAAAATCATGATAAATGGAAATTATTATTTTTTGCTTCTCCCAAGTCTTGTCTGGACTTCCAACTGCACTGGCTCCCTGCAGGAAAGCCACAAGTGCCTCACTGAAGGGATACTCTGGAAAGGTAGCAGGGGACTGTCCTCAGAGGTGGCAAAATGCAGTAGGACCTGCCTGGAGCAGCTGAGCTACTGAAGATGCCAACAGAAGGGTCAGAAGCTCTCTCCCAAGAGCCTGGTAGAAAAAACAGCCCTGATCTGGGCTTCAGCAGTGGTTCTCCTGTGAAGTGACCTCTCCATGGAGAGGGTGAGGTCCCAGACCCTACAACTCCAGCAACAACATGAAGTGGTAAGTAACTGCACCTTATTCTGGGGGAAGCATCCTGTGGGCACAAAGGTGAACAGGGAAGGAATCCTGCTGCTGCAACCCAGGTAATTTTGCTAAAACAGGACAGGGAATGGGGTTTAATTCCCAAGAGCTATGAGGGAGGAAGGGGCAGAGGGATAGGCAGCATCCTGTGAAAGAACAGGACAGGACCCCAACGCTGCACAGCACAGAACACCAGACCAAAGCCCTTTTGCAGGGCTGTGAGCTCACAGCTATGGCAGTTTGGGTGTTTTTCCATAAAACAGCTGGCAGGAAAGCACACATCACTCAGAGGAAAACTCAGAACACAGAAGAGCCTTTCTCTGTTAAACCCTGGAGCAATAAGGGACAAAGACAGGGACAACACACCCTAGTGCTCAGAGAAGCAAAGACTGACCAGGCAGTTCAGAGCTGAGCATGGACAGATGTTTTTGTGGCTGGGCAGGGACCCCACAGGGGAGAACCTGTCCATGCTTTGGAGGGCAAGTGTAACATCCCAGAATATGCAGACACACCTGGTGTGAACACATATGCTAGTTCTGGTACTGACATGCTGCAGCTACCTACATATAGATAAACTGGAAGTAAAAATACCTTATTCCCCATTTCCTGTGCTCCACCTGTAATCTCTGAGCAGGCAGGAAGGCAGAGGCTCCACATGTGGCCATTTCACTGTGCAGCTGCAGCTGATGCAAACAGGGACATCCAAGTGAAGGGGACACACTTAACTCTCCTGTCTTAACCCAGCTGAACACAAATTCTGTTCCTGATTAGATATTCACTGCAGCAGTTTGGTTTCACCTGGACAGGGCAGTATCTAGGAGATTATCCAAGAGGACATGGAAGACAAACATTGTAATCTACTCATGCCTTATCATAAAGCTGCAGGGTGTCAGCTGGTTTGGTTGCTGCTCACAGTGTCACACCACAGTACAGTGATCCCCAGAAGGATTTGAATCCAGTATCCTTTTAGGAAACTGATCTCAGAGACTTGCACAAATCTAAGTCTGTAAAACAGAAAAATACAATTGTACAAGAACAGTTCTAACAGCATAAGAATTATCCCTTCTCCCCTCTCTGGTGAGTGATTTTCTCCATAATGCACCCAGTTTAGAGCTCAATTCCCTTCTTTCGCCAGCTCCTATCTCACCTCCAAGCAGCACACTGAGTTTTGCGTCACCACACACACCGTGGCCAGTGTGAGACAGGGAAGCAAAGGAAGTTTCAGGAATGCAGAGCCCATCCTGTTCCCACTGCACAGGGCTGCCATCTGCAGCACACACGGATGCAGGCTTCCAACAGAAGCAACTACTATTTTGTCTTATAAATAAAAAAAGTTTATTAAATCATTTAGACTTGAAAGAAGTCACAATAATCAATGCACTCAACAATTACAGCAAGTGCATCCTGTACACCAACAACCCAAATGGATTGATTCTGTATTTTATAAATAAAAATTAACATATTTACAGTGAGAAATAAAAGCAAGGCATTAGGCAGTTAAATTAGCAGATTACACAAATGCCTACCAGTTGATTCTTTTGAAAAAGTACAAATCTACAAGATTACATACGACACGTATGACTTCATTAGGTTTAAATTTTCAGATCACAACAATTTTGTACATAGTTTTGACTATGGCTCTTCCAACCACTGCCTATAAAAACCCCCATTTAATGGCAAAAAGCTCCTTTTCCTTCTCTACAGCTTCATCCACATAAGATGCATTCCCTAAGATCTACTATAGTGCAGAAATATGAAATGATTTCCTCTAATGACAGGCTATGAACAGTGACAATATGTACAGCTGTGGTACTTTTTTGCTTTAAAAATAGTGCAGATTCCCAGTTTACCCACCAGGGAGAAAAATTGAGTCAAAGTTCATTTCAAAATCATCTTCATTTCACCAAAGAGCAAGTGACCCGGATAGACACTCACTAGGCTTAGAGACTGTAATTTGCTCTATAAAAATACAGTATTTTAATTCTATTTACATGTTACAGATCTCTCACTCACCCAGCAAGCTGACATTTACAAGCTTCAAAAAAAACCCAAGAAACCCCCCAAAAAAGGATAATGGAGCACAACATTGGCAAGCACAGCAGCTGGACCCTTCTGCTTAGGAGAGCAAAGGTAAGGAAAATGGAATGTGAAAGGTTTGGTTACTGGGCTTCCTTGGCTGTCAAAGTAAACCAAAATCTGTCCAACATGTCTTGTACATTAAACAAAAAAAGCTGAAGTAAACTATTCCCAAGATAAACATTCTGCATCATAGGATCCTTCTGCTGAACAATCCCTGTGAAACCTGCTGAGTGGAAGAAGTGATCCTGAGGATAGTTATTTGCTTGGTTGTCTGGAATGTTTATTTCCTGATAGACTCATTGTCCGTGACCTCTGCCTGAGCACGGGTTTGGGTGGGAGCTCCAAGTCTTCAAAGACAGGATTTTCTATGATTGCTGCAGCCTCTGGTCTTTCAGTGGGACTTGGAGAAAGCATGTCCTTCACCATGGTGTACTGAAAGAAAACACAACACATATCACATGAACCAACCCATAAACTCTTCCTCACTTCATGTCCTGGCTTCAGCTGTGGCTGTATGAACAAGTGGAAAATATCCTCAGCTGAGTTATTTGGGTGTTAGTGCTTTGGCTCAGTAGTTAGAAGTGCACTAAATATTTTAAAATGTATCACTGTGCATTTCTTCAAGTGTCTTTACTGTCAAGGACTGAAAATGATTCAGCAATCGAACTGGACTCAAGGTTTAACAGAGTCATAAAAAACTTCATGTTATTTGCAATCAAAATTAAATATATCATATATAATTTACAAGTAATTTCTAAATTCATGTTTACATATTTATCCACACTGAATTTTTCTTGTGGCAAATTAGAATTTTTCCTTTAAACATACAAGCAGCTTGAATATTTGTTTCAAATTTCATCAGAATTAGTGTCCTGCTTCAGCTGAGCACAGCACAGCCCCTTCTCTCAGGCAGGCTTCAGCTGTCAAGCAGGAAAGGCTGGCTTCATTTGGCCGCTGGTCTGAAGCTACCCTGAACAGCTGAGAGAACCTCAGCTTTTTAAGGGGGAGGTTTTATACATCACCTCCTCTTTACCTGCAACCACATCCCTTGACAGACCTGACTAATGAGAACACAGCACCATTTGCTCATGTGATTTCCCTCTTGGGAGGTGCAGTTCTGGAGGGGATTCCATGCAGCCTGGAGCCTCTCCTTCACCTGAGACTCTGCACTTTCTCTTTGGGAATATGGATTTGTTGCAGGAAATCATGACAGGATGTATGTGAAATGAATGACTGTAAGTGACAACGGAAAGTCAGGGAAAAATGTATTCCTGGAAGAGAACTGTGACAGAAGTGTCATTGTGCCCATTATTGCAAAGTTACAGCTTCCAAATGTAGAGAAGTACTGAGATGGAGAAATGCATCTTAATAACATGAAAGCAACCTGGCTTCTCATTTTTACCTGCAAAGCAATTGGAAAGCAATGAAAAATAGCTGTAATTATTAATGAAAAAGCTATAATTATTAGCATCAGCTGTACCTACCTCTTGTGCATACTTCTGAGTGAACAATGGTGGAAAATTCAAATTTCTAACATCACTTAAGGTCTGTAAAAACATGAAGAATTACATGTAAATTTTCCAAAATAAAATTCTTTAGCAGTATTACCCTGTCCTTCAAAAATATGCAAATTATGCAAAGAAATCATAACCTGGAAAAATAACCCTTTGTTTTAAAGTGCTGTTTTAGTGGTTACCAATCATAACCTTGTGGAACAGGTGAATTGCTGTCTCTCTAGGTATTGAGCCTACAACTGGAAATGTGTTACAAGAATTCTGATCTTTGCAGTTTCATACATAAGCTTGCACTTTCTCCACTTTACCTGAACAAAATCAACAGATCTGTGAGCCATCCATAACCCCCAAGATGGCCTACACCAGTACTGAGACACATGAAATTACTGTCTCTGCATTATCAGTGTAAGCACCAGTCTTTGTTTAACATTTAGGAGGAAGGAGAAGATTTATCAGTTTGGAAGGCAGTTGTCTTGGGTATTTCTGAGTTTCTTCCATGCAAAGACCACTGGCTCCATCTAGTGACAGCATTTTTCCCATGTTCAGCCAGAAGCACAAATTTAGCACTTCAATTGTTTTGGAAGGATTGTCTTTTACAAAAGTTTGAGCACAAAATACAAGAGTTCTTAATGTTAAATCAACATTCATTTCACTATTACTCAATGGGAAGTATTAAAGCGACCAGTTAATAGTGATAGGCAACAGCCAAGCTCCTGTTCAAGAGAATTGAGGCTGATGATATTAAAATGCTTCAGAAAACTTTTCTCCTTTTCTGTCAGTTCAGTCTTCATTTAGTGATTTGTTTTCCAGCATGTCATTTGGAAATAAATTGCACTGCTACTGACTAACTGCTCGCAGCTTGAGACAGAGGCAGCTCTCACGCTCCACCTCTGGGGATTTTTCCAGCCAGTTGTCACAAATTCCTAGAATTTGCTGGGTTACTTGGTCAGGCACAGCATGTTTTGCTTCAGCAAGCAGTGCTAATGCTTGGCTGATGCCAATGAAAACCTCAGTGTAACAACTCAGAAATAACTACTGAAGTAGCCAAACTCCAGAACTTGGCAATGAAAGCAAAGAGGTTTCTTTTTAGCAAATGAGTGAAGTGACAGTGAAAATCCTAGAAAGTCAGGGCACTCTTTTAACACTGTCTTGAAGTAAAAAAAATTGAGTTAGATGGAATTTAGGTTTCATTCTGATTACTTGCTTTGCTTCTATTTTTAGGAGAGAAACTGGAAGGGCAAAGCCAGTAATCACAGCTGCAAGAGCTCTGAGAATCCAGGATGGCTCTTTCCTGGCTATTTTGTTTCAGTAAAACTGATTTAGAGAAACTCAAACTGGTTTCAGTGCCGGGGTTCAAATTAACACCAATTCCTCCTCTAGACTGTACTCTTTGTGCCATTAAAAGCCAGAGCACTTTAATCAAGATGAAGCACTTGGTCAGGCTGCTGTTCATGTTGTTTCTTACCTCTCTGCTAAATCCACTCCATCTTCACCTGAGAATGTAACACTCCAAGCACATTTAAATTATAAATACAAGTTTTAATGACTCCTTCTTTCTTGCACAGGTCACTGGTTGTCAGAGAGAAGAGACCTTTCTGTCTGTAGCCCCTGCTCTCTATAAACTTGTTACTACTGAGCAAGATGGATCTCATTTTAACAGCAAGAGCTGTAATGCACCATCAAACATCCCAAATTTACATCTGGTGCAATGAATGTCATCAATTATGGGAAGATTGTGCTTGAAGCTGAGCAAGACTCACTATAGGAAAAAGAACAGCCATTTTTCACCAAGTGCTCCGGGTGGAAAAGCACTGCAGATGCAAATGAAGGAAGAAATAACCAAAATGCACAGCATGGTTCTAATTTTTGAATGAAAACCAAGCTGGTAGGCTTAAAGTCACAAGCTTCTTCAGTTGTATTTGTTGCTTGAGTTCTTGAATATCGTAGTTCAATAGTTTCTCTTACTTGGCTTGACAACAGAGGAGCTTTGTTAAGAAATTAAAGCCTCAATTCAACTGCACACATTAGGAAGACTGCAGTTTATTTTCAGTGATTCAGGGGGTCTGTAAAAGGCTGATAAAGAAGTTGTGCTCCTAACTGCAAGGCTTTTAAACAAATGCTCAAACTGAAGGTAACCCAACACCACACATACCTTGACCCTCTCCATCTGTGTGCTGAAGGGGTAGAGCAGCTCAAAGAGAATCAGTCCCAGAGAAAAGATATCCACCTTGTGCGAATAGGTGTTGCCACAGATCTAAAAAGGCAAAATCAGGGTCAGGGCAATCAAGTTGCTCACTGGATGCAATTACCTACAAAGTAAACAAAACCCTGTGCAAGTCACCAGCCCTGTGCAGAGCTGAAAGCTGCAGCACAGGAATGTTGGCAAATTTCAGCAATGAGCACCAGGGAACAACATCCTGATCCTCAGCTCCTCTGTGCAGCAAAGCAAAATGTTTCACCTTACTTAAACCCCATGCACGAGAGTGCATTCTTCCTCAATCAAGTGGAATCTTTTACAGTTACCTTCCTGTACTGCATTAATAGCAAAAAAATGAATGCATCCAGTCTGAATAATTAGCCACTATTTTTTCTGTAACAGAAATATATATATATATTTATATAAATATTCATTCTGGAATTCATTTTAGCTCAAAACTCTATTTTGATGAGAAAGAATTTAAGTGACTTGATTGCAATGGTTTCTAGGCATGCCTGATTTTAGAGCTCCCAAAAATTCAGAGCTCTTCTGGACACTGCCAAATACAGCTTTGGAGAAGAGAGCACAAACCTGTTCTGGGCTCATGTAGAGTTTGGTCCCTACTTGTCCTGTGTGCCTGGCATAAGCTGGCATTGGGGTCAGAACTGATTCCTCCTCTTCATCTTGGTCCATAGCAGTCACCAGTCCAAAATCCCCAACCTTGACTATGTCATCCATTGTGAAAAATATATTGGAAGGCTGAGGAAAACAAAAAGGTGAAAAGATAAAGTAAGTAACAAACAAGAGTTTGTGTTCCAGTGGTTACAACTCAGAAGCTGTCAGGGTTAAAAAACACACACTGAACTACTGAAGGAAAGAAGTTAAGAATTTTAACTACTCAGGAAAAAGGAATTACTCCTGCACTAACCATTGTCTCTTCCTGTAACTCAGACTGCCCATTTCTTGTCATTCAGCAGAGGTTTACCAGCAGCACACAGGTCTGCTGAGGAACACACACAGAGTCAACACTGCTGGGAGCAGCACAGGTAAGTTTCCAGCATCCATCACATGACACTTTCACACCACGTGCTGCAGTTCCATCTCCTTGGCTTTTGTATTTTAATCCTTAAGTGCTAAAGTCGTTTGCTATATTATTAACCAGCACACAGCACATCATCTTGGTGTTAAAATATAGATACAACGGGAACAAGGTCTGCTTTTCAGTGTAACTGTGCAGTTTAACATGGGAAGAGCTGTTTGCATAACAGAATTAGAAGTTTATTTTTGATAGAAGCTTAGGAACTTTGCAATTCATAAAGGCAGCAACAGTGATGGTCTGGCTTAACTCTCCTTTATCTTGTTTGCCACACACCACCATCCTTGGTTTAGCCTACTGATGAAAGAGACTGGAGCAGAGATGTCCCTTGCTCAGTGGTGCACATCCCAGTCAGGTTTTCAAGAAATCTGCTTCCTGGCTGGTAGAACAGCACCCACCAAAAGAATGATTATTTCCTTGAAACATAACCACTCCAGCTGGGTTACAAACCCAGACACAGAGTTTTGGGGGAAGAACAGACTGATCCTGCAAGGGAAGGAAGCAGCAGGATGCTGTATAGGGCCAAACTGTGAGGAGGCAGGTGGTGCTGGGCAAGCTCCTCTCAGAGCTCCTGGCCCCTCGGGGCTGGGAGAACATGGTCCATGCTTTGCTGATGTAAGTCCTGCAACAGGAGCAGGCACACAGATAGAAGGCAATATTATTACACAAGATAAAGGACCACAAAGCTGACCTATTTCAAAGTCCATCTGACTTCCTCAGTGTGCACGAGAAACAAGACAGAGAAAAGAGGGTTTTTTTTAGGCAATAACCAGCTCTGAAGGAAGCACTGGACAAACAGCTCCACAGTGCCCACATCCTGCCTCTGAAACTGCCTCTGAGCCAGGTCTTATCTCCCACTGCATTCAGGGCACAAAAACCACTGCCCTGTAAACCCCCAGCAGCTCCAGGCTCTGGCTGAAGGTTTTACAGAGCACCCACTCCTCGGTGAACACCCACATGGTCAACAGTCTTGATGTCAGAATTTTAACGCTCAAGGAACAAACATCTCCATTAGGAGTTTGTATCCCATTGCCTTGATCTCCACTCTCTTCCAACAAACATACAAGTCAAGATTAGTCTTGTTTCCTGGGGAAAAACTTCTCATAACAGAAAGTTTATTTGTATATATCAATACTTCTCTGGCTGGACACAGACTGTCTCTGAACAGGCACATGGTTTCTACAAATAAAGGGAATGGACTCTGCTATTGCAAAATATCAGCAAAAGTAAACCATCAAGATCACATTTTGGTGAAGAAAAAGCCTAAGGCAGAAGCACACAGTTTTGATTTGAATCATCAGGAGAGTACAATTAAATATAACCATCCTCTAGTTTAGTTATCTTGCCACCTGCACAAAGAAACTTCTCTCCATATTCTTGAGTCAGAATAAGAATTCTCATTTTTTCACAGACATGAATAAGCTTCTCACACATCTGGAATACTCTGTTTAATTCAATTAATGCTGCAAAACATTTCCAAGACTGTTCTTGCAGTTCTGTGAAACTGATAATTTCTTTTGAGCTTCCAAGCATGACCGACAACTTATCCTAGGAATAACAGTAAAATCACTTGACAGACAGACTTTTGTTTCTGCCCTTCATTTTCTTCAAAAGAATTTGAACTCTGACCTCTTTGCTTACCCACATAAATTCCTGCCATCTTGTCATTACAGTATCTCTGATTAGCAGGAGTCTAATTAATGCATTTTTAATGTGCACTGTTAATTTCAATACTTAGATTACTTCTTGGATCTTTTAATATGCCCCCATAGGAACTGATTGTCACACACATCTACCAGCTTTTGTTGTTGACAATGGGAGCAAGAACTGGCCTCTGCTATCACTGAGCTCTGCCAAGCCAAGCCAGAGCAACTCTGCAGGTTATTCACTTATTAGTGCTGGCACCAACTCAGGGCTGCATGACCAATCTCTTAGACAAATTACAAAATTAGACGAGATCTCTTCCTAGGAGCTTCTGAAAAGTATAGAAAATAATTAAATAAACTGGCTGTTGTTTTGACAAAATTAACACATAACAGACAAATAAACTTCGGGATCCAAGAATAACATCTATACAAGCATAGAAAGTGTCCTGAAGGAGGAAGCTGTTCATCCAGAGACTGTTTCCAAGTTGCTTATACCAAGTAAACAAAATTAAATCTCTTGTTCAAACTGCTGCCAGCACTGAACTTTTAAGATGTTCCAACAAAACACTCCACACCTGCTGATTAAGACTAATACAGTTTGAAGTAAAGATCTACATAAGGTTTACTGAACAGTGAGCTCAGTGAACACTGCAGAGAGCTACAACTGACAGTATTGTTAAGAAAGGTTATTAATTAACATGTCTAGCAACATATTAGTACAGGGATTTAATTACCTTTATGGTCAGTTTCTCAAGCACTAAAGATTTGTCAGATAACTGGTTCAAGGTAATTGCCTAATGCCGATGGGAAAAGAAAATACTTGGAAGAGCTCATGAGATTTTCTAACTCTGACATATCCTTTGAGGATTACTGAATCTGAGCCTCCTTTTACTGACATATCAGAGATGGCATTTTTTAGCTTTTAGCTTCTGCTGATACCAAATTACCATCTGAGAAGCCACAATCATTTCAGTAATTATTCTACTGAAGTAGGGTATTAATGCCTCCTCAAACCAGCAAAGACAAACAGAACTGTCCACTTTGGCAAAAGGGATCCATTTCTCAGAGCTTGGTCTAATACAACTAACTTCAGCTGGGCTCTTAAATTAAATTTGCTTACTTGGTAACACATACTGACACTTCCAGGGTTTTAAGTTGCAGCAAAATTAGGCACTACCATAGGAAGCTCATGAGCAAAATGAAAGAAAAGGTACAAGCTACTCCTGACTTCAATTACACTGAACACCAAGTGCAAACCACCTTTCCCAGTCCTCACTGTCTGGATGTTTTGAGACATTAAAAATACTGTGAATCCTTCAGAAAGCTTCATTGTGATTGCTGGCATTGGCTCACAGTTCTGCTCTAGGACAATATATGTTTCAATCCTAGAGTAGTAATTTTTACTGTCTCTAACCAAGAGTAACACTGCTCCTTTTAGGCTGTATTGCTATAGAAAAAAAGGAAAATGCCAGAATTAGAATCACAGAATAATTTAGGTTGGAAAAGACTTTTAAGATCAAGTCCAACTGCAAGCTCCGCACTGCCAATTATCTGCTTCACTCGAAATAGTGGAACAGGATCCAAAATAGCTTTGTCACACAGCTCAGCACTGAATAACCCTACAAAGAACACAAATTAAAAATACCATAGGACAAATGCCACTGATCTGTGCCAGGTACAAGAAGTCTTGCTGTAAGAAAGGCTTTAATTGCAGTGACAAGTGATGAATGTTTATTTCCTAGAGCACTGCACCTCCAGATTATTGTAAAGACATTAATTCAGCTTTTTTAACACTCATGCTGAGGTCACTGAGAGGAGTCAGCTATTTTGGCAGGCTTTGTCTCCAGTGCCACGTTCCTCCCACATATAGCATCCTATGGATACAAACCTTGAGATCCCTGTGCATTAATCCTTTGCTATGCAGAAAGTCAACAGCTTCAGCAATCTGCAGAAAGATCTGCAGACACTCTGTCCTTTCCCTCTCCTCTATGGTGCATCTTCTGCTCATCCAATCTTTAAGGTTCTCTTTCCTGCAGAGCTGCATCTGGATGTACAGATACACCTTTGGAGAGGTGGGTTTGACTTTTTCTGCAGTGTTTTTAGAAAGGTCCAGGCTTAAACTTGTTGGCCTTGGAGGAGAAACAGAGAGGGGACTTCCTGAAGCAGATTTCTTGTTATCAGATTCCTTTGTACTTTTCCCTTTATCCTCAGAAGGACTCTGATTATGTGAAACATCAACTTTATCTTCCTTACTAGAGGCATTTCCACAGCCAGAATCCTCAAACACAATAGAGGAGGAGGTCCCTTCCTTCAGATGTACAACAGGAACAGCTGACGAACAAATTTCCAAGGAGTGTCCCAGCTCATTACTGTTGATAGTACTGTCTTCTACATCACAGCCTGTAAGCACGCTGTCCTGAAGGTTTAATAATGGATCTTCTGAGTGCTGCAAGTCCCTGTTGTCTGTGTCAGAAAATTCCAGAGGGGAAAACTGGCTTCCAGATGAATCTGACTGACCACAGGGTATCCCCACAGACCTCACCCTCTCTGCTGAAGCTGCAGTAACTTCAATGTGTTCCTTTGCTGAAAATGGCTCTGTTGTGATCTTAAATGATGGGACATCCATCGGGCTGGGAGAACTGAGTGGCCAATCAGTGCTGGAAGACAAAGTTGAGAGATCAGTACTGGAGGAATAGATTACAATCATTCCACTAAAAATGCACCTCCAAAAACCCAGATTTTAACAACTGCTATCCCTGATACCCGTGTCATACTGCAACAAGGAATGACTACAAGTGTAGGAATCACTAATAGCCAGGATTTAGCATCTGTGTCTAAGCAAGGATAATGTTTTCTCACTGAGACAAGAGTGTTGATAAAGGAATATTTAACAAGCTCTACTGCCTGGATTCCTAATGTGCAATCAGGCTTATCTTCAATTTGAAAAGATCCAGCCCTTTGGAACACACACTGCCAAGACTATTTAAAGTGCCTTGGAAGAATTACAGCTGTGAAATGTTAATTTGATGCCTGAAATATAAAGGTTGCTATATTCTAAAAATTGTGAGGCATGTTAAGATGTCATTATCAAACCACCCAGAAGTCTTGTATTAGGCCTCATTTTATAAATGCCAACATACACCCACTTTTTCCTCTCTCTTCACATTCTCTAACTCCTTTATCTGATTTTCCATTTTTAACCTACTTCTACCAAGCTTCACAAATCATCAGTCTGATTATCCCTCACATATTTCTGCTGGAATCAATTCACTGAATTCTTGAAGTACTGTATCAGGTCCATCTAACTCAAGACAATGAGGAGGAAGAAAGCACTAGAAAGGAACAAAGAAGGCAGAGATGCCAGTCTGAAACTGAATCAGAGCAGCAATGCTCCAACCTTCCAATGACCTCAAGATTCAGTTACACAAGTTCAGTTAAGAAACATGTGATGTTTCCTAAGCTGAAAGAAGGACCTCAACACAAAGGAAGACCCATAAATCAAGAATTTTATGCGGAAGGGTGATATATTTTTACCTGTTCCACTGAAAAGCTGGCAGGCTAAATTAACAACCATTTCTCCTACATAGTCTCTCCATCTTCCTGGATCCTCTACCTGTTCTCTAGTTCTCTTGACATACAACCTCAAATTCAATTGTTAAAAAGAGCCCCGTGAGTTACCTTTCATCTTTTAACCACTGCTCATCCATCTTTTCCTGCCATCTCTCAGGGGGAGCCTCCAGCCAGGCATTGAAATACCGAACAATCCCGGGATGCTCGAGCTTGGCCAAAGCCTTGACTTCCCTCATCACCTTCTCACGAGCCAGCTCCCTATGGTGTGGGGTGAGGACAAAAAGATACACAGTCATAAAGAGCAATAGCACAGCACAAAAACTTCTGCAAAGGAATTTAATCAAAGCTGTCCCAGTATACACCAGGCCAGTAGCATTGCTTTTCACATGAAAAAAAATACACCTTAAATGCCCCAGAGTAACTCCCTTTAGCTTAGAAGTGTGGAGGAGAGAATGTGCTCATAATGGCTCAATATTTAGTCTTCACTTTTCACATAATTACAGGCAGCAAAAACAAGAAGAAAAAGTTCATCTTCCTCCCAACTGTTCTCAAGGATAGAAAAATCTATTTTGAACAGCAATATTCTACTGGGATGTAGAAGACACTGACACAAAAGACAAACAGCAATACCTTAGTATTTGTTTTTTAATTGGCAAAGGGTTGGGCAGTTGCATAAGGACTATTTCTGTTCTGTAGACAAGAAAGCAGGCAGCCTCCTGTCTAAATGAGGGAATTTATTTCTCTTTATGAGACTACAACTGGATCAAATAAAGTCTGATGGTTTTATTTAATAGCTTTGAATATGCTTGGAAAAGAAGAATTTAGGCCTCCTTAAATCTCTGAACAAAACCTTTAATCTTAAATAGTCATGCTTATTTACCACAGTCAAAAAAAATAGTAATTCTAGATTTCATAGCTTTACCCCCTCCCTCTTGCTGTTCTAACTTGAGATTTCCAGAAGCAGTGTCTCCCATCTCCCACTAAAAGGAAGTGCTGCAAGCTCTGGGTAGGGTAATTCAGCAGCATGGCTTGACCACCTATGACTGAGAGAAAAGGTAGGGGTTGTGGGACCAGAAAACGAAACAAATGGGCAAATGGAGTCAAAAAAGTAGGTGAGGGAGAGAGAAAAGAAAGAGGAGTGGCATAGGGAAGGTAAGGAGAGGAAGGAGAAAAGCACATTAACAGTACTACAATAACTGCTCCTATTAGCAAAGGCTCCATTCATCAAGGAAATCCCCATGGAGCAGCATCCTCACAAAGGGATCTGCTATGCAAGTGTTTTAGTCAAGCAGGTCACCTCTGCTGGGATTGCATATGCCAAATTCTCTGTGCCAAAACTAAGTCAGCCCCCCATTAAGAAGTATGTCATTCATCCTAATCTGGGAAATCAGTTCAGGAGCAGATGGTTCTGTGTAGGATGGGATCCCACTATTCATTCATTACTCTGTGTCCCACCAAACCCATTCATTACCTGTTGGGCAGTCGGATCCTCTTGATGGCATAGTTGCAGTCATCCACTTTATTTCTGGCTTCAAAAACCACTCCAAATCCTCCACGACCCAGACACTGAATTGGCTCAAAATCTGTCAGATATCTGGGAACAGGGGTGCGAGGAAGGGACAGCAGAAGGAAGGGAGGATAGAGGAGAAAAATGCATTCATACAGATAGCAAAATTAAGTCATTTATGACTACAACTGAAGCAGTTCTGTACAGGCAAAACATGCTGAAGGACTTGCAGAATTTCTTATTTTTCCCTGCTCACCCACTGTGAGCAATTCCCTATCTATGAAATGGACAGTTTCTAAATATGTATTTATGCAGAACCTATCACAGGCCAGCAGAATCCATTCTGCAAGCAATGGACAAACTGAAGAGGTTTTTCAGAATACAAGGATGCATGCCTACAGGATCCTGATACACAGCCCACATTTCTATAGCTGAGCACTTTCTAAATCATGACTTGCCTTTAAGCCTACCCCAAATAATTGTTTCTGCAACCAGTCCTTCTAAAGATTGCATCCAGAACATCACTGTTCCTAAATATCACTACTTTTCTTACTCTTCCTCATTTTAAACACTCCAGTTTTTATTTTGAGTTACAAATGTACAGGAAATGGTCACATTTGCTCTGGAGCATAATGACATACCCCTATTAAGCCTCCTATCTTAACCAACTCCTTTGTAAAACCAATAAAGGTTTTATTTCACGTACAGACTGCTTATTCTGCAGAGTATATAAAATGTCATCTGTTTCCATCTGCAACTGCTTTTCTCTGCCTTACACCATAAACACAGATGGAGTAAACACTGATTAAGACCTACAAGGATCAATCTCCCATTTTGGAAAACAGCAAGAAGTATGAGAGCAATACTTCTGATCACATGTAACCTGTTGACTCTCTGGAGTTTCTGAGACTAATCATGAGTGCAATGTCCCATGAGTAATGGGGTCACAGAGTGCTTTGTTCCAGCTGCTGATTATCCTGCAAAGTCAGAGGACTGGGAGTTCCTAGGTAAGAACAGGTGGACACCTACTCTTTCTATTTCCAGATCTTATTAGTAGCCACACTGATTAAACACCCTGTTTAGTTGTGTTGAACAGACCTCACCTTGACACATATCCAGAGTTCTTGGCATCACTCCAGCTGCTGTCTTTAATGTCTCCACAAGTGGGCTCATACTTACAATCAGTCTGACACTGTGTTTCAGACTCCTTCCGCAGCTAACAAGGATTTCCAGAACAAGAACAAAACAAACAAACAAACAAAATCAACTCCTTGAGTGCCTGAGACTGGTTTGTACCCTAGATATGGCATTAGATAAATATCTCCAGACACGTCAGAAGCAGTCTAATCTGCTTGCTGAAGCAGTTAAGCAAATTGTATGTGGCAGCTGGCAGCCTTCACACACAGATTAAACAATAAATTTAGGCTTTTGATTTTGTTATCTCATTAGTTATTAACTTATTAATATTACTCATTGCAAATCCAAACTGAAAGAATCAGCTAAAATAATTCCTTCTGTATTAGGGATTCAGAAATAATACTCACTCTGCTGTAAGGGTGGGGATGGAAGAGTTTGCGCACAATAAAGGTTGTGGCCACGATACAAAACACAATGGTGCCAACAATTTCCTTCCACCAGTGAAGCAGAAGAACAGGATCCTTTTTGCGAATGTTCTTGTAATTTGTGTCATCAAAAAATCTAACTGTGATCTGGTTGCTTCGTTTATTTCTCTCCCTCTTGTAGTAGGGTAAGTAATAACCATTATCTGTGCATAAAACACAAAGATTTACTTGCAGGTAGCTCCAAAACAACTCTGGCTTCTCATTAATAGGTCTCCTCAACTGACATGGGGTGATTTTATTTCCATGCCCCATGATTTTAAATATGGTACATAAGCAAATTCAGTCAATTAAGGTTGTGGATAGCAAATAGGTCTCCCTATCTTTAAACCAGAATTTCTTCCAAATGGAAAACTTGTGACAACCATCCTGAGTCTCCAGCACTCTGAAAAAAGTAATTCCCAAGATTTTTCCACTCCAAACAACTCCCAGTGGCAACAGCAGCATGCACAACAGCTCTTCAGTAGCAATTCCTGGCACTTTGTTGTGCTTTATGGCACTAATTGTAACTACATCACAATATGGAAATCTTAGTGTGGGCAATAATTTCCTAGTTCACTAAATATTTTTAAAAATACAAATATTTAAGGTCAAACAAATCACCTTCTATTGAAATTGATGGACAATAAGTCTGGAACTTCACCTACCATATGGGTACTGCAGAACTGACAGTGCTCCGTTGCTGTATTCCTCATGAGAATACTTGTCATTGCTGAGACACTTATCAAACTCATCAGAACCCACCAACACTGGAGTCCTGGAAGGAGAATCTAAGCACAGAAAAGAGAAAATTTTCTGAGCTTTACTTCAAGTACAGACTGCTTATTCTGCAGAGTATATAAAATGTCAATTGTTTGTAAAATTCTGTTCTCACATTTAAGGAGAACTCCAATTACATAATCCTACAAAATGCCTCTTGAATCAGGCCATGAGAAGTAAATGTCATGGAAGGAAACATTAAGAAAGGTACCTTAAGGTAACAATTACTTAATAATTCTCCCCCTCGACAAGTCAATTCACTCATATTCACATCACTGCAAAAAAACTTCTTCCTCTTTGTTGAAAAATGTGATTAAGAACACTCAACATTTCATTGCTAACAAAGACCCTGTCAAATCCATAGTAAAAGAAAACAGACCTTAAACATTTAATTAGAAAAAAACAACCACTTAATAAAGCACAGAGATATTCCTGAAGTATTTTACAGTTCGAAACATCAAACTAGTTTGAAACTACTGGAAAGATGTCTTGTCTTTTCTGAGCTAAGGTAATAAAAGAAACTCCGAATTGTTACTTACGGATTAAAGGTTTCCATTTGATTTTGGGAAGAGGAATAATTGCATTATCATTCCTGGATTCCAGAGCCTTTGGGCTGGTTGGGAATTTCTTAGAAATTCTGACTGATGATTGAAGATACAACTGGCCCCTGAACATACCTAGGTAATAATCAAGGAAGCATATTAGTCTTTAGATTTGGTTCTCTTCACTCCTGGAATAAAACTGCCTAGTCAAAATACTCAATTAAAAACATTCCTGAAAATATTCCTTCATATTCTGAGAACCTGAGAATACTGCCTCTGATTGCTAGGCTGGATAAATTCAAGTAGTATCTTCCCTTTGTTCTAGAAAGCAAGAGCTCAGGACATCTCCTTTTTACTGCTGGAAAGCTGGTGCTACAGGAAAGGGCTGGCAATTTTTAAGAGCTACAAAGGAGTCTGGGATTTGCACAAGTAAGACCTCATTCAAACTTGCTACCCTTGTTAATGCAGCACGAAACAGCCATTACCAGGAAGGCTGGAACAATCTGGCTTCTTCCTAGTGTTATTCTTTATCTATTATTCTAATTATTAACTGGGAAGCTACAAGGTGCAAAGACAGAGAAAAAGGCCAAGGCAAACCAAGCCTTAGAAAACTGAAGCACATTTACCTCCCACAGACACAGCTGAGGAGGAGGATCTCTATTTCAAATTGTCACAAACTACATCCAATGAATCCTGACAGCTGGATGAAAACTAAGCCATGTAAAATTTTATCTGAATTTTCCTTCACAGTAAGTTACTGCAATCAGTGTACAAATTCATGGGCAATAAGGCTGTTTTGTTACCTGTCAACCTGTCTTCTAAAGTTTCAAGACTTTTAATTATCTCCAGCGTACTGAAACTACAAAGCAATGAACATTTCAGAATGAAAATGGAAAAGATTTATGGGCTTGAAATCTACCAGTACAAAAAAGATTTGCTTTCCTACAACCTCAACAGAGAAATTAATGTTCACTACAGAAAATGCTGCAGTTGGTGTCTCACCCAAATAGACACTGGATTCTGTGGCCCCTCTGGCAGCTTCCACAAGATCTTCTTCATCTTCCAGTACCTCATTATTTGCTGTGTAACTCGTGTCGTCAAACAGACTGATTGGAATTACTTTGCCATCCTTAAGCAGCCATGCAGAAGCAATTGGAGTGCAAAACTGAAGGGGAGAGAGGTAATTGGAAAATTAACGTTGTATTAATGAGTTATTAAATAAGAATAATAAAAAACAAAGCGCTTAAATTTCTTGTTTAAATTTTTTAACAGATGCAGCAGCTCCAAGTCAGAACTTCAGTTAAAAAATTACAAGCAGATGTGTGCTCCTTTACAAAGGCAGTGCCTGAAACCAAAGATGAAAGACATCTTCAAAACGTCTACTTTTGTGATATTTAATATTCTGCCTTTCCCCCTACCTGGTATTCCCATTCCAGATGTCCCCCTTGTCTGTTAAAAGCCATCACCTTCCAGTCAGCCACAGAGACCTTTATCACTGTGTCTTTCATCATAGCTTCCTGCTCATCCACATCTGAAATAAGTTTTGTTTCTTCTTTGTTCATAGATGATTTAAAATTGCTCTCAATGTATCCTGCTCTGGTTTCAATATCTGGGACATAGCGCAGCTCAAAGTGACCAACACTGAAATTCCACCTCAAAGAAAAAGAGAAAACCTTTGTAGAAACAGCTTTTATATGCCAAGGAAGCCCCAAGTCCTCTGTACAGATTTCTAAACTGAATTACCTATATTTTGCCCATATTTTTGCAGTAAACTCTCAGACTGTCAAAAGAACAAAACTGTACCAGGAGGGGAGTGCTAATCCAGAACACAAATCAGACAAGTTGAGAAATGCTGTCCAACATGATGGCTGAACTGAGAAAAAAGCTGGGGAAGTAGGACCAATGGCATTAAAGGTTTAGTGTATGAAGGGGGAAATTAAAATCATCGAGTACTACAGCTGGGTCTGCTTAGTAAGAAAACATTCTGTAGTTGATGAAAGCAATAAATACAAAGCTGTTAGGAAGGAGCATTCTAACAAGCCATTTTTCACTAATTAAGTGGATTTAACTAAAAATGTAAGATTTTTCAAACTGAGAAAGGGACAATGCTTTTTTTATTTAACCCCACACACAACCTAACACCCTTGATCCCTTGACAGGTACTTCATGAAACCAGCACTGCTCATGTGCCATAGGTTAAAACCAAAACCACACAAATCTGTAATGAAATGTGTAAGGAGCACAGTTTTCTTGCACAGCAAAAAACTTTTCAATTCTTGTAAACCTACAAAGGTACAGATGGGAAAAGCATGGCATGGGTGGACAGCATGAAGGGGTAAATATTTCTTGAAGAGTGTATTTGGGTACCTAAAGCTTCTTATCAATCTGGCACCCACCAGGAGCCCAAACTGACTTTTAAAAGAATTTACACCCTTATGGTAAAAGTTTGGCGTATTTTATACACTCAGTTGATTTATTAAAGATGTTTCTTCCTCTGGGTTAAAACCCCAGATGCTTCCTACCCATTCTGTGTCACTAGGAAAGCACCTCTGCTTCTCACCACGAATACAGGAGGGTTCTGGGACACAAGACTAAATACTATGGTTTTGATATACCTCTCCTGGCTAATATCTGTCTCCAAGAAACACAGAAATTAAAATTTATCCTCTCAGACATCTGTAGTGTTAATCTACTGAGTTCTCATTAGGCTCTCTCTGATAGGCTACAAATTCACAACCTGTCATAGCTGCTGCAAACAGAAGAGGGAGCAGGGGAACAGGGAATGACTGGTTCTCCACTGTGTTGCTGGGCAGTTACTTGTATCTATGTACAGCTTTTTAAGTCTTTTAAAGTGTTTTATGAAATGGGTTTGTTTTGGGTTTTTTTTCCAGAAAATACATGTCTGTAATTTTACAAAACTCTTGATGTATTAAATCTTCAATGTGACAGTGTTAGGAAAAACCACAGATCGAACCAGTTTTTACAGCTTAGAAAGAACAGACCACCTACATTGTGGGACGAACAACATAAATTAAAGAATGATTTTAAAAATATCAACTTAACATGAAAGCTTAAGACATTATGTATAATCCCCTGTGACAGTTACCATTAGTAGGTGAAGGATCTTGAAGTGAGTAGATTATAAGGAGACTTTTAAACTGTCTCCTCCTGTACAAAGGCAAGTTAGAAGCAGCATTACAGTGACATTTGCCTTGTGCAGCAGGGCAGTGACAAACCCTTCCAAGTGAGCAAGGACAAGGGAATCAGCCGTGATCTGATTCCTGTGTTTTCTGTCTCACAATCTCTAGGGACTGTTCTGAACAGCTGCCAGACTCACTTTTCATTGCCACTGCGAGGCCCCACAGCCCGGACGGTTTTCTGGGTGCGGTGAAGCAGCAGCGTCTCCTCCTGCTCCGTCTCCTCATCGTCCCAGCGGCGGCAGCCCACAGCTGAGCAGATGTACTTCACCTGAGGGACAAGGCAGGCTCACATGTGGCACTTCAAAACAAATACCATCAACAGCAACATTCAAAGCTAGCAATCCTTACAGCCTGTTCTTGGCTGGAACTCCATGACTTTAGATGTTTTACTGGAGGGATGTTGAAAAGCCTGGTTTAAGAGATAACGGCTTCAGAACGAAAACTTTCAAAGGATTCCAGAAAGTTTACAGTCTGTGGTATTTTGACTACCATTTGACTATATTTTGTGTGTACTTCTAACACAAAGAAATCTGAGCTCTCTCTTTTCCCATTATTTCTACGGACATCAAAAGAACATTCCTGCAAGACCAACAGCATAACTCTGCTTTCATGTCATATTTGTCTCAGCATAACTCTATCAGCTTCCAAGGAAGTACTACTGATTTTTATAAAACACCACAAAGCTTCCCCCCTTTGCCCTGTCAGCTATTAAAAGGAAAAGAAAACCTTAATGAATTCTCAGTCACACAGTTCCCAACAGACCCAATCTCAAACAGAATTTGCATTATATGGGCAATGCCAGAGAGATGAAACTCTTAGGAAGGAAGAGTCAGGAACTATTTCCTCTAAGAGGCAGCTTTGCTACTGTGAGCCAGGACTCAGGAATCAAAACAGAAATGGAAACTTCCTCCTCTGACCACTGGAGGAAGAGGAGCCTGGTGGTACACAGAGCCCTCTGCTACCAGGGAGGAAATCCAAAGGAACTCATGAACTCTGGTTTGGGTCTGTGCTCTTTATCATTAGTGATGATTCCACACCACACCACAGAAGTGTTCCACATGAAAATGTATCATGAAAATGAAAAAACAAAACAAAACAAAACAAACTCCACTCTGATTTTGTTGAAAATAAATGCTGGGAGCTCTAAATTTTTTAACTGAATCTATTTTTCAAATTGTTTTAAAATGCAATGTTTCTGAAACACCAAATGTCTGTTCTTCACTACACAAAGTATCTACAAGCACTTCAATGACATCTGACATTTAACTTTTAAATATGACTTTAAAATATAAGGAGAACTTCTTCTGATAGTAAACACAACTAAAAGTCCTTAAGTTTTGTATAGAATTTTTTCTCACTAGTTATGAAAAATCTGAAATTAGCAGTAAAACAGGTGTCACCTAAGCATTAATTGATACATAGTGAGCTGAACTGCAAAGTCTACTTCAAGCAGAGCCAGATGATAAAGCTGAGCTCCCTGCACAGAAAGGGTCATCCCTCTATCCTTTCACTATGCTCTGGTGACAAACCCGCTGTCCCTTCCCTTGCGCTGGCTCTGGCACTCCCTGCTCCCCTGCTACAGCTAAGCCAGCACAAAACTAATCCAGTAAAAAGTGAGCAGTGCTCTGCTGGATTAGCAAATGGTGAGACAAGGGTTAAAGCCAGCACAGGGGGCAGAGCAGGAGCTCCCAGGCAGGAGGAGACTGCAGTGCTATGCCACCTACTGCAGATCAGGTTCTGCCTTTTTGTGCCCTGAGCTGCACCACAGTTTAAAACTCTGGAGTTACCTGTTTGTAAGGTAGAGCTGAGACACAGACACAAAACATTTTCAGGCTCTTACCTTCCCTGAATAGGAGCTCAGCCCATAGGTGGTCAAAGACTTTCCCCCAACTAAGACAACATCCTCGCCGAATTTGTAGGATGACTCCAGAAGAGACTCGACGGTGAAAGGAACAGCTTCCATGCTCTCTCGATCCCGATCCCACTGGAAGAGGTCCCCATCCAAGGAAGGGATAATCATCTTGTTTCCAAACACCTGAAAGAATTGAACTCAAGGTTAGCTATGATTTAACCATAATCAAAACATACAGACCACAAATGGAACAGAAATACTGTATAAGCAATGCATTATAAAGCAGTTCATTATGCTCCAGTGTCCTAATGGTTTTGTATCTGAGTCCCATTTTTCAAAGTTATACTGAAGACAGAAAACTTTCAGGCATTCAAATCAAATTCATATTTCACTATTCTGAGTTAAAAAACAGTTCAGTGTGTGACACTTCTTCAAAACATTTGAAAGCTCGATGAGTTGACAGGTTTCATCCAAAACTGCAGAAAATATGATGTGGGTTGAAGCATTCTCCAAGAGACAGGCACTGGTTAAAGTGCAAAGTTTTGCAGACTATTTGTGATTGTTTCAAGATAGAGTAATTTTAAAAGTACAACAGAGGCTGTCTTCACGATTAATGTCTATTCCAGAATATCCAACTTTCTGTAAAGCAGAGAGAGAAATTATCATTGAGATCAGAGTTCACATTTCACCTTTGCCTCTCCAGACAGTTAAATCTGACTTCTCCTCAGATTTTCTTATCTTTAACCACACTGTTCCTTCAAAAATTGCCTGGCTTTTCCCTAAACACACAAGCAAGAAAAGAAATCTTCAGTAGGATACAATATTTTATCCATTACACAGAGATTTTCAAGGAGATCCCTAGCTCGGAAGCATGAGTCATTGTCAGTGAGTGCTAAGGGACTTATTAAGAAACTCATTATCAGCATGATGGACCATAACTAATGCTGTGGAGCCACAGTGGCTGTGCCCACCAACAACAGTGAGGAATGTAATCCACATAATCTTAGCTTCTGAGGATATGGATTAACATTAGTGCTTTTCCAGAACCTTGGTCCATTTGGGCAGTATCCTACAACATTATTACATTAAATTCAGATACTTGACACAATAGGAATTAAAGACTCCCTCTGGTACATGTGTATTAGTCACATAGAAAAAAAAATATTCCTGCTCAGACTGCAAGGCACAGATGTGTATGTGGTACAAAAGATGCAGAAGGTTCCTTGTTGTTATCATTTCTGGAGCCTCTGTGAGGATCTGAAACCACATCTTCTGCATGATTCAAATTTCATTAACATGGAACTTTTTATTCCTCTAACTGGGTCAGAGTCGAGAAAACAGCATTCAGCAAAGTTTGGATTCACCTGAACAGGGAGGAAAGACAGATGTTGTAGATGTGTGCATGTCATGACTAGTATCTCATACACTGTTCAACACACCTCATTTAAAGAGAAAATTCAGATGAGTTACCCCACACTGCTGGTATTTAAGATCCCTAAAGAATCCAACACCAATGCTTTCCAGCTTTGAAAAGCCTCATGATGACAGACAATTGAAATAAAAACTCCTCTCTGGAGCACAATGCAATTGAAGAGATGATAAAAATAAACCCCTGTGATTAGCTGTAAAGCTTTTTACAAAGCAAAACTAGGTGTGCTCTTACCTCTCAATTATTTACCTTATGGCAATAAAGGCCAAACATCCTGGAAAGGACATTGCATGTGATGCACAAATGTTTCATTATGGTCCACTATTGGGGAGGAAAAAAATAAACACACACAGCCCTACACACACACACAGAAATAAATCAAAAGAAAAGCAAATATTCTTGTGGGGAGTGGGGGGTGTCATTTGTAGAGATCACCTGATCAGTGAACAAATAAGGCAAACTAATAAGGTTTATATAAACATTCATATTCAAGAGCAACCTTGTGGTCTTGAGAAACAAAAGACTGGGAACTTCTGGAAAACACCTTTTTAAAACTGAAATGGGCCAAAAGTGCAGCTGTAACCATGATGGAAGTACCTTGTTAAAACATTCCACACAGAGGAGTAATATCACAAAATGTTTCTGTAATATATTCTTTCAGAAGCCCATAATAATTCTGATGACAACTTTTAGCCTGTGCAGCTGTTTCTTTGCATTAACAAATCCTCTGAATGGATCTGCACATGATCCATACACATGCAAGTTGTCTGAAGCCCATGCCAGCATGAGATGCTCTGCTCCAAGGGCTGGGGACCATTCCATGGTTTGTGAAGAATGGAAGCAGTGGGGTAAACTGCCCAGGAATTGCTGCTGAGCAAGCAAGATTCTCTGTGGCAACTGCAAGCTTTGGGGACAGCACGACACATGTCACCTTAAGTGCCTCCCCTGTCCCAAAGCTCTTGCTCCAGGGCCTGAGCAGGAAATCTTCCACCAGCAAACAACACAAACATTGGCCATTTCTAGGAACCACACCCGAATTTCCAAGGTGCATGGAGCTGTCTCAGCAACACACACCTCCCAATAGATGGATCAAATCAGGTTATGGCTTTGAAGATTCCCTGGCAGTGGCTCTGCCTGCCTGACTGCTAGAGCCTCGGTCCCCATAAACTGCAGAGGACAGGTGACACTGCTGCTCAGCTCTGCTGATCACTTGTCCACGCTGCCAACTTTGAGGGCATCCACAGGAGCAGCACAGCCTGGGTGACATTGGGAGGGAGAAGCTGAGAAAAGACACAGCTGCTGCCCATGAACACACCAGGAAAGGGAGCACAGGCAGCAGGAAGAGCTGCTGCAGTGAAGGACAATGCCACAGTAGGAGTGGATAAGGTTAAACTGACCCTAAGTGTAAGTGAGACATTTGGGTTAGTAACCATGACAAATGAGCTATTTCACTAACAGAAACAAAGCAGGGGGGGGAAAAAATCACCTTATTTTAAATGACTCTATCTATAAATGGATTACATGACACAGTGCTGACAGCATCTGATTACCACGAAGGTCTTCTTTTACCCTAAAAGCTTTATTTGAAGAATGGGGCAGGTATGCAAATGTACCCCTTGCAGGTGCCGACATACATGTGTAACAAAAGGCATTTGTGGCCACTTGTGGTGAGATCTGTTTTCAAAAGAGCAGTTCAGCCAGAGGCTTCAGAAGGACATTAATAACAATAACCATCTGAATTATGCAGCTCATTCTCTAGTAGAACAGAAGCAGAAAAGGGACTTTCCTTGAAAGTACTAGCAACTAGCATCGGCATGCAGCTCAGGTAAAGGAATGACATCACCCTGTATCTCAAAAGCATTACCTCATCTCCTAATCCAAGGAGTGAGTCACCCAGGCAGTCAGCTGCAAATCTCTTGGCACAGAAAATGTAGGTTACCACGATGCACTTACACATTCCTCTGATCTGTCAATGTAAATAGCTATTTGTTCAGCTTCGCTGGTCAGCAATATGGCACATAATTGTTAAGTGGCTTGTCTTTCAGAAGTAACACTTAAAGAAAGCCCCCACATTAAGTCTGGAGCCCTAAAGGAGCCGCTGCTCTTTTGCTCATTAAGAGTTTGCAGCCCAAGTTCTCCATTGGCTCTGCGCGGGGCTCTGCAGCCCTATCAGCGGCGCAGGCTGCGCAATCTCCAGGCCGACGGGTGAGGTAATGCAGTTTGTAAAAAGCCTCCACAAAAAAGCGAAAAGGCAAAACGATCCGGAATGGCACACGCTTCCAGGGAATTTGCTGTCTAGACTCTTTACTGGAAAGGAGGGCACCGTACGCCAGGTGCCACGGCAGGTTGATCGGCGCAGGAAGGCGCTGATTTATAGCGGTGCAGAGAAGAGAAACAGAAAGAAAGGGGAAAATTGTGTAAACAGAGATCAAAACAAGCTCAGGTACTAAAGCTTCCAGGAGCTGTTTTAACAGCAGGCGTGACATTCTACCCCCTTCCTAAGGCTCTTTATCGTCTGAAACAAAAATGAAGCCTGCTCACGTGCAGACACATCTGAGCCAAGTCTGGTGCCAAAACAGTCAATATTATTGTTTACAGATGGGCTGGACTATCTGCTAACTCCAAGGAAATAACCACGCACAAGTGAAATATTTTCCTTAAAATAGGACTTCATGTCTTCATGTTTTTCTAACACTTCTGCTTGTAGTTTTCAAATCTTACTGCTACTATAAGCTGCAAGAGCTTCATTCCAGTTCTAATTAACTAAGACCAACCTACATGATCTTAAATGACAAGGGTACAGTTTTTTCCCCCCTCTACGATTATCCCTACAACAGGATCACTGTAACAAACAGATCAAAGCCAACATCAAGCACGCTCTTAAGAAAACTACTTCTCACTGAGAACTATGTCTTTTAAGCCTCTTTAAAATTAATCTAGGCAACATATTAAAAGTCACATATGGCAGCTTTATACTGAAGGGTAGTAACAAGAGTCTGCACAAAGAAATCTGGGAAAGTGAAAGCAAGCTGGTATACTCCACATTAAAAAAACAAACAAACAAATTAAAACCACAAATCCATAGACAAGCAGTAACACAGGTATCCCTACTGCAAATGTTTACAGATTTTTCAGGTAATACAGATATATATACAGATAGATCACACACACACAATTTTTGAGATGTCCTTAGTTTGGGCTGTTCTGGAACTGATTTATTGTCTGCTTTTTTTTATCATGCATGCAGGAAGGTTATCTGCACAGAGCCATGGGTTTATGACTTCCTTCCAGCAGAAGAGGTTAGAAGAGGTTATTTCTCCTCTTCACCTTCCATTTCAGGATGCTGATTCATCTGTTTTCCTTCCAGCCACCTGCAGCAATCCTGAAGCACAGGGCACTACAAGGATGACAGTGTACTGTTGCTAACAGGCAAACCCGAATCAAGCAGCAGCACACTGGGATGAAGGGGCCAAACTTCTTGAACTTCTGCAAGGCCCACAACATCCCCACTTCCCTAAGAGAAAAAAGGACCCAGACACAAGCACAGTCTTTTGAAAAACGGAGGCTGTTGAGCTATTCCACTGCCTAAAGCACTGGTAAATGAGCAGAATATTTCTAAAAACTGTTCAATTCAACCAGCCAGGAAAAAGAAAATTGAGTGCAAAGGCAAGTCCATGATTTACATCAGTAAAACAAGCTGAGACATGTTCAAGGGCAATGAGGAAGCTGAGGCAGGAAATACCAACAGACAGGTTGTTGTTTGTCTAGAAAAGCTTTCCTTCTTGTGAGTGCCATTACCTCTGATCTCAGCACTGCACTTGTTTACAAAGTTCATACCTGTCCTGACCACCTCCTGTGCCTGTTAAGCACAGGACATTGCCCTGCTCTTTGAGAGCAGGACTGTGAGAAAGGCTGCACCTGGACATCAGCTAATCAGTATTTTATTGAGCTGTTTACAGAGGTGGGATTAGGTGGCCTTCCTCCTCTGCAGAGGTGAGAGGCAGCCAGAGCCAGGGCGGCACATCAGAGAAATGGGTTTCGTCTCAGCTGGGGTGTGACAGCCTGAAAGAGCACACCAGGTCTGCACAGCAACAGTGAGCAGTAATGTTTCTCAAAGCTCAGTCTGATTTGTACCATCAGGCTGTACGGCTCACCCAGCAAGAGTTCATAGCTTCTACTGAGTGACCAAACCTGGTCCCTGACTCCTGCCTACATTTAGTACCTTATGACACAAGTTTATTTCTATTACAGTCTTTCTTTTCCTTCTATCTTCCCCCCATACTGCACAAGCTGGTAGTTTCTATTTCATTTTTCATGGAAAAGAGTAATAAATTCAACTTTCATGGGCCTGTATTTTCTGTAATGATGAGTGTGTGAAGTGATGCTGTAACCCTGTGCCTGGATGAGTACTAGAGAACTCATTTCAAAACTCCTTTCTTCTCTCTCTTCAAAGCAACACCTGCAACATCCTCCCGAGAACTTTAATAAAAGACTAGAGCTGGTATCTGTCATGATTCTACACTTCAGATCTTAAAATCTGATCAGGTGTAAGCACCAGGATCCCGACAAAACTGTCTTTTACACAAACAGTGTAAAAAGCAACAGATGATAGCAGCACAGCAGCTTGAGACTTGTACTGTCCTTTCCAACATCAGGGGCACAGTACCTTGTTCAGCTTGAGTTTGCCCTTAAAGGAATTATTCCTGCTCTGCCCTCTCCTGAAAGGCTGTACAAGAAATCTGAGGAACTGCAGTGTGCTAACTGGACTACTCCAGCTTCAAAAGAGATCAGGAAGCCAATACTGTTTGCTGTGCAACCACACAGAACCTTGCTCTGAAGACAAGCAAACTGAAATACCACCGTTACTTTAATCATAATCAAACAAGACTTGAGGGTTTGAGATACAGAGATGCCAGCCTGCTCTGCTGCCATGGTAACAGACTTTTAAAAACTGTTCTCCTTAATAATAATAAAAAAACCCAACTGCACGGTGCTTTAAGACTTTATTTTGACATTATTCCATCCCCCTCTTTTACATGGCAAGTTTTATTAATAAGACTGCAAGTCTTCTGAAACTTAAGAGCAGTGCTTTCTGAGAGAAACCAGTGCTGCTGCTGCCGAGCCCATCACTGAGCTCCTTGAAACTAACAGCAATAAGGGAGTGGATTAATGGAAAAAAAATTTACTCAAAGCCTTGCCTTTCCAGAAACAGGTCCTACACAGAAGTTCATCATCATAGCAGAACTGGTACTTGTATTTTGGTTTGCATGGCAAGGCTTTGGTATTGGGGGGCTACAGGGGTGGGAAGAACCCCACACTGGAGCAGGGGAAAAGTGTGAGGGGTCCTCCCCTGAGGAAGAAGAAGTGGCAGAGACAGTGTGTGATGAACTTACTGCAGTCTCCACACCCCATCCCCCTACACCACTCTGGGGTGGAGGAAGAGAAAATCAGGGTGAAATTAAGCCTGGGAAGAAGCGGGGGGTTGGGGAAGGTCTTCTTCAGATTTGGTTTTATTTCTCCTTATCCTGTTCTGGTTTTACTGGTAATAAAATTGGTTTCCTTGAGTTGAGTTTGCTTTGGCCGTGACGGTGTCTGGTGAATGATCTCTCCCTGCCCTCATCTTGACCCATGAGCCTTTTCAGATTTTTCTCTCCCCGTCCACTGGGGAGGGAATGTGACAGAATGGCTTTGGTGGGCACCTGGGGGGAAATAGCAGAAGCTCATGGCACTTCAGGAGAACAGGATTGAAACTGATCTCTGCTGGACCATGTGTGTTTCTTCCCCTGGCCCTGCATGGACAGGATGGTTTTGCACATAAGGACAGAGAGTCCACGTGAAAAAGTCACAAAGCAGCTCCTATAGGAAAAGAGCCTGATACAGGAGGAGAACAGAATGGCAAATCAGTCTCCTCTTTCAAGGATAAAAAGAAAGAGTGCACGAACATGCAGTGAGTCTGACAAAGATTAATAGTTACCTCCTTATGGAGCACTAAGTCCAGAAGAAATTCGGAAATGAGCTGTCAGTGGCTGTGCTGCTAGAGGAATAATTTCCTAAACTGTCTAAAATGCTTAACCCTTGAAATGGGTCCTTCTTTATATATATAAAGGCATAGCCTGAAAGTTTATAAAGGATCTGAATAATGTTATAAACATTAATAAATATTTTGTGTATTTGAGCAGCTGTATTCCAACTAAGTTATCCTTTACCTGGAACTGGTATTTGTCTAGGTACTAGAGTTGATCCATTTTAGTATCTACAAACACCAGAACTGCCAATAACACCTAAACAGCGAAAAAAAATGTGCAGTGGGCCATACACAATTAAATTGCAAGCTCTCTTCCTGCCCTTACCTCAACCCAGGAGGTAAAGGGTCCAGACCACAAGATTTGCAAGAAATGCTGAGGGAGCTGTGGTAAGTTAGCCTGGAAAAAAAGGAGGCTCTGGGAAGACCTTACTGCTCTCTACAACCACCTGAATGGAAGTTTTAGCTAGGTGAGAGGAATCAATCTCCTTTCCCAAAAAACAAGCAACGGACAAGAAGGAATGGATTCAAGTTCCATCAGGGAAGGTTTAGACTGGCTGTAAGGAAAACTTTATTCACTGAAAAGATCTTCAAGCATTGGAACAGGCTGCCCAGGGCAGTGGTGGAGTCTCCATGCCTGGGGAGATGGAAAATCCTTGTGGATGTGCCACTTAAGGATGTGGTTTAGTGGTGACCTTGGCAGTGCAGGGTTAACCCTTGGACTCTACTTCTGTAATCTTAGAGGTCTGTCCCAGCCTAAACCATTCTGCTATTCTACTATAAGGAGAATAAAAAAACAGTGATAAAGGGGGATGATCAAAAGCCTTTCCAATATTTGGAGCATTTTGACTGGGGCTGTGAGTATGAGATGAAAACTGGTCGTACACAAAGCGACTCTGAGGAACTTTCCCAGCTTTGCTCAAGGCAGAGCATCACCTGAGGACTGATCTGGAGAGCTTTGGTGTCACACAAGCCACAACATCCTGTTCAATAGCTGCTCACGTGTCCCCTGCCAGAAATCATCATCCTGCAAAACGTCCTTCCAGCACTGAAGGGACACGTGTCAGCACTTCCTCTGGGCCTTATCGCTGCTAACTGGAGTGTCAGCAAGGCAGCCACACACCGACAGGAAGTTCTTGGGCTTTTAATTGAACAGAACACCAAACTCAGAGGACTGAAAATGTGCAGTTTCGACAAATACATAACACCACTTACCTAAGCAGCAGCCCTGCTTGTGAGGATGGTGTGGTGGTGCTGCATCACACTAAACACCAACCCAGCTCTCAGCAATCCCCCTTTTCCTCAAGTTTACCATTTCCCACTAAAAAAAGTTGGTTGTGTTTCCCATAAAAGCACAGCTTCCAGCTGCCAGGGTACTTCGAAACAATCTTTTGCTGATGACTTTTTGTTCACTAAACAACATTAGAAGTTTATTTCCAGGAGAATTGTTAATTATGTTTTAATTTCACCAAGAAAGCAGCAAAAAGCTGTACTCAGAAATCCACAGGTGTCTCTGGTGAAGTTTTCCAAGGCTGTCACCTCTTCACACGTGTGTATTTCCAGCAGCAGAATTGAAAAGAACCACTTGTGCCATCGGGAATGCCAGTACATCCATGTAGTTAAAGAGTAGTCACATCCATTCTCTTCCTGCAAAACACAGGCTCCACTCCCCTTGATAGCCTTCTCTGCCTCAATTGCAATTAGAATTTATCTTCCTTTGAAGTACAATTCTGGACACTCACTTCTTATTCATTACGAGCTTTTCCAGGACCATTTAAGACACTAATCTGTCTCTCTCCCTCTGCCCACAGGCAACACAGAATCACATTTCCTTCCCCTGCAGTGGAATGGAGATGGCAGCTGATAACCTGCCAGGGGATATCCTAGTACACAGTTTTCTCGGTTTTAAACTGGTCATCTCCAACCTTCAACAACAAAACCACTGTTATCGATCCCCTCATCTTGTATTTCATTTATCACAGTTTAATTTCATGTCTGTTATAGAAAACCTGTGTGGCTGAGAACCAGCTGATGTGCCAATCTTTCTCTACAGGAATGACACCTCCAACTAAGCTTCTGGTGGTTCTGCAGTCTCAGTAGTACACAAAATAAAGGTCACTACAATACTCTTTCAGACAACTAAAATTATACCAGTTTACCTACAAGGAAATGTATTTCCCCAGTTTAGTCATCTCAATAACCAGATCACAGATTTACACTCTGCCTGCTTGAAAAGAGTGGCACAATCCAGTGCCTTACATCTGACTCAGAACATCTTACAGCTGGAAAGTAATTTTCCAGCATGAATAGATATTTTTAAAATTTTATTCTTTGTTGAATAAAACTGTCCTTTAAAAACCTTTGTTACACACTCAAACACCTCAGAGAACCAAGTTGCTATTCTCTGTATATGAAAGTCTGAACCTCCTGTGAGCTGCCTGGATGGTGCACAGAGACAATTCCATGTGCTAAGCAGGAAAGATTGCTTCTGTTGCTGGCCTGTCCCATTCTAGATGTTTTAAGATGCACCCAAGATTAAGAGTTAAAATTACTAACAGTGAACTAGATAGAGGCTTTCATTTTTAAGCAGAATTCAGAACAAAGATATTTTTTCAGAATGTCTGTAGTAAAAAAAAAAAAAAAAATCTCCTTTTTGTTTGGCCAGTGAATTGTTAGAACAATTTCATGCAGGATTAATAGAAATTCCTAATATTCATCACAGCATTTAACAGCTGCTATAATAACCTTTTCAGTGTTTTCACTGAAAGTGTCTGACAGTCTTAAGTGTTCCCCACCCATCTCCAAGACAAACACTATCAGCTTTCCCTTGGATGATATTTACAGACAGTGACTCAACCAAAAAATAACTATAATAGAAAGCCATGAACCAAATAAACACGTAAGTTTTATTCAAACTAATAAAATACTGCTGCAGAGGTGGGCGAGACTTCTCTGATTCTTTCAAAGACACTTAAATTATTTACCCCCCTGAATCTCTGGGAGGGCACATAACAGAATTCACAATTCAAGCCCCTCAAAGAGCATTTTGACCTCTTGCCTTGCCCTGACCCATTTCAATGTGGATTTTGCATTTTCTTTATTCCAGAGTGTAAGAGGTCAAAAGATGGGAGTTGCTGAGTTTCCTCCTGTGTTCCCAAAGCAACCCAAGACAGATTTGGGCTCTTCTCTGGCTTCTCTGGCCTTAACCGAAGTGCAGCAAAGTGCAGGCAAGTCACTCCTTAAAGTGAGTCCAGGCAGAATTCTGTATTTCTTTTGGGAAGCCAAAGCACTGAAAATTTGAAAGGGTTTATGATGCAGATAAAGGGAAGGAAAAAGAAAGAAGATACACTCATACTATACATTAAATCCAGTCACTAGTGGAGTTTTTTGAGATTTCAAAATCCTTTTCCATCTCACTGCTCTAAGCAAAAAAGGAACAATCTGCTCAAAATCTCTAAGGGTTCACTTCAACAATGCAGTGAGTTTTCAGATGACTTCAGTATAAAACTTCTTTACCTCTCTGGAGAAAAAAATACAATACTAGGCTATTCCATAAAAATATGCCATTTCTCTGTCCAAAAAAAGATGACACAGACGTCTGGTTTGTAAAAAAGTTGATTTTATGTGGCTAACACAATAAAAAGATATATTTATGTTTATGTATATACATACACACAAAGGTCATGAGAGTCTTTATTGGAGTAAGAATGTTGACAGATTTGGTGACATGGCATAATCAAATGATTCCATTTTTCCAGGATACAGTGGTATGTTTACTCTGCTATAAATGTCAGCCTTGTGAGCTGATACTGATTTTGTCCCATGATCTTCAATGTCTCAAATAAGGAAATAAGATGCTTACTTAGGGATTAGTCTGTAACACCCAACTCTGAGGTACTTTTATCAAGTCCATCCCAGTGTAGCCTCTGCCAGAGCACTGAAACAACTCTGACTGGTGGCCATTAAGTAATTTAGTCTAGAGCTTGCAGGTAAAAAAAATGAATCACTCTCATCAGCAAACCTTTCTCACTGCTTCTCAAGCAGTTCTCCACTTTCACTATAATTAAGAAACAGTAATCCAACACACTGTTCTCCCAAAAGTACTCTTCTCTAAGTATGGACAGTGTATTAATTACAAACCCAAATTTTAAAGAACAAAAAGTGTTTTTATTAAAATTAAGCTCCCTTTTAGAAAAGCTGTGATTCAATGACTTTACTGTGAACTTCACCATGCAATCTTTACATGCAGGTAACAGGAAAACCTGGGAGCTGTAACCAGGCTTTTATAGGGAAAGGTTTTCCATTTTAAAACAATGGATAGGAAAACCAAGTTTTTAAATTCTCAAGCACAAGCCTGAACTGCAGAGTCAACTTTCCAGCATTGGCAGCCCAACCACAGTTTGTTTATATTGGAGCTCAGGGCCAAGGAAAGAATTTTTGCATTTTAGTTACCCAGACACACAATTAATACTTCAGCAGCCTTTCCCTTCTAATTGATCTGTTCACATGACAAATGATGAACATCTCACTTGTCAGTGTCTTAAGCAGTAGTTTCAAGATCTGAAGCGTTTGACAGAGCTGCTGGAACATTTGAAATTTCACTGCCTCACTTTCCTAATTAACACAAGAGCTCCAGACAGCCAGGTTGACATTTTACAGTTAGGCAAAGGAAGTTAACTACAGTTCTATTAAACACTGGAAGTTTGAAGATCTAATCTCTATTCTTAAAAGGCACTTGGAAATTAAATTCATGCTTTTGCACCAGGACTTGAAACTACAGTTCATTATACTCACACTTGAGATAGTTTAAAAAATCCCCATCAAAACAGTTAAGACCCAGCAGCACACACTTGCCCTGCTCTGAAAAAATACAAATCTTTGTCACTGCAAGTGTAACACAGAGTTTCTCATCTGCCATTTCTTGCAAGAAGATGTAATTTAACAGCTTACATAATGTTACTGCTTTATGATGAATATTGTGGTTGCAAGCACAGAAACCTTTGTTACTTCAAAAATGCTGGAAAAGGAAGGAAAAGCCTCTAGACTCGGTTTGAGAGAGCAAAACTCAACAGGTCACATGCCAGTATCAGTATTTTGACTCAAACCAGAATTTTCCCAGCAATTTTAATGAGGTAAATTACTGACTTAAGTAAGTACCTAAATTCACTGCATGAAGTCTTTCAGCTGATTAATGACAGCAGATTAAACACTTAAATATTTAAATGCAGTTTATTCAGAGTATTCATCACTTTTCATCATGTTTGTTAAATTCTGTCTTAACAGCCTTTGTTTACATGACAGTAAGAGTCTAAAAAGGCCCATATTCATAACGTTTAACAACTTCTAAAAGTTCAAAATGACCTTTTCCTTCCAAAATTAGTTATCTTGTAGGCTCTGCCAAAATCCCTCAGTGTCTTTGGCCCCAGCTGTAGAAATGAAGCAATTTGAAAGCCCATCTGAACTTCCAACTTCCTCTATCCATAACAAATGCTCTTTAAAAATGTATTTTTATGACTGCCACAACCTACTGACTTGTAATCACAGAAGGGAATTAAACACCACATGGACAAGCTACAATTGTTGGTGTCTAAACCCCAACCTTTAGTTTTTACAGTCACACCACACTGGAAAAATATCAAAATGCTGGACAGACAGTTGAATGACAAAATCTATATTTGCAAAAACACTTCTCTCATTGGAAATGCTTACACTCTCAAAATCTTTAAAAACCTGGGCTTGTGACTTAACTTGTAGCAAAAAAATAAAGTTTATATTTGTACAGATTTCAAATGTGTGCTTTTCATAACCACTGGTTCTGTTTTCATGTGGTCATCAGAAACTATTTGCATCAGCAGGTAACAGATCAGTATTTTATTTATTTTCTACTGAGGAACATTTATGAAGGATCACACCAGCACTGACACTCTTAACAGTTCTGTGTGCAGTTCTCTCTTCTGTTTTCTTTTCAATTCTGCTCCTAAACATATTCTGGGGGGAAATATGATTCTTCTTTCCTACAGTGATTTTGTTAAACCACAAAAACACACCTGAACATATCTCACAAAGCTGCATCCATAAATAAAATTCTCTCAGAAACAAAGAAACATGAGTAAACATTCACATTACTGCTGCAACCTGAGATACTCATTAGCAGCTCTGATACTCACACTACTACAGCAACAGACCACATCTTTCCTTTGACTTCTTTACACTGAAACACAGGTCATGTCCACATATAGCAGCAAAGAACTACAAGCAGTCTGAATAATCCTGAACTCAACTTTCATTCTCATTGTGCAAAAGCATGATCTAGGACTGGTCATCAAATCCAACCATCCCTGATAGGGAAGAACTGTGTACTTCTGTGGTGTGTTATCATCACAAATTACCTCTTTGTTGGTGTTTTCATTCCTCCTAATTCTAGGAGAGAAGGAATTGAAGATCTGTACAGTGCAGGAAAAGAAAAAAAAGGAAAAAAAACCTCCTCCTAATCTTTAGCCTAGTTTATTGAAACTGATGGTGGCCAATAGCACCAAACAAGAAACTGAAGTTGAGATTTTCTTCTTACAGTTCATCAGCAAGAAGTGATGCAACCCTTTACCACTCAGTACTTGAGGGTGACCTTCAGCACTCTGTTTAATTGCTAACACATTCTATTTCACAGGCAGCCTGCTTATCTAGTATAAAACACCCAAAACAATCCTTTGTTCATTTATTAAGTCACAAGGACTTTTGCTTTTCTTGAGGGAAAAAAAAGGCCAATACTTGCCAAGACATAGTCTACTAATACAAAGCAGATGATCCTTTCATTTGCTTGAAATTACAAGTAACTTGTTTTCAATCAGCAATTACATAAAATTCCCCAACTCAGTTACATCATCTAGTTTGATAGTTATCAAATACATCAGTCCCAAGGCTGAAATGCTGACACACTCCAGTTTGAAATGGCAACATGATGTAAGCACTTAAAAAAATAATAAAAAAAAAAGTTTGAGAACAGTACTGGCAAAGTTTCATAGGTGTTTGCTCCATTATTTAACATCTACCAAACAGGGAGGAAGCTGCATTCCTTTTGTTACAGATCTCCATTTCTAAAGATTTGGTCAGGAAAGAAATTAAGCCTTACCTCTGGCTTACTGAGGCTGGATGACACAAGAGAACCTGATCCCACATCCAGATCCCACTGCTTTCTCCCACTGTTTTCTGGATCCAGTGCAGCAATTCGCCCATCCAAAGTGCTGATAATTACAAGAGATCTGCAAGTTGGAAACAATCACAGTCAAAACTACAGCAGGAAGGACTTCACCTATTAGCTGCCTTTTACTCAGTAAAATGCAAATCCAACTCCAACCCTTAAGTCTGTATTCTGCAGAAAAGCAATTCAAGTGAGTAGCTCTACCCAGACCAACAATAGAGTATAAGAGCTGAAGTCTCTGGCTGGATGTCATAAACTAATTCCATGTTGTAAGGCACTTTCAGAGTTCAGATTCAGAGGAAGGCAGTTGACTTTTTGCTCTTGCACTACAATACTGAATGAGATCATCTTTTTGGAGATATTTATACAAACAGTATGGACCCCACTTCTTCCAGGCCCTTCCAAATTGATCTTTAATGCATCCTTTCAAAACAATCTAAACCCAAAACTATTAATCCAGCCAATCAGGATGTAAGAAATACTAAGTTGCAACTAAGTTTTCAATGATTTTGGACGAAACATCAAATTTCTGGGATATTTTTTAAGTCTCTGAATAAAACAAGTGCCTCCAAAGGCACATACAGGGCACTACAAACAACCTCCAACAGCTGCAGAGCTCAAAGCAACCAAACTGGGTTTTGCTGCTTAGGCTTTAAGTAGCCTGATGTCTGAGGACACAGGGCCATGGCAGGCTGGGTGCTGATTTCTACAATGCCTGAAGCTCTTCAATTTCAGGAAATCTTGTTTCTTACAGAGCTGTACAATTAGAATAAGCATTTCTGGTTGGCCTACAGCTCCAGCATTAAAATAAACAAACAAAATAAACAACACATCAGAGACAAAGCACTGACAAGGCATTTCTGAAGAGCCTTTTTTTTTTTTTTCCTTGAAGATTGTTTCTCTCTGACCTGAAAAAGCTGGGATTGTGTTGTCAGTTTGGCTTGCAGCAGCTCACCAATCTTCAAAGGCAAAGGGAGTAGAACTTGATCACTTCACAGGCTGCCTGCACTGAGGGGGGCTGGATCTAGTGACCCAGAAGGACCTTTATAGTGCTGGTTTCAATGAGAATAAGGAACTGTGCAAATAAACTGATGGGGAGATTAACCAGTTTCAGGTGAGGGTGAAAGGGCAGGGGGCTGGTAGTGCACACATACGTGTATATTAATCTTTACACAATAAGGCACAATAAATTATTGTGTAAAGCTCTGGTCAAATGTATTCACTTGTCCAAAGTTAATGTTGTAGTAACATGGAATTTAGGGAGGAAATTATGGAGGTTATTAGATTGGTTTAAGGAATGAAAAACTGAAATCATGATCTAAAAACATGTTCAGGGAGAGTAGCTCATTACATCACCTCTAACAAAAGCATGTAAACATGGTTGTTTTACATGTTAAAGTAACCCACACAATTTACAGGATTTTGTATTGCTTATAGCACTACACTGCTAATTAAGAGAAAAATAAAGATATCTTCAATCTGTACCAAAAATGCCATAGCAGCTCCTACGTATGAAGGTGGCCAAGCATCATATTCCCCCAAAAGCTAAGTTTAAGAAATTTAGAAAAATACCAATTGTGCAAATATTTGCACAGTAGAAGACATAAGTTTTTATAAGTGATTACAAACACTTTTTCCAACTGTACAGAAATGAAGACTGGGTTAATAATAAACCAGATTGCAGGAGACTGACTATTTTCAAGTACTGTAAACAAGTACTCACACATTAAAGGCCTTGGACACATATTTAACACAATCTGTTTGCTTTATGGTAAAGCAATTTATCTGAAACCCTCTAGCATTGCATAAAAAAAATATTATTCCAAGTGGGTCTACTTAAATTTTATGTTGATTCTCCTGACAACTGGGTTATAAAAAGAGGTAGAAATGCACTTAGAATGAAGGGAATTTTGGCAGCCATACTGCAGAGAAGACAAATCCTAAAATCGCGCTGTGAAATGTTTTTGTCCCCATGTACTCCCGTTGTTTTCCTTTATCTAATTCTTCCTGTTTGACTTCTCCCCCAGGTAACCAATGTTTCATGACTTTTTATCTTACATTTCTGTATTATCTCTCCCCACCAGATGCAAACCTCAGTCTTCCCTAGGAGTTACCTCGCTATTTAAGCATCTCCACCACCACTGAACACAGCAGTTCTGGAATCTGTACCTGCACCCTGACCTCCAGCCACCCAAACTGTGCTGTAACATTTCAGTTTTAACTTTAGCTGATTAGGAAAGAGGAGGGGAGTGTGGGAAACCTTTGTGCCAGCAGCACACACTTGGAGGAACTGTTTAACCAACTCTGTAAAATCCTGGCTTTTCTTTGGTGCAGTGGCACTCAGGTTTGTCCCCAGCTCTAGAATGAACTTTGTTTCACCCACTGAGCAAACACTTCCATGAGACAGAGGAACACAATCAGCCCAGATATATCTAAATCTTGGGTGTGGCTGCCTTTTGAACTGGAACCAGGTGTAAGAAAAAGACCTCTTTCTCTCTGCTTTTTAAATAAGTGATCAATTTTCAACTAAATAGCCACATTTCTGGTTCCAGCTTCATCTTGCTCTTCCGCAATACCACATACCAGGAAAAAAAGAGCTAAAACTCTTCTGATAAAATGCTTCATCACTTACTCTACTTGTCTGTGAGTTAAATCTTTATACCTGTTCTCCTCTTCTGTGATGGACCCCAGTAAGTTAAAACCCCATCACCTGAACTGTAATTGGTGTAAGATCTGAAATATATGCCCAACTCTCTCTAGTGTTACTTTCTCACTGTCAGATTTTCCCTTCTCTTTCTGTGAGATTCTTGCAGCTTTGTGTACTGGGAGCATGAAGTGGTGACAAGAGATTTTTCTGTTGCTCAGGTAGTATAATCAAGCACTAAATTAACACATTATGATAAAAGCAATTTAGTAAACTACTTCAAGAAAATATTTCAGAGCTTAAAAACAAACAGGCGGGTGACTTGCTTTTTGTCACCCCACAGTGCCACTGTGGGTTTGCTGGAGTGTATCATGCCAATTCTTACATCAAATTCTTAGAAACACGAGCAGAATACAGCCACAGAATAAAGAGAGTCCTTTCAGCCACCTGTTTCCCAGCCTTTGCTGGCTCAAGATGTCAGGGCTGCAATTCCTGTAATTCCATTACATTAAACTGAAAGATCAGTATTTTTGATGCATCTTTGGGCTAACTGATTGACAAACTGAAAGTAAAAGGAATTCCTGACTTTCTATTTTTGTTAGGCCTGATAAACTCTTATTTTCTGAAAAGCAGCACCTCATCACTGGTTTAACCAACAGCACCTCCTGACTGGGGTAAAGCTGAAAGACTGACCTGACCAAAGAAGCCGGCTTTCAGGAACACACTACCAAACCAGATTCCCTTCTGAGAAGGGAAAACACAAAATATTGCCCAGCTTAAGGTCAAAAATCGCAACTACAACACCAAGGAAGTGAGGAGGATAGAGACAAACAGCATCAAGGCTGTGTTGATACTTGTTGACAGTAAATCATAGATTATAACAGGGAGTGAATCACATCACAGGGATACAAAATAAGATTAAAAAAAAAATAAACCCAAACCAAATCACCAATACCACAAAATCATAATTCAGTAGTCTCCAAAAGCCTGGACCAGAATAAAAAAAGATACAAAAAGAAATTATTCAAAATAAGGCTTTCCCTTAAATCCCAGGATCCATCACCTGAAAAATGAACATCAGTAAAATGAAGACCTGCATTTCTCCTATTGTGAACTAAGGCATGGAAGAGACCAAAATCCCTTCTGGGCCCTTACAGATGGCCAACAGCAGGACTAAAGCAAGGGGCCAGTTCATGGAGCATAAAGAGTTATCAGTAATTGGAGCAGCTGGCAGAGAACAAGTTAATGTTGTATAGTTAGATTTTATTTTCACTTTGTCACTATGAAAGCACATCTGGACACACTTCCTGACCCTGACCAGCTAAAAAAAGCTTCTGTGGCTGAATGGAAATGTTTTCTTACCAATTTCTATTCTCTTTCACCCACAGACAGGAACTTGTTATTCCAGGACAGTGCTAATGTTCCCCCTAGAAATTATGCAAAATATCTACTGCAAACCTGCACATACATTGATAAAAAGCCAGTCTTGGGCCTTAAAACTTTGTTAGTTCCCCATAAAGAACACAGCCCATTTTCTGAGAACAAGAGGCCTGAGCACAATGCTGTTCTACCTTACAGAAGTGAAGGTATGATTTAGCTACAAGCAAAAGGGCGAAGATAGGAAGGGAAGTTGCAGACAGAACAGAGGAGGAACACTTCTTTAGTTCACCTACACCCTTTCACTGCACCAAACTTTGCATTTCTTCATGTAAGTTGCTTACATCAAAAAACCAAACAGAACTCAGGACATTTACCACGGTTCCTGTTTCAGTTTAAAAGAATTATTAAACCTAAAACCCTCAACCCTCTAAAGTCCATTGGGACATGGCAAATATGGCTGTTTGTAAAACTTCAACTCTAAGCAGCTATTCCAACAGCAAACCCTGCCTGCTTGTATGTAAAGAGCACAGTAAATCACTAATCCTCCTATTTTCTTATAGAAAAAATAAATCTTCAAACCAAGATGATTATATTCATTTGCCTACAGCAGAGACAGTTGGGGGTTTGGTTTTGTTCCTTTTTTTTCCAGATTATATTGACCTCTGTATTGTTTGGGTATTGCTGAAGAACAATTAGCTGAGATAAGTGGAGATCTCAGGAACACAGATAAAAAAATAAAGAAATGCAGGCAAACACTATGGCCAGGCAGCCATTCTATTTTTATTTGATGACAGCAAATCTGTTCCTACATACTAATCAATTACAGAGCAGCTACATTTAATCTCAGGCTTAATTTACTACATTGAACATCTTTAGTGTGTTCTACTTAGCTCTAGAAGGCAAACAGAAAATGTATTTTTAAATTTTTTCCAGGCTAAATAAAACAGGGTCTTATCAAAAACTGAATACAGTAGAATTGCAATAAACCAGGTGGCATTTTGATCACCTGATACACAAAAGAATGATCCTGTTGCTAACTGCTGAGACTGTCCTCCAAGAAAACAGGGTGCCAAGTCATCAGCCAGTTTCTTGTTTTAACTGAATGCCTGGGCATACTAAGAACAAGCTTTGGGCTATTCACTTTCATGTTTTCAAATACAGCAGGCATTTAGTCATGCTGTTCTTCCTTTAAACTCTGGTTGTGGCTTTATCACCTCATCGTTCTCAGCCAATTCAGAAACAGACTGGAATCTGCTCAGTAACATTTCAGCACTTGAGTCATTCATCTAAGTCTTCCTTCTGCCGGAGCTTCTTGCCACACGCAGTTATTAAGTATTTTATTTACCCCTGTTATATTCTGAAACTTGTTCATCAATTTGCCTTGCATGTTTGGCTTCCCCTCAGGCACACTCCAGTGTCTGCGCTGAACAGACAATTAAGTACACGGGGGAACTGCATTTTCTTTAAAACAAAACAGTGACAGAAAGGGACAGCGTGCTCTGAACACCTGTGAGCTGCGGGTATTGGGGAGAGTTTAGACTAGAGCTGCTTTAGGGTCCCCTCCCCGCAGGCACAGAGGTGCCACCTGGGAGCAAGGCAAGGAAGGGATCGAGACGTGGTATTAGCAGGGTAAGCAGACGGGACAGATGTCACATAGCGTGACATGGGGCAGCTTGTTTGTTTAAGAACTAAGACACCCTTTCTCCTTGCCAACAACCGCGTAAAGAACAAGCATCTCAGCGCTGCTGAGGTCCCGAAGTATTTTTTTCTCATTGTCCCTGCCTCCCCCTCGGTCCAGCCCCATCATGGGACTCGTGTCTTCCACCCCTTCTCCCTGCACCTCTCCTCCAGCCCTGGGACACTTCCCTGCGTGTCCCACAGCCCAGCCCCATGCACCAGCCTGCGACACCCTTACTTCATCGCTTTCCCAAGCACCATTCCATGTACGATAATCCCTCCCCTCCGCCACTCTTCTCACTCCAACACTCCCGACCCATCCCAGCGCTGTTCCCGTCCAAGCCCACTCCTGCACGGTCCCTTCCCTCACACGTCCCCCGGGACGTGCAGCCCTTTCTGGACGCACTGCCCCTTCCCAACACCCGCAGCTGCTGATTCCCAGCCTGGACTCAGTCATGTCCCTCGCAGCATCCCCAGACAGCGACCCTGGACACTGTCCCCTTGTCCCCCGAGGCACTGACCCCCGAACACCCCCACACCGGACCCGAGCCCCCTCCCCAGTACCTCCACCTGAGAGCACTGACCCCAGTCATAGACACCCTTCAGCAGTCCCAGACACTAACTGATCCCCATCCCAGGCACCGATACTCCCCCTAACCAGGCGCAGACACTGATTCCCGACGCCCCTCAGCCTCCCCAGGCACTGACCCCACCTCAGCCGCCCCACACCGACCCTCACCCAGTCAGTGACCCCCACCCAGCCACCGACCTCCCTGAGGAACCCCAGTCCCGACAGCCATCCCAGGCACTGACACTCTCTCCTACCAGCCCAGGCATGACCCTCACCCCAGACACTTGACCCCGCACTCTCACCCAGGCACTGACCCCCCGCTTCAGCCCCAGGCACTGATCCCCACTGATCCCCGCCTTCCCCCGCTCACCTGCTGCCGCTCCGGGCCTCTCCGCTGCCCTCAGCCTCCTGCTCTCCGGGCGCCGCGGGGGCCACGCCGCCCTCATCGTCCTCCACTGTCACGTCCGCAGAACCAGCGGGCAGAGCGGCGGGAGCGGCGGCCGCCCCCAGCCCGAACGCGGCCTCCACAGCCGCAGCATCGATCGGTGGCGGCTCCGGTCCGCCCGCCGCCACCCCCAGCAGCACCAGCAACGCGAAGGCGGCCAGAGCGCTGCGGCCCCGCGGCCCCCGCATGGAGGGGCCCGGCTCGCCCGCCGACGCCACCCGTTAGGACATGAACGCCGCTGTCGCTGTCGCCGCTGTCGCCGCCACAGAATGGGCACCCGCCGCGCGCGCAGCCCTGCCCGCCGCGCCACGCCCGCCCGCCACGTACCGGCACCCCGCGCGCACTCGCCCCTGCGAGGCGGACACGCACTCCATTGGTCCGCCACCACGCCGCTCAGCGCGCCGCTTCCTTCTGATTGGCGCGCCCGGCGGCGGAGGGCGGGGAGGAGCTGGGTGTTTGTCAACAGAGCCCGCCGGGCCAATCGGAGCCATGCCGCTCTCTCCCCCTCCTCTACCGCCGCGCCGGCCAATCGCCGAGCGCATGATTCACCGGCCCGCTCGCCGATTGGCTGCTGGCCGGCGCGCGGGCGGTGCGGCCCCGCCCCTTCCTCGGCCGGGCTGGAGACGTGGCTGTTCCTCGGCGCCGGCAGGGCGGGGCCAGCGGCGCGCACCACCCGGCGCGGGGGGGCGGGCGCAGAAAGTGCCTCCCCCAGCCCGGAGCGGAATGGACTGGTCGGGCGGGAACCGGGCCGTGAGGGAGTGAGCGCCCAGGAGCAGCGAGGGAAGAGCGTCATGGCACTGGGTGCCAGAGGGTGTTCGGACAGAGGTGGGACTCGGTCAGCTCAGAGGTCTTGTCCAGCCCAATTGGTTGTGTATTCGGTGTGCCCCCTCGGGCTATTCTGGGCGGTACAGGTAACTCTACCCCTGATACCGAGATCGGCCTGTGCTGACCCCAGCTGTCTGAGGGCTTTCTGTGCCCCCCCATCCCAGCACACACAGGCCCGTGGCCGGCAGCTGCGCCACTTTGGCCAGGTGTAACGGCCTCAGAATGCCCCTGTGGTACCTTAAACTCGTGTTCCTTCCATCCTGGGAAGTTGTGAATGCCCCATCCCTGGAAGTGTTCCAGGCCAGGCTGGATGGGGCTCTGAGGAACATGGTGTAGTGGAAAGTGTCCCTGCCATGGCTGCTCTCTGAGGTCCATTCCAACCCAAGTCATTCTGTGAGTCTCTGTTTATGGTACACTTGATATAAATGATATATATAATTGCCCCCTTCAGGATTAGTTTTTTTCCTAGTTTTTTCCAGACCCAATTTACCATACTTTGAAAAACAGCCCTTGTCATCCTGATGGTATCACTGCTGGTACGACTGATGAGGATTTCTTCTGCAAATTGGATTAGGGCTGATTTTGTATTTACTTCCAAATGACTAATGAAAATATTGATTATGTATGTGTGTAGTACAGCACATATGATCCTGGAGGGTCCTTTTAGAAGTAGCCTTATTCAATAGTGATTTATAACCACTTATAAAAAAATAATCTCTGTGATCAATGTTTAATATATTATTCACTGATGCTTTATTACCCTGCTTAATTAAAATATTGTGCAACCCTAAGTAAAAATGCTTTTAAAAGTTTATTACACCTTTCGGAGGAAATTTAATTATTTGTTGTCTTTTAGAAGCATGAAATGAGATTTCTATTAGACCTCTGACTGGCATTACTTTAATGAGTGACATAACACCCTTTTTTGGTATTTATCCAGAACATTATCCATAGATCTGATGCTATTAAATCTACATTTACTCCATATCATGCAGCCTCCTTTCCTGAAGACAGGCACCAACCTGGCACCTTTTTAGCCTCCTAGGATTGCCCTGGTCTATCAAGGTTCACTAAAGAAGAACATCAACACACAAGGGATCTCTGCAGTCAGCTGTTTCCAACCTCCTGGGCCACAGTTATCCCTGGAAGGCAAGAGCTCCTCTGGCCACTAATGCACTGAAATTAATCACATCACTGCCAAGTGACCCCCCACACATCTATCTTCCTGCTTCTTTACAAACATAGATCATGAATGTTCAATAAACACTTCTGCATTGTTATTGACATTTTAATCATGTCCATCTAGTAATGGGCCTGTACCACTCACTTCTAGGCTTTTCTGGGATTTAGCCTTGCCAGCTATGGATTTCCTTTGATGGGCTTCACTTCTAATAACTACTCTGCTTCTCACAGCTTCTCATTTATACCAACAGTTTCTTATTTCTTGCCTTCTGCATTTTGGCTATTTCTTTTTTAATTTTACTCACTCTAGCCAGGCCATTAATAAAGCAACAGTTGTCAATATATTTTTTTCCGTTGTGGCTCTTAAATCACCCAATGAATTCTTTAAAAAGAGCTCATAGTTATAATTTTTAGACTTCTACCTAAATTTTTTCTTCCTGCTTGCACACTTTTTTTTTGATGATTTGGAAATACAGCTCTTTTAGAGCACCAGATGTTTGCAAACTCAGGTCACAAACACTGCTCCCCAGCCAGCCACTGAATTGCAATCCAGGGATCTTTGTTTGGGTTTTTTTACTTCCTTCATTATAACAAAGTCCAAAAGAATTCATTCACCTTGTGCCACACGCCAAATAACGCATTATTTTTAGTAACTGGCTTGTGCTACTATTTTCTTTATTTAGAGAACTCCTCTCTTGAGTGTCTACCCGTTCATATGTTTATAAAGAGCAATCAAATTCCTCATTTCTCTAGGCAAACCAAGGCAAAGACTTTTATTCTTCCCTTATACATTTGGCTCTCTGCTCTAACTTGCCCTCCCCTGCACCTGTCTCCTTTTAAATTCATTTTTCGTGCATGGTGATGTTTTGAAGAGTCACATTGAAGGGTAAATTTAGTTAATTTTTAAACTCCATTATATTTCTAGACAATGAAGAAAATCTAATTCCTTGCCCTGCTTTTTACAGTAACTTACCTCTTGTCCCACCCGTTATTTGGGGGACTCAGAGACATAACCACAGACCCCAGAAAATTCCAGAACATCAGGATATGTCACGACTGGACTTGCACTTCTACCTTTGAGCTGGGTCATGATGGTTTATTACACTTAAGGCAAAAAAGCAATATCACCCCGTGCAAGTGTCCCTCTCACACCCATGAGCATGACCTCATTTTCTTGTGTTCCCTCCCACCGAGGGAGGGACCTGCAGATCAGCAGCCTTCCAATTGCAGCCTTTTAATTTTTGGGGAGGATCTGGCAGTTTTCACCCGAGTACACGTTTTCTTCTAGACTCCGCCTAGATTCCGTGGCACTGAGGAATAATGAATAATAATCAGATGCAAAAGCTCTTCTTTTTCTTGTTTTGGAAACATTTCTCCAAGGGATGGACAACGTTATTCTTGAATCCTTATGAGAAACATGGCAATACAGCCCTATAATTTTCTCTCTGTATTAAAAATTTGTGCCAACAAAACCAAACTTCCTGCTTTTTTGCAAAGCATGACTCACATCCTCCATTCTGTTTTGACTGACTGACATAAGAGATCTATTTCAGTCATATGACAATAACTTCGAATCTGACTAGCCACTTATGTGGAAATCAAAGCCTGTTCTTGCAGGATGGATGGATGGATGGATGTTAACAGGAACGGTGTTTTACATAACTCCACTGAGGATCTGCCTGCTTTTCTCGAATAACTTGCTCCTGGAAGAGCGAGGCGCGGCAGTGAGAGCCCAGCGTGCCACCTCGTGGCTGCCCTGTGCCCAGGGCCGTTCCTGCTGCCTCCCTTTTCCAGGAGAATTCACACCTGGATTCCAAAAGCTGCGTGTGTTGTAATTAGCATACCGGCACCCCTGCTGGTGCCTTCTCACAAGCACAATAAAAACGAGTAATTCTTCACCCGACAGATCAAACCGGAGACAAGCAGGGAGGCAGGTGTTATTCAGAGGAAATGTCCCCAAACTGGAGTGTGCAGGATAAAAAATTAGGTTACAGGAATGTAAATTGCAGGGATGTGACAGGCTTGGAGTGCTGCTGCCAACCAGAGAGTTGGTCTGGGAAATTCTCAATCTTCCACTTGGTTTCACCAGTGTGTTGGTGAAGTTGTACTTTCATGGGTCTTGGATTTTAGCTGTTTCCTGCCTAATCCATGAGCGAGGAGTACAGTTAATTGCATCAACACATCTGCCACCCAGAGGGGCTGTCCCTTCACCAGGATTTCACCCAGGTTGGAATGCACCTTCCTGCTTTAGGCTGGGTTAAGCCTGCCGTGCAAGGCTGGTCCCACAGTTTTCCCTCTGCCAACTGATAGATCTTGCTGCCTTCCTCAGGAAAGGTCAAGGAGAACTGACCTTGATTTTTTGTTTGCTTTACCTTTTAGAAAGAACAGCTGTCTGCCAACACATGGAAGGAGTAGCAGGAAAACTTTGTAAGCTATGGACTGTGTGGTGGGAATGCTTTATTTTTTTTCTTTTTTTTTTCTTTTTTTTTTTTTTAGGGCAGCTTAAGCCAGTTACAAAACTCCCTTTCAGAGAGATATATTAAGCTTGGCTGTCCCAACCTCACCTGTCAAGGAGAAACTGCCTTTCCTTGCCTGAGTGGCAAGGTGAATCAGCACAGGGTCCTGGGAATGCCAGCACCAGCATAAACTCTGTTCCCAGGCTGCATGTGGATGATGGCTGAAGGGAGTGAAGAGCAGCCTCTTCCCCTTTTGTCAACAGCAAGCTGCTATCTCAGCTACCATGTAATTTTCCTACCATGTAATTTCAGCCTCAGATGCAGAATTCAGCACCCGCAGTCAGGCAGTCACCCTGAGGGCCTGAAGGGGCTGAGCTGCTCCGTTCCCCTGCGTGGTTTTTGTTGGGGTTAGCACCTCCTGGCTGCCACAGTTTGACAGGTAGGATGTCTGTGCAAAGCAGGTTCAAACTCCTCCTTGGACTGAAGCACAGAGGGTGAGAGTTGGCTCCTGAGAAGCTTTGGCATGGGACAAAACCAAACCTGAACAAAAGGACTTTGGGCTGTTTGCAAACAGAGCTGGCTGTTACTGAAATTCACAGAAGATCCATTTCTAAAATGTCCAATACCAATTTTTTGTGCGCAGGCAAGGCTCAGCACAGCATAAATGAAAGATTTTCTGCTTTCACTGGAGCTGTAACTGTCTAACAGATTCAGATAAATTGCTAACAGAAAGGTCATTATCTAGAGGTGGAAATGTTTGTGTTTCCCCAGGCACTGCAAGATGTGTTTCAAGCCAAAGCTGTCAGCCCTTGCAGTGAGGGTACAACAGGTTTATCACCCCACACTTCTGCACTAACACTCCCCACAACAGTGGGACTTCAGAGAAGCCCAGGATGGGCTTCCTCAGTCAGCATAAAACCCTAGTGACTGTTCTTCATTTCAGTCAAACTCTTAGGATACTGAATATAATAATTATTGACTAGCCTGGGTTGGAAGAGACCTTAAAAATCATCTTGTTTCAACCCCCTGCCGTGGGCAGAGACACCTTACACTGGACTGGGCTGCCCAGAGCTCCAACCTGGCTTTAAACACTGGGGCAGCCACAGCTTCTCTGGGCAACCTGTTCCAGTGCTTCACCACCCTCAGAGTAATTTTTGTTTCTAATATTTAATCTAAACCTACTGTCAGTTTGAAGCCATTCCCCCTTGTCCTGTCACTACTGCTCTTGTAATGTCTCCCAAAGCTCAGTCAGCTGCTCCTTCAGCTTTACCCTTATTGCATCATGGAAAAACATAGTGCTTGGGTCTGATTCCCTCTGAATACATATCCCACTAGATGTGTGTATTTACACTTTAAAATGGGCAACTTGCAGGAAAAATCGTTGCCAGCTGTCAGGGAACACTGAACCACTGCACAGAACCACGTGCTGCTCTTAACAGCGAGTCACCTGCTCTGCACAGAAAGGTAAGGCCTCACCGAGCTGAGATAAACCGGGCAATGATAATAGAGTCTTTGTTGAAATCCCACCCCATTGTTCAAGGACCGATGTGCTGGCCCTGGGAGAACAAAAGGAAATGTTTCTAGTCCTTGAAAATCACAGCAGAATCGCAGAGGTTGGCAGCAAAGCAAGCCAGTCATACACAGAATTAAAAAAGAGAAGTCAGCGGCAGCTTTTCTGTTGGGCAAATAAAACGATTATTCTCTACGAATTGTGGCCTGACCTTGGAGTGAGTAATAAGGGGTAAAATACCTGCAATTCTCATCCACCTTTGTGGGACTGCAGCTGGAGAGAAACTGAGGTGCCTGTGAATGGTGCTGATGTGGTTCACAGGAGTGAAAACGTCGCTCTAGAGGAACTTCAAGGTTGTTCTGCCTCTGAAATGTTTCAGGAACAACTTCATCAGAGGTCAACCCAGGGCAGAGGGAAAAACTATAACAAATAAAAAAGGGCTCTGTCTAGTTCGGGACAGGAGATCTCCACGGGGTTTTGTCCTGACCCTCCTGCAGGGCGGGGTAAGGACTAAGTGCCGCTTGCTACCACGTGCTCAGAGGACCCCTGGCATTTTTCATGTCCATGTTGCTGCTTTCGAGGGAGATCGTGCTCCAAAGTTTTGAGTGAGAGTCCAAGGATGTCCCTTCCTCAAAACCTGTGGAAGCTCGGCCGGAGTTCCTCCCCGAGCTGAGTGCATTGCCTGGCCTCCTGCAAGGGCTCCCCTGCCATCCTCCCTCCTCCCCCAGCACTTCCCGGTGGGACCCGCTGAACGCTTCCAGCCCCGGCAAACGCGGTCTCTCGGTACTTTAACGTGTATGTACACCGATGCAACAGGTCTCTCCGGGGACTGTCGGGCATTGTGGGAGCTGTAGTTCGCCGCTCGCAGCACTACAAGTCCCATCCTGCCGGCGGAGGAGAAAGGAGGAGGAGGAGGCGGAGGAGGAGGAGAGGAGCCGGCACGGCCCAGGCCTGCAGCCCGTGAGGAAGAGCCCCCCGGGGGCGGGCCGCGCCGGCATGCGGCTCCCCGGCCGGCTCGCCCTGCTCCGCAGCACGCCCCTGGCTGCCCGGCCGCCAGGGAGGGTCCGAACGGGGCGGGCGGCGGCGCGGCGCGGCTTCTCCCGCGGGCGGCTCGGCGGCACCATGGCAGAGGAGGCCAAGAAACGGGCCGCCTTCGCTGCCGTGGACAAGCACGTCCAGGTGAGGCAGCCCGGGGTGCTGCGGGGCGCGGGGGGCTCGCAGCCCCCGAGCGCGGAGCGGCCGCGGGGTGCGCGGAGCCTCCGGGAGCACGGACGGAGCCGGAGTGCGCGGAGGGGCTGCGGGCTGCAGGGACCTGCCAAAGCACAGATAAACTCCGGAGTGCAGGGACCTGCCAAAGCACGGAGAAACTCCGGGGTGCAGGGACCCGCCAAAGCACGGAGAAACTCCAGGGTACGGGGACCCGCCAAAGCACAGAGAAACTCCGGGG
>VRYO01002355.1:36458393-36491809 GCA_009812075.1 Sialia sialis
CTCTGGGCTGCCGGGATACCCCAGTGCACGCAGTGGCCATGGGGATGCACGGAACTTCTCAGCGCATGGAGCGGCTCTGGCGTGCACGGAGCCGCCAGTACACAGAGAGATCCCGGAGTGCAGGGACAGGCTCCGGGGTGCCGGGACACCCCACTGCACGAGAGGCTGCGGTGTGCGTGGAGTCTCTCAGTGCACGGAGCGACTCGGGGGTGCAGAGACACCCCCTAATCCCCGGACGGAGCTCGGAGTGCGCGGAGCAACTCCGGGGTACAGAGATCCCCTTATGCCCGGAGCTGCCATGTGGAGTCTCCGGAGGCACGGACGGTCGCGGGTGCGCGGAGCGGCTCCGGGCGCAGGGACGGGCGCTGCGGTGCCGGGACTCTGAATGCTCCAAGTGGCCCTGAGTTGCATGGAGTCCCCCGCTGCCCGGAGTGGCTCCGGGGGGTCGGGACTCCACAAAGCAGCTACGGGGTGCACAGGTTTTTCCAGTGCATGGAGCGGCTCTGGATTGCAGGGACAGGCTCTGGAGTGCCGGGACACCCCAGTTCACGGAGCGGCAGTGAAGCGCACGGAGCTTCCCAGTGCATGGACAGACAGGCTGCGGGATGCACGGATCCCCCAACACACAGAGTGGCTCTGGGGTGCTGGGATTCCCCAAAACACGAAACAGCCACAGGGTGTGCAGAGTCTTCCGGTGCACGGAGAGACCCTGGGATGTATGGAGAGATTCTGGGATGCAGGGACACCCCAAAGCACGGAACAGCCACGGACTCTTCCGGAGCATGGATGGACCGTGCGGTTCATGGAGTGGCTCTGGGTGCAGGGATGGCCTTTGGGGTGCTGGGACCCGGCAATGCACAGAGGGGCTGTGGGGTACACAGAATTTTTGGTGCAAGGATGGACCCTGGGAGGGCACTCTGGGGTGCCGGGGCCCCACAAAATACAGCGGCCACAGAACATAGGGTGCATGGACAGACCCAGGGCTGTGCGAGGCAGCTCCAGCTGCAGGGACAGGCTGTGCAGTGCTGGGACTCTTCAGTATATGGAATGGCCATGGAACGTACTGAACTTCCAGGGCGTGAATGGGTTCAGGTGGCACGGGCTCCTGCAGTGCACAGAGCAGCCCCGAGGTCCATGGATGCAGCGGGGGCACTGGGAATACCTCCCACTGGGAGCATGAACAGTCCTGGGTGCAAAGAGGGACCCTGGGGTGCACGGATGGGTCCTGCTGAGCCTCTTAATCCTTCGTTTTGGACTCTACTCCCTTTAGCTGAGGCGAAGGGAGAAAACTGCTTTTCCTTCCCCAGTGTGTGCCTCCCTGGTAGCAGCTTCCTGCCTGATCCAGCTCAGCGCTGTGTGTGCCGAATTTGGGGTAATGTCTCCCACCTCCAAGCTTTCACTGTGCACCCTCCTGTGAGCTGGGCTGTGGTGGGAGTTCAGGCTAATGCCATGTCCTGCTCCTTTCTTCAAGTCCTGGATGCGCTGCTGCTGCACCCCATTTCTGAGCACCCGAGCAAGGAACAACAGTCCCTGACCAGGGGCGTCTGTCTTGTCCTCTGCAGGGAGGGAAATGCAGCCAGGGCTTGAACCAGCCCCTTGAATGTCAGATGGGGCTGGAGCTGCCTGAAGTTTGGCAGAGCCTGGTTTGGAAGATCAACGGTTACGGTCACGCAGGGCTTTATCGCGGTTTCTGTGCCAGCCCTTTCGCAATAGCAGTGGTGAAATCAGTGAGGAGCTGCTGCTAAGAAAGTAGATATTAGCAGTTAGGGGCAAAAAAATAAAACCTTTTCCTTCCTGTTCCCCTCTCGCTGGGTTCAGTTGCTGATGGCTTTCCCTATGTCCCATGAAAGTTTGGCTTGTTCTGCAGCCCTGTTCCTTCCTCAGAGCAGTCTGTGCCTGCCTGAGAGAGCAAAGCCACATGCTGGGTAAGACCAGCCCCTGCCAGGCCAGCACCATCAAAAGTGATCAGTCTGTGAGATGGGCGAGCCTGGGGGCTCCTGCAGTTGCCTAAAATTCCCCTTTCCTACCTAAGGAAAGCTCAAAATTGTGCACTGAGGGGTCGTGGGAGGAAGGACTCGTCTCACAAGATGTGGAGCCAAGACACCACTGTTGCTGTGAGTTATAAATGGGGGCTCCTTTGATTTGGGGTAAAACCAGTACTTTAGGACTTTTATAGTGAAATAGCTGGCCAGGCAAACTTTGGATAATGTTTCTGGCTGTGTCCCAGCTGACCGTTAAAGTTCAATGTCCAGACTGTGATGCTGGTTAAGTAAACTAGGCAACTTAAATTAAACTGGGGTAATACCCCAGTGGTTGTGCAAGCTGGCTTCAAGGAATGGTGGAGAAGGAGCTCAGAGTCACTGCCCAGGAGCTGGGTGATCTCAGCTGTCAGTTTCACTGTCAGGGGGCAGCTGCTGTTTGTGATGGATATGTTTGTATTTGGTTATTACAGCTCTCAGGAGGGAGCAACATTATGTCTGAAAGCAAAGCCACGGCTTCCCTTGCACAGCAGGGAGGTGTGGGAGACACCAGGGTTTGATTCTGCTGGGCAAACCTCTCTTGCTTAACTGTGCCATAAATCTGTGGCACCAGGGGCTTGGGACTGGCACTGGATGAGGCTCCTTGGCATTCACCTTCTCACCCATCCCTGCCTTGCCAGGACAGCAGCTCCTTGTGTGGCAGATGTAAACCTGGGTGTGGGAGGGGGGATTAGGAGGGGAAAACTTGTTTCTGCTGTTTTTTTTCCTTTTTTAAAAATTAAGTCTAGATTGGTGTGTTTACTCACAGCACTTGTCCCTGGGCAGCTGCAGGAGCAGAGTTCCCCAGTTCTGGAGGAGATACTGGGATGACCAACCTCACAGGCTGTGGGGCTCTGACAGCTTGGAGGAGCAGGGCTGGCACAGGGCTTGGGGCTTTAGAGCTGTAAGCTGCTTGGGGAGAGCTGGCTTTGCGTTTATACAACACCTCTGAAGGCAGGCCTCTGCTAAATGAAAATACAGGTACTGCCCTATGTCCTGCTGCCCCAGAGAGCACTGAGCAAACTCTGGGCTTTGCTCTGTATTTATCCACTGCTTTTAGCTGGAGCTCTCTGTTCTCTGACCTCGGAGTGTTAGGTTGAAGTGGCCAGTGCCCGTGTGCTGCTGGTACTGCTCCGTGTGTGTTGCCTTGTTGGCTTGTGTAATGCTGGGCAGTGTCTTCAGGCGCTGGGGCTGGCTGAGAAAATGCTGTGGTCGCTGCCCACTACACCCATACGTGGGTCCTCAGCTGTGCTGTGGCTCGGTGCCTTGGTTTTGTTTGGTGGGCTTTTGGTGAACAACTTGAAACGTAAATTTTTTTGCATGAGGTGCTGCTCCTCAGTGCTCTGCTTCTCACCAATGTTTGCCCTGCCTCTGTTTGTAAAAGTGGATGTTTTGTGGTTGGTTTTGCCCCTGGTCTGGCTGGGATTGGAGCTGAAGAGGGAGAGGTGGGAGTCATGGTAAGGCAGGGGCTGTGACAGCACCAGTTAGTCTGATTTAAAGTGCTGCTTCACCTCTAATCAGTGACACTGGATGGGCTGGGACCCTCGTGAGCTCTCCTGCTTCCTTACAGTGGAGTCACCAATGCTGAGGCTTTCCCCATCCCTTTAGGGTACCCAGCTGCTCCAAGAAGCTGTCCCACCCTACAGAACTGAGGGCAAAGAGAAGAAACTGCCTCTCCCCAGGTCAAAACAAGACTTTTGGGAGCACTGGTACTGCCCATGTCCTGCCAGCCTCTGCACAGCTTTGCTTGCCCCTTCCTTGGCTGGCCTTGCTTGGCTCTGCCTGCTGGGTGGGTGACACTGAGAGCTTCAGGAGCTGTTGTGTCTCTGCTGGCCACGTTGCAGGTGTGCAGCGGTGACCTGTTGCTCTGCCCAGCTTTTGCAGAGTCACGATGGTTAGTGAGGGCTGGGATGGAAACTGAGCTCTGGTTTTGGAGAACTTCTGTTTTCTTTAAGCTTTTAAGCTGCAGAAGCAAGAGAAATGACTAATCCTGGGGGAGGCTGACCTACCTTGAACTCCACCTTTCCAGGTAAACTTTCGTGACAGCAAGATTTTAGCTGGTTGAAGTGCTGCAGGTGTGGTTTTTTCCACAGTTGCTGAACTCTGGATTTGCTGCACATGAGGAAGGAGCTCCAGATCTGTCTAATGTCCAAGAGATAATGCACAACAGCTCTGTGCCTGCATCTCTGGTTGTCTTCATGCCTTCCTCATCTGAAGTCTCTGTGGTGATACTGGGCCTCTTTAAGTCAATTTAAGCTTTGGATCCCATCCAAAGAAAACGAAGTACACTGAAAATGGGAAGTGCAGAAGGCTGCAGGTCACTTACAGGGAGTGGGAAACTGAGTTGATGATAAACAGAGACTGATGTGGCAGAAAGCTTGTCTTGCAGAAGTAACAGAAGTGCACCCACCCACCCTCAGCCTGCAGCACCTTTTGGGAGTGTGTCTGTGTTACGGATCACAGGGCAGTGATCCTTCTTAAATCAGGCAATATGCAGAGAAAGGCCAGGATGGAGCTGTGGTTAAAATTTCATCTTCTTCACCACATGCTGCCAGGCTCACCCACCTTCCAAGTTTTGCTGGACTCTCCTATAGGCAGCTTTACATTCTGTTTTGGAAAACAGTTTTTGTTATTCACAGGAACAGCTGCTGTGCTCTCTGCTTTGGCTGCTGGTGCATCTGTGCTGTTTACTAATGATATGGCTGGCAGCAAACTCAGCCTTTTACTGTGTGGCTTCCTTGGGAGATTTTATCTTGAGGTTGTTTCCCCTTCTTCCTCTGTGGTATTGTCTGAAATTCACAGCTTTCCGGCAGGAGAGCTTTCATGGAATGCCAGCAACCACCAGTGAGTGTGCATTGAACACCCTGAGATCGGACTGTGCTGGTAATTAGCAAGCACATGTCCTTTAATGAGAGGCAGAGTTGATTAAAATCCCTTGGCCACAGACCATGGCCGTGCCCTCGCTGGCACAGTGCATTCCCTCCCTTGCCTGCAGAGTGCTGAGGTGCTGCGTCCACGTGCATCCCTGGACAGGGCTCATCTTGCATGTGTTTACAATGCCAGTTTCACTGGGGAAGGTGGGCAGTCTGGAGCCTCCAGTAACAGCGTTCCTGTCTCTCTTTGACTTGCAGAACAATCAAGTTCTTGGGATCGGGAGCGGATCTACGATTGTACACGCGGTGCAGCGATTAGGTAGGATGCTGCCCTTCCTGTCCCTCCCACAGGAAAAGTCCCCTTTCCCATCTGCCCCAACTGCTGAAAACCACTCTAAATCACCAGTGTGCTGACTTAGAGCTGATGCCCTGGGTCTGTTCACTGGCTGTTGTGTCCTGCTTGAAGGTGAAGGTTAAACCTGGGCATTGGGCTCTAAATTGCCTGAGAGTCCAGAGGAGGTAATGATTTGCCACCTGTTCTCCCCACACAGCCAGGAAAAGTTCTCCACTGGCACCCACCACAAACTGGAGCTGAACTCCTTGGTCTGGTTCCAGCTTTGCCCAGCTCTGCCCAGTGCTGACTTGCTGTGTGGCTCGGGGCCATGCAGCTGCTCTGCTTCCTCTTAACTCGTTTGCCTGTGGCTCATTTCGCTCCCCATATCCACACGATTCACACTGAGGGCCCTGCTGAGGTGTAATGAAAATGAGGAATGTGAAATCCTGCTGCATTTATTTTATTTATGTACCCTGCAGCCAGGTTTACCTGCTTGCTCCAGGTGCAGGGGTTTGCTCAGGGTGTGATTCAGAAAATTTCAGCAAAATATTCAGGTGAGGCAAATGCAGTTTTGTAAAGTGAGTGTGAGGGTAATTATTGTCACGGCTCATTACAGAGGGTGCAGAGGTTTAAAGTTCCTTTGCAGGGCACTCTCAGCCCTAGATCTGCTTGTGGAGGTGCTGAACTTTGGATGTCCTTGGATGCAGAGCAGAGCAGCTGTGGGGGCCATGGGGGTTGGGAGTGCAGGATCAGCTCTGTTTTTCTTAGGGGTCTTGCCTGGATACAGAGGGGGAGCCACAGAATCATTAAGGTTGGAAAACACCTCCAAGACCCTCAAATCCAACATAGCACCACTGTGTTCACCACTGAACCGTACTCCCAAGTGTTAGATCCACACTTCCAGCTATGAAGATTCCACCACTTCCCTGGGCAGCACCGTTCATTGTGTCCCACCTGGGTGGCTCTGCTGTCTGGGAATCCCCTGGTGACCTCCAGCTCCCTTGGGCAGAGCTCTCCTGCAGCCCAGAGCTGAGTTCTGAGCACAGCCCAGCCCTTCATTGTGCAGGGACATAGCAGGGCTGGCGCTGCCCCTTGTCACCCATTTCCCCACTCTGTGTGTGTGATGCACTTCATTGTCTGGGAGCTGCTGTTCAGCCTTCTGGGCTTGGCTCTGAACTGCAACCACTCCCTCCTTGAGCACAGAATCAGTCTCTAAATAAATGGCTATTGTATTTGAAGAGGAGTGGCTGTTCCAGGCTGCAAATTCTGGCTTTTCATGTCTCCTGATTGCTGTAGAACTGGGATGTGGCTTGTAACAACATCCAGCCTCACATATTTCATCAGTTCAATCCTTCCAGCAGCAGCATTACCTTAGAACATGTAGCTTGTGTGCACGAGCTCTTGCTGACTCTTGGGCTGTTGGCTTGTGCCTGGGTCTTGTAATTACTAAAATAACATTTTGTCCATAATGATATCTTAGTAATAGATTTTAGTCATTTGAGGTTAGCCTGGGGAGGAAATATTTCCTTCTATTTAATGGAATACTGTACTTTATTAGTTCTTTCCCTGCTATATATTTAAATGTTCTATAATAAATTAATGTGATGTCCCCAGGGCAACAAGCCAGCAAACCTTTCAGACAGCTGCTGGAGCTCTGTGTTTACATGGAGAGCAGCAAAAACTTGTCTAATGGAGTGAGAGAGGGAATGGGGCCGATTTCCCAGGTGAGGATTTGCTGATGGGGCTCCTCTGCTGCTGGAGACATAAAGGTTAATGGCTCGTGGTAGCCTGGGCTGGGCCAGAGTGAGTGTTTAAACCTTTCTAATTGTTGAAACTGAGCCTCAGCCTATGGAGGGGGGCACCTGTTTGCATTTTGAGCGTGACTGAGTTATTTGCAAGCCAAGCAAGTAATTGCAGTGAATCAGAGGGGTTGCATTGAACTGAGGTTTCTTAAAGTGAAAGTTGCTGCGTTTTTGCCTTGTGCAATGAACAAACCAAGGCTTCTGCTTTTTTCCTGCAGCTGAGCGAGTGAAGGAGGAAAACCTGACAATTGTCTGCATCCCTACATCCTTTCAGGTGAGTGATCTCCTCCTTTGCTTCCTGCCAGTCCAAGCACTGTGCAGGGGCTCTCCCCCAGGCTGTGCGAGGCCACCTTGCCTCTCTCTGGTTCACAGTGGTATGAGTGAACCAAAAGTGAAAGCAGTCGTGGTGCAGCCTACAGAAAGACCTCACAAAGAAGGTGCTGTGTTACCTGACCTGAGCTCAGGGCTGGGAGGTGTGTTTGGAGCCAGGTAAGGCTGGTTGCGTGGCTTCCTCTGGATCCCATCTGCAGGGAAATGCTGCTTAGTGGTGAACCAGACTTGCAGTGCAAAGCTCACTGGAGACACTGTGTCTCCTTTGAGTCTGTATCAGCCCTGACGGCTGTAAAGAATAATAGCAAGCTCTTGTGTTTTTAGCAGGAACTTCAAATGCATCAGCTGGATTTGATAAGAAATTGCAGAAGAGAAATTGGCTTAATCTCTTGGTTTGCTGTGCAGCCTTTGCAGGAATTGGTTCATACCAAGCCAGATGTTGAGAGGGCTGGAGGGAGAACCTGGCTAGGTGGTGGAACACAGATCTGCTGGGGAAGCTTCTGAGCATCTCCCATGCCTTTGGGAGTTTAATCTCTTTGCCTCTGTTCCCTGAGGTGGGAACCTCCTTTTGGGCAGGCAGAGGTGACACGGTGGGGACCACACAAGGGGTCTTCAAGGCTGGGTGGCAATACCCCAGTCAAGGAATTGGGCATGTGTCCTTCTCATGGTCCTGCTGTGGGCCTGGGGACTGTACTTTTGTCACAACCTTGTTGCTGTGAGGGCAGTCAGGCAGTGTGGCAGAGCCTGTCCTGTGAGGTTTTCAGGGATTGAGTGGGTACAGCCCTAAGCAACTGAGCTGACCCTGCTTTGACCTGGAGGTTGGATAGAGACCTGAATTACCCTAAAATCTTGGGAAAACCTAACATCCTCTTACCCTGGAGTTGTTTAGGTGTGGGGGTGAGAGTGCTCTCTCTTCCCAGCTGTTGCAAACAAGTGGGGTATAATGAAAGGTGCTGCAAAGGCCAGAAAGTGAAAAAAAATTAAAATTAACCTGTATCAGTACTTCTGTTGCTTATGTAGACTGTGGTGAGAGTCTGTCTTTGATCTGTCTCAAATGATTCACACCCTGAAATGCCATGTCCCCTTTGAATCTAGGAGAAGTACTCTGAGTCATTAGTTCTTAAAGAATATATTGATGAAGCTCTTGTAGTGAGCATGGGCTGGAGGCTGTCCTGCAGTGAAAGGTCATTTAACACAGAGTTTCTTACCAGTAAAACAAAAAAAAGTTGCTGTTAAAGGGAAGAGAGGGATTGTACACCTGCAGGAGCTAAAATTCCCAACATGAGGCTGCCTTGCAGTCCTTTAGATCTCAACCAATTCTGAGTGGAGCATTCCCAGGTCAGCAAAACAGCATTTTATTTTCACTATGTACAGGTGTAGATGGCTGCCTGAGGTCACTGGCAAGGAAGAGTTGGTTTCAGTGAGCTTTTATATCCTCCCTTCCCTGTTGTCAGGTCATTAATCCAGCAGCATCAGTAAAGCTAGAGCAGGGTAAGTATCTGTGCCCTGGTTGTGTTGTCTCTTCTCACTGGGATGTGTGCTGAGAGCACGGATGGGACTGCTCCTGTGCAGGGCTCTGCAGTTTCCACCACTTTGCCCTCAGTTATGGGAGCTCTGCTTTTGGTTCCCACTGCTCCCACTGCCTTGCAAGCAGAGCCTGGAGACAGCCAAGCCACCTTGCTGCCACACTGCTGACTCCAAGCCTGATCAGGGTCTGGCCTGCATGTGCAGCACAGTGTTTTTCAATGCTTTCAATTCCCAGATCCCTGAAATCTCCTTTTGTGGACACCATGAATGCCAACACACTGATTTTTATTCCTTTTGTTTTGTGAGTCCTTAGGGACCCACAGCCCATGGGTGTTAAAAATGCATGCTATGAAATGCCATGAAAAGCTATTCAAATCATATCTTATTGCCAAGAGTGCCACCTGCTAATTCTGATGTTTCTGGGATGCCAGTACCTGTGACTGATGCACTTCGCTAGTGTTAGTGGGTAGAATTCAGGGGAATCATCTGATGCAGGCTACTGGTGTTTCTTGGTCTAGCTGCAGCACAATATCAAGTTTAGATTTGGGCAGAGTCTGTGCCAGGAGGGAAACTCACTCAGATGGTGATTTGTAACATAGAAAATTCAGCCAGTTAGAGATTCTGCTGATGACACCAAGTTGGGTGGGAGTGTTGATCTGCTGGAGGGCTCTGCAGGGATCTGGACAGATGGATGGATGGATGGATGGATGGACGGACGGACCAAGGCCAGTGGTCTGAGGTTCAACAAGGCCAGGTGCTGGGTCTGCACTTTGGCCACAACAAGCTCCTGCAGAACTCCAGGCTGTGGGCAGAGTGGCTGGAAAGCAGCTCAGCAGAAAAGGCCCTGGGGGTGCTGGTGACAGTGAATGAACATGAACCAAGATGTGCCCAGGTGGCCAAGCAAGCACCTGGCCTGTGGCAGCAGTGGTGTGGCAGCAGGACCAGGGCAGGGATTGTCACTCTGTGCTGGGCACTGGCAAGGCCACACCTTGAATCCTGTGTTCAGTTTTGTCCCTCATGACAAGAAAGTCACTGAGGGGCTGGAATGAGTCCAGAGAAAGGAGTGGAGCTGGAGAAGGGTCTGGATCACAGGTGGGATGAGGAGCAGCTGAGGGGGCTGGAGAAAAGGAATCTCAGGGGGACCTTCTCATTCTCCACAACTCCCTGACAGGAGGGGGCAGCCACGTCGGGGTTGGTTTCTTCTCCCAAGTAACAAATACCAGGACAGGAGGAAATGGCCCCAAGTTGTGCCAGGAGAGGTTTAGATTGGATAGTAGGGAAAATTCCTTCACTGAGAAGGTGATCAAGCACTGACCAGGCTGTCCAGGGTAGTGGTGGAGTCACCGTCCCTGGAGGGATGTAAAAGCCTCGTGGATGTGGCACTTGGGGACATGGTTTAGAGGTGGCCTGGGCAGTTAAGGATTGGACTTGATGTCAGTAAAGCTGCCTAAGCAATTCTGTGATTCCGTGTTTGAGGGACTGAGCCAAGGGCAGCTCTGAGTTGTGTTGTGTTGCCTCTAGAGGGAAACAGCCTCTGCAGGAACTGTAGATCAGAGCCTCCAAAGCAGCTGTTGCAGCAGCTTCCCACACTTTTCCCACGAGTTGTGCATTTGTTATTTACTTTTTAGCTTATTTCCAATATGAAAAATATTTCCTCTGTTAGTTCCACATTGCTGTGGTGTAAAAGTTTTTTTTTTGGTCCCATTTTTTAGCTGAAGGAGATAAGAAGGGCTGGATGGGTGGGAGGGAGAATGACGTCCAAGCTGAAACAACATAGGATTTAAAAATTCTGTGTCTGTTTTAGTGCTTAGATACAAATGATTCCCACCAAGCTGATGAGGTCTACTGCTGTTTAGTATGGAGAGACCCAAACCTGTGAGTCCTGTTGCACTACCTGAGCATTTTAATTCAAATCAGCAGCAGGATTTTCTTTTGATTAAACTGCTCTGGTCTGGAAACATCATTTTCTCCTTGCTATGTGTTCCTGCTGCAGCCTCTCCACGAGCTCAGAGGGGAGCAGTGGAGCTCTCTCAGGGAGGCTCCATGCTTGCTGCAGCCAGGGAATGACACCAAGAGTCTCTTTTCCTTTCCTGCCACTGGTAAATTATGTTTATTGTCTTCTTGGTGCACAGGCTCGTCAGCTGATCCTGCAGAATGGGTTAACACTGAGTGACTTGGACCGAAATCCAGAGGTGAGTGGGACCATGGAGATGAGACCCCATCTGGCCTTCTTCTCACCTGGTCCTTCAGAAAGCATCCAGGCTCCTCAGTCCTCCCCTGGGACTGAGTTTGGGCAGCCACACTGCAGAACATGTGTGAGAACTCGAGTTGGGGCAACAGGAAATGACCTCAAGTTGTGCCACAAGAGGTTCATATTAGGAATATTAGGATATTATGAAAAATTTCTTCACTGAAAGGATGGTTAAGCACTGGAGCAGGCTGCCCAGGGCAGTGGTGCAATCAGCATTTATGGAAGTGTTTAAAAAACATGCAGATGTGATGCTTAGGGACATGGTTTAGTGAGGACCTGGCAGGGTTTGTTGAATTGTTGGACTCAATGATCTCAGAGGTCTTTCCTAACCTTAATGATTGTATGATTTTAACAGGTTTAGTTTGTTTTCCTCCCAAGTTCTGTCTTAGTTCTTGTCCCTTTAGGTGGCAGGAAGGCTGCTGGGTTGTGTTGCCTCCAGGTGCTTGGCATCTCTTCCAAGATGAGGCTTCAGACAGGGATATTGCTGAACTGTCAAAGATTTTCCCTGGGAAAATCTTGCACGCTGGTCTTGAACAACACCAGAGGCGAAAGAGATGTGCCTTGCAGGCCAGCTCTTGGTTTGGGTTTCTTTTCCTCTCACATGCCTGTGGTTTTTAGAGGGGTTTGGGTGGTCTCAGGGTATCCTCAGGGTATCAGACACTTGTCTCTGGTCAGGCTGGCACCAAGGTGGTCCCAGCTCTGACATTTGGGATGCTCCACCCTGGAGCTGCAACAGGAGCAGGACCTGGATGCTGCACAGGGGGAGTTTCCACATCAATTTTCTCCTCTTCCCACAGCTTGATGTTGCCATTGATGGAGCAGATGAGGTGGACTGTGACCTCAACCTTATCAAAGGTGGCGGGTGAGCCTTGCTCTCTGTCTGTCTGTCTGTCCCAGTGCTGGTGGGGAGGGCTCTGAGCATCCCTGTGGGGCTGTGGGTGTCTCTGGGGGGCTGGAGAGGATCTTGTGCAGGGCTGTGTGTGCACCCACAGTGAGAAATGGCTCCTGGCCCAGGCTGCCAGGGAGAAGGGGCACAGAGGGAGGGGTGGGGAGAAGGAGGATGAAGTGTGGGGCAAAGCCAGCACCAAAAAGAGCAAGAACACCTTGGAGGGGACTGGGCTTCAAGGCCATTAGGCACAGTGAGGAGCAGTCTGATGTTTTCTGGTTTTGTTTTTATTTTTTCCCCCTTGCAGTGGCTGCTTGACACAGGAGAAGATAGTTGCAGGATTTGCAAAGTGCTTCATTGTTATTGCTGATTACAGGTGAAGATATTACTGTTCATAATACCTTTCTCCTCCATGGGAGGTTTCAGATGGTGCTGTGTGAGGCCATTATTGTCATTCCAATGGTTACAGGAGAGCGGGAATGGGTGGAAATGAGCCTGGCTCCCAGTATTTCAGCAATTCAATTTATCTTTTATTCTTAATTTTCAACACAGCAGGCCTGCTTGGGAGTCAGCAGAGCTTGTGGGGAAGTGGCAGTTCTGCTCTCTGAGCTCAGTGATTGTCAGCATGGGATAAATTTTCCAGCCATGGGGCTGTGGAAAAAACAACTACTGCTTGTCCAAAACGTGTCAAAACAGTGCTTGTGAATGGATAGAGCATCGTGCATGAAACTAGCTCTTGCTGCACCAGAGCACACATGGCACACACGGCTGACCCTGTGTGCTCCTGAGCCTTGTGCCTGAAGGGTTTGCAAAGGGGCTGGGGTGATGTTAATGTCAGCAGTGTGATGTCCAACACTAATCCCACCTCAAACTGTGCCCTCAGGAAAAAATCTGACAGGCTTGGGGAGCAGTGGAAGAAGGGAGTTCCGATTGAGGTCATCCCCATGGCTTACGTCCCTGTCTCCAGAGCCCTGACCAAAAAGCTCGGCGGTGTCGTGGAGCTGCGGATGGCTGTGAACAAAGCAGTGAGTGTCCCTGGCAGCCCTGCTTGCCCTGAGGAACCACCTGAACGTGGGCAGAGGGAGGACCAGGGGTCTGGCCCTTCATCTGGTGAAATCTGGGCTTTCAGTCCCACAGATGACATCTTGTGTAATTCCTCCTTACTGTACCTTGGTGACTGAATTGTGAATTTAGGTGTTGAAAGCCTCTCTATGACTCCTAAAGCAGCGTCCCAGAGCAGGGAGCAGAGGGATTGCAGCCGGGGTCTGGCCTGCTGCTCTGGGGTGTTGGGGGGCTGCAGGGCAGTGTGAGCTGCCAAAGAGGGTCCCAAGTTGGGGGTGATGGTTTCACTGACAGGTTTATTGTGGGGATGGCCCAATTTGCTCGAATGATGACTCTAAACCACTGCGGTGAGGACAGCTGGTCCCAGTGAGGGCTGTGACAATCCCTGGCTGGGATCAGGAGACACAGGGCTCATGCCATGACAACTGGGTTTGCTTCCAGGGCCCTGTGGTGACAGACAATGGGAACTTCATCCTGGACTGGAAATTTGACAAGATCCACGAGTGGCATGAAGTGAACACCACTATAAAAATGATACCAGGTGATGTCTGTGATTTTTTTAAAAAACAAAAATCTGGCTGAGGCTTGGTGTGTGATAAGTAACCTGGACTGTGACAGCTCTCTCCTGGATATGAGGAAATGCGTGTGTATATTTGCTGTCCTCCTGCAGATCCCTGCATTTGTCTCTACTCAAGACAGCAGTCAGCTCAATTGGTTCAATTGTGCCCATGTGGCTTTTCCATGAAAACCTGGAGTGATGCTGGTTGATGTTGACACTGTTTCCCATTAGGCACAACAGTCCTGTCCTCTACCTTACCCTCCTTGTGTCCATTTAGAGAGGGACTTTTAGTGGAAACACCTGTGCACTCTGGAGGGAGGGTTTGCACTGTGCTATGCTATTTTCCAGGAGCTGCTTACAGCTCTGCGTCCCACTCCCACTGGGAAGCCCTCCCTGCTGGCCTTGCTGTGAGAATAAAGTGGGCTTGAGCAGCAGTGGCTGAGTGCTCTGTTTGCAAACAAAGCAACCTCTTTGCAAGGACTCCTGCCTTGCATGAGACCTGCTGCCCAGGCAGGAGCTGCCTCTGGACCATCCAGGTCTGCCCAGGGGCACAGGCACACAGCATCTGGATGTCTTTCTGATTATCTTGGCAAAGCCTGTCCCTGAAGTCCTGCCTTCACTGACTGCTCATGTGTTGCCAGAACATGCAGGAACAGGTTGGAATGTTGTTGCACAATCACCAGCATCCCCACAGAGCAGCCATACATTGTTCTGGCTGAAACAGCAGACCAGGCAGAGGCTGTAGGTGTAGGCTGGGTGAAGAGTGACCAGTAGCTTCTAATTGTTTCTGGTCAGGGGTTTTGCACAGAATTGTTGGGGTTGGAAGGGATCTCTGGTGACCACTGCTGGTCTGGGCTGCCCCTGCTGCAGTGCTCCATCATATCCTGGTCCCATTGCTGCCCATGGCTGTACAAATCTCTGTATCATTAGAGCTGTGTCTGTGCAAGAGGCAGACAGTGCCTGGTTGCTCTGCACAGCAGGAACTTCTTCCCTGCATTTCTTTTTGGCTAAGAAAGGAGTAGTAAATAATGGGAACTGTTCCATCCTGTGGGTGTTGTCTCAGCACTGTTTTCTGCTTAGAAATGGGCCTGCTAAGGGAAGAAGAGCTTCTTCCCTACCCAGAAGTGGACGAGCCTAAATGTGTCAAAAACCTAAATGCAGTGCTGGTAGAAGGGTTTTGGCCACCTTGTGTTTGTGGTAGCCCTTGTCCTCTATTTCTGTCCACCTTTCTGGCCTCTGGCTGTGTTTCAGTGATCACTGTGAAATTAGGAGCACCCCATAATTAAATGCAATCAAAAGCACATTTGCAAATGGGCTACAAATTGCAGAGGTATCACTAGACCTGCCAAGTCTTAATTTGAACAAGTGTTAGGCAGGTGATCTCTTACAGGATAGTCTTTCAGGAGAGTTTAAAGGCAAAGGGGTGATCCCCAGTCCTGTGGGTGTGTGTAGCTTCCTCTTACTCCCACGGGTCATCAAATGGCAGAAAATGCTTTTCTTGTGATTGTGCTGGTGCAGCAGTGATGGCTGGGGCAGCATGAATGTCAGGGAGTTGTTTGGGAGTTGTTTCTCAGTCTCTGAAGAGTTTTTGCTGGGAGTGGCCTCATGGAAAAGACTTCCCAGAAGCTCCCTGTGTGCCTGATATAGAAGTTGGACACTTCTCCAAACCTCTGATGGAGGCACTGGTGCTTTTTAACAAGCAAAACCACAGGCAGAGCAGAGGACACGAGTTGCACTCAACTTTGCTATGACACCTTGTGCCTGGAGTGGGTCACACCCCGAGCAGATGACCTGAAGTGTGGCCAGAGCAGTTTCTCTACAGCCCTTTTACTGTCAGACTGTGCTCTGAGGAGGCAAGGAAGAAGAGGAGGTTTTTTGCATAGGATAAAGAGGAGAATTTGGGGGAAAAAAGAGGAAAACGCAAGGAATGAGATATGGGGGAGGTTCAGGAGGAGGCTACAAATCACCAGCAAATTGGAGAATTCTGGGGAGAGGTAAAGGCATGGTAAAGTATTGTCCACTGAGGGAGGTAGCGGGGGAAACTGCTTCACATGGACTAACAAGACATGGAGTTTTTAGGGGATCTCCAAAGTGTAATTCCAGGCAGGGGCTTGGCACAAGGTGGGATTGACAGGGAATTCAGGATAGATGGACAAGGTGGGTGTGAGGGTATGATCTGAACTAAACCATTACCTTGGGCAGAACACAGCATTAACCAGAAGCACCCCGCAGGACAGGAGCACAGGGTGCTAACAGCCACCTCTCGTTGTGCAGGCGTGGTGGAGACGGGGCTGTTCATCGACATGGCCCAGGTGGTGTACTTTGGGATGGAGGACGGCTCTGTCAGCGTCAGGGAGAAGCAGCCCTGCTGACAGGACCCAGTGCTGGGACAGTGCCAACCACGACGTTTTGCCTTAAGGAGCAGCGGCTGTCGCAGGAGACCCGCGGGAAAGCCCATCGGAATCTGCTGACGTGATACTGAATGTTTTTTTTTAAAAAAAACAAAAAAACCCCAACAAATGAACAAACAAACAAAAGAACAGATTCTATTTATATATATATATATATATTTTTACTTTACAGGAATGTCGTCTTTTTTTAATGAGTCGTTTCAAGGAATTGCTTTAACATTTTTATTTTCTTTTCTAAGAAATACTTACCAAAAACATTACTCCCTGGTTTTGTGTTTGGAGGTTGGTTTTCTTTTTTCTTTTTTTCCCAAGAGAACTTGAAGCCTTCTGGTTGCTCATAGTGCTTAATGATGGAGGTCAGAAATACAATCCTAATGCATCGTTCCTAACTATCCTGGCTGGGACGGTGATGTATGTAACAAGAGCACATCCAGTTGGGACCTGATGATGCCTTATTTGGAACCTTTTTGGTTCAGTATTTTATGCCTTTTATTTTTCTATACCACTGTTTTTTAATAGTTCAGGATGTCTCGTTGTCCTCTGTGCACATGACAATTCTCTGAGCCTAGGGTGGTCTCTACATCCCCCTCTCTGGGACATTAATAAGAGCCTTTTCTGGGCTTCTGTATGGAGGAGACATTCATCCTTTGAGCCAAACTCTGCTCTCATTTAATTCAGTACCTCTGATTAAGGTCTGTCCTGTAGCTGGAGATGTTTGGGACTTCGTCCTTGTAGACCAAGAGCAGAACTGGGTGCTTGATGAAGTTTACAGGAGCATATTTTAGCAGCTTAGGGCAGTGTGAAATAGTGTTCAGTGGCAAATGATTTGGTTTGGAATGAAAGTTGATGATCACCCCTCGTAGCTGGTTGATTTTTTGAAGGATAAAGCAGAACGCACAGGAAAAGTCTTCCTGCCTGAATTTTCTATGTGTAGCAGGAGAGCGACACTCATTCAGTATCTCATTTTTGGTGTGTAGGTGCTTTGCATGGTTCTGATGTCGAAATGCAAGCCCTCTCTTTGTGTTTTAGACACTGAAATAAAGAGCTGTTATACCAGACTTGGTGGTAATTTTGTTCTCAAAGTAATTTCTTTTGTGGAAAATGGGGCAGATTATGATCCGACCAACTTCTGATAACTTCCCCCTTGCAAGAATCCCTCACCTTGGCCAAATCCACCCTTCTGCATTTGATTTCTTTTTGCTTAAGGTAAATGAATTCTTTAAAATGAACCAAGTTATGTGGTCAACACTTGTTACCTGCAGTACTTTCCTCAACAGACAATGTCTTCAATTTGCACATCTAAAACCTGTGCATCTAAACCCAGCTCTTGTACTGAGCAAACCGCCAGCAGCTTGCTGGAAACACTAGGATTTCTTTTCCCACAAGCCTGGTGCTGCAGAAGCCATTTGCAAAGCCCTGGCTGTGGCTAGGGGCTGTTTTCAGATGCTCTTGGGGTCCTAATGTAATCCTGGATAAACAGAGAGCAATCGAGCACAGCTTTGTGCCCAAGTGCCTTCTCACTCAGCGTGCTGCTGGAAATGAGATTAGCAGGAGTGAATGCTGCTGTTGACTCTTCTATGTCTGAAATCAAACAGCTCCTTCTCAAAAAGCCAATAAACCCATTACTGCACCATTACTTTCTGGCCCTGGACCAGCTGTGATCTCACTCAGCTTTGTGCTTAGCAGGGGCTCCTTAGCCTGAAGATGGGCAGCTCTGATTGCTGAGCTGCTCCTGAGCTGGGGTGGATCCTGTGGGGCTTTTGCAGCAGATCCCCCTGCTGGGCTGGGACTGTGAGTGGGTCTTGGGCTGTGGGTTATGGGCATGGTGTGCACTGTACCACACAGTTGGAATTAAAATGTCTGTGGAATTAAAATTGCTGGAGAAAATTTAGTGTTGGAATCCTTGTGCAAGCTCCCCCAGCTCACACTTGCGGTGAGTAGATGGGGTTTGACTTAAGGAATGGTCATGTCCTTTCCCTTGGAGGCTGCCAGGCTCCCTCATCTGTTGTAACCACCCTCATCTTCATCTGCCAGCACATTCAGGTGTGGTGCAGGGAGTCCATCCCCTCCTGGGGTGGCTCTGTGCCCTGGCTCTGCCCTGTCACCAGCACGGCCCACTTACACTGATTGCTCAGCTGCCTTGCCACAAGCATGTTTGAGGAAAGTGAAGTGTACAGGCAGCAGAGGTATTTCGAGTCCCTGGCCCTTGCTTTTCTAGGCTATCACCATTATTACAGATGTTTTTGGAGAGGTAACAGTTTATAGGTGAGCATGCTGTGGTAGAACTCCAGCTGAGAGCAGGCACTGCAGCTCTCTGTCACTTCTTTGGATAGAAATAGTGCAGCTGCTCGTGAGAGCTCCTGAGCTGAGTTTGTTGAATTTGATTTCACCACCTTGGCTGGTTTCACTGTGGCATTTGCTCCGAGCTTTGATTTTTCAAGGTGCTTTTCAATGGAGCCTTCAGAAGCCTTTAGAAATGGGCTGCCACTTCTGTCCCACCTTGCTCCCTTGCACCCTGGGATGAAAAGCAGGGATATATTTTTAGATGGCATTGGGAAAAAAATGCCTTCAAAAGCAGGTGGAAGGAGGTGTCATTTACACCCAAGGCAGGCTGGTTGTGGCTATTTGGGGAGCATTCCTGCAGTGGTTTCTGTTACCTGATGTGATCCAGCCCTGCCCCCTGTTGCCTTTTGGGTTGTGTGTGGTGGGTAATGCACGGAGATCCACCATTAGCACTGAATTATGGATGAACTTGGCCCTGGAGGAAACAAACGTTTCAAGGAAGAGCAACAGCAGCACTAAAATTAATGAGCAACAGAGGTAATGAAACACTAATCCCATTCAGGAGGGAAAAAAAAAAGGAATATAAGTATAATAAGAGAGTGCATCAGATCCAATTTAATTAACCTGTGGTTAATTTGTTAAATAATTAAGATAAATTAATTAAACTAACTAGAAAGAAATGACGTTTTGTTAAACCAACTCACCTTGTTCCATATTATATAGAAAGTATTACTATCTGTCAAGTTATTATAGTCAGTGTAGGGTTTATGATCTGACATAATTACTGATCTGAGAAATGTGACATAAAAAGAGGTGAAAATAATTAAGCAGGCAGGATAGAGGATATGTGCTTTGGGTATTAAACCAAACAATTACAGCTAAAGTGATGAGGAGAAAATCAGCATAGCATAACCAGTGATAAAATATAGCTGTGAGGAATATTAGTAAGCTGTAACATGTATTAATATCTTTTAAACATAAAGCCAGATCCATTTTTTAATGGTGTGAATTTAACAAAAAAATGTGTAATGACACTGTGGTCCAGCTGCACCAGGAAGGGAGGAGGAAAAGGAAAGATGTTCTCATTTTTAAAGTGATTTTTCAAACTTATAACGCCATTTGAATCCTCAAAAATGTCTTTGCAGCTTTATTTCATTCAGTACATCAGCAGAAAGGTGATGCATTTCAGATTAAAGATGAACTTGAAGACCTAAAACTGCCAGGTTTTTGTACTGAAAACTTGTCAAGGTTCATTCATTTCCCCTTCCAGTAACTTTAATGGGAGTTTTATTATCCCTGTAACTCCAGAACCTTGGTAGCTGGGACCAGGAGGTTTTTTTTTTTCAGAGCATGAGACTTTTCTGTGTGTACTTTTACACCTACCAACACAAATACCTCTTACGCTTCCATAATCACACTTCTAGCCTTGTGAAAATCATGTCAGATTATCAACATTGAATGTAGCGAGCAAAATAGCAAAGGATCAATCACTTGGTTTGACTACAAAAATTACATAAACCATCACTTGGTTTGACTACGAAAATTACATAAACCATTTTTTTACTGGAAACAGAAGACTTTGTACAAGAATGTCTGAGTGAAAGATAAAACCATCAATCATGTTGGAAAGCAAAATGCTTTTGATGATTTATGTTGTTTCTGGAAGTCAGTAACAGAAGGATAAAATTCAGCAGAAAAAAGAAAAGTGATTATTAAGCCAAACACCTCAGATCTGCAAACCTCCTGACACTTCAATATCCAAGTTCACTTGGGGATGTTGAGCTAGAAATATTCTTCATGACACTAAATTCAAAGTTCGTCTCATGCTGTATTGTTAAAAACATGTGCACATGAATTTGATAATGCAAAAAAACCCCACAGAAGCTGGAGTGCCTGCTAACTGGAATGGTCTTTTTTATCGTGCACCAAACTGAATTCCTTTGTGGTGATCTTCCAGTGCAGGATTAATTAAAGAAAATACTACATCAAGTATCCTTTCTACTTATAAATGTCTCACAGGTTTATGTAATCTCCTAGTGAAGCTATTACTAGAATGCCTTATAGATCAAAATCTCTAATTAAACATTAATTCCCTTAAAACATTTTCAAAGCCTTAATTTCAGTAACTCACAAGTTTTATTTGCCTGCCACAGCACGCTGTCTTCTTGTAATCAGTATTTAATAACCTGTACAGTTTAATCCCAGTGTAATGTATTTGGCAATGACAAATGAAATTGAAAAACCCCGCTGTAAATCTAGATGGTACACCGGGATGCTCTTCTTACTATCTCAATTTATTACTGGGGAAAAAAAAGACAGTCCTGCCTTCCTCTAACCCTTAAATGAGTATTTTTTTGAAGAGGAGATTATAATTCTTTCCTTCACTTTTATATGTAATTTAATGAGGGCTGGACCAGATCAGCGAGGAGTCAAATCCAACAGCCCATAAGTAATGTACCAAAATCTTGTCTAATTGAAGAGCAAGCAGATGATCACAGTTTCTACTGAGAAGGTTTTCAGGGTATGATCCACTGCAAATGAGCACCTTGGGAAAACTCAGCCTCCTTGCCACAGACCACCACATTTTTGACAGGGTACTGTGGTTTATCATTTATGAAATGTTTCTTTCATCCTTATTTGAGAGCTCAAGCAGCACGTGCTGACCCTGGCTGGGGCTTTGGGGGCTGCACTGAGTGTTTTTGCTCAGACTCTATGTTTTTCTGTGGGTTTGCTGCCCTGGCTACCAACAGCCTTTTCCAGCAGCCCAAGGCCATTACTGCTCCCCCACTGGACCCCTGGAAGCTGCTCAAGGAGTTGCTTTGCTGTAATTCTTATCTCTGATGCCACAAATGCCTAGTGGGCTTCATTTCCAGTTCCTGGGATGCTCTGCCTCACCAACGCTGTTGCCTCAGCACCAAGGCTGGCCAAGAGCTTTTTGTCACTTTTAAAGCAAGTCAGCAAGAATCTTTTAGCAGATTGAACATCCTCAGCTGTAGAATCATCAGAAAAATCTTCTCTGCTCACTGGATTGTACAGCTGGAGGTTCTGCCACATGTGACAGTCACAATCACATCAAAACATTACACAGAGGTTCGGTATCATTTAATCCATCCTGCCTGGGTAATTTCTTGGCTTTTCTGTTTTTCAACTAAATCAACTTTGGGTCATGTTTAAAAGATAAAAAAGGCAGGTTGGTTTTTTTCCCCCTGAAAATCAGATGGAACTGCTTTCAGGCTCCCAGGCAGGCAGGCACAGTTCCATGTTCACTCTCCACAGATGAGCTTGGCCTGTGTTGAGTTGTTATCTCATCTGGTTACTTAGACCAAATTTTTTTTCCTCAAGTAAATCTAATACCTGACCCTTAAAAATCATGGACGTCCTACAGACAGGGAACTGAAAGTAAAGTTGATTACATCTCCTATAAGCCAGCTCAGCAGGGAATATTTCATCCAAACGCCTTCATCTCAAAGTGACGTTTCCTCACCTCAAGTGCCCAGATCTCTGGACACCAGTCAGAAGATATTGCTCATTGGCATCATGGGACCTAGCCAGGAGTTTTTGGGAGTTATTGGTATATTGGATTTATTCTTTATGGACCTTCAGGACACTGCCAACCCAACCAGCCTTGTCCTCGTGCGGCAATTCCACTGGCCAGGTGTTAACTGGGAAAAAACAGGTCCAGGAGGCTCTCAAGACACCTGGATGACAACTTCAAATCAGAGGGCCTTGGGGAGCTAATGTGGAGAGGTGCTCTCTGTGCTTTGCTGCTTGTTCCCAGAGAGGCTGTGGTGGGTGAGGTGGTGATTGGTGGCTGTCTTGGCCACCACAACCATGAAACCACTGATTTTCAGTGCTGCTGGAACCCATGTGGACGCTGTGGTGGCTCACTCAGCACTGCTGGCAAATCAGCATCTTTTATTGGCGTGTCCTCCTGCAGGAAAGGTGTTGGTTCCTTTGAGGGTCTGTGCAGTAACAAGAGGGAATGATGATTCTCCAGAGCTCTTTGCAAATATAAAAACATTTATTGACACCTGAACTGCCCCAAGTGATTTGAATTAGTCTGGCAGCTAATCATCCAGTACCTCCAAGCAGGAGCACCAGAGCAGGGTGCAGAGGGCCCGCAGAGCCCGCCGGGGGCTGTAGGGCTGTCTGTGGACACTCTGCGGGCCACCGAGGCTCTGGGCTGCCAGCTGGGTCCGTGAGGAACAGGAGGAGCAGGAGCTGTCTGGGACCGGGCTCTGTGCCCCTGCTTCTGCCACCTCCTCGTCAGAGGCAGGAGGAGTCGCCGCCTTTGCCTGCTCCTGGAGGGGATGCTGCAAGAGCTCCGGGTACTTGGGGTTCACCCAGATAGTCCGGATTGTGATGCGTCTCCAGTTTTCATGCAGGGATGTTCTGTCGCTGATGCTGTCCTCTGGGCACAGCTTCAGGCTTCTGCTGACGTGCCCTTGGGAAAGCTCTTGCTCTGTGTGGTTTTTCCTTCGGCAGGGCTCAAAGCGATGGCCCGCTGCCCTCCTTTCCTCCTCGCAGGGCCAGGCCTGCGCCCTGGGCTCTGGCAGCACTGCCCACTGCCTGCGGAGCGTCGGGGATGTGCCCTGGGCACATGAGGGGCCCGGAGCAGAGCAGGGGCTCTGCAGGGGTGGGACGGGGCTCTGTGCCCCTGCTGAGGGCACCTGCTCGCCCAGGGCTGCTGCCTGCTCTGCCTCTCGTGCCTCCTCTGGGCAGTGCTTCTCCTGTGGCTCCCTGTGCTCCACCAGCCGCCGCTTCAAGTCCATCTGTGGGACAGAGGAGGCGTGGGGTGGAGGGGGCTGTCTTGGCACGGCCTTGTCCCATCACCAGCCTCTCTTTCCTGCCCCATTGCTCATCCTTTGCCTCTTCAGGCTCGGCAGCCCCTGGGTGGGCAAGGATTTGGGATTCACCTTGTCCCTGTTGGGTGTCTCTGTCATGCTTTCCTGCAGAAGTTCTCAGGCAGCTGCTGCCTCCTGAGAAAGGCTCTCTTGGGGGGCACTCGGCCTCTGTGCCTCAAAAACTCCTGAGGTCACAGTGGCCTCTGGGCACAGCATGGCCCCTATGTCACAAAAAGCCTCTGTCACAAAGGGACACCTGCAGCACCCGTGGAACCATCTGGAACTGATTGTGCCCAGCACAGGACAGCCCCTGCTGTCCCCTCTGAGCCCCCAGTGTCTGATCCCATCCCTCCCACACTGAGATCCTCACTCCAGACTTCTGCATCAGGATTGATTGGCCTTGGGCCTTTATTTCCCTCCAAGGCTTGATGGAGGCATCTCACATAGGCGAGATCATTTTAAACAAGTTGTTCTGGGTTTTAACTCAGCACTTACAACCAGCTGCCGAGAGCAGTGCAGTCACTAAGTGCCTAATGAGAGCTCTTGAAGCTTTTATCCAGTTTGGGAACATTCTGGTTATAAAGGAGAAAACAAGCTTCGTTTGGTCAATGAATGCTTAGAAAACTCAAACATTTCTCGATTAAATAATACCCAAAGTTCCAAACTGAATATTCAGTTTGGAAAAAGAGCCTGATGCCTTCTTAGTCTTCATTTGACTAATTTAAGAGAAACAGATAAGGTAAAATCAGTGTGAGACAGAGAATCCACATGTTGCTGTAGTACATGGCTGCCCTCCCCAAGAAAAATTCAGTGGAGAAATTAATGCCCTGAGGCCTGTATTTATTGCTTAAGGAGTGAGGTGTTTCAGGGATATCATTATTTACAGGATCAATATTGCTATTTAGCCAGATGACTGGCCAAACACAGATAAAAATTGTCTGCTATAATTAATTTATTTGTCTATTGATCCATCTCTGCAGCTATTTTGCTGATCAAACAGATGGACAGAGTGGGACCAGGAACAACTTACTCCCAGTTTTCCCACATCACTAGTAGGATTTATCTCACAAAACCTCTCACTCAAAAGCTACACAAGCTTGGAGAAACCTGGAGCCCTATGGAAAGAGCCAAATGGATTCACCCCATCTGTTTTAGGTAGGACCCTTCACCTCCTGGGAGTGCCCATCCCAGACAAAGAGCCACATCCCCTCCTACCTACAGGTCTCTCAACACCAAAGAACTATAACAGCACTTCAGGAAAGTGTTGCATTGCTTAGAGCAGAAAATGTGATTCTAGGAGGGATGTGTAGAAGTGGAAAGGATGGCAACCAGATTTTCCTAAATTCAGAACATTCAATGAGGATGCAGAGAGATTTTTTCAGATCTACTCAAGTATACAGAGTACCTCATTTGGCCCAAGCTGTTGTTTACTTGCTAGGAAAATGTGATCTAGTAAAAGGCTTCCACTGATCAGAGGGTGACAACCCACAGTGAGGACTCCACACCAACAGGAACAGCCCCAGTGAAGGGGGTGGAGCTGATGAGCCAGAAATCACTGTCAGCTGCAGATAGATTTGCAGATGGAGAGGAAAGATGTTTTGAAAGACTGAGTGAAATGCAGTTTTAAAAATCAAGGTTTTTCACAGAAAGATCCCTGATGGGACACACTCGCTTATTCTATGCAGAGGTATGATCAGGGCGAGGATATGGAGATTTATATGCTGAAAAATTCCATGGAACCTGTGTGGGAGCAGGGTATGCTTTCTGGGAACCAGCCAGGTCACTGCAGAAACACCACAGGTGATTTCTGGAGAGTGAGACGAAGCCAACCCACTCAAATTTGTGTTGTTTACCTCCCCATCACAGGGATGGTGACAATGGCTGTGCTGGGGATGGGGCTGCTTGCCAGGCAGCCAGTCACCCCCTAAATCCAGTATCAGCCCTGTCATTGCCTTCATCACCCACAAAGGTCGGATTTAATGCACTCAGGTGCCAGGCTGCTAAAGAGAATTTCTGGGTTGTGACCAAACCTGACGAGCCATGGAGCTGTTTGTTTTGCAATACAATTCCAAGAAGACAAAAGAGATGAGGGCTCTCAGTTTCCACCTGGCAATAGTAGTTGTCATCCCTGCTGATAAACAGATGGTTTGAAACCATCCTGTTTTTCTGGAAACAGGCAAGGCCTCTCCAGACTAACACATGTAATGCTTGGGGAGGTCAGTCCAAACAGCCAAGGCAAAACACACAAGGCACCTTTGGTGTCTTGAGAATGATCACCTGGGGCATCTCTGATAAAGCTCCAAGTCCTGAGGATGGGCTGGTCAAATTGGCAGAGCTTGGGAAGTTCACCAAAGGGAAGAAGCCTCCCTGGGTCTCACAGGGTGCTTCCCAGGCTGATGTGGGGCAGAGGAGGGACTATTCCATAGCTGTGATTAATGTTTTCATCTAGGATTTGTTAGATTGATTTAGGAAAATCTGCGCTACATATTGAGAACGGGGGGTGGGAGGGTGAAAATATTTATCTTTTCCTTTTTCTTCCCTCTTTTCTTCCTGGGCAAATTATGGGCCAAGTTTCTCTTCCCTCCAGTCATGAAGGGAGTTGGCATCAGGCTTGGGTGAGCTGTGATTTGGTGTTATCTCAAAAGAAAGTACCACTGAATCCATCAGAGATGTTCATTTAGCAAAGCCTGTTAGCTTGAACAGACTCATCAGCCTCAGCTGGTTTTAGGCTGCATCTGAAGTCAGACGGACAAAGCACGGCTTTAAAGTGTAATAAATAATCTTGTTTAGGGCAAGTCATGCAAATTAGGTAAATGTAGACGCTGAGAGCTCTGTGCCCAAGCATGAGGCAGCTCAGACACCTTTGTGCCACTCTGGGTTCCTGTTACAGCAGAGAGATGTGGTTCCTAACCCATGGTCCACCCCCTGCTCTTCGGTCCACCCCCTCCTCTGTAGTCCACCCCATTGTGGAGGAAGCACAGCCAGAATCAGCCATTTAAAATCTCACTTTCCAAATATTTCTTGTCCTGCACAAGTAAATCCAAGCAAAATTGTATTTTGTCACACACAGGTGTATGAGTGGTGCTGTGGTCTCCTACAAGACCTGGGCTTGTCTCATTCTAAAGCTGTCAATAATCCCCATGAGTTCAAAGTGCAAATATTTCAGTCTGAGGGTAAATGTGCCTGGGTGTTTCAGTGAGAGCAGGCAGCAAACACTCCTCTGCACCCACTGAAGTGGTGTAAACAAGCAGAAACCCCACTGAGCTGAAAAATGCCCCTTGCTCAGGAAAAGCAGACTCCTGCCTGTGCTTCCAATGCCCTGTGATGGGACATCTCCCAGAGAGATAGGAGCACCTCCAGTGGATTTCCTGGTCTGATTCAAATGAAGTTAAACCAGGTTCTTCACAGAATCACAGAATAAGCTGAGTTAGAAGGGACTCCCAAGGATCACCCAGCCCAGCTCCTGGCCCAGCCCCATCCCCAAGAATCCCCCCCTGTGCCCCAGAGCATTGTCCAAACACTCCTGGGGCTCTGCCAGCCTGGGGCTGTGACCACTGCCCTGGGGAGCCTGGTCAGTGCCCAAACACCCTCTGGGGGAAGAACCTTTTCCTGATATCCAAGCTAAAGCTGCCCTGACACAGCTGCAGGCCATTCCCTCAGTGCTGTCAGTGTCAGCACAGAGCAGAGATCAGTGTCTGTCCCTCCTCTTCCACTCACAAAGAAGTTGTTTCACAAATCATCACAGTGAGAACACCTCCACCAAGATGTACATTGCTTCTTGCAAGGTGCTGTTGTTCTGACAATCACTTTTGCTTTATTTTAGTTTGTACTTTTTTATTGGTTTTAGGTTTGGGGATTTTTTGTTTTGGGTTTTTGTAGTTGTTTTTTTTTTCACCTTCAGGGAATGGTTTAACAGCGATTTCACAGGAATTCAGTTTTGGTTTTGTTTGCAATAATTGTTGCCACTGTAGTGAAAAAGGAATCCACAGGAGCAATTACTGGGCATGAGAGAGTGAATAAATGAATTAATTATCTTCAGCTTTGCTATTATTTTCATGCACATAATGATGGCACAGGCTGGTGCACTGACTACATTGTGTTTAGGGGAGGGAGAAAAACTCTCTAAAAGCCTGTGGGAGATAATTAGTTTGAACCTCCCTCTGAAAAATAGTGTATTTTTCTTTTATGGCAACCTCAGTGCCAAGTCCTGAAGATGAACAGGTTCCTATGGATGACACCAGCAGAGGCAGAAATCAGATTGCCTTGGGAACAGAGGAAGAATATTCTTCCCTGACCTTCACATGGGCTGAAGCAACTGTGCTCACGCCTTCACCTTCCAATCATTTGCCTCTCTGCCACGAGCTGCTAAAATAGGGCAGAGATACAGCCAGCCTCTGTGGCAGTTTGGCATCTAAAATTAGCTCCTGCAACAGAAAACACCTCGACTTTGGCCTAATTAAGTTCAGTTGATGTTATTGCAATTTCTTCACTATTTCAGTGTGAGGAGGTGGGTGAGTGCTTGTGTGTTCCAGGACCGTCAAGCATAAATAACCACAGTCACAACACAAAAGCCATATGCTATAACCAGGGAAAGTGCAGGAAAGTCACTTCCAGCAGTGAAATTATCAGAATAAAAGCAAAAATAATATCCTGTGGTCACTTTGCTTTCCCTCCTCCAGCACAGTTTGTGTCCCACATCAAACTTCTTCCCACCATTTTTTTTGCTGTAGTTTTGAAGCATCAGCCTGGTCCTGCCTATTAATTTCTTTCATAATGAACAAATTGCAGAGCCTTTTTGTGCCCAAAATCAGAGGATTTGAGAAACGCAGAATTTTTTTTTTCTCAGGAAAGGTGTGTCCTAAAGCACTTCCTGAGGATAAAACCTTGGTTTTGCTTAGCTGTCTTTGTGTTTTGCTCCTCAGTTAAACCTGCAAAAGTTGTTCCCTCAGGCAAAGCTGTTAAGGAGTGAGCAGTCCAACAGTGAAGCATTTGTGACATCTAGTGGTGTTTGTGGCTGTTACAATGCACGGAAAAACCAGGGAATCGTGGAATGGTTTGGGTGGGAAGGGACCTTAAAAACCACCTTGTCCTAACCCTGCCATGGGCAGCAACACCTTTTGTGAGACCAGCTCGGTCAGAGCCTTGTCCTTGAACAATTCCAGGGAGGATGGGGCAGCCACAGCTTCTCTGGCCAGTGAAAAATATATACTAAATAATACTAAAAATGAAAAATAGAACAATTAGTGAAAGCTCATCTTGTACTTTTAAGGATAAATAACCAGAGGGATCTCACTGAGGTCACCAGGTCTCAAGTGCTGCCACTGCAGTGGCTTCACTGCTGCTGCTCCAACTTTAACTGCAAGGTTGTGAAATGAGGATTAGCCCCTGTGGATTTAGTTTAGTTTAGATATTTAAAGTATACATTTTGTAGACATTCAAGGACTAGCCCTGAAGCAAAGGATTTCAGTAGAACATTAACTTGGTCCTGCAGAACTTTGCACACTGACATTGCTGTGTCAGCAAGATTTCTGCAAAATTAAAAACCTCAAATAAAATTCCTCACTTCAGAAAGAATCTGGGTACTTTTAATGTTGTCAGTTACTTTTGCAAGGACAAAGCTGGCTTCAGTGTAACAACAAAATTGAGCAAAATTGTTTTTTTCTTTAGGTGCAAGACAAATCCTGACATAGAATAAACCTATATTCATATTTTATTCTGGGGCTGTTAAACCTCCAGAGAACTTCTGCTCTTCATCAGTCCCACACTGCCTGAAAAGAAAAGCAATTTCAGTGCAAAAAATTCCAACAGAAGTATGTTTGTGAAGATGCTGTGGCCAGCTCTGGGATTTCCAGACTGCAGGTGATCTGTCTGACCACTGAAAATGAGCTGATGGCATCCAATAAAAGGGAGTAAAAATGTATAATTTGTCAGCTCAGCACTTCCTAAGGCGTTGATGTATATTCAGATTGGGCAGAGCTCTGAGAAACTTGGTCTGGTGCAAGATGTCCATGGTGAAGGTGAACACATTGTTCCAAGTGTTTGTGACTTCTGGGGACACCAGACCAGACCTGATCTGTCATAGGCTGTGCTACATTTAGCCATGTTGAGACCTTCCTCTTGGATGTGGCTTGGGGTGCTCCCAGTCCTTATCACTCTCTTATTTTCTGATGCTGAATTCCAGAATGATGGCTTTCTTAAACCCCACAGGGATTTAAAAAAAAAATAAAAATCATTCTCCATGACTTATTTTGCAGAGACACATGTACCATAGCACTTCAGGGATGCTGAGGTCAACAGGAATGTGCCTGTTTCCACTGCAGCAGTTCTGGCCCTTACATGTCAGGGTTTTATCAGCTTTCAGCTTAACTCCTGCTGAGATGCACCCCACAATCCTGAAACGTTAAAAACCAACGTGGCCTCCAGGGAAGAAGCCCAGAATTTATTTATCACACAGGGATTCACTGGTATTGAGTGGAGTCCATTTCAGGGCAAAGAATTAGGGTTGGGATGAAATGGTCTTTAAGGTCCCTTCCAACTCAAACCATTCCATGATTCTGATGCCTAGAGAGGCTACCTGGAACAGAGGCTAGACAGAGTTAAAAGAATAAAGTGAGTATTTATTAAAAGGCCTTCAAAGGATTCACCTTGGGCAGTACAAGAGTCCAACCACAGCTACACCCAAGATGGACCCTGGGTCACAAATTTTCACACTTTATAAGTTTTGGCCCATTTCCATATTGGAGTTAATTGTCCAGTTACAGCTCAGGTTCTGCAGTCCCACCCTCCCAGATTCTCTCCTCAACTTGCTGCTTTTTGCACATTTTGGGCCTGAAGCTGCAATGGTGTCCTTGGTTCTCAGGCTGGAAAAGGATTGTTTTGTGTGACTGAACTGTGAAGAGAACTTGCTAACACTTTATATGAAGTTCAGAGTCACACACTAAGGCAGTAAAGAATCTGAAAAATATGGAAGCTAAAACTTAAGGCATCAATTCTATGAAAGAATCACCAGCCAAACTCAATTCCTGACAGCAGGGGGACAAGCCATGGCCAGAGGCTTTTCTGGCATATGCATTTCAAGGAACTTAAATCCCATTTTGCTTTTTCCTGGGTAGCAGAGGATTTGCAGGATCCTGTATCCTACTCCACTACCAGCAAAACCCCGTGCAGGGTCTCTGAGAACGGAATTTGTCCCAATCTGCTGCTTTCCCATTTTGAACCCCTCCCATCTTCAGGTCTGCTCCACTCCTCATGACCAGCAGTGCAACCTGATGATCTGGAAGAGCAGGTCTGCAGGACGTGACCCTTCCCAGCTCTGTGGGGCAGCCTCAGGTCTGACACCCGTGTTTTTAATAAACCAGATCGCTGTGCTTGGCTGCCCCGTCTCCAGGAGGGAGAAAGGCAGTGGGAGGTGTATGGCTGCAGCCCAGTGAACTGCTACAAAAACCCATCAAATGTCAAGCTTTTCTCCAAGACCTGGAGCTGCTGAAGCATTTCTGGCAAGATTTACTGAATAAAATGAGTAAGCTCCGATAAGCCCCTGATATGTGACAAAGCCAGACTTGCTTCAAATCACAGAGCAAAGGAAAAAAACGCTATCTAGATGAAGATCACCACAGGTCTTTGGCAGCATCTTCCTTCCAGGAGAAATCCAAGCCATGATGGACCTGAAAGGATAATTTTGGGGCTGGCAAGCTGAAGGTGTCCATCCTTGGGACTTCCCACTCAAGTGCTTCCGCTGCTGATGTGACTGCAGTTGGTGCCAAGCTGAAATCTGATCTGCTGTTTGTGAAGCACTGTAGAAATGTCAGCCTGCTTAGAAATATCAAGCTACAGCACAGCTTAGGGGCCAAGGGGTAGTGTTTGTGTGCTCCTTCATTTTCATTTGGCATGAATAACACTGAAACCACCCCCATACCCCAAAATAACTATACTAATAGCACTACCACAAAAGTTTGCAGGATTTTTCAGAAGCATAACATAGAATTTGTTTGCTGAAAGCATAATGGGGACTGCACAGAAAAAGAGCAGGCTGGATGATCCTCTTCTTACTCCACCCTACACCCTCTCTGCCATAACTCTCCACGGGTCCTTATCTCTGCTCTCTGGAGTTACAGAAGTCCCAGCAAGTCAGCTTCTAACTAATTCCTCAGCAGATGCTCTCAGCCATAGCTCTGTTACTGAGAACCACAGGCTGCAGGTTAAAAATAAAGCAGGTTAAAGCACAAGTGTGGGTAATCCCTCCAGAGGGAATCTTCTGCTCTGATTTTCTCTGTGCTCTTCTCAAAGGAGAAGAGAACAGAGGTCCAGCTCCCCCAGTCACTTTCCCAGGACTGAGATGCTGGGATTATTTTTACTTACAATCTATAAATTACAGTTTAGAAACCCACAAACCTGTCTGTTTTTAGAAGGGTCAGCTGCCCTTAGCTGCTGGAAGCTGGATAGACGTGAAGCCAAGGTTTAGCTTCATTCTTGGGTTCCTAACTCGATTCCGGGGAGATGGTGGGAATGACCAATTCGTTTGCACATCCTTAAGTTCCAGTGATAGCAGGTGGTGATGCCACTACAGCTAACAAGACTCATGAGGATTTCAGGCTGCTGGGTTGTTTTATTGAGGGTAAGACTGGGAGACAGTGATCAGACATCAGTTGACGCCAGAAATGTAGGTCCAGGTCACTGAGGTGAGTAAGGGCTAAACCAGCTCAAGAACTTGTCCCTGGTTTAGCAATTCCCTAAATACAGGCTTTTCCTCCAAGGATGGCCTTTCTGCTGAACCCCCCTATTGGAACCTGCATTTGTCAATGGGACGTCATTTAGCTCTGGCCAGCACCAGGAGACAAATCTGCTTCCGATTCTGAATGGGAAATCAGGGGGATATTTGATGCTGTTAAATACCTGCCCACAAAGGCCATTTTGTGGCTGTACCAGCTGTGCAGTTTGTACAGACGCCAGGCTGAACAAAACCTTAAGTTTTTAAATATGTCTGAGTTTATTGTATGGATCAAGTGTGTGGCTCCTGCCCAGAATTACGGAATTATTTGGGTTGGAAGGGACATTAAACCATCTAGGTCCAACCTCCTGTCCTAGGCAGGGACACCTCCCCCTAAACCAGGCTACTCAGAGCCCTGTCAAGTCTGGTTTCAAACACGTCCAGGGATGGGGAATTCACAGATTTTCTGGGCAACAAGATTATCCTGAAGGATTTCTGCCTGGTGGGAAGCTCACCACAATATTTGTGGCATAATGGGCTGCAGTCCTGGGACAGTGAGCAGCCCTTTGGCCACCTCACTAAAACTGAAACTAACCTGAGCTTCGTGAGGCAGCCCCTGTCACTACTACCTGAGTGTTGATAATTGCTGTATTGTTTCTCCCTGGGCTGAAAGTTTCTTTCTAGGAAGTTGAATAAATCAGCAAAATTAATGTTGGTGGGACAGAGTGTTCTCTGACAAACCACTGCATTAAAACAATTGAAAATAAGTTTACTTTTCCTCAATTCCATGAATGCCTGGCCAATTAGGTATTGTACAACTTGCTTCCAGACCTTGAAACTTCAACAGTTAGAGTGATGCATTGAAGTTAATTACAGAAACAGAAGAGTCTATACAAAGTAAGGTTTTGAATGCAAAGGACTGAAGAGATGTTTCTGCTACTGAGGTTTAAAAAAACCCAAACCATCAAATCAATAACCCCTACCCTCATCTTACATGATCCTATAAAAAAATACTAAAAAGCAAAATGTTTCTGTATAGAGAATGATGATGCATTGGCATCTAACTAAAATTCTATAATCTCCACCAGTCTTAGTGAAAGCCTAAGGAAAAATTGATTTGGAAATGGATCCAGGTATAAATCTTTTAGTAATGAAGGGGTTCCTTATAAAATCTGTGTGTGTGTGTCCTCCTAAGGGGATCATATATACCTCATAAGAAGCTTAACATTGGAATACTTCATTCATTACAGCCTCCTTCTGGCCTAAGTTTTAGGGACGCAATTAAATGATACATCAGAAAGAAATCAAAGTATGACTTTGCTTGTTTATTTTTCTTCTGAGGTAATACTTTGTCTCTTCTTGACCCACTCCCACAGTCCTCCCTACCCCATCTATGCCCAAAAATAAAAATTATTTGTACAGGTTGTATTTACAGGACATATTTCTGGAGGCAGCTGATGGCAGGGGTTGAGCCAGGTAACACACTGTGGTTCCTCCCAACCTGACCCATCCTGTGATTCTGTGAGGTG
>VRYO01002355.1:36492809-36531808 GCA_009812075.1 Sialia sialis
ACAGACTGACATGTCCATAGCGGTGCCGTGTCGCTGATCCCGCAGCCCTTCCCCACCCTCATGGCCCCCGTGCCTACAACATCCACAAGGCCCCGCGGCGCCGCTTCCGCCGCCGGGGCGGGCCGAGCTCGGGGCCGCCGCCGCCGTCATTGCGGACGGGACGATGTCTCGCTGCAGCCCCGCCGCCGTCCGCCTGCTCGGCCGCTTCCTCCGCCGTGAGTACCGGGACGAGCCCTGCCGGCCCTGCCGCGGGGGCCGCGGGCAGCGTCGGGGCCAGGCCGGGCCGGGCAGGGCCGGGGCCGGGCAAGGTCACGGCGGAGCGCGGCCGGGCGCGCTCGGCCCGCGGGCACCGGGGCGGGACTCGGGGTGTCCCCGGGGTTCCCCGCTGCTCTCGCCGCCGCTCCGGGCCCTCGCTGGGCGTTCGGAGCGCGGCAGGATCGCCCTGCTCGGGGCAGGGGCACGCCTGGCTGCGAGGGGGCTGTTGGTTAATGCAGTGGGAAGTTTTCCCGGGAAGGGTGGGCAGCCGCAGGGTGCGGGCACGGAAAGGTTCTCGGCGTTGTAGCCCCGGAAAGGCTCAAAAGGGCAAGGGCCGGAGGGAGCCCGTGGATTGGGGTTGGTCACTGCGAGGGCTGGAGGCCTCTGGAGGGCCTTGAATTTCCCTGTGGTTTCAGCACAGCGTGGTAAAGTTCTCTTTTTGCTGCCAAGAATAAGGTTATAGGCTTCCCTTTGTGGAGAGCACGAGCAGTCTGAGACTAGTACTTCAGCTCAAAATATTTTGTTCTGAACATCACAATGAAAAATAAAGTGCTTTTCTTCCTGCTCTTTTTTTTTTTTTCCTTTCCAGTGTGATTTTTTTTTTTTTTTGGCTGCATCCTCTTGAAGAGACTTGTAGTAAGAGAGCAAGGGTAGCAGCTTCAGAGTGAAAGGGAGTAAGTTTAGATTGGATATTAGAAGGAAATTCTTTACAGTGAGGAAACTGGAACAAATTTCCCAGAGAAGCTGTGGGTGCCCCATCCCTGGGCATGTTAAAGGCCAGGTTTGGAGCAGCCTGGTCTGGTGGAAGGTGTCCCTGCCCGTGGCAAAGAATTGGGATGAGATGGGCTTTAAGGTCCCTTCCAACCCAAACCATTCTGTGAGATCAGTCTGGCCATGCCCAGGCACAAGAGCAGTTACTAACACTCTAAACAGAGGAATTAGTGCACTAATGTGATTCTTGTAGCTGAAAATGAATGAACAAACTTAAACCTACCTCATTTGGCTGCACACAAAGTGTTTTTGTCTCAGTGGGATGGTGACTTGCAGGTCAGGTAATGTGATCTCACAACCACAGGCTGGTCTGAGTAGTTTGGCACACCTACTGTCCAGGTGGGTGTCCATTCCTGCCTCTTGTTCTCCACAAGCAGTATCAGAAAACTATTTATGCTGCTAATTTCTGCCACTTCAGCTTTTTGAATTGGCTCCCCTGGGCCCAGTAAGAATTGGTTCTGATGGAGGGGAACAGATGGGAATGTAGCACCTTCCAATTTAGCTTAATTTATACTCCCAGCAAAGCTGCTCTTGAGTGCAGTTTTATGTGTTAAGACCCCACATCATTCCCTTTACAAACAGCAGTAAGAGATTCAGGGAATAGTTATTAAAATTATTTTGAGGGGTAGAAAGGAGGAAGAAATCTAAGTGGCTCAAGAAGTGTCTTTGTGCAGCTGCTCATTAAGTATTTTACAGAAACTCCTGCAAGATGAAATAGTCCTTCATTGGAAATCTTTGGCTTGATTTTCTTCACTCTTTAAAAACTGCTGGAACATTAAATTTGTACATATATTTTCACTAACAGTTAGCATCTGTTTCTCTTAGTGATGTGTAATGAGTGTCCAGTGTGTTGTGATGCAAAAGAGATGCAAACCTTGTTTTTATTTGTGCATTGCTGAAAGAAACATACAGGGTGTGTATCCCTACGGTTAAGATCAGGAAGTTGTGGAAATGGAGTATGAAATCTGTCAATGAATGGTGAGTGCTGCTCAAAGGTCAGCTCAGAGCACTGCTGGTGTGTGGACAGGATCAGGAGAGATATGGACCTGTGCTTGTCCAAATAGCCTTGAAGAGTTTTTGTGGGCATCTGAACTGGCTGAAGAGTCAGGATTCGGGGTTCTATGTCCTGGATGTGTTAGAAGGCTTTGGAGAGCTCTTAGGTTAAAAGATTGCAGTGATTATAAGATTACAGTAATTATGTGAGTAACCCTGGCAAAGGATTGCTGCAGAAATAACAGTCCAGTGAAGCATTCCTTAATTGTTTTTATATCAACAGTGTGGAGGGGGGAAAGCTCACAGACCTTTCCCTGCTCACATTCTTGGTGGAGGATACCTGTGGGAAAGGAGCTCATTGGCTTACAAAAACAGGGGGCTTGTACTGAGGAGAGACTTTGATTAGAAAAGAGAGATGTGTTGAAAGAACTGAAAATTTTCTGAATGTCATTTCCCACTAGTCCTAGATTTGTTTTGATGTGATGGGTGTAGTGTAGGCATTGCATCTGCCCTTCACAGCCTGACTAATTTACTTAATTCCTCAACTCCTATTTCATGGTCACCGATCTGGGTTTCCATAATTAACAGGAATTTGGCAAGGGAAGGGTGAGAGAAGAGAACTTGGGGACTGATTAACAGGAATCCTCAGAGTGCATAATCCTCTTAAACAAAGGAATAAGCAATCCCTTTGTGAGCATCTTCTGCTAATGTGGCTGATAACTTGAGTTCTGGGGATGGGTTTATGCTCCTCTGCACTGTCAGGAGCTCCCCAGAACTGTTCCTGTTGTGTTTTCCTCAGACCTTGCATTTGTTGGCAGAGGAAGGAGAAAGGAGTAAACCTGTAGAAAATATTGAAAGGAATTCTGAGGAGCAAGCTGAAGGCCCATATCTGATGGGAGATAAAGGGGTGGTGGTAGGGATGTGGGTGTGTAAAAAAAGACACAGGATTTTAAGTAGCACTCCTCATACCTCAGTTCTTCCCTGAGCTTCCCCTGCATTGGCCTCCATTTTCCCCACTTACATTGGAGCTCCTATGATTTCTAAGGCTTTCTTCTCTCTTTATATAGGTTCTAGAAAAGAAAAGGAGTATCTTCCATCATCTCCAAGATCTGTGGCTATTTCAAGGAGCAATAGAGGAAGAATTTCAGTCTTCTGGCCATGCAGGTGTCAGCTCAGGTCATTGTGGAGAGGAATCTGCTGTTTCACCTTGCTTTTATACTGGCCTTGTTTTATGAGCAGCCTCAGATGCTACCTCAGCTTCCAAATTTCCTTTTCTTTTGGTTTGGGGTAAATATGGCTAAGAAGGAGACACTTTGACTGGATTTATGTCCCTAGGAAATCTTATAAGAAGCCCTGAAAGTAGTGAGTTTTGAGCTTTGTATAGTTAGGATGAAGAAGAGATTCAGCCTTTAGTGTCTGTGCTGTCACCTGGTTTGCACAACCCAAATAGGGAAGGGCCTGGACTAGATGACCTCTAAAGGTCCCTTCCAACCCAAACCATTCTATGGTTCCATGTTTTGAGTTGCATTGTTTTCAGTGGGAGTTGTACCTGAGAGATGTTGCTGCTCATGGAGGGCCTGAAAGCTCAGTGTAAGTGGTATTTAAATACCCTGTGTGCTTGGAAATGGATCCATTTTCTTTTTAACATGTAAATTCCTGTTTGGACTCCATCATAAATAGTAGGGTATTTTTCTAGAAAGGTTTGTTGATTTTAATAAACAAGTGAGCTGTAGGTCCTGCTTGAGCCTAGGGATTGTGAGTTTTTTTCATAGGACGTAAATGAGGTGGATTTTCCAGATATTTGTACTGCAGTGAGCTCTGCTCCTGGCTGGGGCCCTGTTGCCTGGAAATGCCAGAGTAACCAGCACCAGAGTGTGGTGTTGGAGCAGCTCTGTCCCTTAGTTTCTGATACAGTTTCTTGACTGTCAAACAGCTTGTGTTCCATATACAGGCTTATGCCCCATTGCTAGATTTAGATACTGCTTTTCAAATCTCCTCCGAGACAGCAGGGGTTGGGTACTTGAGCAGTTTTCATAATGCTTGGTTTTCCTCTGCAATGGACCAAAGTAGGCTCTTGCCACTGTACAACTCACTTTTTAGATATGTAGAAGTTAAAGAACTGAAAAGCCAAAACAAACCCATCTTGTTATTTGTATAACTTTATTTTTAAACCACAAACTGGACAGGGGTGGAGCAGAAATGAATACTGTGCCTGGGAAAGATTGTCCAGTCTCTTATTATTTTTTTAATACACTTAGCTAAAAGTCTATTATTACAGGCCTTAGTTGAACATGATAATGTTAACTTAGAACTGTGATTTGACAAAATATGACATTTCCCTTGTGCTTTTGGGAAGACTTGGATTTGATAAGACTTGTCCTTATGCTCTAGGACTTTATTGGAGCCTTTACCTTTTTAACTTGGCCTGTGATTTAGATGTGAGCATTAAAATAGCATCACCAATGGGTTTGGCCTTACTGAAGTGCATTTTTTTTTTCAAATTTTTTCCCCTCCAGTCTTCATGAAACAGCATGCATTTACACCTAAGCACCCAGATTTTTTTTTTTTTTTTTTTGGTAGTAAAATCAATTGTCTGGATGGGTTTGGAAGTTGTGAAGCAGGTCCTGGGTGGAAGTTGAGACTTGGCTTCTATTTCTGACTCATACCTGCTGTGAACTTGGGCATGCCATTTCCACTTTCCACCTGTTTCCTTCTCATCTTGTATCTGTCTTAACTATTGAAATTGCCAGCTGCTTGCACCCAGGACTTGCTGTTTGTGCCAGGTAGAGCAGGACCTCATCCTGACCCATGGCCTCTGCTGATAACTGGGGCAAATGTTGCTGCTGCAGGCGATCAAGCCCTATTAAAAACTCCTGAAACTCAGACTCATCCAGCCCAGAGACTGCAAGGTGATTTTCAGTTTCTTTTTTTTTTTTTTCATGAATTGCTTCAAAAATATATTGCTCTCCAAACATTTGCCCATGCTAAGCTGCCTGTCTCTGGAGACAGCAAATGGCTTTAATCTATAGCCAGGATTTTTGAACTAGCTGTGTTTTCTCTGAAGGAAAGCCATACAATAGTCTAAGAAGCACATATAGTTTTTAAGGGTAAATCCATACAAAGCTTAAATTCTAAACTGCGGTTTAGATACCAGTGCCTATTTTTTTTTTTTTTTTTTGACAGTTTAGAAAATGCTCAGAAGCTTTTTATCCTTGAAAGATATATGTATACAATCTTCTGAAAATGGAGGATTGATAAACTTAAGCTTTCAAAAGCATTTTTGTGCAATGTTGTAAATATCTGAAAATAGATCTGGAATGAACAGTTGAACAGGGAGTGTAGAATTGTAAGGTGTGGAGAGATGTTTCATCAGTTTGTCAACAGCAAAGAGGCTGTGGAGTCTCCTGCACTGGAGATATTCAGAACCATCTGGACACAATCCTGTGCAATGTGCTGTAGGATGACCCTGCTCGAGCAGGGAAGTTGGACCAGCTGACCCACTGTAATCTCTTCCAACCTGACTCATTCTGTGATTTTTATTTTTTTTTAAAGTACTGGAATTTCTCTGTGGCAGATAATGTGGCTAGCAAGCATCCCTGTCTTACTTTGCAGGTGGATTTGTCAGTGCTTGGGCACAGACTCTGTAAAACTTAGGTATGACTCAGTTTCTGTCGCCTGTCTGTTCTTTCCCCTTGCAGGCCCATTTCTAGTCAGTCATTCCCATTCTCCTGGAAGCCTGGAGTGTTCTCCCCAAGGCCTCGATGGTGGTAAGGGCTGTAACAGCTCCTTCCCAAGGGGGATCATCTTGTGCTGTCCTCAGGGCTGGGAGTCACCCAGGCACATCTCAGGGATTGCCTGAGTGGCTGGGCTCAGGCAGATTGATTCTCTGCTCTCCTGACCAGCATTCCAGCTGTTCCTGTTTTTGTTTTGCCTTTCTTTTGCTGGAGGAGGCTGCTCTCCACCAGATGTGCCTTTCATGCAGGTGCAGGGCCTTGCAGCCCTGCCTGGGAAGGCCAAGTCCTCAGCCAAGGACAAAGATCATCTTGTGCTGTCTTCTGTAGGAGTGGCTTCTCTCTCCCTCCCACAGCCAGCTTGGTGGCCCTGTTCATTAAATCTCAGACAAACTTTCATAAAATCATAGAATCACAACATGGTTTGAGTTGGAAGGTAACCTTAAATACAATCTTATTCCACCCAGCTGCCATGGGCAGGGACACGACACCTTCCACTAGACCAGGTTGCTCCAAGCCCCATCCAGCTTGGCCTGGAACACTCTAGGATGGGGCAGCCACAGCTCTGGACAACCTGTGCCAGGGCCTCACCACCCTCACAGTACAGCTTTTTTTCCACTGATATCCAATTTAAATGTGCTCTCTTCCACTTTGAAGCCATTTCCCCTTGTCCTGTCACTACATGCTCTTGTCAATAGTCTTGCTCCATCTTTCCTGTGAGTTCCTTTCAGGTACTGAAGGGAGTTGAGTCACCCCAAAGGCTTCTGTTTTCTAGGCTGAACAATGCCAATTCTCTTAGCCTTTCCTCATGGCATCCTCATAGCTCCATCTCTCATCCTCCCCCTTCCTGTCCTCCTCTGGACTCATTCCAGCAGCTCCAGGTCCTTTCTGTGCTGAGCCCCAGATCTGCAGGTGAGTTCTCACCTGAGTGGGGCAGAGATGCAGCCCAGGATACAGTTGGCTTTTTATGGCTTTTCCTAAGGATTTCACATGGATTTTGTCCCTTACTGTTTTGTATTTCCTGGCATAATAAGCTCTGCAACAGTATTTTTTGTGATTCAGGTTGAAATTCTGTAGCTCATTAAGCTGAAATGCACTTTTGCCACTTTCCTTACAAGTTTACTGCTTCCTAGTCTGTGCCTTTCTATACAGAGTTTTACTTTGTGTCCTTGTGGAGTTGTGGATTTGCTGCAGCTCCTTAGAGAGCAGCAGAAGGTGGCTGGAGTTAAACCCTGGGTTTGCCAGCACTTTCTAAGAACAGAGTAAGGACTTTAGGTTTAGCAATAGCACTGGTGTGTGTAGGCAGCTTCTGGCATAGTTTGGTTTTTCTGTTCACTTCTTTGAATACAACTGAAGCATAAAAGCAGGGTAACAATAAACTTTAGTTGGCAAGAGAGAGCCATGTAACTCTGTGATGGAAATGTGTGTGTATGTGGATCTTAAACAGTTTCTGCATGTTTACTAACCCATAGAAATTCTGTTACTATAATAATTTAATAATGCATCTTAAATTCTGTGTGTTATCATAAGAATATTTTCTTACTTCTTTCGCCTTAAAAGCTTTTACTCTTTTCCTAAAAAGAAAAAAAATTCCTTGTTCAGACATGCTTAAACAAGGTCAGTCTGAGGACCATGATTCAGGATCTGTTACTTTGATTTCAGTTTCACTATTTACTTCCTTCAGTCTTAGTTCCTAAGGTTTTAAATGAACTAAAGGGGTAAATTGTGACATACTGGTGTATATATTGGAGATCCTGTATTAGGATTGTGCCTTCTCAGATTCACTCTATGTATAAATTAAGGTTTTAATGTCAAACACTTGCAGGGAGTAAATTGGTTCTGATACCCTCAAAACTGTAGTGTTTGAGAAAGCATATGGCAATAAACTTAGGTGTGCATTCCATTATACCAGAAGCCTTCTCCCCTTTCATCTCAAGCTCTCTTCTGTGGTAACATTCTGTGCATTTGCTGTCATCTTTCCTTTCCCTTCAGCACAGATGCAGTCATACCTCTTGGCTTTTTGTTGCCAGCACACATTATGCTATTTTTCTGCAATTGTGCTGTGTTGTTTTCTTCTGTCAGCACCAGAGTTCTAAGAACTAATTGAAAAATCACTCTAATGGAGTTGGGAGAGCTGTGTTTCCTCACGAGCCCAAATGTGTGTCCAGCAGTGATGCCATAGCTGGGAGTCTATTGGAAAAAGATCTGCTGTGTGTCTTACTTGGCATCAGGTTTTTCCTGGGCTGAGGGACCCTTGAGCTCCTCAGTGTCTCTTGTTGTCTGGTGTGGATTGTGCTCTGTTCACAGGAGGTGTCTCACAGGACCAGTGCTGTAACAGCCTCTGGATGAGGGGATTTTAGTTCTGCTCTGTCACTTTGCACAATATCCAAGAAGATAAAAACATGTTTGTTTGCAAATGAAAGCAGTGCGTAAGAAGTTCTGTGTGTCAGATGGAATCCTGATAGCAAGTACTCAATCTGAGAAACCTCTCCTAATTTCCAGTAACTCGAGTAATCATCATAATAGGGTGAACTGCAGGTGTTTAATGTCTTAGAATGACAGGCACTGAACGAGGATTCAGTGCTGCTTTTGAAAACGTGAGCTGATTGTGATTTTTTTGAGCATTGATTGATATGCACTTACTTGGTAGGACATTTTTTGACCCAGAGTCTACCAAAGGAGTTGCTTAATGATTTGTGCTCTCTTTTTTTTTCTCTCCAGTTCAACAGAATGGAGTCCGACACTGCTCCTACACAGCATCCAGGAAAAACCTGTATGTTAACAAAAACACAAAGGTTATCTGTCAGGGTTTTACAGGCAAACAGGTATGTTTATAAACCATTTCTTCTATCAGCCTTGCAGTCAGAAAGTTAGTTGCTCAGAAAACATAATTATATAGGAAATGGATTATATAGACTTTATCTGTGTTGATAGGAAGCTGGACTTCCTTCACGATCAGGAAGATTCCTTCAGCACTATAGTTTGCATTCTTTGGCCCAAATAAACTTGAAAGCTGGTTTTGAGTCATCTGTATTACAGTGCTTTTCATTTTTGTTTTTCACATTGTATACAGCTGAAAGGATTTCTTTGTAAAAGGCTATTTGCAAAAAAACCTGCAAAACCCCACCCATTTTCAAAGTGCTTTTTTCACAAATGCATTTCAATATCAATGCGTATGAATTATTTTTTTTATTTCAGAATATTTAATAATTTTCTGAGATTCACTTTTAGACATTTGCAGACAGAGAAGGCTGCTTTTGTAAAACTATCAGCTAGTCATGGATGAGCATGCTAATTTCTTCTATTTCACTGTAGTGTTTGTCATGTGCCACACTTGTGGAAAAGAAACTGTGCCTGCTGTGTCTGCAGGTGTGTTAGCAGCACATAATACAATATCCTTTAGCATGAAACTACAGTGCTCTGATTGAAAAAAAAAAAAGGAGCATATTAGCATATTCCAAATGCATTTAAAACATGTGGGTGCACTCTCCGAAATATCTGATTTTGTATACATATGTGTAGTGAAAACTGCCCTTCTTTCTGCAAATTTCAGTGACATAAATTGCCTTTAGAATTACAGATAACATCAAACTTTTTGGTTAACTTTATTTACTATTACGTGCCTTCTAACTTCACTTATTTTCTCTCTCACAGGGCACCTTTCACAGCCAGCAGGCATTGGAATATGGCACCAATCTAGTTGGAGGAATTTCTCCAGGGAAAGGGGGAAAAACTCATCTAGGTCTGCCTGTGTTTAATTCTGTGAAGGAGGTAATTTGCAGTAGTGACTGGAGGGCACAGAGTTTAATGCTGCTGAAGGGCTCCTTATTTCATTGCTCACACTGGAGAGATGAATATTTGAGCTGTGGATGTCACTGGGCAAAGAATGAAATAGAAGTCTTGTAAAAAAGGGAGCATTCAGGGTGGTCAGGCACAAGTTTGGCATCCACTGTGAAATTCACAGTCTGGGTACACTTGCTTTATGAATGCAGCTAGTTTCTGATTGATTCTGCTGTGCATGATGAATTTTTAGCAAACTGTTATGTAAGAGTATTTATGATGGTGATCATGAGGCAGATCCTTTCCGGACAGTGGTCAGTTCTCAGTTCCCTGGTTGTGTCCCATCTTCAAAGATTTTAACACTTGCTTAGTGTAACAGTGGGAATTTTGCACCACTTAATTAGTGATTTTCCTAATTAGTGAAGTTTCTTCTGTCTTCACTCAGAGCCAGGATTAAAAAATACATGAAGGAAACAGATTTTCTCATTTGTTTATTAGATTTTATCAAAAGTACAGAAAGTTCAGCAGCATTTCTAGCCACCATCTAGAAAAGAGCAAAATGGAGCCAGATCCTGCTACTACAAGGTCTCTTAAAGCTAAACAGTCCATCCAATAGAGAAATAACAGCTATATTATTTATGCTTTTAATGCAATAACTGGCTATCCATGACCTTCAGTGTGGCAGTAACTGTCCAACCAGAATCTACTCCCTGAAATGATGAAAAAGGAAGATGAACACCAAAAGAGACACCACTGAAAATCCTCCATCTTGTCCCATACCTATCACTATATTATAAAACCCTCAAATTCAAAACCCTTCACCATGTGAAAGCACACAGTTCTATTTAACTACACACCCGTGATTTTTACTTCATCACTCAAATTTGGAAGCCTTCTCCAAGGCCTCAGGTCAAAAGCAGTGTTCTCCAGGGGGTCAGTGCCAGAAAGCTCAAAACCCCAGGTTTCTGGGATCCAACAGCTTAGATTACAGTAAGTGGATACATATCCTTAATTCGTACCTGAAAATGGATGTATTTTAAATAACTTGTTATCAAACATTCTCTTCAGCCTCACTAAACACCCAGTGCGTTTTTTGTTGTGTCCCTTGCAGGCCAAAGAACAAACAGGTGCTTCAGCCACTGTCATCTACGTCCCTCCCCCGTTTGCTGCTGCTGCCATCACCGAGGCCATCGATGCAGAGATGCCCCTGGTGGTTTGCATCACTGAGGGCATCCCCCAGCAGGACATGGTGCGCGTCAAGCACCGGCTGCTGCGGCAGAGCAAGACCCGCCTGGTGGGCCCCAACTGCCCTGGAGTCATCAATGTAAGTCACCTCTGCCTTTGGTCCAAGGCTGAACTGTTCCCAGTGGTGCTTTGAATGTTCCATCTGACTTCTCCCACTCTTTCCTTAGCCTGGAGAATGTAAAATTGGTATCATGCCTGGTCACATTCACAAGAAAGGAAGAATTGGTGAGTTTTTGAATATTTATGCGTCATAGATCTAAAACAAGTTTGGTTTTAGATAAGCTCTGGTGTTAGTTTGGCTCTAGTGTTCCTCCTCGTGAGGCAGGGCACATCCTGCCTTGGAGAGGGTTGGTAACACTGTGGGACAGCTTGTCTGTCCTCAGTTTATATGTGGATTTTAACATTATCAATCCTGAAGGCCCAAATTGGGAATTCTTCCCTAGTAGACTCTGGATATTGATGGTAGAGCAAAGCAATTGAGAATTTCTGTACATAATGTGATTTTCTTGGTATCCTCAAAGGAGAGCCTTGAGGAAACTTGCATTTTTCTTGGGGTTTGAGAGCACTAAGCTCTCCAACACTATTCCTTCCAACAGCTTGGCTGCTTGGGACTGGGATCCCACTTTGCTGGTGATCTCAGAACTACAGCAAAGAGAAGAGACTACAGACAAGTTTATAACACGATTTAGACAGCTATGAAACCATCACAGGTGGAAGTGACCAATATACCAAATTTTCAGGCAGTGAGGTAAAGGGCAGGAAGGCAGCGACTTGTTCACAATCAGTGTTGGTCACACCCTCTGTGTGTGATGAGTTCCACACCCTGTTACATGCAAGTCTCTTGTCCCGACTTCTGTCATCTCCTTGCTGTAAAGTACAGAAATGACAACTTGATTTTTTTTTTTTTTTTTCAAATAATGCAATTCAGGAGCTGTAGAAAAATTTCTTCTGAAATGTGCTTTTGTACTTTGGTAGAGCTTCAGAAATACAGTTGTAAACAGCACATGCTGCTGTTGCCTGTCAGAAGGAAACCAGTCTCACTTGATCACAGTAGTGCCCTTTACAACGTTTCCATTTTTTTTGATGGCAAGTGTGTTATTGTGGGAAAGCCTGCTCAGTCCTGTTGAACTGCAGGGACTCAGTGCAGTTTTTCTAGCATGAGGAACTATCTGTGCTGCAAAACCTCTTTTGACTTGAGAATAGACTGCACCTAGGGAATGCTGGAAGATGTGTTAACGCTTGTGTTCTAAGATGTGTTCTACCTCCAGCTTTCACAAGTAGCCATAAACCTGGAATTGAAAAATCAAATGGATGCAGTTATGCCCTTTATAAAAACCACTGAGACGTTGCTCTGTGACTGAAACATCAACCAACATTGCCCTGAGCTCCCTTCTGAATCAAAGTTCTGTTCGGATTTTCTAAATATGTACAATAAATGCGTTGTAGTCACAAGTTATTAGAATCTGAATGCAAGGCACACGAAGTGCAGAAGAATATTTAAAATATTGAGTCCAGTAGCTCTGCCCATTGCTGGAAATCTTTTCAATGATGATTCAAGAATCAAGGAATAAAAATGTAGATTTGCCACCCTCCCGGTTTCATCTGACGTGTGACCTTTGGTGGTGTGCTCTCCAGCTTTCTGTGACTGTGAGGCATCCCATAATGATCTGAATATACTGTGGTGCAAGGTATAAAAATAGCCACAGTCTTTGGACTTTCATCTGTAGCTTCTCTGAGGCAATCTGATCTTAGTGGTAAACAGGGAGGCCTTTTCAAACATATCAAGAGAAAAACCCTGTGCTAGAACACATCTGAGCTGGCCAACAGTATAAATAGTTGATAAAACTGAGATTTAGTCTAGAGCTGTGTTTTCTCCTTTGTTCATGCAATGTACATGTTGTTAGATCACTTGTTACATGGCGTGAAGCAGATGGAAGATGGCTTCTGTTTTTCCTGAAAACCTTTCCTTTTGTAGTGTTAACAGAAAGAATAAACCAAAAGCCATGCAAATATTTTGCCCCTGCTCTAAGCTCTATGCTACCTTCCACCCTGAATTTAAAACTGGGGTTGTGGTCTCTTGTGATATTGTAATGTAAATGCCAGATGTATTCTGTACAGCAACAACAAATACCTTAATAGTGATAGCTTGCATTTGTGCAGCATTTTTCTGTTCTGGAAGATCTCTTGTGTGCCTGGCCATGCTGGGGATGTGATTAATACAGAATTCTTTTGTTAACTGTTGAGCTGCAACTCTGTTTCAAGTCCAATACATCAGCTCCTCACATGCAAGATAAGAAGTATGTTCTTTATTTGCTTTTCAGTTTTGTTTCCTGGTAAAGCTTTATTGTGATAAAAATATTATTAACCTTATGGGCAGCTTTAGTCCTTGGTGAAAACCAAGAAATAGTACAGAAAGAATCTTACAGAGTGTTTTGGCAAGGACAGCTGAAAAACCTGGAATCTCATGTTGTTTATTGAGGTGATTTTCATTACTGTAAGAACAGTAATAGTTACATGCTATGTTAGTGGTAAGTTTATCTTCTTTTCTTTCTTCCAGGTATTGTGTCAAGATCTGGAACCCTGACATACGAAGCTGTTCATCAGACAACGCAAGTTGGGTTGGGGCAGTCTATTTGTGTTGGTAGGTTCCCTCAGAATCAGCCTGTTGGACTTAGACTGATCTGCTCTTTCTTCACAAGCCTAATGCAAAATAATTCCTTTTTGCAAGTAGAGTTTGCTGAAGGTCACTTGTGTTCAGAGGTGGGATCCCTGTGTGCTGTGGAGAGTACAGCCCTTCTCTGTTATCATTTGCACATCAATTTAACAAAATGCTTAGAACCAGCTTTGAACAGAGAGCTGCCAGCAAATATGATGTCAATTTGGGAATAGACTGTCCCAAGAACTTTAGTATTTTAAAGGCTTAGGGCTTTCTTTGGCATTTAGTTAGGTGTGAAGTAAATTCAGTTTCCTTACACCAGTATTGTGGAGCTGGGGTCTTTCCTGCTGTGTTCATAACATTTTGTTTATGATTTGGAAGGTGAACATTCAGATATGAAAGCTTTCTGTAGATTTTGGAGGAGTATTTGGAGCAGGAATTTGACACACTCTGACTTTGTAGAGCCTTCAGAGCTGCCTGTCATATGGGCCTTTGGGAATACCCTCGTGCTGAAATTTACTTTTAAACTTCTATTGTAAGTGCAATATTTTATCTTGAGTTATTCTTTTTGTGATTTTAATTTTTTTTAGGTATTGGAGGTGATCCCTTCAATGGAACTAATTTTATTGACTGCCTTGATGTCTTCCTGAAGGATCCTCATACTGAGGGGATCATATTGATTGGGGAGATTGGAGGAAATGCTGAAGAAGATGCAGCAGCATTTTTGAAAGAAAATAATTCCGTAAGTCTTAAAACACCTTGCTTCCAGACACTTCCATAGTTAGCCAGCTTCCCTTGCCACATCAAGGAAAACTCTGTTCGGTTTCATGTCTTTTTTTCAAAAAACCACAAACAGTCATGGATTTTCTTAAGAAAAAGAGTTAAAATTAAGGGTAGTGTTGAGGTTGAGCTTAACGATCTTCGATCCAGCCATATTCTGTCAACTGGAGAGCAGTGTCAACTTTAGAATTTTATTCCTGTAACAATATTTGTGGTGATTTTTTTTTTTTTTTGTAGTATGCATGGGTCTGTAGAAAAATTTAGTTTGTTTGTTTCTGGATTATGTTGATTATCAGGAGAGAAAGTATCCCACACTCCTTTGTGCTGTGTGAGCTGTTTAATAACTTTGCCTGGCGAGTTGATATTTAAATAAAAAAGACAAAATCAACAATTTGCCACTTGGAACTGCTTTTTCTGTCACTCTCCTCCACGTGACACCTTTCTCTCTTCCAGGGCCCCAACGCCAAGCCAGTGGTGTCCTTCATAGCCGGCCTGACGGCTCCTCCGGGCCGGCGGATGGGCCACGCTGGAGCCATCATTGCTGGGGGAAAGGGGGGAGCCAAGGAGAAGATTGCAGCCCTCCAGAGTGCAGGGGTTGTGGTCAGCATGTCCCCTGCTCAGCTGGGCAGCACCATCTACAAGGTTGGTTCCTCTGGCATTGCCTCGTCCAGAGCAAGAGGCCACTTCAGAGGGAATATGAGCTGGGAGTGCATCTCTTATCCAGATACTGTGAACTTGCTTAAACATGAGAACTCTATTGGCTGGACAAGCTGAAATTACTACATAAAGATATGTGCACACAGTTTTATTTAGTGTTGTTTTATAGAAAAGTAAATGTAGTAAAATAGAGAAGAGATTACATTCTGCTTTCGAGCGTAGCTAGTTGTTGAAATTGTTTTCTGGATGCAAAGAGCCTGAATTAATGTAAAATATGAGAACATTATTTCTAAGTAGGTTATTTGAGGAAGGAGAGCCTTGGCATGTAATTCAGAGTTATAGCTGAATATATGCAGCTGAAAAACTAAGGTGTGGAATGGGATTATTTGCATTTTACTTAATTCATATCCAAAAAAGGGATTGCTTCACAGCTAGAGGAGATGCATAATTCAGCTCTGTTAGGTATTTTTTGTTTCCTGTGGAGACTGCATAGTACAGCATCTCCACAGGCTGCTGTGGGATTCTTCCCTTCTTCTGTTGTGCTTTTTCTTTTCATAGTGAAATGAAATTGTGATTTTATTGCTTCCCTAGCTTGAGTCCTTTACTGTAAGGATTCTACTGCAGATCTGATGCAGAGTTGGTGTTTTTCAAGCCCATTATGCTCTGTCTGGGAGCAAATGGTTCCTTGACAGCATTGCAGTCTGGCAGTGACTGCAGTGTGGCTTTCCAGAGCTGACTTGTTAATGTGAAGTGGGAGAATGCTCAGTTTTCTTTTCCCCTAACTTGCACACTTTATGCTTTTTATATTTTAATTTTTAATACAAATTTTTAATTCTTAACATCAGATTTCCTAAGATACATACAAAACAGTTTGAAATAGAAGAATACTAGAAGCATTTTCTGTTTTCCCTGCTGGTAACATCTGTGTGCTCTTTGCAGGAGTTTGAGAAAAGGAAGTTGCTGTGAGAGAAGAAGAGAAGACACTTTGGAATACTTTCTTCAAAACACCAGTGCAGCACCAGGCCTCTGCTTTTTTTTTTGTCTGCTAATCTTCAGTTGCCCCAATGACTTGACATTGGTCAATGAATTGGACTTGGAAGCCATAAACATCCTGGCTAAACCTGTTTTGGTGTCTCCTTGTTTCAGACATTGTCACCCTGTTGTAAATCACAGCAAATTAATAAATCTACTACTAAATCCGATCCATCTTTTGAATTCCTGAAGCAGAGCCGTTTCATCATAAACAAAATCTTTTGTAACTTAAGCACTGCCCCTTTTTAAGGTAAAGTTTATTGTAGAGCTGCTTTTAAGGATCAAGGCACTGACTTCATGCACATACCACACTTTGCTTTATTTTTAAGAAGTCCAGTCCTGCTCATTCGTTGCTGGCCAGTACCTGTGAACAAAGGCCAAAGCTTCCGTCCTTTAAACCAAAGCTGCTGGATCTGAAGGGATTGGTGTTGATCCATGGGGCTGGGCATGCCTGGGGTCCAGACTTTCTCTTCAAGGCTCGTTAGCCATGTACAGTGCAGTACTCTACTGGCAAGGAATTCTGTTTGTTGTATATAGAGATGGAATGGTTATTGATAAAAATTAATATAATTTCACATGCAAAATATATATTCAAAATTGTCTGTAACTAGGAAGATGATATGGTCTTTAGCTGATGTTATCCTAATTTCCACTTTATCTTAACTAGCATTGCACTCCTTGTGTTCTGAAATCCAAGTAACAATGGGACATAGTGGAGAATTACTACTCTCCAGAAAAGAACATAAGGTAACTTTCTTGTTAACCACTCCCAGCACTGCAATGGAAACCCCGTTTTTTTTACTGTGGATATAGCCCTATAAATGTTGCAAGTTTCATCAGGATGGATTAAACCCCAGATTACTTTATATAGAGGACTGAAAGTTCATGTAACCTGGCACTTGTTTAAAGCTAACCCTGTATTCCATAAAGGTGCTGTTATGAAAACTCGTGTTGTTATTTATTTAAAACTTAGCTTTCCTACTCAAATTAATCCCTGTGGAAGTTCTCTTCGTGAAGCAAGCAGGACTGACATTTGCACTCCTAGAGCTAAGCCCTGATGAGGTGCAAAGGGACAGGTCCTGTCTCTGCACACTGAAGGTGTATTCATGCCCTTGATGGATGGTGTGGCATCAGCCAGCTGATTGAGGTTTTGGACCCAGGTGCTGCATTGTTCACCTTGGCATGGTTACTGAAATGGACACCCTGACACAGCTGAAAGCAGCATTGAGCAGTAAATCATTTCATAAAGCCTATGACAACAGATACGGGATTTTTTTACTGGATCTGCTCAGTTTCCCGGTGGTGCCTGTTTTATTCTGGAGCAAAAAGACCGACGGGTGCCCTTTAGAGAAATAGCAGTGCTAAATTGTTTCAGTCTGTGCAGGAGTGCAACTCCTCAGCACTGAGTGCCAGGGAATTGCAGCCACTCTCATGAGCCTGAGAATCAGAGTAACTCAGTAGTGCTGGTGCCCTTTGGGATGGGCAATGCTCTGCGATGAAGTGCCTGAATTCCTTCCCTGGAACAGGTGCTCTTCCAGGATAACTGAGGAGGAGGGATTTTCCTGCTAGGGATTGCTCCTTGGAAGCTCTTTTGGAGGCATCAGCTCTTTTAGAAGACAGCTATAAAACTCCAATGATTGCTGCACCCTGAGAAAGGATTTGCTTCTGTCTTGAGATCTGAGGATGGGATAACAATTCATCCCAGCTTCTAAAGTTTGCAGCAGTGTCCAGAGCTGTGCCTCAGCAGCTGCTTGGATCTGCTCCAGCCTGGGCAGCACTTTGTGCTATCCTGGAGCTGATGTCACCTCAGGGTGGAGGGTGAGCCTTGTCTGATAGAAAGGTTTTTTCTTGCTGTCTAAACATCTGCACTTGACAAATATCAGCTAATGAATGACAGCATATCTTTGGAAAACATTCACATCTGTTTAGTTCCATATGTTCTTGTGGATAATACTTTGAGTGATCTGGAAAACTGTTTATTTTTTTTTTAGAAAGTGAAACTTAAGTTAGTGTTGAGCCTTAAAGCTGTTGCTACTCTATAGCTTAAGAGTTAACCTGTATAACTGCAACCTGGTGTAACCCAGGGAGTTTTTATGTGCAAAAGAAATGCTGCCAATGTTGATGTTCCCATAACATTTAATGAAACAGTCCTTTTTTTGTTTCTTGATCTACACTTCACAATGGTGTCTATCCCTAAATCATTTTCATTTTTGAGAGATGAATTCTGGAAGTTCATTTTGGTCAGGGAATTTATTGGCACGCTGATTTTCTTCAATGAAGAGGGAAGGATGTAGATCTCCTTGGGGTTTTTCCTCTTACTGGACAATACTGGATGATTCCTAATACTTTGTAGTGATTGGATTCTCTGGTAGCAGCCAGGTGTCAATTTAAATTAGGCTAGAAGATGCCAGGATCTGAGCCATGACATACATTTCAAGAACTTCAGACTGATTCCTGTCCTGGTGGTTTCAAAGCAATGCCCAACTTGTGATATCCAAAGTCTTAAATTTGTTGAAACTGTGGGATTAAATCTTGTGCTCCAGCGTAACTATTTGCTCAGTTTACCATCACATTTGCCTTCCTTTTCCCAGTGCCTGTTGCTGGTCAGGATTAGATGCCAGCTTTACTAGGAGGGGCTGTTTGACACCATGGGCAGCAGCCTGCAGGTGATTTTGGAGGGAGCAGTAGCTGTGCTGCTGTGGGTACCTGGGTGTTGTACACAGTGGGCTGTTCCTCCTGGAGTGCTGAGACAGCCTCTAGCTTTGGGATGACTGGAAATTGCTGGTGAAGAAGGAGTAGTCCAGGTTTGATGTTTTCCACAGAAATTTTAACACCAAAACAAAAAAAAAAAATCTCTTGGATATCAACTTGCAGCACTCCAGTAGCAATTAAATGAGGTTTGTGCTCTTTGCCATCTTGTTAAATAATTGTTTTTCCTGAGTTATTGCATAAGAGGTTAAACTGTATTTCTCTATCAGAGATTATATCCCAGCACAGGGTGGTGCAGTTGGTCTGTAATTAGGGCTCCAGGCAAGAGCATATTTGGGAATTGCTGTTTGATTTGCATCCAGCCTTTGCTCTGTGCAGCCCAAGGCTCTGAGGACCCTGCACAGAGGGCTGGTTGAGGTGAGTGGTGGGGGAAAGGTGTTTCACAATGTAGGGTAAATAATGCACAATCCTGAAATTATCTGCCTCTCCCTGCTTTCCTGCCTGGGCTGTGTGGTGAACGTGGAGCCCTGTGACTGAATGTGGGGTGGATTCTGTGATACAGGAATTAAAACCTGTTAGGTACCATTGTTAGGGAGAGGTGACTTCAGGATGTCCGCTCTCCTTGTATCTCTGTGAGTTTGGTTTACTGTTGAATTGACCTGAAATCAACATCAGCAATTTTGGAAAATTTCTTCACTCAGAAATGCTGAAACTCTTTCAATTTTATAAAGAAATTTGCCAGCTCGTCCCATTTGAACTTGAAGTGCAAACAGGATATTTTTCTAGAAGTGGAAATTGGAGAATTTTGCTCAAGTTAAAAACCTCAGGGAACTTGCTAAGAGTTGCATCAGGATTGTGTTTGGTTTGTTCATTTGTGTGTGTGTTGCTTTTTGTTTGTTTGGTTTGGGTTTTTTCTGTATTGGGGTTTTTTTGGTGGTTCCAGGTCCCCCCTCACTCATAGCACTCAGACCCAGGCAATTCTCTGCTCCTCAGAGCATCCAAAAACTCATTAAATCTGGCTTTATTTCTGCAGGCAGATACATGATCTCAAAAGAAAAGGCAAGAGATGCCTCTCTGTTTACAGAAACCACATGAATTTCTGGGACTGGGAGTAAACCTGTGTTTCTGTGCTATAATGAATGCCCCACAGAGCAGGGCTGGTGCTGGGAGTAGGAGCAATATCCTGTAACAGTGTCTGTGCTGTGCAGATACATAATGGAGGGTCTCTTAAAACCTGCTTTGTTGCTATAAAAGACAGCACAGCAAATTTATAGTTTCCAGCACATCTGTAACATTACGAGATAGTTGCTTTAAAAACCCTTCCAGCCTCCAAGCCTGTTCCTTTCCGTTTGCTGTTTTGCTCTCTAGGTGGCAGGTTCTGACTCCAAAATGTGGGTTTGGTTTCTGCTCTGAACTCATAGTGTCCTGGAGAAATAAAAGATGGAAGAAAACCACTGCTACTTTATTCTTTCTGTGTGTGAGATTGATTTATTATCATGTCCTTTTTTATGAGTTGGAGAGAGGTGTTAAAGAACCTGCCTGGTTTTCTCATGGTGTTCTCACTACGCTCCTGATGTTGAAATGTCTTCTTGTTTTTCTTGCTCTCTGTTGTCTGAACTGTGTGGGTTTGGCAGTAAAATGGGACCTGCTTTAGAGAAATTACCTGTTTTCGTTTTGAAACAGCCAAGAAATGGCTCAGACTGTTTCTTCAATGGCTTAGCAACTCTGACTTCACTTTTTTTTCTCTTTTATTCAGTTTGCTCCTTGGAAGAGAAGCATCCTCTGTGCTGCTGTGTCCCCCAGGCTCTGTGACCTCCAGGACAATGGGTCATCTGTCCCCTCAGGGATGGGACCAGCCCTGCTCCTCTCAGTGCCAGCTGGGCATGAGACCAGGTTGGTTTAGTTGGTTTAGTCTCGTGGGAGGTTGTTGGGAAGGATGAATCAGGAAAACCTTATAAATATGATTGCCTAGCAAAAGATTCTGAGAATACAGAAATCATAAACAAGATTGAAATGAAAGCCACCTTTGAGATACCAAACTCTGTTATTAATAGGATGGCCAGCCAAAATTGATTGAACAATTACTTCTTCTGGCAAGCAGGTCCAAAGGTTGGAGAAGACCCTGCTGGCTTAGCAGGAGGGGCCCAAAGAGGAGTTTGTAGAGTTTAAAGTGTAACACAGTATGGTAATGTAATGATTTTTATAGGCTGTATGTAAATGCTATAGGATTTGTATCTTGTATCAGATTGGTTAGTGGAAATTAGAATATTCAACACAGAAGATTTATTGTATTGTAACAGGAAACTCAATCTCTTAATTCCATCTCTTAGCTCTCAGCTCTCAGATTTTCCTCTTAGCTCTCTCTGTTACCTCCCTCTCTTAGCACCCTCTTACCTCTCACAACCCTTAGCCCTCTAAAATCTGACTACCCCACTCTCTTTCTGCCCTGCTTCAAGCTGTGGCAGCTCCAGGCAGGGCCCTTTCACCCACGCCCTTTTGCAATAAACACAAGTTCCAGACCTGGCTTTAGAGATCTCTCCATCTGTCTGTCCTGTCCTGCCCACCGTCCCTCCTACACTCTCCTACAGGAGGTGTCCTTGCCCATGGCAGTGGGGGTGGAACTGGATGATCTGAGCTCCCTTCCAACCCAAACCATCCTGTGATTCCAGGATTTGAGGTCTGAAGTGCCAGCCCTTGCATGGAAGAGGCTGCCAGGCTCGTGTGGGCCAGGAGCTGTGTCTGGGAACAGCTGCTGTGTGCATGGAGCCAGATGTGTGCACATAAAAATGGCTCTGAAGGATTTGTGCCCTGAGGGACAGCTCAAGGTCACCCTCTCCTCCCTTGTTCTGCTCTCACACTGCAAGTCTAACTATTGACTGGAACTCTAGCTACAAGGAGGAGAAGCAATAGGCAGGAGATTTAGCCTCCAATCATTTCAGTCTTTTACTGAGTGTATTTTATTTATCTTTCTGTAAGCAACTGTTATGTTTGTTCAAGACAGGTGCTAAATTTTTTTCTCCCCCGGAGTACAGATGACTTGGATGTAAATGCAACCAAAGCTCACAGATGCCAGCCTAGACTGTGGCCCAGCACTGTCCTCAAACATGAAATTTGGGCCAAGATCCATATCCCAAAGTTTAGACACATGGTGGAATCCAGTGCTTGGGGGACACAAGAAACAAGGCAAAGACAGCAGAACTTCTGAAGGGGTCACGTTTCAGGCATGTTTGATCACTGACCTCTCCTGGTCAGAGCAGAAACTCGGACACCCTCACCTGCCTGGGGACAGCTACGGCTGCAGGACAGCCTGGCTGCTCTGCCTGGAGCTGCAATCTCCCTCCCCTGGCCAAGTGGCTTACCAAAGTCATGCTGGAATCAAGTTGCCATTCCCACACTACAGAAAGTCACCTGAGCCTTCCTTCCAATTTTAAATTAGTGCCATTTTACTCAGTATGCATCATGTCATCCTCATTTCTGATGCATTGAAACCCAGCAGCAGATCTGTATTTTTCAATTTGTCCTATTTATGGTACAGCCCATTGCTGTTGCAAAAACACAGTTAATAATTTATTTAATGTGTCTTTTATAAAGCACTTGAGAACGCTGAGATCTGATTTTGTACAGGGAATGAAATCATACAGCATTAATCCACTCTTTCGTGCAATGATGGAAAACAATATAATTAGAAGCCATTCTTTCAGCCTGGAAATTGTAATTGGATTGTCAGTTTTATAGCATCAGCCTTCAAAGAATAAACAAGAATTAGTCAACTAAATAAAATATGCTCAGCTTGTTTCCAGCAGGGGCTGTCTTGTGTGGTTAACTTTAGGGGTTATTATTTGTTCATTTTTTTATTTGCTGCTGGCAAATAAGGTGTCCTTAGAGGATTCAAACATGGATTTTTTTCCTGGAAAATCCTGCTGTGGTGTTAGTCACTCAGCCCGAAGCACCTGCAGTCATCCTGTCCTCTTTATCTTCCACCTTGAAGTTTGCTTGGAGCACCTCTGGGGGTATCAGTGATCCTGTGGATCAGATTTTGAGATTTGGTGGGAAAGCCAGTGTACCCTAAATGGGGGTGATACAGCAATGTCAGAAATGAAAGAAAATACCTCAAACCCCAGAAATGGGAGTGTTGGAGAGCAACAGAGGCAGAAGAGAGAAGGGCAGTGGTGGAGGGGAAGGGGTTTGTGTGTATTTACTGCTCAACCATTTAACCTGCACTGAAGCACAGAAAAGAAATTACTTGTCAAGGTATTTATTAGCTCTGCTTATGATAAATGTTAGAAATTATCTTGTGTGAAGTGCTTAACGAGGACTGGGTAGAAAAAGGCTTCTCCTCCAGTGAGAATCACGGAATCATTAAGGTTGGAAAAGGCCCCCAAGATCAATTCCAACTGTTAACCCAGCCCTGCCAGCTCCCCACCAAACCATGTCCCTAAGCATCACATCTATGTGCCTTTTGTACACTTCCAGGGATGCTGATTCCACCACTGCCCTGGCAGCCTGTTCTAATACCTCACCACCCTTTCTGTGAAGAAATTTTTCCTAATTTCCAATCTATTTGGAGCTTCTTTCTAGCCCTGCCAGCCCAAGAGTGAGGGTGGTGGCTGGAGCTGCGCAGATATGGAGGAGCCTCAGGGCATCTCCTGCACAATGTCTTGTGTCCCAGCAGCCTGTGGCCATGGGTGTTCTTCCTTGAGGAACTCCATCCTCCTCTTCTCTCAACCTTGTCTCTGCTTTCCCAGATGGAAAGCTGCTTCCAGCTCCTTCCAGACCAAACACACACTGTGAGCTTACACAGTGAGAGCCTATTTGAATTTTTTTGTCAGACAGTGAAAAGTGAGGTATTGGCAAACACTGCATATCCTTATGGAGACATTGTTACCTTTGGTTTATGGTTAAATAAACCCAGTAACAACAGAGTCTCTTGCAAATGCTCCTATCCATAAATTTGAGATCCTCCATTCTCCCCCCAGCCCAGGAGGTTTTGCAATCTCCTCACTACATCACTGTCCCACAGACAGGACTGGGACCCTCCCGTGGCAGCTTTATGGCTGATGCCTGAAGAACGAGCTGTTACTCCCTGCAAATTATTTTCTAGATTGCCACCAAAGTATACATCATTGTGTCATGGGATGGCAACTGTATTAAATCTGGTTAGATAGTTAGGGTGGGTTGCTGTCATAAATCAGCCCTGCCTGCCTGCCTTGCTGGGGTAGAAACACAATCAATAGTTGTTGCTGCAGTTTACAGAGTTAAAAACATTTCTTTTTTGCAAAACAAATTTTAATACTTTTCCAATTCATTAACATCCTGTCTATTTGCTGCTTTGAAAAAAACCCAAACACTCTTGGAGTCTGCAGTGTCACTTCAATAATGCATCCGTAGGAACATTTGGAAGTTGTTAAAAAGGGGAATTATTTCATCATGATAAAAAAAAGAAGGATGAGAACAGCTCAGCTGAAAAGATTGCGTTGTCAGTTCTGATTTAATGTGTGAATAATGCTTGCAGGATGGGGAGAACATCTTCTGCTGGATAGATGGTTTTTATGTTGTTAGAGTCTGAGTGCTGGGATTTACAGCTTCAAACTATGTTTCTTTTTGTCAGAGGATAGTTGTAATGAGCTGGGATTTCTTTCATTCCCCTTGATTGTAAGGATCTCCAGGATGCCAGTCATGCAGAAGCCTGAAGATGGTTTGGATTAGAGGAACTCATCTTAAAGTTTAGACCAAAAGCCCTGCTGCCAGCTCTCAAGTTCTTGCTGCATGCCTTGTAACTTACAGTAATTTCATGACTGTAAGGCGCACCCTTTTGACTAAAATTTCGATCAAAACCTGGAAGTGTGCCTTATAATCCTGTGCACCTTATATATGGACAAAGTTTGGAAATTTGCCAACCTGGAAGTGTGAGCTGTGAGCCGAGCTGTGAGCCACAAGAGCCGCGGCAGCAAGCGCTGGGGGCAGGTGGCAGTGCCGGGGCCCGCAGCACAGGGAAGGGCGCCTGGGGCTGCATTTAATGGCTGCACTGATCTGTGAAAAATGTTTGCAAATTGAGCACCTGCCAGTAAACCCTGCGATCTCGAGATTCCGTTACTAATTCGTTACTTTGTTGCACGCGGATCTTCGCTGCAAAAAAAAAAGTGCGCCTTATAGTCTGGTATGCCTTATAAATGGACAAAGTTCAGAAAATTGCCGAAAACATGGAAGTGCACATTACAATCCAGTGCACCTCATAGTTGTGAAATTACTGTAATCCTGCTCCTTAAGTGCCCAGCTCCAGGGCTGGGATGCAGAAATGTCCCTGTGATGTTGCCAGCCCATGGCAGTGGCTGTGTCTCCATCTGGAGGGACGCTAGCACCCCAAGGCTGTGGAGAAAAGCCTGGAAACCTGACCTGCCTGCAATCTGAGAGCTCAGGGACTGAAATGAGAGGAACTCTGCATCCTCTGGAGACAGAGCAGCCATAAAGGACTTTTTGAAGAGTTTCCTCTGCCAAGGTGTAAGCAAGGAGACAATTCCTTAGAAGGTTCAAGAGCTGAGTTTTGAGGACCCTTCCCACCTTGCAGCAGGTTCCCATCTTCAAGGTTGTTAAGAAACATGGCCAAAGCTTACAGGGAGGTTCTGAAAAAGGAAGAAATTGAAAAGTTTTGTTCCTGACCACACCTCTGCAATGCAAGTGAGTGAGCTGCCTCAGGTCTGGGGGTCGCAAGAGATGGTTTCCAAGTGGTTCACAGAAGCAGACAATGGCTTGGACTGGAAGGGAAGATCCAAGATCCAGCTTGAAGATCAGCTGTGTCTTCAAAATCTTATCCAAAGGCAGGATGAGACTTGAAGGCACCTGGTCTAGTGGGGGGATTGGAATTAAGTGATCTTTAAGGTCTCCTCCAACCCAAACCATTCCATGATTCTGTGATAAAACACCCTGTTCCCATGTGGCTGGACAGATATCCAGCTCGGAGTATCCCAAGAATTCAGGTTTGTGGAGATTTTTCAAGGACTACACAGCCTGAACTCTTCCCAGGGAGACTGACGTCACTAAATGAACCAGGTGATTAAAGACAGGATGAGAGCAGCAGCTTGGTGGCATTCCATTTGGAAATACTTCTATCCTATTCGCTTATTTATTTTATGTGTATTTTTTCTGACTGGACAAATGGATTCCAGCCTTAGGATTTGAAAATGTTCTTCACAGATGCAGCACTAAAGATCAGCTAAGAAATGCCAGTTATCTCAGGTACCAGAGTGTCCTGCAGTGGTGCAGTGGCAGGAGGCCACAAAATTTGATGATTTATTTGAGCTACCAATAACCTCTGGTGCATCTCCTGTCTGCATCAAACCATTCCTGCTTTCTTTCCTATGGCCTGGCAAGGCCCTCTCATGAAAAATATTAAAGAAGCTCACCTGTAATTGAACCACTGGTCCACAGATGGGACAGTTTAAATCCTGCTCATAATGAGGAATAAGGATATTGTCATCCTTGTTATTAATGACTTACAAATAATTGATTTTTTGTCCCCCTAAAGACCCTAAAAGTTCTTTAGAAACTTTACAAACTAGCAAATGATTAATTAGAGGCTGTTTTAGGAGACTGTGAGATGGAGCAGGAGGGGAAGAGAAAACTGGTGGTGTGAGCAGTTGTCACAGAAGGGGAAGAGAATACTTTTGTTCAGCTCCAAGTTCAGGCATCTAAATTCGAATTCAGTTTTTGACAAATGTAGAAGTGGGATTCAACTTTCCACATGGAGATGCCAAAGAAGTTCTGTTGCATTCTCTTTCCTTTTAGTTATATTCTTCATTAATCCCTCCTTTTCTCCCTTCCCTCCACGTGTTCTGGCAGTCCCTGCAGGAGATTATTCATTTGAATGGGAGCAAGTGTCACTTAGATGTAATTGTGAAGGATTAGAACCATTATTATGGCAAAAGAGCTGAGGTGTTAAATTCAAAACTGCTTGATTTGCAGAGCCAGGTGCTGCTCCATGGCGCTGCCTGCTCCAGATAGAACCATTCCTGCTTCCCACATGGAGTGATGGACTTTGCAGGATCAGCCACCATGCAGGGGAAAAGCATCTGCTGGAAATTTTGGCAGCTGTGTGAAAAACCTCAGCAATAAGAAGAGCTCAAATTAAAAGAATCAGCCCCACCAAAAACCCCCTCTGCTGAGAGAAATGAATAGAAATGATGCTCTAAGAGGTGAGCCTATCATCCCATCTTTTCTAGTCACACTGGAGCAAGGAGCCTCCTAATGAAACACATTTTAAAGTGCTGAAAGCAAACCCCTCAGAACAAATACAAAAGTGCCTGGAAAAAAATCAGCAGGACATTTTCTTGAGGAAGGCATAGTGAATTAAAAGAACTGACACTTTTACCAAAAGTATAATCATCACAGGGGAAGGGGACATCAGGAGGGGTGGCAGAGTTGCCTGGGTTGGGGACAGGTGGAGGGGAAGGAGGCAGCTGCAAAGGTTGACATGGGTGAGCCCAAGAATAATTTTTAACAGGCTTGGAGCCAGTGGTGGTGTTAACACCTTGTTATTTCAGTAAAAATGTACCACCTGCAGCTGAGCCCTGCCTGAGAGGCAGGTGAACTTTGGCATCTGAGTTAGGAAGCTTTGGTCTGTCCTGGAGGAAATCTTTCCTTCTGAGCAGCAGTGTGAGAGTGCCAGCTGTGCAGGGTACCAACCTTCATCCTTGGAGCTGTGAGGGCTGGCTCTGATTTGGCAGCCTCAGTAGAACAGAAATTCCCCAAAATTCCCCTGCAGAGAAACTGATGCAGCCCAGCTCTGATTCAGCTCACACAAAGTTAAGGCCACTTTGTACTTTTCTAACTAAACACCAGTTCCAGATAGTTCAGGGAAGGCTGATGTTGCCAAGTGCAAGAGAAAATTTTGTCCTTAAAGACCAAAAATTTGTTATGGGCAGTGCAGCAAGAGTATGAAAATGTTCCTGCCTGCTTTCCCTGGTACTGTGAATGCTGCCAGCTGGATGCTTGCTCTCTCCTTGGAGAACAATGGTAGTAGGTTTGTGGAGTGGCCTTCACCTGCCATCCACTCTGCTCTGAGCCAAGCACTTTCTAGAAACTTGACTTGGTAAGTTTATTCATGGATCAAAGTCCACAAGGCTGACTCAATTTGGGAATCCTTGCACCACCTGTTCTGCACCTGGACACCCAGTTTGAGAGTAAGCTGAGTGGGAAGGGACGTGCAAAGTAGTTTTACAAACTGAATGATTTTTTCTCATTCTGTAGCTCTGGAGCTTTTGAAAAGTCCATGAGAGTAATTCCTTACACAACTCCATCTGACACTCTTTTCACTTATATATTTTGCCCTCTCTGTTTCCTCTGAGATTTCCTTGTATTTCCATTCCCTTAACCCCATTTTATTTTTCTCTCAAGGCTCTGCCATATGCATTCTTCCTGCTGACATGCTAAGTATTTCCTTCTCCACTGAGAAATGATTCATTTATTACAACTCTCCCAACTCTTCCCCCACTGTGTACAGACACCCTTTGAATTGAGCTTTGAATGAGCTTCATGAATAGTAACACAAAAATAACCCAGGGATGTGATTTGACTTTGGCTCTTGGAAACCTATAAATCATCTTGAGCACGGTTGGTTAAGAGAGTCCACTGTGGAGATGAGCACGTGTGTGCCCAGCCAGAAACAGGCTCTGTGCAACCTGTTCACAAGATTTTAAACCCAGGCAATGGGGAAAGCGGTGACTTGTGGAGGCTTGGGCAGGGCACCTTGCTCTAGAGCTCGGAGACATCCCTATCAGCTCTGGGAAGGTCAGAGTGCAGATGACTTGTGCCCAGCAGAGCATGGCAGAGCCAGGGGAGGAGGATGCTGGTGGAATGGAGCAGCCTGGGCACACCCCAGGAGCTCTGCTGCCATGGGCAGGGTGGATGGCTTGGATTCATGGTGTGTTTTCATTCAGGAGGTGAGTGCAGCTGGGTGGGGGTGGCTGTCTGGGCAGCCCCACTGGGGTAACCAAGCAGGGGAAAATTAGCTTGGATATTAGGAAAAAGTTCTTCAAGTAAAGAGTGATAAAGTACTGGAATGCTCTGCCCAGGGTGGTGGTGGAGTCACCATCCCTGGATGTGTTTAAAAAAGACTGGATGTGGCACTTGGTGCCATGGTCTGGTTGAGGTGTTGGGCCTTGGGTTGGATAATCTTGAAGGTCTCTTCCAAGCCAGTGATTCTGTGAATTCTGTGAGTTCTGTGAATTTGGGCTGGATCACAGGTGCTGAGAGCAAGAGAGACCCAGCAGTCCTGGCTTTGCCTCTTGTCCCTGGCCTTGCTCACACCTCATGGGCATGCTCAGCCCATGAGGATGGGGAGATGAGGTGGATCCATCTTCCCCACAGGATCTGCTTATGCAGTGCAGTTGTGAGCTTCAAGTGCAGCTTGTTTGTAAGCAGCACATCAGTCTCACTGGGCACATTCTCACCAGTGCTTTGGGGCTAATTTTTCCTCTTCTTCTTCTGCCCTGCTATTTATCAGTGGCTGCCAGACAGTGAACCAGTCTTTTAAAATATTTTTTCAAATTTGCCATTCTGATTCTCTCCTTTTAATCATTAAGACTTTTTTTGTTTATTTCTTTGTTGTTTTTGTTTGTTTTGGGGGTTTTTTGTCTTTTTTTTTGAGGGAGAGGGGAAATGCTTCTTTTCATGAGTTGTACTTCATGAGACTAGTCAGTTCACAGATCCCTTTTTTTTTTGGTTGCCATTTCAAGTGTGTAACTTCTATAATTCCAGTAGTATCCTTCAGGCTGGGAGCTCAAGCAGGATGTGCTTGAATGGGCAGTTTTATCCCTGTCTGCTCCTCCTGTGCCAGTCTTTCAGCTGCTCCTGCATCTGATTTTGAAGGAGCTCTGGTTTGCTGGAGATCTGATTTGATTCTGAGCCCTCAGCAGTTACTCCACCACCAGTGGCATCTCCCAAATATTCTCTCTGGCCCCTAGCAGCCCCTCTCTGAAATGCTGCACTGGCCTTGCAGGGAGGTAATTGAAAAAAGAGTTTTTCCTGGCAGTTAAAGAGATACTTTTTTCTCTTTTTTTTTGGTGTTTAGTGGCTGTTTGCTCTGCTAGTGAAGAATGGTGTAAATACCAGAGCATCTTCCCTGTAAGAAAGCTGTGGGTGAGCCCCTCCTTGCCCTGGAGCTGCTTGCTGCTGCTTTGGCAGCATCTTTGGGAGCTGAATGTACAGCTGGTCTGGCACTACTGGAGCCTGTTACTGCAAAAATTGATCCTTTTGCTCCTAAAGTGCTCATTCTCAATTTTACTGGCTGTGTGTGGGAGAAACAGGGCAGTAAAATTTGCTGGGCAAACTCAGCTTTAACCATCATCTCTGCAGATTCAAGGATTACTTATGGTCCTTGCCTTCATGGCCTGGTGAACACAGCAGAGTTTGATAGAGACCAGACAAATTATGATGAATGCAGCTGTACAATAACGGGCTGCTTGCATCTCTGCCAATGTCATAGATCAAGTTTGCTCCAGCGTTTCCATGTTCTGACTAAACTGGAACTGAAATATCGTGTCTGCTAATTGTGACTTAAATGCTTGAACTCAGTGCAAGCTTGGTGGCTGACTGTGATTAATTGTCATATTTTAGTGCCATTGATGCTATGGATCATAAAGTTTGTTTCAACAAAATGCCAGCGAAAGAGAAAGTGAAATGTATTAAAAGGCAAGAAAGGTAAAAGGGTCTGGGCAGAACACCAAGCTTGGCACTGGCATTTCTTTTTCCTTACTCTGCTGCTGAGTAACTAGAATAAATTTCTATGTGGTTTGGTTTTTTTTTTTTTGCTTCATCTATACCCAGCTCAGGAAAGGGACTCTCTTCAAACCCATGTGTGGTGCCTGGAGGAATAGCTGCAAATCCTGCAGTGTGGCTGTGTGCTCCTGGAGTAAAGTCCTGGCATTCAATCTCCCCACAAACATGTCTGAAATGTGCTCCTGTCACAGAGCTCACTGAGCTGGGAGGAAAAGCAGCTGAGGATGAAACTGGGAGCCAAGCAAGCTGGTGGTGGGACAGGTCAGTGTCTGAAGCATTACAGGAAAAGGAAAAATGGGCACAGTGGGACCTGTCCTAGGCAGGGACAGCTCTCCCAAGTGCTGGAGTGTGACCAGTGCTTTTCTTGTGTCTGAAAACACAAGGACACCTGGCAGTTTCATGGTGAGCTCAGTGCAGACTTTTGGGGATACAAAAGTCTATGATTTCTTTCTTCTGTCTAATTTGGGTTGCCCAGCCTGACCTGCTGGAAGCCAGACAATAATCAGAGCCCATTCCTGCTGCTTCTTCAGATACTAAACTCCAATCAGTTCCTTGAGACCTTGTGTCTCATTCTTTCAAGACTTTTTATTTTCTTGGCAGTGAGACACCTGCTCCAAGGTGTGCTGCATTTCCTGCTGTATCATGGGATGCATCAGGTTGAACACAACCCAGGTTCCATGGTGTCTCTAGGTGGGAAGAGGGTTTAATTGCCTTTTTAAAGTAAGAACTCACTTGAAGAACTCATTGATTTTACCAAATTTTGAGACTGCCTGTGGACTCCAGACCTCTTTAAAGACATCCCCCAGGATAAAGTTTTTAAAGATATTATTTCTAGTTGATATCACCTATTTTGTTTATCTAGTGATAAAAACAACAGGGACCAATATGGGAGATGGTCTGGCCCTGGTTGTTGTCCTGTGCTGTGTTTTTTGCTTGTGCTGAGCATGGGGGTTACAGATACTGCCTTTGTCCAGCTGGGAGAGAGATGGGTCTGGCTGTGGCATGGGTTGAGGAGATATTGATCAGAGAAAACTCCCTGGAGGGTACAGAGACTTTAAAGAAGAGACCAGGTGCTATCTGGAGTGTCCCAGATCCTCAAATTAGACACAAGGGCGCAGAGTTCCAGAGGTCCTGTGTGGTTTGTGCCCACTCCAGGAGGTTCCCTCATGTTCCAGTGCATCCCAGATAGCCCAAGGTACCAATCTGGGTTGTTAAATTGTGTCTTTGTGTCTCTTCATTTTTGATACCCCAGATGGAGGGGTCTGCTTCACCTTGCTTCACCTTTAGCAGTCTGGTAAGGGGATGGACCCACCAAAATCTGTGTCCAGTGCTCACAGAATCAGCTCCTGTTTCATCACAGCCAATTCCTGTCTCCCCTACCAGGGCAGCTTTGAGAGGCTTTCGAGGCACTTGAGACAGGCTCTCCTGCTGTGTGCCCTTTTGGACGAGGATGCAAGTTCCTAATTTGAGTGTAATCTCATCCCTTTGGTGCTGAACAGAAAGCCATTAAGTGTGTCAGAGATAGTTTAGCTGTAGGAAGTCCTTAGCACAAGATCTTAGACATTTTGACCGCTTAAGCAATGCCTAAAAGGCCTCTGTATCTCTATTGTTATTGTATCTTTCCCCTGCTGTTTTCACAGAAGATTTTTAGGAGGAAATTGGCAATTAATTACAATAGCAATGATGATGATTATTAGCTGTAATAAGAATAGTGATAGAACAGGCCTTACCACCCACATAAAACGCCACCAAACCTAGATGAATGAAATCACTATAGGAAATATATGGGTATTCAATTCGTAAAGTAATTTCCTTCAGTGATGTTATCATATCTTCTGGTGTAATCTGAGAAAAAAAGGTGTTCATGTGGCAGCTATAAATATTCATCTGCACAAGGCGATTTCAGTCCATTGTCTCCTGCTATTGGTTTTTCCATTGCCAGGAATTTTGTGCACCAGGTGCACAATAGCAAAATTAGAGATGGCGCTGGCTGAAATTAAATCCACTCCCCTTGAATCCTGATGAACGTTTCTTATCTCCAGAGCCACTCCTGCAGAGAAATGTTTTTATAATCTATTTGGCCATTATGAGGAATAAAAAGGGCTCGTGGGCCTGTTTCATCCTGGAGTAAAGGATGTGGACATGTGCAGTGCCCTGCACGAGCTGCCCCAGATCCTGCTGAGCTCCTGAGTTAATGCAAACAACATTATGTTCCCTAAAGGAGTTTTATAGTTAGAAAGAGTTATATGGTAATAAGAGTTATATAGATGCAATACACCTGGGGTGTATAAAAATGCTCAAATTGCAACCCTTTCAAAGAAGTTATCATCCTTGGAAGTGGCTATAAACATGTGTGAGCAGGAGCTGAGGGCTGAAAGGGGAAAAAAAAGTCTGCTGAAGTTTTCTATTCCCACTTCTCCTGCCGCTTCCTGGGAAATTCACTTATATCAAACCTATTGAAATAATTCAGAGCCCTGTATGATGGAGCAGTACCATCTTATGGGGAACCATAATCCTGGTAAGAAGCTATAACCATACAAATAAACCCCCTTGCTCCCAAAATAAATGACCATAACAAAAAAAAAAAAAAAAATTAAAAAAAAAAATCTATAAATGCTGCTCTACACACAGCCATATTTCATTTTTCTTTCAAGAAACATGCTGGGAACCCTACTGATGTTGCTTTAATTCATTTTATTATACATCTATTTATTTTCCAACCCTATGAGGAAAATAAAGTAAAAGAACATGTACCTCTGCTTTTATGTTAAAAAAGTTGGTTTCCATTCCACTTCTTCTTTCACTCAGCAATCTGTTCTTTTGAATAGCAAAGTAGATTAAAATATTTGCTTTATTTGAAATTTTTCTGCTGGAAAAGGATTTAAAGGTGACAGCCAAAAAAGATTTTGTTGTAGAATGTAAATTCCTTTTGACAAAAACCTGTTTTCCAGCAGAAACAAACCGATGCATAATCCAGTCACCTTCATATCACACAGCAGTGGAGCCATGTAATCTTTCATATGCAGTTAATTCAGAGAGAAATTTTCTCAGTCACGCTGAATAAATCAACATGGCAAGGCCTTCACAAAAACCCAAAGCAAGATCTTAATGGAAACCATCAGGTAGGCATAAACCCTTTCCTCTTCTAACATCCAGGTGCCCACAAACCTCACCGATCTGCACAAGCAAGCTGGAAAATCTCCCTTCCAAAAGCCACTGTGATGGTAGTTGTGAAAAGAGAGTTATCCCAGTATAACTCCAATGAGTCATTTCAATTTAGGTTTGAGGAAAAAAAAAATTTAAAACAATTTATCATAATGACCTCTCTTTGAGGTGGGTTTTATATCATACAGAAATTTCACAACTATAAGGTGCACCAGATTATAAGGCGCACTTCCAGGTGTCGGCATTTTCCCGAACGGTGTCCATATATAAGGCGCACTGGATTATAAGGCGCACTTTTTTTTGCAACAAGGATCTGCACACAACAAAGTAACAAATTAGTAACAGAATCGCGAGGTTTACTGGCAGGTGTTCAATTTGCAAACATTTTTTACGGATCAGCACAGCCTTTAAACGCAGCCCCAGGCGCCCTCCCTGTGCCGTGGGCCCCGGCACCGCCACCCAGCTCTGGCACTGGCTGCCATGGCTTGACTCGCGGCTCGCACTTCTGGGTTGGCAAGTTTCTGAAATCTGTCCACATATAAGGTGCAGTGGATTAAAAGGCGCACCTCCGGGTTTCGATCAAAATTTTAGTCAAAAGGGTGCGCCTTATAGTTGTGAAATTACTGTACTTAAAACACATTCTAGGCACATGATGTCGATGAGCTAATGTGGTGTCTGACTTCCTGCTTTTCCTCATGTTTCTTAGCCCAGTGACACAAATGATGGATGGTTTCCAAATTCATAGGGACCTGTGAGAGGTATTTTTACCAAGGAACAAGAGGCAGGGCAGCTGTGGATATAAAGTGCTTGCAAAATTGCTTGCATGTATATTAATGTTAATTATTATGAATGCATTTTGTATGAACTGTAATATAAGGTTAAAAAATGAAGTGAGTTCTGTTTTGTTTTTTTTTTAAGAAGCAAGTCAGTTCCACTTCTTCCATGCAGTTAAAGACAGGTTTGCCAAGCTGATGGCTTTGAAACACACGACATAATTTCAGGAGAGCTGTGCTTACACAGCAACAAAATAAGCAAAATTCGAGCTACCTATTTTTATTGCTGAAATCCAAGTCTCTTTCAACACTCAGAAGCCCGGCAGGCTGGATGGAAGATGAATGACAGCCGTGGGGGAACTGCTCCAGGGTGTTGTTCTTAAAAATCCTTTTACCTCTAAACCAGGCACAGCAATATCCATGAATTAACTGCTCTGACTTGGCAGTAAATTCAGGCTACCATATTCCAGGGATTTAGCATAACTATAGTCACATTTATGGAATGAAAACATTGAGTTACAGCATCATTTTCAACCTTGCTCTTTGATTTCTAACCATGTCAAGCTGAGAGTGGTTGTCTTGTTAACAAACTAAGAATTGTAGATGTCAAATAGTTCCTGAGATAAAAACTTACTCCCAGTTTAACCAATGAATACATCTCAAGGCTTTTTACCCTACTGCCTCATCAAGAGGAGCCCAAATAACATTTGTTGAAGGTAAGTTGTTTGTACATCTCCATCCATCCTGAGCTCGCTTCTCATATAATTCCTGATAAAATTCCTCAAAGGAAAGCCCTTCCAGGCAGGAATCACCAATCTTTAGATGTATTTTAATACATCAGTGTTGAAATTGGTCATCTGCTTGGCCTTTGGAAGGAGATGGAGGGTGCAGGGCAGGAGGAATGTGCAATGCTCTGACTCTAGCTGGAGCAGTGCTGGTGCTGCTCAAATTGTGCAGCTCTCAGCATGCCAGTGGGAGTGCTTCACTGGGGTGTATCTGGGCCAAAAAAAATGGATTTCTGTAAGATCAAGGTGGGATTATCCCAAGAAAGGTCCTTGGTATTCCCCACATTTACCCAATTGTGCTCTCTGACCCCAAGAGCTTTCACCTGAACTTCACAGGGCTCTTGGCGAGAGGCTGAGGGGAGTTATTTAATATGGTTTTGGGGAGCAGGACCTTGCTCTCCTTTTGCTGCTTGTAGCCAGCCCACCTTCCTTCTCAGAAGCAGCAGTAATGATGGATGTGGGGAGTTAAAATTGACACTTGGGGTTTTAGTTTTGCAGCTTGTTGCCTCCATCTCTGAGCACCGAGTGCTTTGTGCATTAGTCAAGGAGCACTGTGACAGATCTACCCAGAACACAAATAAAGCTGCCTGGATTGGGGCAAGAGAAACTGCCCCTCCTTGCAGTTATGTGTCTTTCTATCTCAGGAGATTAAATTGGTTTGCAGAAGTGTCTTTCAGCACTTTAGAAAGGTCCATCCTGCTGGCTCTTACCTGGAGAGGGTTACTGAGCTGGTGTTGAGATACAAACTGATGGCAAAGTCCCTTGCAGGGGCCAAAGCTCAGACACCTTGTGCTGGTGCTGGCCCTGCTCCAAAGTCCTGTGATACAAAGGCATGGACCAAAGGGACAAGAAAGAGAAGATTTGCTCTTGGTCATGTTCTGCTCTGCTCAGCAGACTGCTGGAATATCTCAGCAGGAAAGGCATCTGTGCCATGAGCTTTCTGGGCTCAGCTGCAGGGCCAGCCTTGGACCTTTCCTCCCTTCTCATCTGCTGCCAGGGTTCCCAGCAGTGTCCCTGGAGCTCCATTCCAGCTGCAGCAACGCCATCCAAGAGGCAGTGATGCCTTGGAGAGGCTACCTAGAACAGGGGCTAGACAGAAAATAGAGTTATTTAATGGTATTTGTTGAAAGGCCTTCAAAGGGTGAACCTTGGGCAGTGCAGGAGCCTGGCAGAGGCTGCACCCAAGATGGATCACAGCCATGAGTTTTTCCGACAGATATGTTTGGTCTATTTACATATAAGGGGTTAATTGTCCAATTACAGCTTCAGGTAATAAAGTCACAATCCCTCAGTTTGCTCTCCCCAATTCCCTTTTGTTTGTACTTTTTGGGCCTGAGGCTGAGATGATGATCTTGTTTCCCATTGGGGAAAGGTTTGTTTTTTCTGACAAACTGTGATGAGAACTTACTAACACTCTATATGACATTCAGAGCTATACACTAATGCAGTACAGGATCTGAAAAATATAAAAGCTAAAACTTAAGGCATCAGCAGGAATGAGGTACCTGGGAAGAAGGAGGACACATCTCTGGATAGGGAAAACTTCCAAGGATGAAGATTGAAATTCTTTCCCCTTCTCCACTGCTCATTGAGCTGTGAGGAGGACCCACCTTATAAATTCATGGCAAAGAGGCAAAAGGTCTCAGCCTCCCATTTCTCTAATGTAAAATGTAAAAAAAGATAGGCAGGGAGATGTGAAGGGAAAATTCCTGGTTTGTGTCTGCTTGTATGCAAGTTTCTTTTTCCTCTTCTAAACTGCACCTGATATATTTTTATTGGACCAAGATGTAAAACCTGAATTTGATTGCAGCCACGATTTCTGACCCACTGTTACTGAGAATTATCTCTTGAGGCAGAGTAACTATTTAATACTGCGCATCCCTTGTGTTCAGTCATGAAAGCTGCCTACAGGGTCTAACATTTCTAAATTGAGTGATTATCTATTGGTAATTGCACTCTCCAGACAGACCTGGGGAACAGACATATGGTTAGAAGAATGGCTCCATTTTTTTCTCCTTCCTTTTCTTTGGCTGCTTACTGCTAACAACAGCACTTCAGCGTTTCCAGGCTCTGAAAAATGTTGTAAAATTTGAAAGAGTCAGGAAAAAAATTCACAAACAGCAGCTTCCCTTGGCAGAAATGTTGTTACCCCTGTCACTTCAAGGTGCTTTTATGCCACACAGCCAAGCTGAGTAGAGGAGTCCATGCACCCAGGTCTAAAATCAAACTCATTTTTTTTTCTTCACTGGCTCTATTAGATTTGGGTTCTGTTATCTGGACACGCCTCATTTCCAGTACAAATCTGTTCAGGAAGAAATGTGTATGACTTGGCCTTTGCACCTTAACTCTGTTTGCTGAGTCTCGCCTCTTCATCTTGCTCACAAGAGTTAGAAACAGCCTTTCCACCCTGAGAAATCTCATTGTGTATAATAACTCTGATTTCAGCATGATGGAAATATGACAGACTGTGAACTAGGGCAGTGTGGCTCCTGTGGTAGCTTCTGAGCACAGTGAGGAATGGTGGCAAAAACTGCTACGTGAAAGGGCAAACCTTTGATAATATATCTTCTAAATATATGTGGGAAATTACAGACTTCAGCTACAAGAGAATTTTCAAATTCCCTGCTATTTATCAATGCCCAAGAACTTTTCAGTGGCTGTGGTGATTGTACTTTGAGATCTAAATACTTTCATGGCTTAACTGAATGCATAGAAATTGTGGAACTAATATGTCTATGGGTCTAGGAAGTCAGTGTCTAAAGCTTTTCACCCACTGAAGCTGCGATAACCTCACAGCTGCTGCTCCAGCAAGTCTTTGGAGGCATCACCAGCCCTGCTCCCTTGAAGTTTCAGTCACCTTCTGAAGGTGTTACTGGAGTGATGCAGTGAGGGATGAAGGAACACCAGGAGGTCAATTGGTGAGAACAAGGATGTTGCAGTCAGTGCTGCAGCAAGGGAAAGTTTTTTCTCTCAAATGCAGTTTGGCTGGAGATGTACAAAGCATCAGGACCTGAATCAAGATCTGTGAACTGCTGGCTGTCCTTGGGATCTTGGAAAGCTGCATGCTGCTCTCAGTGGTGTGCATGTGGCTTTGTGCTCTAAAGAGGTCTTAACAGAGTGTGAAAATCCACTTGTGGAACTCTCAAACTCTCTGCAGTGGCCTTTTCCAGATCTTGCAGCTCAGCTGCCTCTCCTTCCATGACCTTTCTTTATTTCTCCAAGGTGACCTTTGAGACTGGGAGCTGCTTCCACAGGGCCAGTAAAGAGGTGGTTGTTTAGTGCTGTACTTCTGAATTTCAACATGACAGCATTTGGCATGCAGATACAAATTAAAGGATGAGAAACAGGTGTTTGGATTGGGAAAAGGCTTGTAATTATGAAGAATATTCTTGCTGACTGGTGGTTCTGTGGTTAAATGGGTCTGTCATCATGCTCCTGAGCTCTGTAAATAAACAACACCCAAACATTCAATATTAATTAGAAATGTTACATAGGCATATATTGAAGCACCATGACATGTTCACAGATTGCACAGCTGGAAATAATGGTGAATTTTTAAGAAATATCATCCCAGCTAGAATTCTCCATGGGGAATAAAAAAATCCCCACAAAACATCACCCCTCCAAAAAACCCAAAACCAAGCAAAAATCCCAAGGTGTCAAATTTCCATGGGTAGAAACTGATCTGCAGAAGTTGGTCAGACTTTCCAACAGTTGCTTGGCCTGATGACAGAGTATGTGCTCAACAAGTGAGCTCTGTGTCCTAAAGTAAATGTCTCAAAGTGTTGCTGTTTCTGCCTGTGCACTCCATGCCCTTGGCAGAGGAACTGTCTTGGGTTACAATACAGGATGAGATCAAAGGTATCTATTCTACCATTCCATCTGTTGAGGTTGG
>VRYO01002355.1:36546319-36560759 GCA_009812075.1 Sialia sialis
AATTTTGCAGTGTGTATTAAGGGGCTACCCCACGCTGCTGCCCCGCACTGAATAAACATACACTTTCTAACTTTAAGTTGTTAGTCTTTTGTCTGTCACAGCTGAGACCAATACTCATATTTTGGTAAATCACCATCCTTTGCTGTCCAGGATAATTCTGTGCAGCTCAGCCTTAGTAATTCTCAGATGAGACTGAGCAGTGAGTAAGGAGGATGCTCAGCTTGATCCATCAGTGCACATTTACTGGTTTAGATGTGAATGAGAAGAGGAAGAGCACCCAGCAATTCCTCACTGACTCCTTACTTTGGCAGAAATGCCAATCCGTAAAATTAAGAACTGTTGAGTCATTACTTGCACATATTATTCAGTTCTTCTTCAGGGCTGATAATTTTTTTTTTTCTGGAGAGGGGAGTGAAGGAATATCTTGAAAATTTTCAATTGTAATTTTTTTTCCCATTACTTAATACAAATGACTCTGTGACTTTCCTAGGGGCTGCTTGCCCTAGTTGGGAACATCTGCATGTGGCAAATATTCAGAGATAAAGTTTTACAGCAAAAAAACCCAAACCCAAAATATCAAACCAAAGCAACCAAATCAGGAGCAAAGACTACAAGAATGCAGTTCTTCCTATGTCAAAAATAAATGAGAAAAGGAGGGGAAATGCTCCCAATCATGGTGATTAGGCATTAATTCTGTGAACTGGTGTCACCTCCTACATTGAGCTCTGGTGAAAGGATGGCACAGGAAGGGATGGACATGTCCCAAATGGTCCTGCCCTGTAGGCAGGAGCCATTGCAGGGAGCCTATGGAAAGAAATAATGCTTTGCCATCCATGTGTGCACGTGGAAAGAATCCATCATTATTACTGTGCAGGCTCATTATTAACATGCAGCTCACAGAAGCTAATGACTAAAAAATCAATCTTGCTCATTGAGGAGAATGGGAAAGAAAGAATTTTTCCCCTTTCTAGCAGTTTGGAAGATAGCTGTTTCCACCTTGAAACATTGTTCAGAGGGGTGAAAAAATAAATAGGGGGAAGGAAAAGGAAAATAAGAGAAAATAAGTAAATTCCTGTTGTGAGCAGCAGGCTCTGAAATGCTCTTCTGGTCTGTTTTAGGAGAGAGAAATGGCTCATAATAAAAAAGTGTGGAAGAAGCCTTCCTTAACTTTGGCAAGAAGTTACTGTAGAGTGGCTGGGTGAGCACTCACCTAAAGCATGTCCCAGGTGGTAGCAGAGCTTTGACAGTTGCAGAAATGTGATGTGTTTTCTAGATAAATTGGTATTTCCATATTTTCCTTTTCTAAGCTACTTTGGAAAATGCTGCCCAGCTTGTTTCACATATTCCCTGGAGCAGGTTAGCACTGGTAATTTAGGACCCACAGATCCCAGAGCTGAAGAACACAACAAAGGCAGGGGAAAAAGACAGCCTCCAGTTCCCATCAAGCTTTAAATCCAACACCCCAAAAGATCCAGGATCTGTTTAAACTGGGATTTCTAGGGGGAAAGTAGAACAGCTTCAATGCCTGGCTAACCTGACTGTCAGCTGGTTAAGAGTTGGTGAAATTATGCTTCACTTGTTCCGCCTGCATCCCTTAAACAAGCCTGAAAGAGACAAAAAATGCAAGTTCTGTTGGTTTATTCAGGTTGTAAGGGTTCTTATAGCTCATTAGCAGGACAGTAACTTAGAGAAACAAGTTTTATTATGGCTCATATGGGGCCTCCAAGCTTTTGTGTGACTTGTATTTTCAAAATCTCAAACTTCTCCCAAACCAACTTCTCTGACACATTTTTCATGAAGTAGAGCCAAAAAGGAGGAAATGATTTTATAGACACAATCAAGAAGGTCAGGAAAAAAAATAAAAGCAGGGTGTGCAGGATTTACACTCACTTGTTCCTCTGAGTGTCTCCCAAGTACAGTAATTTCACAACTATAAGGCTCACTGGATTATAAGGCGTACTTCTGGGTTTCAATCAAAATTTTAGTGAAAAGGGTGTGCTTATATGCGTAAAATTACTGTAATCTGGGAGGAATTCTGTTTCAGGTATGATGAATGTGCTGTGATGAATAAAGTTGCAATTTAAACATTGTCATGCAAACTGGAGGTGGATTCAGAGATCACACACAGGCTGCTGAATGGAGAAAGGGATCTGCTTAAAATTCTGGTCTGTTCTGTGCATGAGTCAACACAAGATTGAGATGGTAGGTGTTTGAATACCTGCATACCTTTTATTTTATAGATAATGTAATTATATTCTCACTTCAGCTCACCTATAAAAAGAGCTCAAATTTGCAGTAAAAAGATCTTTACCCCTTTTCTGCTGATCGTTGCTTAGCAAAGTATTTCACACAAGAGGTTTGTTATCTTTAATAGCACTAAAATTACTTTAAGCAATTACCTGCATCATTTTAAACTCTACAGAGGTTATTAAAATATTCTCATGGCAACTATAAAGAAATAAGAAAATAAGTAAAGACTAAATTGCACTTTGTCTCAAAAAGTCATTTGCCTTAAAGCATGTTTGGTCCTTAATTTCTAAATAGGCATCTTTGTTTCCTGAATTGAATACTCTCTTCTATGTTTGACCTTCTACATTCCAACTTTGAAGGTTGGAAAGCTTGAAGGGTCTTTTCTTACAACCATTTCAATTTCAGAACAAACAGAAAAAAACAAACTTGCATTGCAAAATACCTGCATGATCAGCCTAAAAATGACGTCCCCAGAAATGAACCTGAGCTTTGAAAATCTACTGTTAAATCTCTTCTTGCTTTAGTATGAGGAACTAGAAATGAACTACTTAAGACTCAATGTCCTATCCTACTGTGGCTTCGATTACAGCAATTTCATGACTATAAGGCTCACCGGATTATAAGGCGTGCTTCTGGGTGTCGGGAAATTTCCAAACTTTGTCCATATATAAGGCGCACTGGAATATAAAGTGCACTTTTTTTTTTGCAGCAAGGATCTGCATGCAGCTTTCTCAAAGTAACGAATTAGTAGCAGAATCGCGCGATCGCGGGGTTTACTGGCAGGTGCTCAATTTGCAAACATTTTTCACGGATCGGCGCAGCCTTTAAACACAGCCCCAGGTGTCCTCCCTGTGCAGTAGGCCCCGGCACTGCCACCCACCATTCTCCCACACCCTGCAGCTGTCCCCAGCGCCGGGCTGCTCGTGGCTCACATGGCTCCTGCGGCTCTCACAGCTCGCCAGCCAGCCGGTGCCCGCACCGCTCCAGGTAGCCTGGACAATGACCCTTTTCTTCGGTTTCTCTGTGCCCACACAATCTCTTTTGTCTTGAGCAATTAAAACCTAAGGGAACCGCCCGGCCAGCTTTGTTAACATGATAATGGGAAAAATTTCTCCACAGAAGGAAAAAAGTAAAAATCCCCCAACCCCCAACACGTGTGTTCTGCCTGCTCGTGGTCATTTGATTGCGAGCTTCATGTTTGTTGCTGTGCAATGTGAAACTGAAATTGTTTTGAGATCCCTTCAATACTCAAACTTTTTCCATATATAAGGTGCACCAGATTATAAGGCACACTTCCGGATTCCAATCAAAATTTTAGGCTTTAAGGTGTGCCTTATAGTCATGAAATTACTGTACTTTTATTTCTCTTCAGGCAGAAATTTCTTACAGCACCCAGTGGCACAGACTAGCTGAGGAAGGACTTTCCACTATGGGGGTTTGCTAAGTGGTGGTTTGGTGTCCCACCAGGAAAGGGGGAATTTTACAAGAATTTGTGGAATTATCAGAAGAATCTTGTTGCTTTACATCCTAGAAAATGATGCAATAAAAGTCTCTTTGCTGCCTGTGGTTATCCTCTTTACTGGTCCTCTTTTGATTTCCATCTCCCACATCAACAGATGAAAGAGTGGTTTTTTATAGAATAATGATGTTGAAGGAAATTTGCATGGTTCTAATTAGGGGATGAAAGGAGCAATTAATTTAGAGAGTTTTGACTTCTGTGCTGGAGATATCACCCCAGCAGACTTCCTGGAGCAGAGCAGGAACATTTCAAAGCACAATGCTACAGCATGGCAAAAGCGTCAGTGAACATGAAAACAAAATTAATTGAAAGAATAGAAAATCTAGAGCAATTATGTTACCATTTCATTTGTTTTTGCATGTTCTGTTGAGATAGCAGATTGGTAATACCCACTGCAATTCAGAATTCCATTTTTTCCACAGTTGTTATTAAACCAAATGGCTTCTTATACTACTTTTTCCTCTATTGAAGACCCCAGTCCCAGAACACCTGGAGGCAGCATTCCTCCCAAGTTCCTGCAGAGCCCAGGCTTAGGTGACATCTTGGTCATGATGAGGCTTTCCCCAGTAAGCTGTGCCTTGGAATCAATTACAATCACAGTGGAAGACTCAGAGCTGCTGACTCAAGCAGCCCTTTTCTGGCAGCTTTGCACTTAGTGCTTCCGTGTCTCCCGCCTCCACTGATAAAAGCTGGAATCAGAGATCAGAGCTTCCTCAAGCTGTTAAGCTTCTGACATCTGCAAAGCCAAGAGTTCAGAGATGATGTCAAAATCATTATCTGAAACTGAACGAGAAACATTTCTTTTTGTTCGCAGCCACACAGGCAAGTCCTTTTTCTATTATTTTCATATGATTTCACAGGGTTGGAGGCCAGAAGGGGTGATTAGATAACTTAATTTATCTTGCTGTGAATTGCAAGTCACTTTTTCCTTCTTAGTTTCTCCCAGGTGACTTTGAACTCAAGCATTCACCCTCAAAGGCAGCCAGGCCTCCGGGAAATAGGAGAAATGGAGATAAACTGAGGCTCCTGTGATGGCAAGGAACTAACTCATAATGCTGTGTGTGACCAGGTAAGTCCTAATTCTTTGTCCCAGTGCTCCAGAGGAAGCCAAATGAAGAGCTCTGAAAACCCAGGGTGGTACAACCAAGGGGAGAGTTTTCCTTCAGGCCAAAGCTTTTGGGTGAGCTGTGATCTCTGAGCTCTGCTGATCATGTTGGTGGCTTGAGAGAGCAGCAAAGCCTGAGTGTGCTGATGTTAGCGTAGAAACACATCATCACAGGATAATTCTATGCAGGTGCTTTTATTGAAGTGCTCTGGGAATCAGGGGTACCAATCCAAATCTGACTCCCACATGGATTCCAGAGGGACATGTTTTTATACCCTTTTTGTTATGTAACTATATAATAATTACTAAGCCCATGTTGTTCTATTGTATACATCGATCTTATCCATGTATGGATTCTTGTGATTTACATCAGGTCCCCAAAATACCCTTTCTCATGATTCTTGTTACGATTACATCGCTTCTCATGATTCTTATTATGATCAAACAACAATATATTCAGTTTACCAAACAATTATTACATTTAACAATCACATTATTTATCATATGATGATTACACAGGTGCAGTTTCACATGATCCAATAAAGACAAAGCCCAACATTCATTCCCAGGGCTTGGTTCCCTTTCCCAGGCCTACCAGACCCAACCTTTTTTTCCACCCCTGAATCTGTTGTGTACAATTCCCGTGATTTTAGAAACATTTTTAACCTTACACTATCACTGAGATTAGCACAGGTCAGGCTGCCCAGAGCTAACTTTGAAGGCTGCCACCTCCAAAGAACTCTTTCCTAAACGTGGTGACACCACTGTGCCCTTTGTGTCTGCAGGAAACAACAGCTCTGTTCCTGAGCTGAATAATCCAATGTAGGATTTCACCAGCTCCAATTTGCATTTCATCTCTCCAAGCTAAAACCAGTAGATTAAGGGTGAATTTCAGTCAGGTGCCCAACAATTATGCAAGTTTTAGGGCTCCCCACTTGCCCTCCAGCTGCTTTTTAGAAGAGCCAAGGTCCCCTGTAGGTTCTGTGGGGAATCTGCCAGGTCTGAGCTCTCTGAGAGACCCCAGAGCATCTTGGATACAGGCTTTATAAATTATTAATAATTGAATTATTAACTGTTAATTAGACAACTGCATCCTGCTCTCAGCTTCATACTGCCAGACCCACATTATAGGTGTATCATGTGTATATGGTGTGAGTTTTCCAGTTTTTGTAACTAATTACAGCTAACATGAACCTAGTACTTGATAATTTTTATATAGCACATTAATCAGAGATTTAAGTGTAGGCACAAAGGATTAACAGAATTAAATTCTGAGACTAATTAGTCTCCATTCCAAATTTCAGACAAAACTCACGTGTGGACTTGTGGGTCTAATGTAGTATAACAAAGTTGGCATTATTCACTTGTCAAATATCAAAATTGATATATTAAACAGGGAAAAAATGGCATCAGGCACTTACAGATTTTCTACTGTGGCTGCAATAGTGAGGAAGACTTAATTTTTTCAGAGGAAAAAAAGTAATTCCTGCTGTAGGCTTGAAAATCATCAATGGAGAAGAAAGAAGTCCTGGTTGCATTTGTTGATCTCAAGATGGTTATGGACCTTCAAGAAAACAGTGAGGAAACTGAATGTGAACATATCTCACAGAAGGAATTTCCAGCAGAATCAGGAAATTATATGGTGCTATAAAATCTCATTTAGAATGGTAATATACAGCTCTAGTTACACATATTCAAGAAGGATTAACTAAAATTGAAATTTGTGATGGAGAACATACCTCAGTTAAAAAAGGGTGACAGCTTTGCTTATTTAACCTAGAAAACAGCAATTTAAGGGGCATGAGAGCATATTGACATAATGATGTAAGAGATACTTTGCAACTACATCAGAATCTTTGGCAGAAGAAGTTTTAAATAAACACCAGACCGCAGTACAAAAAGCTGTAAAAGGATTGCGGCTAAATTTCACCTGGATATTTGAAGGAAGTTAAGGTGTAAAGGGTTGTAGTTCTGCAGTGACTTTTCTACAGGGACAAGAGGAGGAGCCTGAGCTTTTAGTTGTAGCACACACTTGTACAAAACATACAGAAAAGGGACAGGTTGAGTAAAGAATTTTCTGTTCATTTTATGTCATAAATTGAAAAGTATAACTTTTTATCCCTGATCAAACTAACTTGTGTTTTCTTTTAGTTTGTTTGGCTTTTTTTTTTTTTTTAATATATTCCCATTGCAGAACACATTTAGGGCAGAACTGATTTGATCTGTTCTATTTATATTCTTGTAGTTGATGACAATTGATGTTCTTTCACTTGGGTTTCAAAGGCATGATCCTCATGATCAATTTATGCCTTGCCACAATTCACCTCAGGACACGATATATACCTGGCATGCAGTTCCTGGGTAACAGATCTTTAGGACAGCTTAATGACTGATGCAGCTGTGCAAGTGGTGATGATGAAAAGAAAATCCATATTTCAGTTTTCACTCAAAATAGGGGACATTCAATCAGTAATTCTGAGGGAGGACAAAAGCAGAGATGTGAAAGATTTTGGCCTCTGCTCATTTTTATAGCTGTCAATAGAAATAGTTTATTTGGGCTCCTGGATTTACTCAAAGCCAGGGTGCAGATGGCCTATTTGTCATTAAAAGAGCATTTTAATGCAAGCTTGACCATGTCTGAGATGTTATCATTTAGAAACACTGTGAAATGTCACTGACCTTCCCTTACAGAAGTTTGATGATCAGAGACAAAGTGGAAATGAGAGTGGCAGTCATGTCAGATCTGTGGTGGGGGAAACTGGGCAAGTCAGAGGAAGCACTTTGAGCTCCATGGCCCCAAATCACCAACTTTTATGCATGTCTGACCTCAAGCACAGCAAAAGGACATACACAAAACCAATCACCTGCCTAAGCTGGCCCCGTTTCTGATCTCAGCCTAGGATGAGACCCAAGAAGAATAAAGACAGTAAATTGACTAGAAAGAAAAGTAATATGTCCAAAAGCTGCTGTTATTTACTGACATTAAGAAATGTCAGCAGGGAGTTCAGATCACTGGCCCCTCTGAGTCACTCAGGCTGTGCTCAGGAAGTGATGGTCAAGCTGAACTCAAAAAAGGCAGAGAAATGGATGATTTTAATCATTGCTTGCAAACCTATAATTTATTCAATTCTGGAATATAAATCTTGCCAGATTTGTAGGAACTTGGACAGGGAATAACATTAGAAGTACACCAGAAATGCAACTTGTCTCAGCATGCAAGTAGGGAGCAGCGAGCCTCCCACAAGATGTGAACTTGCAGTTAAATGCTAAAGTGAATATTTTCTTTGGACTCATCCTGCTCTTCTTTTCTGCCCTGCTTGGTTCCAGGTAGTGTAGAAGAGAACAGGGAGACACAAATGAGAGAAGAGTCTATCTGGAAATGATTTTTCAGTGTGGTGTAAGGAGAGGACAGTGAGAAGGGGGATACCCCAGGAAAGCAGCACTGATTAACAGTGGTAAAAAAATACTAACCTATAACTTGGTTTGAATCAGGGAGGTGGTTCCCCTGTCTTCCAGGCAACAAAATTCAGGGCAGACATGTTCTGGAGCAGATCAGAAACAAAATGGTGCCTCAGGTAGAAAATGGTGTGAACTTGAGGAGATGCTGAAGTAAAGATGGGATAAACCAGCTTCTAGCTTAGCTCTGAGAGCTGGTACCACCCCTGGTGTCTCAGGGGCTGTTAATGGTCCCAAAGTGACCACGAGGGAACAGGATAAATCAAGTGAAGCCCACCATAATTAATACCTGTGTGGAGCTTGGGTTGCCCAAAAGTTGATGTTTCCCTGCAGTCCAGCACCCTGGGCAGGTAATTGGACACTGATGCCTTTTCCTTTCAACTGTTTGCTGCAGCACTGGAGGATTTTGTTAGATTTTTATCTTTTATGTATCATTCACATGGTTTTTGGCAGCTCTCCAGAAACAGTGATGCTCTTTGAAATGATTTCTGATTTTTGGTAGTTTGGTTGCTTTTAGAGAGCATCCTAGCTGCTGGATTTGGATTAGAACAGCTCTTCCTTTAAGGTACTTACAGGTGAATTTCAAGGGGCAGAAAGGGAAGGAGAGGAGTGAGTCGCACCTGAATTCATGAGGAAAAGCAAAAGGCAGCATTATAATTTTCCTGTTTCTAACATAACAGCAGTATAGTCAGGCCAGGATCTATGCCTGGGAGGGAGAACATTTCATTGGCAAAGAGACCTGGCAGGGGGAAGAAAAAGGCAGGTGAATTGTTCTTATATATTTATGGGAAAAAAGCTCATTCTGCAAAGGAGAAAGAAAGCAGGGAAACTCTTGCTGTTCACAGGCATAGGAGCCCAAAAGCTAAACTTTTTATTAAACTTCTGAACTAAAAGGTCAGTGGGCTGCTTCATCTTCCCAGGAGAAACCTCTCCCCAGGACAAGCCCGTGGCGGCTCCCAGTGGGGCAGTGGATTTTTATGGCTCTGAGCTTGCAGGGAAGCTCAGTCCCGCAGATGATTCAGACTACAGATGCTGAGGCACTTTCATTTCATGAATCTCTATGAAATGAGGTTTTATACTGCAGCACTGAAATACTCAGGGAGAATCTATTAGGGCAGCTGCAGGATGGGGTCAGCAGGCAGCACAGGGGACTCTAATTTACACAAACTCTACCACGAGCAAACACTCCAGGGGTGGCATTTAAATGGTCTCTTCACTCTAGCTGTGCTACCAAAACAACTAATTTGTGGATGACACTAAACGGGGGGGAGAGTCTGATGTGACAAATGATAGAGTGGCTGCCCAGGGGACGCAGATTAATTTAAAGAAAGAGCTAAATTAAACTCTGTGAGGTTTGGCGAAAAAAAAGCACAAAACTCTGTTGTTGGGGAGGAGAAACCAGCTGGGAGCTGAGTGCCCAAACAGCAGCCTGGAGAGGAGCTGTGAGGTGCTGAGGCCCTGGCACAGGGAAGCTGTGGATGCTCCATCTCTGGAAATGTCCAAGGCTGGCTTGGATGGGGCTTGGAGTGACCTGCTCTGGTGGAAGGTGTCCCTGCTCATGGCAGGGGGTGGAAATGGGGAGGGGGTCTCTAAAGCCCAACCCAAACCATTCTGTGCTTCTGTGACCTGAGGGTGATGGGAGGTGCAAGGTAAAACCTGATCCGTGAAAGGATGGATCTTGCTGTGATGGGTCATGTCCTGCACAACACCCAGCAGGCGAAATTTATTCCCCATGGCTGGCACTGCTTAGGTTGTCCACAGGAGGAGAGGGACATGGGGAAAATCAAATGAAGGGCCAATCCACCCAGGGTGTACTGGGAGGGAGCTGGGCTGGCCAGGGCTGTGCAACGTGATGAACGTGAGGAAGAGACCAGAAGAACAATCCAGAAGGTTTATAATAAGTTTTATCCATATCAGAACCATAAGGGGTTACACTAACAATTTTTTAATGTATAAACCAAGGCCCAGAGTTTATTTTTTTCCTTTTTTTTTCTTTTTTTCTTTTTTTCCCTTTTTCACCCTTTTTCCTTTTTTTTCTCTTTTATTCTCTTTTTTCTCTTTTCTTACCTCTTTTTTCCCCTCTTTTTTCTCTTTTTTCTTTTTTTTCTTATTTTTCTTATTTTTCTTCTTTTTTTTCTTCTTTTTTTTTTTCTTCCTTTTTTCTTCTCTCTTTTTCTTCCTTTTTTCTTCCTTTTTTCTTCTCTCTTTTTCTTCCTTTTTTCTTCTCTCTTTTTCTTCTCTCTTTTTCTTTTGCTCTCTCCTTCTTTTCCTGAGGATTGATTGACTGGGAGAGCTGATGGCTTGAAGCAAGGCTGCAGGGCGTTGAGGCAGCTGGCCATCAGTCCCACAGGAAATGCCTAAGAGTGGGGTTGTTACTGCAGTTGGAAGAGCATGTTCTAGTGAGTATCAAGTTATGGGATTTGCTGTCATTTTTTATTTCCTTTGCTGTGAAATAATTTCTGAGGAAAAGGAAGAAGAATCAAACAATTTCTCCAAGGTGGTAGGAGGCAGAGCAGGGAAGTGGAAATGCCTCAAATGGTTAATATCAGGGATGGATGAAAGTGATTTGACAAGGATTTCAGAAGTTTTCTGCATTCTCACTGCAAGAAGTCATCTAAAATGAATGATGCCTGAGCAAAATTTTTAAAGGCTGGACAACTGTAGCCATTATCAACTTCAACCAACCTTGAAAACCTATTTGCAGGAATTTATGTCTGGTTTTGTGTATTTATTTGTAAGCAGATTTTCTTTGTTTGATTAAAAAAAAAAAATTTGCTCATAGTGCAAAATTATTCACTGATGTTTCCTGTGAGAATGTTCTCTGACATGCACACATGCACAGACATTTACTGCAAAAACAACTTTCAAGATTTGTTCTTCTGAATTTGCTATTTATGATTTAGTTCTGTTTTCCTTGAGCATTTCTGCCTATGGGTATGAACCCAGGAGGAAATCTGCAGAGTATCACTATCTGCCTTTGTAAGACCCACCCAGGGAAATTCTGCTTTTCATTTTGTTTGAGAAGATTTGACAAGTTGAAAAACTAAAAGGTTTAGATGAAGAGGGACAAACAAGATGATTATAGCCCCTATTGTCTCTGCCTTGTACAGTGTTTATGTGTTGGGTCTGGGGTGACACAGCCACCTTCTCTTTTCCTGTCCTCCATCCCTCATTTTTGGGACAGGGTTAATCTGGGTTTGTATGAAGCATTTATAGAGGAGAAGTCAATATCTCTCTAACCTCACATAAATTACAGTGATGCTTTACTGAGTGTGCTGGATGCTGTGTTTTGTTGGATTGTGCTGGATGCTGTGTTTTGTTGGATCATCCCAGCCCTGCCCTGACCTGTCCCATACAAAGCTGAGCTCTGTAGATCTGGACTCATCCTGGCTTTGCAGGGAGTGGACTTGAGTGTGAAAGGAGGATGCAGATATCCAGGGCCAAGGAATGTGCAAGCTGGATCCTGAAACTAAAGAAAAGACCATAGAAAAAGTAGAAATTTGGGTCTGGTGTTGGGAAGCCAAGCACAGCAGGTGTTTGGTCCATGGTTGCATCAGCTGGTGGTGGAGCCCAGTGGGTTTCTTCCCAACCTGCAAGTGGAATCAGGAAGATTTTAGTGAGCTGCATCACTGGAAAGATGGAAAGCCCAGCCCAGCTTGGTGTGATGTGGTGTTCACAGCAAAGGGGCTCAGGCAGTGCAGGAGGGGTTACCAGATACACCAAATTTCAAACCAGGTGTGTAAATTACACCCCTGTCTTCAACAACCATTTCCCCTCCCAACTCAGCAAATTGGATCTGAACAGGGTTTCTGGTTGTTTCTAATTTTTCTCTCTTTCTGCCAGTCATGGCAAAGCCTGCACACTCCTGTGTAGCTTTCTTTCCAGTTTTCAACCTCCACAGGTGTGTGGTATTTTCTTTTTTCCTCCTTTGTTTTGCAGCACTAGGTGTTCTCTTCTTGAATCAGTCCTACCCTGATGCACTAGTGAGAAGATGCAATCTGACAAAGACTTGACCCCTATTATTTCTTGCCTAGTGATATTTCTCTGACAGGAGTGAATAATTTGTCATTATTTTAAAAATCTACACATTTGTCTGAAGTCTTTTGGAGCCAGCTCAGTCCATTTGCAGCTGTCTCAAAGCAAACCTTTGCATCGCCCATGAAATTTCATTTTTTTGTACTAAGATAAACTTCAAGAAAACGAAACTTTCTTCTTTCTCTCTCTCCTTTTAATTCCCCAGGACAGATCCAGCTTCAGAAAATGATCTCATCCTGCTTTGTCGTTTTGCCAATATCTTGTGCAAGATGAACATCCCAATAGGTTCAAAGTATTTGCTGTAACAAGTCAGTGTGTTTGTTTATCCACATCCCAGAAGAATATGAAACCTTTTGAAATGCACATCCTTTTTAGTACTTCTGTAAGAGAGTCAAGAATTGAGTTCTTGTCACTCTGGTCAGGCTGTGGGAGGGGTGGAAACAGGACAGTCACTAGAACAGGAATCCATGGAAAACCTGTTATAGGAGTCACTTTAAACTGATCACAGCAAAAATGTGCACAAAGATGGCACATCTGTGAACATTTAATGAGCGCAATTGTGGGACTTTACAAGTGTTCAGTGTCATTCTCTTTATTGTTTATATTCATAGGCAATGAGAGGCCCATAGCCTGATCCACTTCAGCTGCTCTCCTCTCTATTTGCTTCTTGAATTGTTCTGCAAAAGTTCAAGCTGAACTCTCTTTTCTCTAATGTGCTAAAATAGAAATCCCACCTGCTGTTGACCAAGATGTGGATTTTTTCTTTGGTAACAGCCCATGACAGGAAAAATAAAAACAAACCATAAACACATACAGGCACACCCTCAAATATAACACCTTGGTTCTACTCAAATTATTGTTTTTAGTTTTGTCATTAATAAGTTTCCTTTTGAAATCAGGAGGTCTGTGGGCAGGCTTTGAACTGAGTACAGTGGTGGTTTTGCTTGTATAGGAATCTGCCTATGTTGGTTTGAGCATGTTGTCTGTCCAGCACAGACCTTGTCTGGCTGCTTCATGTATCTGTCTGTGTTATGGATGCTATGTATTTTATTTGCCCTAGAAAAGCCTTGCTTTGAAAAATCCTAGAAAGTAAGATGCTATAAGCATGGATAGAGCTAGCACTGAAATTCAAGTGTTTTCCCTTCCTTTTTCAACCCTTTGCTAGTAGAGCTCCTCTCCACAAAGGCAACACTTCACCCTACTAGACACTCTTGTTAATACCCCTGAATACATTTTTTTCATGACAGGAGAGGAGTACCAATCTTATGTTGAAGGACTTCCATTTTCACTCTCTCTTCTTGCTCTTCAAGTGTTTTTTAGTCAGCCTTGAATGACAAAGACTGGGAAGCAAATAGGAGAGGTCAGCACATCGTGGTTTTGTCAGCTGAAGGAGCTGGGGCTTTGTTCAAAACCCTCCTTTGTCCTCTGTGCTAGCAATTTGAATTGTTGCAGCTGAGTGCTGAGCAGAGATTTGGATGATCCTTGAGAACAGGGGGTGAAGCACACTGATGTGTGAATGGAGCACGTGTGTGGTTGATGCATGTACTGCCTGCTCCTGCACACACACTCATGTTTTGCTGATGAAAAATCAATCCACTGGCTAAAAAGGACCTGAAAAGTTGATGGCTCCACTTTCTCTGTCCGAAACTGCCCTGTTGTGTCACGCTGTAAAATGTCATGTGAATGACAGACATGAGAAAGTACCCTCCATACAGGCCTAGGGTAATAAATTAATGAGCTATAAACAGCAAAATAACTGTACCCTGTGCCTCTGGGACTGGAAGCCTGGCTCTTCACATCCAAACCCAGCGGCCTGGAGCTCTTGAGCTAATGGTAAATCTCTCTGACATGCTGCAGCAGCAGGTCTGCTCTCCTTGCCAGCCACGCCACACTCCAGGGAAACATCACTGCTAAAAGCCAGGAGCTCTCATGAAGTTTCAGAGGCGGAATAAACCCTGCTGCCTGGATGTGAGGACACTCACCCTGCTGAAATGTGGCTTGGGAGAGCATTAGCTGTGTCAGAGTGTCCTGGTTTAGAGGACAGGTATTGCCAGAAAAAGGCAGGAGCTTTCCCT
>VRYO01002355.1:36561759-36577169 GCA_009812075.1 Sialia sialis
GAGACACATTGTCCTGGTTTGGAGGACACGTTTGCTAAGAAAGGCAGGAGCTATTTTTTGAAATGGAGAATGTAAACTCCCTCTTTCTTAATTATTGCAATTTTGAAATTAAGGGGCATTTAGGCAAAGATATGGGAATTAGGAATAACAGGTTTTTACTAGGAAAATTAAAATAGAAATAAAATACTACAAAGAAACAAACCCCAAACACTGACAAAGAGTACAACTGACACCTCGTTAGTCAGGGTGTTGGTAGCAGTTCAATTGAAGGGTGGCTGCAGTGACAGATGGGGTTTAGTTGAAGCAGTGGTTTTGTAGAAGGGTGCAGGGTTTTGGTTTTTTCTGGAGGTTTAGTGGTGATGTGGAGAAGTCCAGTTTCTCTCTGGAGTTTAGTGGAGGAAGGGGCTACTTTAGTGTTCTAAATTTTCTGTTGTTTTGGTAAGAAATGTTGGGCTCTTTTCCTTGGCTGGAGCAACTTCCAATGGGATGAAGTAATTTTATCAGTCACACAGTGGGACTTAATGGGCCATTAGCAGAAGACAACTTTTTGGAGGAAGGATTGTGAAAAGATAAAGAACAATGCCCCACCTGGTTTCAATGGATGGCCCATTAGCAGAATATCTCCCATGGAGATCAGGATCACTGCCCCCACCCTCAACAGATGGTGATAGAATAGACACCCTTGATCACATCCTACACTGCAACCTAAGACACACATCCATGAGCTGACAGGGACCTCCAAATAGTGCCAGGACGGGTGATGCAGCCCCAGGGAATGGCACAGTTCCCAGTGGATATGGTGGCATTCATCTCTAAAGCAGCCTGGGCTTGATCCTGTAACAATGGTCAGGTTAAACCAGCCCTGACACGATGCTTTAGGACACTTTTCTGTCTTTCAGAGGGTCATTTGATCTTCTCACACAGTCTTCAGTCTTCTCCTCTTGCCTCTCTGTGCCTTCCTCAGCTGGAAAATTTGGCTCATGTTGGGTTAGCAATCTGAATAAGGAAAGGGCTCTAATTCTGGTTGCTCCTGATCCATTAAACTGAGTTTTAAAATAATCTCTCTTAAATCTCCTCTCCCTAAAATTACTGCAAATTGAAATGCATTTCATGTCAACTCTTTATATAGGTGTGTAAAGGAGGCACTAAAACTTCAGATTTTCTCAAAGGCCGATGGCTTTGGTTTGGACATTCCCTAGCAATTTTTCAGTAAAGGCATTTACAGAAGCCAGATCCAAAGAGACAGCACTGGTTTTATCCCAGGCAGGCAGAGCTACTGAACTTTATTTAATCTTAACTAATCCTGAAAGTGCAGCTGCATTTACTGTCAAGAGGAGAGCAGATGGCATCAGACCCAGCTGCCCCAGTCAAGAGCTGGAGTTGAGGCAGCTTTGATGCCCAGAGTGCTGGGACCCCCAGTCTGGCCTGAGGGAATTCACCTTCTGGATCTTGAATTAGAAGGATGCCACTTTAATTGACAGGATCAGAAGCAAACCTTAGGTTGGTGATGAACTGGTCATTTCCTTGCTCTCCCTCCCTGTGTGAGGCAGTGGTGGTGATCAGGGCACTTAGTAAAATCAACATTTCTCTCTCTTTAACACCTTCCAGCCAGGCCCCCTCAAAGATGCTGAATTTATTCAGAAAGTTCAACACCTCTCCTTGAAAAGCTGAAATGTTTGACAGAGCCTAGTGTAGTGGGAAAGGCTTTTTCTGAGGCCACGAGTGCACAGCCTCAGATGTTTGAACCCTCTCATCTCCATCTGCAAAGAACTTGTTCTTTGATTTCCTTTTCCCCACTTTGCTCTGGTGTTGTTGTCAGGAGACTCTGCAAATGTCAAAACCATTATCAGTCACAGGCAAGCAGGCTCTTAATTGAACTTTTATTCTGCTGTCTAACTTGCTGCACTCCAAAGAAAAGGCTACATTGCCAGCATGAAAATGGCCTTTTGGAAATCACTGACTGTTGAAAGTAAATTATCTCAAATTGAGATATATGTGTATATGTATTTTTCCCCTTCCAAACTTTGCTTTTGTATATACATATACAAATAAACATGCAGATTTTTGTCTTCATAGTATCACTGTGTGTTTACATACATGTATAATAATAAACTATAAGTCCAAGTGTTTGAATACACTTTTCCCCTTGCAACTTCACTCAGGCATATAGCATCTCCTAGCTCATAAAATATACTCTTGTCTTGTGACAGGAGCCCACAGAAAATAAATAAAAAATATGGGAGGAGAAATTGTGAAATAACAGTCCTGTTTGCTGCCTTGTGCTGTCTCCATCCTTCTTTTTTATCCTTTGTTCACATTGTTTCCCTTCTCCATTTATGTCGATCGAGGCATGACAGGCAGAGCTGATATTCAGCTGCCTAAGTCCATAAATGTCTCTTTGGATGATGTTGTGCTCCAAACAAAGTTCTAGGCGATTGGAACAAATATCCTGAGTCCATTATTAGTCCTTCTGCCTTTATTAGGGCATTTTTCCCCCTTTATGTCTCTCAAAATGGTTAGCTCAGCTCTTGTCACATCTGCTTTGGCTTCAGTAGTCTACTGGACTCTACTGGATGGCAAACGCTGTTTTTGCCACAAGTCCCCCAAAGGGCTCGAGCCATTAGAGCCTCTTCTGATTTATTTCCATGCAGTCTGACTCACTGTCCAGTCTCTGTGCTTCTGTATTTTGTCTTCCAGTCCATAGGAATTCAAAATGTCTTACAAAGAAATAATAATCCTGACCACTTAGGAGCTGACCGCTGAACCCAAGGGTTTATTTTTGTCTTCTTGAATGGCTTCCCTTTATCTTTCATACTCATACTGTGGCGAGCTCATTTTCAACAGTATGCAATACCTTCACAACCAAGCAGAAACAACTTGTGAAATACATCTTAGTCCTGTTCAAGACTGAGTTTATGTCTGTAAAAAGTCTGGTTTGTTCAAGCAGTCTCTGATTTGTATTTTATTTGTATTGATCAGAGATATTTGCAGTTTCCAGAAACAGAAATCCTTTGCATGAGCCCAGAGTACTCCCAGTTCAGATCCTATGGATGTATAACATCCATAACAATAATTATTGCGTACTAACAATTGTATAACAATATGGACATGTAGCAAAACATTGGCTGAAGATCTGCTGTTAATCAGCCTTAGGACTAAAAGGAGCCCCTCTGAGGCTTTCTGCCCAGGGAAGTGGTGGAATCACAATCCCTGGAAGTGTTTCAAATGTGTGGATGTGGCACTTGTGGTGAACAAAGTGGTGTTGGGTTAATGGTTGCACTTGATGGTCTTAGAGGTTTTTTCCAGCCTTAATGTTTCTGTGAGAAGGCAAAGATGCTTTTGGTGCCCCACAAAAACTTTTTTTCCACATGTGTGCAGCGAGATGTTGTGTTAGGAGTCAGCAATTTCCCTTCCCTGCCACCAATGCCAAAATCATTGTGGAGGTTGGAGAGTCCCTGTCAGGTGGCAGCAGTTTCCAAGTCACCATGGATATTGTGCCACTGAAGTGCAAGGTACAGGAGGGGATGGTGAGCTGGACAGTTGGGACAGATGGAGGGATCTCTATAATCAGCTCTTAGAACTTGTGTTTATTGCAAAGGGCGTGAGTGAAAGGGCCCTGCCTGGAGCAGGGCAGTGAGAGAGTGGGGGGGAATAGAGCAAGGGGTGAGAGAAGGGACTCAGAGAGTGAGTTTCCCATTACAATACAATAAATCTTCTTCTGTGTTGAATATTCTAATTTTCACTAACCAATCTAATACAAGACACAAATCCTACAGCATTTACATACAGCCTATAAGAATCATTACATTACAATATTGTGTTACACTTTAAACCCTAAAAACTCCTCTTTGGACCCCTTCTGCCAAGCTACCAGGGTCTTCTCTGACCCTTGGACCTTCCTGCAAGCAGAGGGAATTGTTCTGTCAAGGGGGGATTACTTTTAGCTGGCCATGCTATTGTTTTCTAGTTATTTAGTAACTAAGGTTTGGTATTATCTCAAAGATGGCTTTCATTTCAGTCTCGCTCATAGTTTCCACATTCTCAAAATCTTTTGCCAGGCAATCGTATTTATAAGGTTTTCATGTTTCATCCTCCCCAACAAGGGAAGGGACTGGAGGTGTCACCACCTTTGTGGGTGAGCCCCAGGGAGCTGGCTTTCCTGAGCTGCTGTCTCTCGCAGATTCTGTAGCAGTGTGCCAGAAAACCCTTCCAGATGTGACTCCTCATACTTTCCATCCCACTGTCCCTTTGTAAATTGTGCTCTAGACACAGCTATTCTGAGCCAGTCAGAGAAGCACAGAAGGGTTTGGGTTGGAAGGGACCTTCCCAGGCCATGTGGTCCAGCCTCCTGCTGGGGGCAGGGACACTTTGAACCACAGGTGATGGACACCCCATCCATGGACACCCCATCAGATGTCAGCTCTGAGCCTGAGCTCTTTTATCACTCTCATTGTCAACAACTTCTTCCTTATGTGCAGTCTTAATCTATCTTCTTAGTTTAAAACCGTAACCCCCATCCTATCACTATTTGCCCCACTAAAAGTCAGTCCCCATCTTTCAAGCTCCCTTTAAGTGCTGAAAGGCCACATCTGATATTTCTTCAGCTTCCCCCACTCTTCTTTGCTGAACCAGCTCTAATTTCCAGGTAGGGAGGCACTGAGAGCAGCCAAGGAAAGGGAAGGGCAGGGAGATGGTGCTGAGCTGTGACTGCCCTGTGGCAGCACCAAGAGCTGCTCTTACTGCTCCCCACCATGTACCCTGACTCAAGAGGTAAGAGAGGACGTGCGTGTGGATTTTTTTCATCTATGCTGCCCACAGACAATAATTAAATCTTGGCATGCACTTTAATTAGGCTCCTTGCCTCTCCTCAGGTTGCAGTTCACCAAGTTTTTTGGTTTCCCATGGGTGACCATGGATACCATGGATGGGAAGTAGGCAGGGAGGAATATTAAATTTGTTCAATTTCTGTGTAAGAGCTCTGTAACTTACACAAATTCCTTTTTTCTCCCTCTTTGATATCTTCTCTAAAATATCTTTTCATCACTTGATGGCAGTAGAGCTATAATGTAAATTTATAGATACTGAAGCTGCATGGATGCATCAAAAAAAAAAAAAAACATCTCATATTTATGTTTGTCTATGTATTTTTCTAAGGATCTGTTTTGCATTAAAAGTTTGAAAAGATATAAGACATAGGAAAGCTTTGTATTTCCAGATTTCCAGAAGGGATTAATGCAGAGGATATTTCATTCATTCACAGTCATAATAAATAACAGTTGGTGCAACCAAACATCCCCTAAATTCCTTCAGCTGTAGCTCCAAACTCTGCAAAAATAAAATCAACTTTCTTCTTTCATTTTTAGCTTCTGTGCACTTGATTTGCTTTCTGTTGTTGGTGCTAGGTAACAGTGGTAAAGGCAGCAGCCTTGTAGTTACGAGCCTGTGAGGTTTCACACTACTGGCAGTGCTGGTGCTTGCTCTTTTACAGTCAAAATACACTTTTAAATGCAACAATATGGATGTCAAGTTACTCCCAGCTCTCAAATTCAGATAAGTCCCTGACAAATAATAAGGCTTTACTATACAACTAACAAATGCTGATGCCTCTTTGTATCAGTGTTCCTGCAATCCAGATGAAAGTAATCTTCATAAAATCCAGACTGTCCCCATGTCACCTTTCTGTCTCAGCCTGGAAGGTGCAGCATGTGTGCTTTTACTCCTGATATAACACAAATCTGTCTCCATTCCCCAGAGACAAACCAGGCTGTGTTTGATGCTGCACTGGCTATGCAGCAGTGGGAACTGGCTGCGAACTAAACTGTGAACTTTAAATAGGAGCTCTTTGCCTTGCTTGTCTTTTTCCCCAAGTGACTGGCATGTGTTAGTGGCTCCATTACCTGTGGCAGTGAATCCAGAGCCTGCCTTGCCAGAACCAAGCCTTTATTTTGCTGCCTGGATGCTCTGTGTGCTCCAGAGTATTTCCTTGCCTGGAGTTACGAGTGTATGATTTCATGAGCTCCAAATCTTGCACAAACCTGGCAGTGCCTTCTAGAGGAAAAACACCTCCCATCCCAGTGCAGAGCACCTCTGGCTCATATTTTTACCCTCCTTTGACGTCAGACCAAGCTGTTTTTTTCCTCTCTTTTATAAACTTCCAGTTCTACAAAGTTTTGCACAAGTATCTGGAGGAGCACAGCTGCAGTATTTCACCGTGGAGGAGAAACTCTCCACTGCAGATATCCCTGGCTGGGAGCAGAGCATTCCTGCAGAGTGCAGGCAGCATTGCACTGTAACCTCTCTCTGCAATCCAGGAGCTGTGCTCACAGACATCCCCTCCTGCTGCTGAGCATTCCCCCAGGCACAACCATTTCAGCTCTTCCTGCTGCTGGTGGCAAAGCTTTTGCTCTGTTTGCCATGCCAGGGGTATTTTTGCAGGGGCAGCTGAGTGCATCACTGCTGGAGTGTTCACCTGCAGGAGGGATGCAGACCCAGCTCTGCTCTGCAGGCAGGGCAGCAACAGCCCCTTCCTCTCCCTGTCTGCCTGTTCCAGAGAGCATTCCTTATCCTTTCTCTCTCTCACAGAGATCTCTGGTTCAATTAATATTTAATTCTTACACTCACTGGGACAACCTGAACTGGGGGGATGAGGGAAATCTTGTTCCAGGCTGTGTTGGCAGCCTGCTGAGCAGCTGCCTGGGGAGGTGCAAGACACACAGTCATTTATCCCTTTCCAATCAGGCCGGAATGGACTTGAAAATATCTCCTGTCACAGACAGTTCTCATGCATAAATAGATCTAGGATTTTGTTTTCTTTCCCCCACCTGCACAACTCAGAGAGAAGGGAGGTTTGTCTGTCCTTGCTGGGCAGCACCACCCACAGCCCTTACCTTGGAAAGTGCTTAGGCTGGACTCTGCAGACCTCACCCTGAGCCTTACCCTGAGAAGTGCTTAGGCTGGACTTTGCAGACCTCACCCTGAGCCCTCTCCCTCGAGGACAGGAGCTCGTGCAGGGCACAGAGCCAAAGCCTGCCCACCACAGCACCCACCTTGCAGAGCTTCTCTTGAGCCCTGTCCTTCCTCTGGACTCCAAGCAATCCCTGCTTAGCAGGACCTGTCCTTGATAATTCCCCATTCCTCTGTTCAATCCACAGTTAAGCAAGGCAAGCAAAGGAAAACAACCCTTCCTGACACCAGAAAAACTGTTGTTATTTCACTCCAAGGTATTTTGACATTAATAATGTTGGGAAGACTCAAATAATGCTGCCGGGGGAATGGAGCAGTATTTAACTTTCTTTTTACCTTGGTCTCATTACTTGCTAGAAAGCCTGTTACAGAACAACAGCTTTTTTTTGTTTATGAAAGGAAAATAGGAAAAAATACTCCATAATTTTAAAACCTGAAATTGCTAAAGACAACACAGAGATTATTTACCAAACAGCAACAATCCCAACTTCAGCTACAGCAACTTTATAGGAGCTGCTGTAGCTTTTCAGTTTTCTGCATTTTACGACTGGTGAGAACTTTCACCATAAATTCAGATATTTGCAGTTGCTTTATCTGTCATAAGGAAGTGGTTGGTAAATGAGTGAAGTGCTTCAGTTCCCAGGCATGTTATGATCTGACATCTGCTAAGTCCATGGAAATACTCCCTGTTGACTTCTGCCAGTTCTGGATCAAGCACTTTTGAGAAAGATGGAAAAGGCAAAATATTTTCGCCTCTTCATCATTTAGCAGTAAGAAACCTGTTAGTCTGAAGTTCCTTTCCTGTGCCAATGTAATTCCACTGGATTCAGGCCTTCACTGAAATGGAATTAAACCAAGAAATATTAGGGTGAGGTATCTGGGTGATGAATCCTGTTTGTCCTCAGGAAATGAACTCCTGTGATGTGCTTCAATCCCTGCAGGCTGTGGGAGCCAAGCTCTACAAAACATTGTTTTACAGATGACTCTGCTGGTTCCAGTCCCTTCAGAAGGGCTGTGACCTCCCTGCACTAAGCACAGACTCCACAAAATGTACTTTAAAATATTACTGAGCTGGTCTGATTTTTCACCCTTTCACAGAGGAGCACTAGCCCTCTTTGTTTACAGGCTTCCTGAAATAATTTTTACTCAGACAAGCCCACATTTCTCTGAGGAGAGTCCCCTGCTGCCATTTGCCACTAGCAGATTTCTGAGGCGCCAGGAGGACCCAGGCTTGGGACTGATTTCTTTCCTATCCCATAGAAAATACAGTAATTTCATGATTATAAGCCACATCTTTTTCATTGAAGAATCCAGCCTACCCCAGTAGTGCAGCTAATCATCAGGTGCGGCTTATTTATGGACAAATCCCAGTGAAATGCCAACCTGGAAGTGAGAACCGGCTGGGGAGGGTGTCTGGGGCTGCCTTTAAAGGCTTGGCTGGTCTATGAAAACTGTTTGCAACTTGAGCACCTGACACCAAACCCCGCGCTGGTGCGATTCTGTTACTAATTTGCTACTTTGTCACACATGGATCCTCGCTTAAAAAAAAAAAAAAGCGACTTATATTCAGGTGTGGCTTATCTATGGACAAATCCCATGGTCTACCCAGCTACCCGGATGTGTGGCTTATAATTGTGAAATTACTGTACTCTTGCTGCCTGCATAAAGCAAGCCTGACAGGAGCCCTCCAGCTGTCTCTGCTGAGGATAATATTGCTAAACTACTCATTTGTTCTGAGATCTTCCATGGAGAAAAAATAATTAACCGCTCCCTTCATCCTCTTCAGAAAGAGAGCGCAAATGCTCCAGGCTGGTGTCAGTCACCCTTCTCCATCAATTCCACTTTGCTTTCATTTTCAACACTGAAATTTGGGGTTCAACTAAATTCCTTCACTTCCTCCCCACAAAAATTTGTCACCACTCCTTGTTCCAGCCCCCTTTCTTTGTTCCCATCTTCCTCTCCAGCTCATTTGCAGCATTGCCATCTGTTAGGATGGAGCTACCTCACTGCACCTGGGATATCAACAGCCCTGACCAGATCCTGCTCGATGTCCTCAAGCTGTGCTAGAATAACCCCAACTCAGTAAGAAATTCTTGATGCTGCCTCAACCTTGAGCACATGGGCTTGTGAGTGCAGCAGTGAGGTCCTTTATTAAGTCTGGTACCTCTAAATCAATCCTAAATCCCTGAGATTAATAGTGCCTGTTTCAGGGTCCAGGCTTCTTTTATGATTTTCACCATGTCTTTACCCCTAAAAATGTCTATAGAAAAAAGCGTCAATTTTTCCGGTAAAAAAGGCTAAATAGTTGGCTTATTTTCTCCTTACTTTTATTTATTTTTTGATATACATGGATCAAACTAGGTTTCCCAGAAAATAAATCAGTTTGAGTTTTGGAATGAAAGGGCATCATGAACATCTCAGGAGGACTGAAGCAAATAGACAAAAGTTTGTCTCAGGGTAAGGCATGACACTTAGAGTGTTTTGAATAGGGTAGGAATTTAGGGTCTGATGAAAAGGAAAGGACAAGGAAATTGCTGAAGGTTTTTTTCTTATTCTGTGTATTTTGCATTCGCTCTGAGAACTAGTGAACTAGAACTGTGTCTGTGGGCTTGGATTCATGTTTAGGGTGTTGAAGCCTGGAGGGGAAGCAGGGTTTATTGGGTCATGTAGTAAACTCTGAATTGGTGTCTGGACACTGTCACTTGCAAAAATCTGCACAGTACAAACTGCTGCAGTCCAAGTGCTTGGGGTCAGCCCGATTTTGAGATGCAAATTTCATTTTTTTGGCTGCCCCTCCTCCTTCTGCTTCCCTTGTCCCTGACCCATATCACTAAATTTTTGGCATATATTATCCTCTATGGTATCTAATAGAATGCTGCACCAGTTCAATTCCCACGTTCACACCCTTGTGACTTCCAGGGGGTGAGGAGAAGGAGCTGCATCTCTGGACTCTGAACACCTCTCAGAGGTGATACTCAACACCTCTCTTTGCTGATACTGAAGTTCCTGGCTGCTGCTTGTTCACACAAGACCCTTAAAACACTTCTGCACGTTTTTTTTTGCTGGTTTCAAGAAGCAGACAGGCATTTACTTTAGAGGAGAAAGGTGAAAGCCTTTACAGCACTATCATTGCTGTTCTAGTGGTGTCTCTCCCATGTCTCCCTGGACTTAGCAGGCAGAAGGTCTCTGACAGCTTGAGCTTTGCCTCTGGTTCAGAGTGAGCAGCTCCTTACACCAAGTCCCGTGAGAAGGGGAAAACTCTGGAGGAAAGAGCATTAAAAAAAAAAAAAATTAAAAATATTTTTCCTAATTCTCTTGGATTTCCTGCCACACCAATACAGCCTATCCTTTCACACCAGCTTTGCCATGGATCTGAACTGGGACACTCTGTGCTCTCCCTCCATCACTCACAACTGGAGCTGGTGCAATTAGGAGTTATTTTATCTTCAGGAGGAAGCTTGCTGGCTCTGCTGGTCCAAACTCCAGAGTTATGAAACAAAATGAAGGGGAGCAGCTGCTTAAGTTTTCTGGACTGTCCTCAATCTGCAGTGGTGGCTTTGCACAGCTCTGATGTGAATGTGCCTCTATGCCTTGGAAACCTCCTTTCTCCTCTGTGGGATCCATTTCACCTCGTTATAGACACTGAAGATTTAATTGCTCAAGCTGAAAGAGTTGGTGGAAGCTGTTGTTAAAGTGTTTTCCAGAGGGGGATTTATTTCCTCTGCTCTAGGATTCTGTTTTACAGCCTTCTAATACATCACTCTCAGCTGGTGTAGAAAATAAGCAACCCTATTGCCCCTCTTCCCTTTAGCTGTATAATCCTGCCTTCCCCCTTGTGCTAAAGGTAATTTCCATGAGAATCTGGACAGGGAATTCATCTGACAGAGAATTTCCCTTGGTATTTTGGGGGCTTTTGTGGGGGAAATTGTGTAGATTTTATTTTTGTTTCACCCAGCTCAGTTTCTGGGACACTCCAGAGTCAAGGAAAATCTAGAATGAAAAAAAGAAAGATAAAGGAATAACTGGCTGAGGCAGAGGGATGGTGAAATAACACCAGCACCAGAGCCTTGGGTGGAATAAAGGGACTGTGGAAGAAGACAAATACCTTTTTAAGGGGATGTCTCACACACCAAATGAGCTTAGAAGATTTCTATTTATGAAGAGGCTGACTTGACTTTAGCCTAAACCCAGCCTTAGCCTAGGTGGACTTTAAGGGTCCCTTCCAGCCCAAACTATTCTGTAATTCCATGCTCTGAAGAACAGCAATAACTGCTGCGCTGGAGCTGTGTTCCCTGGCCTGTTGTCCTGGTTTGGAGGACAGGTGTCTGTTGAGAAAGGCAGGAGCCTCTCTTTGAAATGGAGAATGTAAACCACCCCCCGCTCTAAATTATTATAATTTTGAAATCAAGGGGCTCTCAGGTAAAGATATGGGAGTTAAGAATAACAGTTCTTCACTAAGAAAATTGAATTAGAAATACAGTACTACAAAGAAACAAACCTCAAACACTGACAAAGTCAGAATACAACCTGACACCCCGTCAGTCAGTCAGGGTGTTGGTAGCAGTCCCATTAAATGGTGGCTTCATTCTCTTGCAGTGACAGATGTGGTTCAGTTGGAGCAGTGCTTCTGTAGAAGGTGCAGTTTCCCTCTGCAGATCCAGTGATGATGTGGAAAAGTCTGGCTTTCCTCAGGAGTTCAGGGGGAAAAACGGGCTACCTTAGTGTCCCAAAACCTCTGATTTTATCTTGGTAAGAAATGTTGGGCTCTTTCCCCTGGCTGGATGATGTAATTTTATCAGTCTCACAGTGGGACTCAATGGGTCATTAGCAAAGATAACACCTTGGAGGAAGGATGGGTTGTGAAAAGATAAAGAACACTGCCCCACCTGGTTTCAATGGATGGCCCATTAGCAGAATATCTCCCACGGAGATAAGGATCACTGCCCCCACCCTCAACAGATGTTGATAGAAGAGATACCTTTTATCACACCTGTCTTGGCACATTCACTATCTGCACGGCAGTTTGTCCTTGGTGGCTGCAGTTCAGCTCTCCTCCTGCTCTGGGGACAGCAGGCACATGGCACTGCCAGCAGTGGTGCAGTGATGGGCACACAGACACAGTGCTCCATTCACAAATACTTTTCTTTAAAATTTACACAGGGAGTTTTTCTCACTGAATAAGTGAAGACTAGAGCTGCTTCTTGGTGGAGTAAATTAAAAATTAGGTCCATTAAGCTGATGGGGCTTTCCATTAGGTTTATAGGTTTTGTACTGGGCACCACATTATTTGTGAAGAACATACAATTCGTGTGTTTCTCTGTACTGTACAAGTAAGAGAACACGGACTGAAGAGAACCAGCAACATTTAGAGCCCTCTGTCTCCCATCAGCTCTAGCACAGCAGGGTGCAGATGACACAGGAATGCAGATGTGATGAGTGATTTCTGTGGCAGCTGAAGTTCACCAGAAAGCAATCCCTGTAAAGAAATTGCTGCAGGAAACTGTAACAATAAGAATTACAATAAAGAACCAGTGACAAGAAAGTAGAAATGACAGTTTTTTTCTGGAAGCATTTCCTGATTTATCTCCAACCAGAGTCTCTCTGAGTGAGCATATTAGAGCTTACACCACATAGCAAAGAAATAATGAAACATGCTTAAAATACATCCTCACTGCCTCAGTGATACTGGTTGCTAAAAGATACTTAAATAAGTGAATAGCCTTGAAGCACAAGATGACCAGATGAAGGAAATTGTTTTGAAGTGCTGCTGCAGATAAGCTGGCTCAGTAGCACACACATCCTAATTCTGCAGCCAGTACTGAGCTGAAATGATAGCAGGACCATACAGTTTTCTCTCCCCTGCCTCTCCTGGCAGCAGGATATTAACTGAGATCATATTTAAGAATGAGCATGATGTCCTGTGAGTGCCACACATGCAGTGCGGGCACAGAGGAGGTCAGCTGGGCTCCCTGGGCACTGTCCCCTGCCCATGACCACGCTCCAGGCTCTGCAGTGGGGATGTGCAGCCCTGGCTGAGGTCATGCCATGAACACCCTGCTGTGAGCCCAGCCCTCTGCTCCTCTGGGGCACTCTGAGGGACAGGCAATCAGCAATTATGGGTCAGCAGGGACACCACACAGGGCACAGAGAGCTGAGATGGACATGGACGTGGCCAGCCTGCTCTGGATGCTGCCGTGAGCAGTGTGGACATGGACCAGGCACCTCCAGCTGGGTCAGGACTGGGTCAGGAGCTGGGCCCATTCTCTGGTGGGATTCAAAGCAACTCAGGCTATCAGGATTGATCTCTCCCCTACAGGAAGATGAAGGGCTTCTCTAGTAGACACAGCATCTTTCTGAGCATATTTAGTTATCCCACCGTAACTTGGCTACATCCCTTCCATGTTGGGAAGGCTTACAACAACCTGGGCATTTTCCCTACAGTGAGCTGGAAACCAAGAGCTCCAATCAAGGGAACTTTTTTGCCAGTGGGCCATGGCAAATTCAAGGACAAGGGCTTCCAGTGACTCCTGCCTCTGGGCAAGAGCTGTAGCACACAGAGTTCAGTGCAATGTGCAGAAGATGCCTGGGAATGAGATGGGAAAGGTGAGGTGATAACAGCTGCATTTTAGGAAAGATCTCTCTCTAACACAATACAAGAACACAGTGGATGAAAAACAAGAGTCATTAATTCTTCAGGTTCAGGCACTGTTTTTAAACAAGCACTGGCTGCTATTTCCTTCATATCTCCACAAAAAGTGGAGAGACAGTATGAGCCAGGGAGGTGGGGAGGAATGAATAATTTGGCATTCTCTTTTTGCTAAGTGACCTTTTAAAATCAAGGAGCTGAAATCTAAATACCAGGGGGGAGCCTGGGGGAGAAATTACAGACAGCATCGTTGTTCCATGCTCCAGTCCTTGACTGGAAAGGCAGCACAGGAGGCTGAGTTAAAGCACAGAGAAAAGGGTCACTCCTTTTTCATTTAAACAACAGTGCAATCATTTCACATTTGGCAGATCATTGCTAAAAACCTACTCATAAATTCCAACTCAGTTTAGAACACAAAATTACTAATTCAGACAGCTGCAGAGTACAATGAAATATTGAAACAAGTAGTATCTGGTGTTTACATTAAATATGACATGGCAAACAAAATGGTTTGCTTTGGTGTTTTCTGCAAGTGGGCAGCATACTGAAGCTAGTAACATCTAAACCAGACTTATGCTGCTCTTTCTACATTTTGAAGCCTGTGTTAAATTCAGTCATTGTTTTGTGGGTCCTTCTTATACTCCAAGAACTGATTTGCAGATTTTTGTGTGATGCCATTAATCTGCCTGAGCTCTTATTTGCATCTGACTCATGGCATGTCCCTGCCCCTGTTAAAATTCCTAAAGCCAGAGGCCACTGCATCAGGAAATCAATTCTTCCTGCAGTAATGCTTGACCTGAGCCTCATTCAATGCCCTTAGCAAGTGATCCTTCATTGAGCCTAAGAATTTCCATGTAAGAGAGGCCAACATATCATGGAATGTCAGGAGTGACTCTGAAAATTGGTATTGCAGCTTCTAGGGGGTGAAGTGGTAGGAAGGCAGTGTGAAGGGTTGGGAAATCTCTGAAATGAGGAGGATTCTGTGGCCCAAAATGCTGCTGCTGCAGTATTACAGTGAATACTCACAGGTGGGTCCCAGCAGGCATTGAAGAGAAGCAAATTTCTGGAGCATCTCTCAAATCTGGTACAGGCTTTGCTAAGTTTTGCCAGACCCAGAGGTCACTGAAGGGACCTGGGAGTTTATTTCTGTCTCCTTGTGACCACAGGCAGCAGGTCATGGCTGGCTGGCTCTGAGCAGGTCCATCACAGTTTGACCTGCCTAGAGTGAATTGTGACAGAAGGTGCATTTAAGCATCACAGTGACCTGCAGACCTGGTGACTGCTAATGAAAGGTTTTAAGTTTTAATTGTCTGCAGTCACTGGCCTAGTTTGAGCCACCTGCAGAGTAGCAGAAGTCTGTAAAGAAGCAGCACTGAAAATCTTGGGCTGTAAAACATCTGCTGGCTTTAAGATGACTTAAATAGATTATAGTCATGCTGTGAAGCTGTTTGTTTCAGTTCCCTTGTTTAGATTATACCACAGAATTGCATTTGGAGGTGGAGGTGATGAAACAGAATTAGATAAATAGGTAGAAGATGCTCTAAATAGCACCTTTCCTGTGGCAGGCTCCAAAAAGACATCACCTTTCTCCTGCTGGTACAGGACTTGGAGACAGCAGGGAGTCAGGACTGGCATCTGTCACCTCTCTGAAAGTTTGATAATCAGAGATGCACTGGATTATTGCAAAAATAGCCCCACAGTTATAAGAGGGCTGGTGCCCAAAACTGCCCAGAATGGAGCTGTGCTGTTGTCCCGGGTTGATGTTGTGTCTACCTCTTCTCCCTGCTTCCCCACCCCCACC
>VRYO01002355.1:36578169-36605120 GCA_009812075.1 Sialia sialis
GCAGCTCCTCCTGCAGCAGCTCACACACTGCCATGCTTGGTTCATGTGAGAAAGGCCAGATAATCAGCATTCAGTCAGAAGGAGAGAAAAAATGAACCTGGGATTCATCAGTGTTAAAGCAAATGTTATAAATTATGCATGGCCACTCATTTATCTATTTCCATTCATAACATGGTTGAGAGGTTTTTTTTTTAGGAGGGAAAAAAACCCAAACCCAAAAGTTCTGGTTTGGCTTAGTGTTCAGAAGATACCCTTTGATGACCTGGAAACAAAGTTTTGCCTAAGAAATAAATATCCCCCTATTCCTAAACAGTCCAAATGTTTCTTAGTGCAAATTTGATAAGCTAAGAGATACACTCATTATTTTTCTGTTATACCATAATCCTTTGAACACTACTTCCTTCTGATGCATAATTTTCACAATTAAATGTTGAGGAATAATTGTTTTTTATTAATCTTGCCAAAATACATAAAACCTTCACACCTGAGTTTTCAGAACTCCACTTGCAAACCTCTGCAAGAATAAGAGACCACAGGAGTTCAGAGCAACATATGCAAGGGTGATGAATGTCTATCAAAGCGAAATTTGGTGTTTGGACCTCAAATCTTGTTGCCTGTATTCTCAAGAAATTTTATTGCACAGATCATTTACCCAGAACCTGGAAAACAGAGAAAAAGAGGAATTTGAGTAGCTGTTCATATTGTCACACAATTTTTCACCAGGATCATCACTTATGTTTTTCCTTCCTGGTCTATCTTCAAATAACTCTGATGCAGAAGACAGATCACCCAGATAATGAATTTAAATGCTTCACCATTCATTAGATTATTTATCATAAATGCCTAGCTGGTAATTTTTTGATATAATTCAAGATTCATTCTCACTCCTGTACTCCTTTGTCAGAAGCAGAAAGAATAGATTATTCTCTTTGCAGAAGAGTTTGTTTGCTGTCTGTCTCTCTTTCTCTCCTCTCCTCAGCAATGTGAACAGCCCCACATCTGCCAACTTTTCTCCCAGGGGACATGACCTGTAAACCTCTATATGCTCTTCTAGTTCTACTTGTGTATGTATAGTCTACATCTTCATATGTGCCACTCAAATCTAGAGAATCAAGGCACTTCCAACATTTAAGAGCCAAGGAATCTGTGTTTCATATGGACTGTATGGTATGTTTGGAGTTTTTAGCATATTTAACTTAATCCTGGACAGATCTGCAATGTCTCCCAGGTACTGTGTTGAGGACAAATGTTTTAAGCAGTTGGATCCCATCCTCTCTCTTTCTAACTTTATTTTTACTGAGGGTTATTATTTTGCACTTGTCCCCTCCAATTTTTCTCTTAGTTGTTCATCTCACAAAGCAGGTTTTTCTGTCTTGTAGCAGCAACAAAATAGAACAGGAATTCACTGATGAAAACACTGAAGAGTGCAAGATCTGCTGCAAACCCTGTGACAAACTACTCAATGCATCACTTTAACAGCAAACTTGTGACAACTTCTCTCTGGGTCTGATTATTCCACCAGTTCTGCACCAATTCTATGTTTTTTGTCTTGCTGAGTTGGCTTCTGCCACTTGTTTATGAGGACATGATATGGGGTATTACCAAAAGCCTTAAGTGAAAGAGAAATTTCCTGCTACTCCTCTCTCCACTGGCCTTTGTCCTGTCAGAGAGATTATATTTCTTTTACGTGATTTCTTCTTAAGAAATCTGCATTAGCTGACATCAATTTATTCATTATTTGCCAGTAAGATTATTTGTGTACTGTCTACAAACTGCTCAACTCTTTATTTAAGGAGCAGAGTGTTTATATTTTTACTGTCTCTGAGTGCTGAAGTTACCCCAACATCCTTCCCTTTCTCTCACCCTTTTCTCACCCTGTAAAAATGTTTGTGTACCCTCTCTGCTCCACTTTGTTTTCCATCAGGCTCTATGTTAAAAGTAGCTGGGCTTTCCTCCCTGGTTGGCTGAATGCTTCTTCTGCTCTGGCTGAAGCATTTCCCTTTGATTTTCAGACCGGATTAATTTATTTCTGGGCAGTTTATACCACTTTCCCTTTTGCTAGGTCTGTCCTTTGACTTAAGCAGTTCTTTTCTCCTCCCTGGTGTTTATCCCCAAGAACATCTTTGCAATTTCATCTCTTTCAGACTTCATTTTTCTAGTGTAAACAGAAGCAGCGGTCATCTATTTTATTTTAATGTTTTTTCTTGCATAAACTAGAATATCCTCTCAATTCCACAAATAAATTTTCTGCATCTTTGACTGTTGGATTTCCTCTTTTTAGCACACATGACCTGGCTTGTCCCAAGAGCACCAGGTGAGTGCTCAGTGATCCCTGATGGTGATGTAGCTCTGGGTCATCTTTGCCTCTTCCATGGCTGTATCTGCCTGGTGTCTCAGTGCAGGAGTGACTCATACCTTTTAAACATCCTAGAACAGAAATCCCCATTTTTAATCCCAAAATGCATGAGATTATTTTGTGCTACAGAGCATAATCCTTTTTTTATTGTTTTGACAAGCTTCAAAGGCATGTGTTCATTCCTGTGTGATTTTTCCAGTGCTCTTTGCATTCATGCTGCTCTCCACCTTTGTATCACCAGCCCAGCCCATGACTTAACTCCAACTTTCAATGCAAGAAATTGCAGTAATTTCACATGTATAAGGTGCACCCTTTTGTCTAAAATTTTGATCGAAACCTGGAAGTGCGCCTTATAATCCAGTGCGCCTTATACGTGGACAAAGTTCAGAAATTTGCCAACCCGGAAGTGTGAGCTGCGGGTGCCAGCAGCTGCACTGCGAGCTGGGAGAGCCGTGGCAGCCGGTGCCAGGGGCGGGGCGCGGGGAGGGCACCTGGGTCTGCATTTAAAGGCTACGCCAATCTGTGAAAAATGTTTGCAAATTGAGCACCTGCCATAAACCCTGCGATCGCGCGATTCCATTACTAATCCATTACTTTGTTGTGCGCAGATCCTCGCTGGGAGAAAAAAGTGCACCTTATAGTCCAGTGCGCCTTATATATGGACAAAGTTCAGAAAAATCCCAACACCAAGAAGTGTGCCTTATACTACGGTGCGCCTTATAGTTGCGAAATTACTGTACTCCTAGAATTACTGCACTGAGATCACTCTTCTGAGAAGTTTCAGAAGAATAATCCCTGTTCCCTTCACATACTCCCTTATTTCACTTTCTCCTTCCCTACCAGTACCTTCCAGCTCTGTCTGCCTTGACTGGAAACTTCTACCATGAGATCAAACCTGAAATATGAAAAGAAGAGGGATATGTGCTTCACTTCTTACATTTGCAGCATCAAACAAGGTCAAGAAACACCCTGGGTATGACCAGGGCTGATCCAGACTCCTCTGCTGTGTTAATGCAATTCTAGGCACAGGGTTGTGTCCTACAGCAGCTTCTTATTTAGGATTAACATCCCACAGCAAGCTGCACAGCTCTCCATTATCTCTCCTGAGCAGAGAGAGCTGATTGCTTTCATTGAATTAAAAGAAGATGTCACGCTTTGGCCCTCACTCCCACACACATTCAGCCCAAGTTTAACAGCAGCATTTCTTGAAGCCTGACTTGTGGGGTTAGTTTCTTTCTTGGTTTTGTTTTGCTTTGTTTTGTTTTGTTTTAGTTTGCCTTTTCTTTGTTAGCTCTTTGCATCCTTCTATTTCTGAATAGTGTATTATCAAATTAATAAGTGAAAATCACCATTTGGAGTTTAGGTATCTTTGCAGCAGGCCTTGGGGAAGTATATTATCCTGCTTTTTTTAGAGTGAAGGAACTGAAGCACAGAAGTAAAGGGTCAAATCTGCCACTGCAGATTTATCCCAATGCAATTCAGGGAAGCAGACAGCTGTATAAAACTGCAGTTACACAGTGATTAACCAAGCTATTTGATTTGCACTTAATGGTTTATTACAGTCTTCTTTTAGTTTGGCTATATTTACTAAATCTGCCATGGAGCAGCTTAGGGTCAGGATGCTAAATCAGCATAATGATTTTCAAAACCGTGCTGCTGTGGAGAAATTCACATATTTTTGCATGGCTCCTCTGCCCAAATGAAATGCCTGATTCAGCAGCAGCGGCAGGGGCTGAGTGCACACCCAGCAGTGGGTGACACAGCTCCCCAGAGCCCAAACCCCTGTGCTGCCTCCTCCTGGCTCGGGTTATCCAAGGACACACTTCCAAATGCCATCACTTTTGGAGGGAATGGGGTGTCTGAAATGTGATTTATATCTAAGAATATATGATAATTGACTCAGAGCTGAGTGCTTTGACCCATCTGACTTTGATGTTCATGTGCTTTCCCCAGCGCCAGGTCACACTCACTGGCAACAGAATTTTCCACTTTCCATCCTTGAATTGACTGAAATCCCCCCTCTTCAGGGGTTTTCTGGAGGGTAGGATCAGTGAAAAGGCAGCCAGAAATATACAAAGGGTAGGTTTGAATTAAAAAACAACTCAAAAAACCAAAAAAACCCCCCAAAAACAATATTCATTTTGGTTTTACTGCGGATGGGTCTGAAAGGATCCTCTCCAAATGGCACCCCTTGTTTATGAGGAAGGGTTGTGCAAGGTGGTTCCTGCAGCCAGAAACAATCTCTGGGTGATTTCTTGACTCACTGAGCAAGCTGATTTACAGCCAGTGGGGGCTGAGAAGTGAAACTCTCTGTGTGGGTATTCTTGGTTTAGTGTCTGATGAGGGTTAAAGCCACTCGGCCATAAATATCCTCAATATGCTCCACGTCAAATCAGGCACTGGTGAAGGGTCAGGCTGCTGTTCCAGGACAGATGCTGGAGCAGGGGGAACTTGGCTGATTTGTGCCAATTCATTTAGTCCCATTTGATACCTAATAATATTTATGAGCCCCACTGTGCTGAAAGAAGGGGAGACAGCTCCTGCACCTCACAAGAGTGAGGCTAAATTGATGCAGAGTGAAGCTGCACAGCCCTGCCTGGTGCCTCACCCTGTGGGAGGAAATTCAGCCCCTGCACTTGGAAGGGCACTGGGGCTGTGCAGGACCTGTCTGTAATTAGACAGCCACTTCTTCACTGCTGAGCTGAAATCCATCAGAAAACTCAGGGTAACAGCACTGATTTTACCATTTCTGGCATTAAACCACCCTGTCTTTCAGCTGTTGAGCAGACCCTGGAGCTGAAGCTGCTGCAGAGGGGAAAGGGAGCTGTTTGGTTCAGGAAGGCACTGCTAAGTCAGTGCTGAGAAATTACCACTCTGTGTCCTTGTAATGACCTTTTAGTTTAGTCCTTTAGTCCTTTTAGTTATTCTCCCATTCTCCAGAAACAAAGAGATTTTGTGGTTTTGCTTATCTACCTATTTACTCACTCCTCTTTTCATCCCTCCTCTCCCCAGGCTTTAGGGCCAACCAAACACCTCAGCTCTGTAAAGCTGAGTCCCAGGAGGGATGAGGCTCAAAGAATTAAACCCAGGCTTGTTAAACCCAAAACACCTCCCAGGACAGTGAGGTTCTGACTGTCTGAGCCTATTTTCAATCAGTTGCAACATAAATGGTTTGGGATGATGACAAACCTTTGGCCATGGCTCCCTGGGAACTGGATCCTTCCCGGTGCCACAGGTGTTGGCTGTCTCACCCATATCATTATCTAGCTGGAAAACATGCAGGGATGCTAATTTAAATGTCAGCTCTGCTTACTATTTTATCATCAAAATGACATTGTGCAGCTATTATGTGACTTGCACAATTCATCTCAGGGAATGCCTCCTCTGGTGACCCAAAGTTGGTGGCAGCTCAGCACAGACTGAATATAAAACTGGAATTTTATTAGGCTGCTGTTTAAGGATGAATTCAGCTGAAAACCACCTCCAGAGCTGCCTGGATCCTCTTCCAACTGTTTAAAACAAGTGTCACTAAATCAGACAAATGCTGGTGCTGGGACACAGCAGGCACTAATTTAACCCATATGCTCTGGGAGTGCTCCTACATCTGTTTGTTCTGGGCAGAACTAAACAGTGGAATTAAATTTTTTTTCTCCCCCCTATCAAGTAAAATTGTATCACAAGCAAGCCATGCAATTTTAAGCCCACTGTGGCAGCTCACTAATTGGCATTCGTGTAGTGGAAACTCAGAGACTACTGAGCAGTTTGGGGCAGGGGTGTTGGGTTTCCACAGCCAGATTTTGGGAGGGGAAGGTGCAGGGATGGCTTCTGTCTGATTCTGCTGGATACTTCCCCCGTGGGGCCACTTCCAGCTGGCTCTGAGACAAAGCCATCCCTGGCCAAGGCTGGTGGGGTGATGGTGCCTCTGGGGTAATGTGTGTGAGAAAGGGGAAAAGCCTCCACCAGCTGCAGAGAGGAAGGAGAATTTGGGGCAGGAACAGCTCTTCAGACCCCTGGTTAGTGCAGAAGGAAGGGAAGGAGCTGCTCCAGGAGCTGGAAAAATCCCCAAAAAAGTGTGGGTCCCTCCCATGGGGCAGCCCATGATGAGGCAGCTGTGCCCCTGGTAGGACCAGAGGGTGACAAAGACACACCTGGAGATCCCCACACCAGAGCAGGGGGTGGCAAAGGAGAATGAGACCCCATTGGGGATCCATGCTGGAGCAGGTTTGCTGCCAGGACCTGTGACCCCATGGGGGACCCATGCTGGAGCAGCCTGTTCCTGAATGACTGCAGCCCATGGGGGGAACCCACACTGGAGAAGTATTTTTAAATATTTTTCCCCCTTTTTTTTTCAGTTAGAGTTGGGATTAAAAGCACAAGACATGGAATTTTGTGTTTGGACTCAGATGTTCATTAATTTTTTATCTATAGTACAGTGAGTGCTACAGCACTTCTAACAAGCTAAAATGAAGAAATAGTGATGTATTTTTTTTTTTTTTGTTACAAGTGCTTTTAAAGCTAAACCATCCAATTAAAAACTAACACTTAAATTATTTTTACTTTTGACTTAGTGACTAAACACCTGTGACTCACACTGTGGCATTTTTTATTCAATTATAAGAGGACCACTTATAGCTAAGAAGAAGAGGGACAAGAAGAAAGAAAACTTTCACCCTAAAACTTCCATCTTGTCCCATACCTATTACTATATTCTAAACCCTCAAATTCCAAATCTTTTACCATGTGATATCACACACTTTTGTTTAAGCTACACACTACTGATTCCAGTTTTATAATTCAATTTTGGAAGCCTCGTCTAAGGCTTCAGGTCAAAAGCAGTGTTTTTTTGGAGGTCAGTGCCCAACCAAAAATTTTAAAACTCCCAATTTTTAAAATTCCAACAGAGAAGTTCATGAAGGATTGTGTGCTGTGTGAGAGACTGTGCTGGAGCAAGTGAAGGGAGTGAGGAAATCCTCTCCTGGGAGGAAGAAGTGGCAGAGACAATGTGTGATGGATTGCCCCACTCCCCATTCCCCATCCCTCTGTGCCACCAGGGACAAGGAAGGAGGGAATTTGAGGGTGAATTTGATTCCATGAAGAAGGAAAGGACAGGAAGAAGATTTATTTTATTTTCTCCTTACCTTCCTCTGGTTTGACTGGTAATAAATTGATGTCCCCCAGTGTGTCTGTTTTCCCCGGTAACTACTGAGTGATCCCTGCCCTTCCCAACCTCCAGAGAGAGTTTTTCTCCCTTTTCCAGGTAAGGAGAGGAGTGCTGGAGTGGCTTTGGTGGCCTCCTCCCATCCAGCCTGGCTCATCTAGCCACAGCTGGAAATCAAGGATAAACTTGGTTGGATTGGAGAGAACTGTGGCGTGAAGGAACTATCCTGAGAGTGATATTTATTTTATGGAGCAAAACTTTTGGTTTCTGTAGGAATTTGCCTGTCCCCATTCCTCTCTCCCCGTATCCCTGGCTGCTCCAGCATGTCCAGTGAAAAGTTATAACGTCTCAAGTGAAATTTTATCTCCTCCTGACCTTCACAGAGCATGGCACATTATTTCTGCCTTTGTGGAATACACACTCTTTCTCTGCCCCTTTTGTCAAACATATTTCTGCCACGTTGTTCCTTCACAGTTTAATCGTTTTTGCAGTCTTTTACCTCTCTTATTTATGGTCTTCTCTTGTTCTTTAACAGTTTGACAGCTGAGTAAAGGAGAAGGCAAAATAGGACCAAAATCTTGCTTTCTATTCTTTTAAAGCTGGAATGCAAAGTAGAAATCAGTAAGACATCAATACCTGATAGGAATATGTGGCTCAAATAAGTATAAATGCCTTAATTATAGCCAAGGTCAGGTTCCCAAATGCTCAGAATTCAGTGTTTGTGTTATCTATTTTATTATTACCATTGTGTGCTTCAATGAATTTGGAGCTTAGTCATAGAAAATGAACGTGGAATATCCACCTCAATTGAAAGTTTGGTATTTTATGTTGAAATTGGTATGAAAATTATCTCAAAATACTTTGAAAGAAAAGATTTTTGGTATTCTTTTGGAGTGTATAAAAAGAACCTTAATGGTATCTTTCCTTCCAGTAATTTTAGGATGTGTCACTCCAAGTGCATGTGACGAGTAGAATGGTACTTTGATCAGATCAGTGCATAATATATTAAAATACTATCATTTTTATGATATTCATGGCTATTTTCATTGCTATTGAAAGGGGACATCCAAATAAACTAATCCTTATTAAGATGGGAAGATTGTAATGAACATTTAATTGAGCTTTCTGAAATACAGTGAATATGAAATTTCATCATTAATTCTGCTTCTCACCTAATGACTGCAAACTGAATGTATCTTTTTGGAAAGACATTTGGTCTTGATTTAGAAACTCCCAAATGAAAAAGAATTTACCATGAGCCTCAGTAATTTGTTCCAGTGGTTAATTATCATGCCTTAAATATGTGCATCCTATTTTCAGCTTGCATGAGGTTTACTCATATATTAATTGTATATTTGATTGTAATTTGCTCTATCTTAGCTAGTTAAATGCAAAGCACTTATTTTTTTTTTATTCTTTGATTGGATGACATCTTTAAATAACCAACTGAGCATGAATTACAGTTTTACAATCAATTATACAGATGCAAAAAGCTAAGAATTGAACTTCAGCTGAAAAATCAACAGTTAGGTTGTTCAGCAGTGGTCCTCCAGTTTTAGAATATGCTTGGGAAGAAAATCTCAAAGCATCCTCTCCTGGTTTTGGCTGGAGTAGAGCTCATCTCCTAACTTGGCTTTATCCAAGCAATTTCTTTCTGTTTTCCTGATGATTTGTCCAAAAAGCACAGAAATACCTCGAATTTATAGGAACCTCTGAGCAACCTGGTCTGGTGGAAGGTGTCTCAGCCCATGGCCGAGGGTTGGAATGAGATTATCTTTAAGGTCCCTGCCAATCCAAATCATTCTGTGATTCTCTGATTTGGGAAATGAACCCTGATACTGGATTTGGGAAATAGACCCTTACACAGAGAGATGACACAGAGATAATAAAGTCAGAGAGAAAGGGCGCACAATTTTTCTGGCCTCTTTTCACTAACTAAAAAGAGAACTTAAGATGAGAAATTAATATATAAATAAAATAACGTGGGTTCTTATTTGTGTTCCATGTGCACACTTTGATTTGTACAAAAGAATCAGAAAAAGGGAAAAATAATTAAATGAATGCAGATGAAACTTGAAAAAAACCCATAACATTCTCATTGAAATGTTAACCTTCATTGAGATGCGTATAATTCCATCAGGAATCCCCAGATTCAGCTTGCTTTTCAACCAAATGTTTTATGAAGCAAATGAGTCACTAATGAGTCTAATTCTCGCTGGTGTGATGGGATTTGGGGAGGCAGGGAAGGATCCAGGCTGTGCAGGCTGAAGTGGCACCAGAAGTGGGACAGGGCTCTGTACTGCAGTTGGCAGGGTCACAAAACAGGGAATTCGAGGATAAAGATCAATCTGTAGTTCAGGAGGAGCAGGAAGGAGAGGGAAGGACACCAGGCACGCTGGGTGGGAGGCATCTGCTCCAATTTAAGTGCCCAAAAGGTGGGTGGGTCTCCAGGTGGGTCTGCTCATGGCTCTTGCAGCTGAAGGGAATCAATGAGTGGTCCAGGGACCCTGCTGACAACCTTTCACAGGGATGATGTTCATTGCCTTGCTGCCAATCTCCCTCCACTGACTGCTAAACAAAGCCTGGAGTGATGGCTTTGAGGAGAGATGAATCCCCAGCCTTGGAATGGTCCATGTTCCCTCTCCAAACACGATGTGGAAGGAGCAGCTGACCTGTCTGATCTACTCTTAATAACTTGTTGAGAAAGGAGGCAGTGACTGCAGCCTGTTAGCAGAGATCTGCTGAGGCTTTTTCCTCTCACCCAATTTATGTTATTGCTGTTGGACATGATTTGGGTTGGATGACTTGAGAAGCTGTATAAAATTACTGATGATGACATTATTACCATCTTTATTTCATGTTGCCACACTCTATGCTCCTTTACACGTCCTTCATAAGCCCAACCTATATAATCTTCCCACAAACTTCCTCTAAACTTTTAAATCCTATTTCTCTGTTCCATGATTTGGGATCTTTCACAGTCATAATTTCATTATGAGCTCAATTTCCATACCCCTGTCAACTTTCCAAGCTCACTTGGACTCTGCAGATGAGCTCCTGCCAGAGCTCCAGCCTAGGGAAGAGCAGAAAACCTGCATTTAGCATCAGTGTGGGCACATTTTCATAATCCAGAGTTGTGTATTTTGTGTTATTAGCTGGAATCATCCTGCCCTCCCCTGCTCCCACAGGGCTTTGTACCCTGAGGTGTGTGAGTGTGTTACACACTGCATGGAGCAGCAGGGAGATGCTCTGGATCCCCTTCTCCTCAGCAGCTCAGCCAGGAGATCAATGAAGCCTCACACAGAAATGCTGATTCCTGGTGCTGCTGACACACACATTTATAATTCGGGCAGTAAATCGGGCTAATGGGTGTAAATAAAAGGTCGGTGCTCAGAGCAAAGGGCTGTAAATTGCAGGGTGAGGGGTGAATTTTTTGTGGCTGAATATAAATTCCTCCCCCTCTCTGGGGAGAGGTCACTGTTAGGATCCTGTGAGGACAGATTGAGAGAGTCAGGGTTTTACAGCCTGGAAGAGTCATCTTATTGTAGCCTTCCAGCACCTAAAAGGGGATATAAAAAAAAGGAGAGTGACTTTTTTACACAGATGGATAGTGATAGAACAAGGGGGAACGATTTTAAACTAAAAGAGGAGAGATTTAGGTTAGATGTTAGGTGTCCCTGCTCATTGCAGCACAATTGGATTAGGTGATTTCTAAAGATTTCTTGTTTCCAACCCAAACCTTTTTTTTGATTCTTTGATTTAATTATTTCTGTTCATCTCCTGTTGCAGTTTTGAAGACTAAATGTCCTGTGCTTGGAACACCACAAGGAGATTGCTTTTGTGAGGAAGAGCTTTCAGCGATGGCCAGGGACTCTCCTGGAGTTCTGATGTTATTTATTTACACTGCCAGATTTTCTGGGATGTTCAAACTGCAGCTAATCATAATCCTATCTCAGGACCATGCACTTCCAAAAGTCTCATTTAGCAGTAGTTTAATCTGTGATTTGCACTTCCCATGATTGTGTTGGTATATTTAAACTCCTTCTCTTCTGCAGTTATCTTCCACAGCCATTTTTTTTCTGATTTCTTGCTCTGAGAGTTTTCCAGGACCAAGGGAAAGAAGTATGCAGGTGTTTAATCTAGTAGATCTCACTTCATGGTTGAACCAGATGACTATAAATTAGTTGTCAGGATGTTTTCCTCAGGTTTCTGCTTTCCCCAGTCCCCATGTTAATAATATAAAGGAGTGCACATAAAATATTCTTTTTTTCTCTTTTTTCTCCTTTTTTCCATAGGCTTTTCTGAGGCTGGAATGTAACATGTCATGGAAAGAGATGCTTGAAAACTTGCAGAGGGAAAAAATAAACAGCCAAGATTAATTTTGTTTACTCATGTGTGGTAACTGATAGAGAATCAAGAAGATCATGACCTTATTTCCAATGTTAACAGCAATTTGTTGTGAGAATATGGTCTTCAGGCTTGAGGTCTTAGAAAAGAGCTGTTTATTTTCTTTTCTATATACTTACATTTCATTTGGTTAAATTTTGGGCTTAGGTTTCTGTTGATTGCTGTTTGACACGCATCACATTTATGTAGTTCACGGTGAATTTCTCATTTGTGCAGGAATTTGCTCACAGCAGAGTGCTCCCTGTTCAGTGTTAATTGAACTCCTGGCAAAGTGAACGTTCTTGAGTGACAGATTTTCATCAATGATAACAGTAAAAAGACTAGGTGCTCCAGGATGTTTTCTTTTATTTATTGCAATGAATATGATTTAGATACATGGAAATATGTGAAGATCCAGTGAAGACATCGTCACAATAAATGCAGAAAGACAAAGAGCAGGGTGGAGTGAGAGCATGTTCCCTGCATGGCTCCTCTTCCAGTGAGAAGCTGGATGTTGAACAGCAAGACCTCTGGAGGTTCTTTTGATCTTTGCTTGGTAACTTTCAGTGTTTTTCACCTGGATATGATCATCATAGCTGGAACAACCCATGTGCTTCCAAAATCCCTCCTGATTTTTCCTTTGTTTTTGTGGGAGAGAGGAAGTGAGAGCATGGGATGAACTCTGCAGGTCCCTCATGCTGGAGCTCAATCTGAGCTGTGGTGAGTTATGAGTTGTCTGGAGAGAGGATGGTGCCTGTCTGTGCCCTTCCACCAGCTGCAAAGCACAGGGCTTGTCTTACGGAATCAACTGGATTAGCAAAACGGGAGCTTGTGGGATTGCTTTCTTAACACAAAGGAAGGAAAGCAGAAATACTGCTGGCAATAAAACAGTCAAAAAAATTCAGAAGAAGCCATGATAGCTTCAGTTCACTCTACCCATAAGGCCAGATTCAAGCTAAATACACTCTATGATTTTCTTTTAAAGTAGTGTCACAGTTCAAAATCTCCATATTCATCTTTTTCAGCTGACTCTGCTCTGCTCTCTCAGGGCTGTCAGTGGGTGTGCACCCTGGCAGTGACTCCAACACAAACAAGAGAAGTAAAATTCTGGGGTAAAAGCCTGAGAAATTTATTACTGAAGTTCTTGCACACATCCTCCCAGCACTGCCAAGGCTGGGGGGAGCCTCTTTAAATTAAAATTGCACTTTAGACCAAGACTTCCATGCTTGTAAAATCAATAGGAATGACTGGTATAGTTCTTCCACAAAGGTCAAAGGAATGTTTTTAATTATTGCAGATTGTAGTAACATCATTGGCCAGACTGGGCCAACACCTCCCACTTACATTTGCTCCCATTTTTAATGGAAAAGAATATGTCTGTTTGCCAAATTTTTCTTGCTTTCTATGAATACTCTCATGGAACAGAGTAATTATTTCAAAATGGGCAAGTTTCAAAGGCAAATTAACAGTGCTGCCACCTCAGCATGGGGGGATGTCCCTGCAGAGGCTGCTGAGAACCAAGATGCATTTGAAGATTCAGGCTGAGAGGCCCCAGCAGTGCAAAACTCTTCACTCCTCTGGATGCAGGGGCTGTAGCCGAGCCCTGTGTCACACAGATGTAATTTTATTGGATTATTGAACAGCTCAGTCTTTACACAGGAACAGCCCAGCACCAGCAATAAAAGTGTGTGTTGAGAATCTCAGCCCAGTGGGGGATTCAAAGTTCATAATGCCATGTATTAATTAATAAATAAACCCACGAGCCATCCTGAACAAGGGATAGTTTTCAGGATATGACATGCTGAAATTGGAAACAAGGCAAACTGCTCACTACACAATATTTATGCCTGTCTACAGGACAGGAAAATGTGAATGCTGAACTACAGAGGCAGAGAAAATTGGACGTGCTCCAGGGAGCTCATGATCCATGAATTTCATGAGATGAAACAGATGGATGAAGCAGACACATGGAGTGGGTAGGAGGAGGTGGGAGGATGTGTTAAAGGAAATGGCTTTGTGGAAATAAAGGAACTTCATTTTCTAACAGAGATCTCCCTATGACACCAAAGATGTCACTGAAAACCAGGGTTGGGCTTTTTCTTAACAAACAATATCTGAAGAGGTAATTGGAGGAATTTTAAAAAGTGATAAATTTGGTAACTCTAATGCAAGCCATGAGGAATTGGAGATGTTTGTTCCTCTGACACTGCACTCAGGAATTTTGTTCACTGCCTCTGGTCCTGATGCTCAAAAGGTAATGGACAGAGTTGCTGATTGAAATGGGCTTTGGAATTAAGCCCTACATATTCACTGTTACTAAGCTCATGGAAATAAATACAGTAATTTCACAATTATAAGCTGCACCTTTTTCATTGAAGAATCCAGCCTACACCAGTACTGCAGCTAATCATCAGGTGCGGCTTATCTATGGACAAATCCCAGCAAAATGCCAACCCAGAAGTGAGAGCCGGCCAGGGAGAGCGCCTGGGGCTGCCTTTAAAGGCTTTGCTGGTCTATGAAAACTGTTTGCAACTTGAGCACCTGACACCAAACCCTGCGCTGGTGCAATTCCGTTACTAATTTGTTACTTTGTCGCACATGGATCCTCGCTTTAAAAAAAAAAAAAAAAAGGTGCGGCTTATATTCAGGTGCGGCTTATATATGGACAAATCCTGTGCTCTGCCCAGCTACCCGGATGTGTGGCTTATAACCAGGTGTGGCTTATAACTGTGAAATTACTGTAATTCCTTTTTATAAAGCCCTTGGAAATATGTAAAAGGAAAAAAAATTAGTTATAAGGTATTAAAACACAAAACCAAAAAGAATAAAAAGACCTCCAAACCTTTGTAAAAAAACCAACAAAAACAACAAACAAAACAAACAAACCACAGACCAAAACACCAAGCCGCCACTAATCAAAAAACCCTTCCCAAAACACCATTGCATGTTCACACTTGTCATGGTCAGATGCATTTACATGTCCTTCTTCATGTGACAAATGACCCTGACACCTTCAGAGTTATTGCTGTGCTTAATCACAAGGGCTGTCTATGTGTGAAATATTTCTGCTCATTCTTGCTAGAAGCGTCCTAAAGTGTTGGTTGAGTACCCAAGGCAAGGAACTTTCAACTAGCCCTGCCTATTAGAAATTAATGTCCATTTTCCACTCTAACTCTTTTCCAACTTTGTATCACTGCAGGGCTGGAACTTGCTTTTTGTACACCTAAACCATCAGACTGTAGAATTGGAGCATTTTTGATGGATATTTAGAAAGTACCTGAGCCTCTGATGTTCACAAATTACCAGAAATGAGTTCACCTTTGGTAGTTAATACAGGTAGGGTCTGGCTCAGAGAAAGCCTTGCAAGCTTGATTCAGGTTCAGAGGTATTGTCTGCTGAGATCCCCAGCACATGTGAGACATCTGTGCAGACTAATAAACATGACACAGGATTAATGAGAGAGCTGTGCCCTTCTAAAGAAGGTGGTGGAGACCACATATCATGAACTGGAGCTTCTTAAATCACATCAGAACCTTGTTCCAGCTGCTGAATTGTGTTCTGCATCTCTGGTGGCTGTGATGGAAGTTCAGACATGCAGTGAATGTACAAGACTGGGCTTAGGTGCCTTTAATCTGTGATCAGATCAGTCTGGTCTAACTGTGCATTTCCTCCTTCCCTTGCTGCACACTCTTGTCCCCAGGGCTTGTTTGGGATCCTGGATCAGGAGTTGAGTGCCAGGGCAGTTCAGAGCCCTGGGAATGCAGGAACAGCTCAGCCCTGCAGCACTGTTCCACACCCACCCTGTGTCCAAGCTCATTCCACATCCCCAGGTCCATCAGGGGTGAAGCAGCTTGGCAGGAGTCTGCATTCCCGGGGTGAAGCAGCTCCTGCCCCAAATTCAAGTCAGTGGAAGGTGGCAGTTTGCTTGCTCCTTTCATACATATTACCACACAATCTCTCTGCCTCCTCCATATAATTTTCAATGTTTTTCCAAGCGATTTTTGAGAGCTTTTTCATCCTTTTCTGGCTGCCTACACATTATAGTCACTAACCATGAGCCATCCAGTAATGAAGAGGCTTCTTTTACAAAGATCCTTATTTACTGACTGCTCTTCATTTTCCTTTGAAACTCCAGAGAGAAAGCTCTGCTAAAATCCCCACAGAAAAATCCCCACGAGGCAGAGGATAGGGGTGGGAGAGAAGGGACAGCAGATGTGTTTTGCTATTTCTATTAAATATGTTTCTGTGATTCACAACAGTGAGCTTCTGCCTACATGTGATTGAAGTAAGTTTGCAAACTCTTTGCTCTGGCTGTTGCTCTGCTTCTCCCTTTCATCTTGCTGTTTGTCATATACTCACTTTCTGCCTCTTGTCTTTTTTGACATTTTCACTATCTCAGGGGGGCAGCACTGGCACTTTCACACATCACCATAATAGAAATAAAAGCTTGAAAGATCTAGATCTGAGGCGTGCCTATTCCTGAGGCATTGCAATGAGACATCATGAAAGATGCAGCTTGGCTGGATACTCAGGAGATCACAAGAAACCTGGAACCATAGCTCCTGAGAATAACTGAGCTGATGAAAGCAGACAAACATCTCTGCACTTTTTTTTTCTGGCGAAAAATCCTGTCAGAAATTGACATTTTTTTTTTCTGTGTATGTGGTTGAGATGAAATTCTGTTTTCCAGTGGGGAAGTAATGTTTTATTTAGGTTTTTTTGATGAATAGCTCTGGCCTGTCTACATTGACACATACTTCACACAATGCAAGTGAAAACACCCCAATGAATCTTTCCAAAGTCCTAAGGAGTTTCAGCTCAGGATGAATTAAAACATGTATATTTGGGTCAGATCCTCCATCAGTCCAGACTGGCCTAGCTCTGATACAATCAGTAAAACCATATCAGTTACCATTATAAAATATGACACAAAACATCATACTGAGACACACCAAATGCAATTCCTGTCATCAGTGCTGCTGCAGGAGTGGTTCAGAGATCACCAGTCACCTTTGCAATTTGCACCTGTGTCAGGTAGCAGAGCAGCTGCTGAGTTAAGCTGGGACTTAAGTCTGTTCTCTCTGTGTCATTGCCAGAGTAAAAAATACCCAACTGGTGTCACACATTGGGAGCAATTTCTTCCTGCTTGAAAATTCCATCTGCAGAAGCTAAGGCATTTCCCAAATATTTTATAACTGAGAAATAAAGTATATCAAAACTAATCCAATGCATCAAACAATTCTGGATAGCTTTACATGAATATCTGGCTACTAATCTTCAAGCACTTTAGGGGGAAGAAAGAGAGACCCATTTATCATGTGCTGATATGTTGTTGTGACAGGTGATGCAGGCAGAACCCCAGTCCCAGATGGAAGAGCTTCAGCAGCTGTATCTCCCAGCACAGAGCCTGGTGATGCATCCCCACCTCCATCCTTGGAGGCAGCTGGCTCAGGATGCTCAGGATGAGTCTGCCAAGGCTGGCTGAGTTTCTGCTGGGTACAGGATGCTCACACACCTGGCACCCTGCAGCTCTGTCTCCCAGCTGCTATCACCCGAGGGTTTCAAAAAGTACCTAAAAATACAATTCCCTCACTCTCTAAGTGACAGAAGGGATTCAGTTCTTCAGGCATTCCTAAAACATCCCGCCAGCGCAGGTGTGGGGTGGCAGCAGGCACTGGTGCTGAGGCAGGCAGCAATCATAGTTAATTTGGGGGATAGACAGTCTGATCTCAGGGCTGCAAGAGCAGAGGAAGGAGCCTGAGCTTATCCAACCATAGACATTCCTCCTGAGCCATGGAAAAATAATAGCTTGACATTTGTAAGTGTCAGTGCCAGAGGGAGGGCTGAGAGGGACAGCAGAACATGGGGGTGACTGCTCTGCTCCACATGTGCACAATAATTCCAGCTAATTCAGCTGCATATACATTTTCTTCTGATCATAAGGAGTTGAAGAGAACTTGGAGGAACACACCCACCAAGCCCTCCCATCCCTCCTCAGTTTGGTTAATGAGGGCATTAAAAAGATGCATGAACGTCTTGCAAACAAGGGTTGAATTTTTATGCCGCAGTGGTGATATCATAGTGGCCTGAGCACTGAGAAATGAGACGGCTTGTTTTATCTTTGAAAGCAATTTCCACCCATTTAGTACTCTGAAGAGACTTGAAAATAACATATATGCACTGAGGAACAGAAATAGTCAGTCTGAGGAATCCTCCCTGTCACAGGACTGTGGTTTCCCATTTTCTGCTGAGATTATCTCCTCTGTCCTGCATCCAGCTTCCTCAGAGACAGAGATGATGCTTCCAGCCTTTCTCAGCCCATGGTCCTTCAGGGCAGCAATGGGACCTGGTCACAACTTTGTGTCCTGCAGCCTTACCCCTGTGAGCTGTCACCTTGTAGTCAGGAAAGAAAGAAAAAAAGCAAACACAAAAACTCTGTATGTTAAAGGAGACCTGCTTATAAATGCTCCAGCTCAGGCACTCTCTATTCTTTCTGTTAGTTTTCTCTGGGTACTTTTCAGGTGTTTGCTCACTGGAAATAACTTTGTGATATTTGTCTAGGTCCCGACCTGTTAAATTCCTGAAGCATGGAAATGGGAAGATTCCAGCCCTGTGGATATGCAGGAATCAGCACTTTCTGCAGATTAAATTGTCTGCAATGCCACATTTTGGATCTACATGGGAACAGATTTCATCCCTAAGAAAAATCTCACTGTGTGGGTAGAAGCAATGCAAGCTGCAGGCACATGCTGAAGTTGTGCGTGTGTGTGTCTGGACAGTGTTTTTTTTGATCCACTCTTTTCTCAGCTGTCAGCAGCAAAGGTCACAGGATAAAAGAGCACACCTGCAGAAGCTGCCACTTACACCTCTGACACTTGGACCCCCTTCCTACCCTTTCCCATCTCAGTGGAAGCCCCCACCAGCTCACAGCCCTCCCTTCCCACTCAGAGACAGAAACCATGGCTGGGAGGACAAGGAGGAGCAGATTTAAACTAAAGAGGAGAGATTTAGGTTAGATATTAGGAAAAAATTGTTCGCTGTGAGGGTGGGCAGGCCCTGGCACAGGGTGCCCAGAGAAGCTGTGGCTGCCCCTGGATCCCTGGAATTGTCCAAGGCCAGGTTGGACAGGGCTTGGAGCAACCTGGGATAGTTGGAGTTGTCCCTGCCATGGCAGGGGTGGAACTGGATGATCTTTAAATTCCCTTCCAGCTCAAACCATTCTGCAATTGTATAATGAAATAACCCCCGCTGTGTGCACAGAGGTGAAGCTCATGGGCATTTGAACTGTGTTTGCTCTTATTTGGGGAATTGGAATTTACTTTAGCTTTCTGCTGGGAAATGAAGTTGTGTCATGCTGCCCTGGAGCCACGTTTAGCGCAGCAGCTCTGACACTGCTGCTGTGCATTCAGCTGATGCATGAGTCACTGCCAGCCCCTGACTCACAGAAGTTTTCATCCTTGGCAGATGAAAAACAAGCACGAGGGGAGAGGAGAAAGAGCAGTGAAGGTGGAATCTCTGTGCTTCTCTAGAGCTGTGCTTTTCTCAAAGGACAGTGATCCCTCCACCTACGTTCTCTTTCCAAAATTTCAGTAGCTCAAAGGATGTTCTCTCTCTCTCCTTCACTTCAGAAATGGAGGAAACAATCATGACAAAAGGCAAGCCCGATTGATAGATTTCCACAAATGTTTTGCCTTGTTTACTGAATTGGCTTAGTGGTTCCTCCAAATCACTTAATCAACGTGGTGATCATAGGGTTTGTTTCAAAGTCTTGAACTAGATTTTATTTTACATTACATTCAGGTGTTTAAGCTGTGACTTGAACCATCCCCTTGTGTTATTTGTTTGTCATCCATTAGGATGTGTATGTGCAGTTCCCAGATCAGTATCCTGATCCTCACTGAGTCCCCAGAAGCTGCAGTTGGAGAAATAATAATCCAATTATTATTTTTGTATTGTCCCTCCTTCAATGAAACTTATTCTGGCATGTTCAGTAGCTTCGAAGCCACCCTGATTAAATTCCTGTCTGGATAAAAAGCTGATATTTGTGTGATGAGCACACATTAATAGAGATTGAAGATTCTCTATTCAGGTGTATGCATTCCACTCCTAAGAGGTCACATTCCACTGGAAGTGCCTTGGGGTTAACATGTCTTAACTTTTTTCTTTTGCCTTGGAAGAGGGACAGGAGGCGAAGCGTTTGGTCTTTTGGTCTTAGCTTCTTCTTATTGATAAATATCCTCTGTATTTCCATACTTCAAAGGAGTGTTCTTTTGCCATGATGAATAGCCCTTTTAGGCCCAGAATCAATTCAGACCTTTTCCATCCCAGCACTTGAAATTCTTGGGAGGATACTCCAATCTCCATCACCCCGTTCATTGCTATGCGACTGCACCAGCATTGGAACAGAAATCAATCTTGATTTACATTTTTCTCTTGTCCAGGTGCTCAGAGCAGCAGCTTTTCAATGCTTAGTTAGTGGACTTTGCACTAAATAAATTTTTGGAACTTTTGCTGGTCTAGTGACATAAAGTCTGGAAAATGATTGCAAACTTTGACATGTATCAGCTATGCTCTATGTTAAGGCTGTGCCACCCTTCCAAAATTTACTCTGACTCCTGGGATTAGTTACCTTCCCATTTTTATTCTCTTCTCTTTGTTTCCAAGTTGTAATTCTACAGCTGCTTAATGAAATAAACTCTTGCTTTACCCGTTTTTCTTGGCACACTCTACAAAAAGGCTCTGAGTCCTAGAAGAAAGACAAGGAACCAAACTAAAAGTATTTTTAAAGATAATCTCTTCCCTATGCTAACAGGTAAAAGTTATTCAAGGCAGTAATTATAGAAAAGAAAATTATTTGAAACCCTGCTCATCCTTGGTATTGCCCAACCGTGTTCAGATTGCTATTCCCAAACAAATCTACTCAGATATGAAAAACACAGGAAAACACATTCAAGTGATTTCTAAATATATTTAGCTGCTATGAATACCTTGTACCTTCTTTGATCTGGAATTATCCTTGCAGAATATGTTGGAATATCTCTGAGTAAACCCATTTGTAATGCCAAGGTGCACGAACCAGTCCCTGAATTCATAGTGCTGGACCTCAGCCAGGATCTGGAAGCTGGCATAATTCTGGGAGCCATCAGCAGAAGGAAGGAAATATAAGCAGAAAAAACTCATTTTTGAAGAGTTTAACTCAATTACGGAGAAATACAGCAAAACAGTTCAAAAAAAAAAAATATATATGTATATGTGCATATGTATATATGCAGATTGATTTATAAAGCATAGAAGAAAGAATACTGAGTTTTCAAAAAGTTTTAAGAAGATAGAAGGCAGGATAAAAGCTACTAGGCAGTCTGTATGGGATGCATCTTCTCTGAGTTTTAGAGATTAATCTGTAATGATGTCAAAGTCTCTCTGCATGTGCAGACTGGAACCAGAGCATTGACATGGCTCCAGCTGAAAGGAGACTCATTGTTTCTTTATAAATAAAACAAACTGCTGTGCAGAATTTCTCACCAGATCTTCGTCCTCTGAGGTTTTGAAGCCAACATTATCATGTCATCTGATTGATTTTTAACTGTGGAGGTGTAAATTTCTTTGCTTCTAATGCCTTTTGATTTTGTTGTGGGTATTTTTAACCTCAGCTGAGAATGAAGAATGGAGAAAGTATCATAAAGGCTACTCAAGAGATAGTACAACAATCTGCCAGGAGCAGTCTGCACTTGATATTCAACGTGCTGCTTCTCCATGGCTTTGTGTTCTGCTGGTCGTGCTCCAGAAATGGAGAGGAGCAGAGGTGTCCAGGGGCATGATTTAATCCATTCCTCAGGAGGCATCTCAGATGAGACAGATGGTTTAATTGCTGATTTTAATTTTTTTTTTTCATTGACTGAGGTTAGATGTGATGTGGGATGTGTGTGACTGGGAGAGGATAAAGGTGGGAGAGAACAGATGGGATTTGTAACCAAGCCTTTTCATAATGTGTGAAACTTCTATTCAAAAAAGTGAGAGAAATCAGTGGACCTCACAGCATGTCTGGTCCCGTCGTAGGCATCATCCCAGCCTCCCCCTCAACTTCATTTTCCTCTCTCCTGATTCCAGAATTTCCTCTTGCCCCTCGTTGCATGATACCCACAGGACAACTTCTTAAACCCTCCTGAGAGAGATGGAGCACAGAATATTTCAGAAATTGTTCAAAAGGCAACAGTCTCCTATCTAACAGACTGGAGGAATAGAGTTTTTCATGGAACCTCCCCAAGGAAAAACCTAAATAAATATCATTCATTCTTTGAACTGCCACATGACTTTTCCACATTGGCAATTTTTCCTCCTCCTCTTCCCCTGAGACCTGTGATAACTCCACTCCCTTCTAATTTTCTTGTCTTCTCTGATTAATTCCCATGTGTAAAGCTGAAAAAGCAGGTTCTTGCTTTATTTTTTTCCTTAAAACGTGAGATTTGTTTGTTCTCTGTTAAAAATAAAGGATGGTAAAGAAGTTGCAATGTCTTGAGCTACACATCTTAAATATTCCTAATTTTGAATTCATCATCTAGAATAAGTTGAGGGGGAAGAACCTGAGAGGGAAAATTACTCTTCTAATTTACTCTTTTAGTCAAATAGTACTGAATAATCTGTTTTGTTAGTGGGAAGAAAAGTCCTTAAATTTGAGACCTTTGTAATTAGATCCTAAAGGAATTTGAGGCACGTGGCTTGATCCCATGAGATGCTGTTGAGGTGTTGTTGATGGACAATGAGAACATGGGAATGAGGAGCTGGACAAAACTCAGATTTCTGTTCAAGTCTACCTGGACAAGAATAATGGTGTTTGGAGATATTAGGATGTGGCCAACGTTTGCTGGTGTCATCTTTCCTCTGGGTGAGGGTTTAAGAGGTTAGTTAGGTAAAGCAGCCCTTTAAAGTCAGGTCTGTACAGCACAGCAGCATGAGCTTAGGAAATTTGTCATTAAAGGCTTTGAGGAGCAATTGTGACAGGACACAGGGCTGGCAGTTCAGAGCCAGCTGATTCTTTGGGTTATAGAGGAATCAAAACTGCTGCTGTAACTTGAAAGGGAGCAGCAATTGAATGTCTTTTGGAAAGATTTGTACTTTCTAAAATTCTTTCTTTGAAAGTCTCCATTGCTATTTAATCAGCAGTTATTAAATATGTTCCAGAAGACTTGCTGAAAGCTAAATATTGTTTTTTTTCTCCTTCTTTTGCAATAAATGACTGAAACATAATAATTTGTGGGTTTGCTTTAGTGACAGCATCTTCTTGAGAAGAATGATCTGCATATGATGTCCCAAGAAAAGAGAAGAGGAGGCTGAAGGAACTGACAAATCTATCACATTTTCTGCATTCCTCAGTTTGTGCACTTTTGTCTCTGAGTGTTGTTGTTTTTTTTTTTTTTTTTCCTTTCTCTTTTGTTTTGGGGTTTGTTTGGCTTTCAGCTAAAAGCTGGTCGGGATTTTTCTATGCTATTTCATTCACGAGGGTGAGATTCTTCAGTTTAACAATTTAAGCATCAGGTGAATTCAGGGAGTTGTTTTGCCCCTTCAGTGTTCAATAGACAAGGACCTCAGTGCTATTACAAGTCCAGTCAAATGAGATTATTCCCATGTAACTGATGACTGAGCTACACTGGAATGTCTTACCCTCCTCTATCAGTGGAAGGAAGACAAGGCAATTCCTCTAAGATAAGAGAAATCCCTGTAAAAAAATCCCTGTCCCACTACAAATTCCCTGAAGGCAGAGATGCCCACCCCCAGCCAAGAAGGCAATATCCCTTTTAGGACAAATGGGGTGAAAATGAAATTAAAAAAAAAAATTACCAACATTTTTAATAAGATCTTGAAAGGGCATGCCACAGGCTACCTCACATTGATTTTTCTTGAGGTTCATGAAAAACTCAAAGACACCTTCATTTTGTCTCAATACACAAAAGGAAAAACGTTTTCACATCTCAAACAATGTGTGAGCTGAAGAAAATCACGCTGCCCACTTCTGCAGAGAATCTCAAAAGCCAAATGTGCTCCTGAACACAAAGCGTTGGGTCTGTAGTGTGAAACAGCTGATAGAACAAAACACTTCATGTAACATTTATACAACATAAACATTAGACATTCACAGTGTGGAGATGTGCTGATCAGCTCACATCTCAGCTAACAAGTCAAGGATCCCTTCACAGTGAATGGGAACAAAAAGACATTTTCAGGGCACAATTAATTTGCCATATTTTGCAATGTGCTTCAAAGTGAGATGAAGTGCCTAGTTGTCTCTGGTGGGTTTGTGGGAACCTATGGGGGCTCACCCAAGTGTACAAATCTACTTTGCAAAAGTCTACAGTCAGTCTGAAAAATCACCTCCTCAGTGCCTCTAAGAGAGTGCCAAGTTCTAAAGAAAGCCTGTAACTATTTTTACTTTATTTTGTAAGGGAAGTTTCTCTTAATGAGTTCCCTTTTAATCCCCCAGCTTCTTGTTTGGGAAGATTTCTTTAGATAGACTCTTGTATCATTAATGTTCTGGTGTTCTGCTATTTTACAAAGTCTCCAGCTATCATTAGTGCAGATATCCTTCATCTATAATGCACTTGCACTGGTTCCCACGGGTCCTTGCTTCTCTGTTCCTTTCTCATTTGTTATCTCCCCAAGCACTGGGCCAGGCTGGGAAGGCTCCATTTCCTGCTGCCAGCGTGGATTTTGGCAGGTGGCACTTTGTCAGGTCTTTCCCTTGTGGTCTGTGCTCGGCAGCCTGTGAGCTGGCTGCTCTGTGCTGTGCTCTCAGGGTTGTCTGCACTAAAGGAGCTGTGCCCCTTTTCTTTGTTAATAAAAGGGTGAAAAGTGAGCCTTGAGTTTGAGGGGTTGGTGCTGGGGTAGATCCAGGGCCTCTGGGCTGTGTGGACACCCCAGTCTGTTAGCAAAGAAACATCATCACAGGATGAGTATCTGCAGGTGCTTTTATTGGAGAGCTCTGGGAATCAGGGGTACAAACCCAAATATGACTCCCACATGGATTTGAGATGTTTTTATACCCTTTTCGTTATATAACTATATATTAATTATTAAACCCTTATTGTTATGTTGTATACATTGATCTTATCCAAGCATGGATTCTTGTGATTTTCATGAGATCCCCAAATATCCTTTCTCATGATTCTTGTTATGATTACTTCGCTTCTCATGATTCTTATTATGATTAAACAATAATTCTATTCAATTACCAAACAATTATTACATTTGACAATCACATTATTTATCATATGATGATTATGCAGGTGCAGTTCCACATGATCTAATAAAGACAAAGCTGAACATTCGTTCCCAGGGCCTGGTTCCCTTTCCCAGGCCTAGCAGACCCAACCTTTCTTTCCACCCCTGAATCTATTGTGTACAATTCCCAAGGTTTTAGAAACATTGTAACCCTACGCTACCAAGTCCATTGGTGTCTGTGATTTATAGCTGAATATACTCTGTGAGATAAAAAGCAATGTCCTTTAGACCATTTGAAAACAGGATGGATGGGAAGCTGGAGACTCAGAGTGGGCTTGGTTTGCTTAAACACATGAGTTAGTGCCTGTCCAGGTGCTCCAAGCTGAGATATTCTCATGCTGGCCGGACCCAGGAAAGTCCAAAGAGGCATCCAAAGCCAGATGAGTCACTCCAAGGTATCTAAAGTGGCACCAGGCACACACTGAAGCCTTCCTTTGCTCTGTGTGCAGGTTTATTTCACCAGGTTTATGTCACTAAGCCATCAAGGCTCCTGTCACTGCTTGCTGTTGTGTTCCCAGCCTTTCCAGCACCAGAAATAAAGTTTTCTTCCTTGGGCATGGCACCAGTGGGCTGACAGAGCACTTCAATGCTCTTTCTGTCAGCTATTGCCAAAGCCATGATTTATGGAATGCACTTCTCACTTTATTTGGAAGCATCCTGCCACTCGGCAGAAGTCAGGCCAGGACATTGGTGGTGTGCAGGGACAGGGACAACCCCAGCGTGGGGGCAGAGGGTTCTGATCCAGGCTGGATTTCAAGCACAGCAACAATTAATCAACACAGCCCTCACAGCAGTGTATTATTTTAGCCTATTTTCCTATTTGCTTTATTTGACCTATTCTATTCTATTCTATTCTATTCTATTCTATTCTATTCTATTTAGCTTCTTGACAATTCTGTGTTTTCCTCAGAAACCTTTCCAAATACAGTCTGCTGTTTGGTGATAGAGCAGTTGCAATACGTCCTGTGGCCATACAGTTTTAATTAGAGATGTAAAAAAAATGCATGTTCCTTTAGTCAAATATTTCTGGTATAACAGAATGGTGGCATAATAAAAAGGATGACATTTTTTATATGTTTTTTATAACTTTTCTTTTCTGCTGCTAGTTCAGGAACAGGTATCATCTAGAGAGGCAAATAATGTCCATGGCAGTGTCTGAATATTAACATGTTTGAACTGACAAATGAAAGCTAAGCCTCCCTCCTCAGAAGCCACACTACAAGCACAAAGGGACATGTTGTAGCTCACCCCGTGTGCTTGCAGAGCAATGAGACACTCAGTGTGCTTTCAGGGTGCATAATTAACAGCAATGACAAGAGAGTACGTTAGTAGTACAAAAAATAATAAAAGGCCCAGGTTGTTCAGAGTTCAAAGTCAAGCTGTTTCAATCCTGTTGTCTTTGAGGGGAATCCTGAGAGACCTCAAGACTTGACTTTTTTTTTTTTCCTTAAGAGAAAGATTTCCTCTGAAATTTGCTTTCTGGATTCATTGTTGGTGGGAAGGGAGATGAGAACATCTGATGGGCTTTGGGGAGAGTGGAGAGAGGAGCAGGAGGCAGATTGAGAAGCTGAGTAGAGCCTGGAAGCAATCTGGAGATATTTAATATGATTGTGTTGCTGCAGTCCAGGAGGTGCAGATAGAGAAGCTGAGGTGGGGACAGCTCTCCATGGAACAGGACAGCAGGTCCAGGAAATGGGGAAATTAATTACAGTAATTTCACAATTATAAGCCACACCTCCCGCTAGCCGGGTAGACCACGGGATTTGTCCATATATGAGC
>VRYO01002355.1:36606120-36708520 GCA_009812075.1 Sialia sialis
AGTGCTGAGTTGCCGCAGGGGTGGAGGAAGGACAGACATGTGGGAGCAGATGTCTGAAGTAGATGGCAGCAGATATAAATGCTTTTTCTCTCCCCATGGCTGGAGGATGAAGCCACTAGAGGCAGAATTCAAAGCTCTGCCTCTGTTCCCTGGCTGCAGAATCCCGGGAAGAGCCACTCCAGCTTTGAAAGGGAGATGTATCAGAAATCTGCTGGACAAGCTGAGCCCTTCTCCAGTGAGAGGAAATAAAACCCAATCTGAGGGGTGCTGCCCTGCTTTGGGTCCTACCCTGGGTGAGAATCCTTGGGAGGAGCCTGGTCCTGCAGCTGGACCTGCCTGGAGCTCAGGCTGCCTCCTGTAAACTCCCCTGGAAAATAACAGCACTGGATGACGATTTTGTTCTTGGAAAATCCAATTTTTGATAATGTTTCTAAGAGCTGGTTACAGCTTTGCCTCACTTTATACCCTCAGATTTCTTCTGGCCACCGCACCAAGTGAGAGTAATATCCACAAATATGAGTGCAAGTCTATCTTTTAGGTGGAAATATTGATTGAGGATTGCAGATCAAAGGTTGAGGAGAGAATACTCTTCACTGAATTTTGGAAGTTTATATTTTGCTCCCTAGGAAAAAGGCTGCCAATCCTAATTTATCTGCCGTTTAATTCTTGCTGATCTTAATTTTTTGTGACAAACATATTCATTTAATTGTGCCAGTTCCAGCTTGTGTGTATGTCACAAAAAATAACTTTTCAGTTTAACAGTGGGTAACAAAGGAGTGAGAGTTCTGGGGGGTAATGCCAGTTATAGCATTATCTGTGCCATAACTGTGGGAGGTGATGCTTTATTTTGGGGTGAAATTACACAAGAGAGGAGCATAGGCTTGTAGTTTTAGAGAGAATTCCTTCCCAAAGAGGATTGTGGCTTTAGCATGAAATTTAGCTAAGCTTTTCCAAGCCTTTACATAGTTTTCTGAACTGAAGAATATTTGCTTTCAGAAAAAAAAGGGGCAATAATAACTCTGGAGATTAATTGCTTGGTAATATGCACTGGCATATAGTGATAGCATCTGTGTCTAATGGAAATACAATGGAAATGGGCTCTGCAGATGAGTTCAGCTAAAATAAACAACTAGAAAACAATCTGGATTCCTGGCTAAGGCCAGCAGAAGAAATGAAAATTAATGTACAGAGAGATTATCCCACGTGCTGCCTGTGCTGTAAACATTCTGTGGCAGCATCAAAAGGCAGCTCAAGTGTTCCCAGGCTCTCTGTGTGCCATGTGCTCCCTCTGAGCAGAGTGAGAGCCTGCTCTGAGCTGGCACTGCCTCTCCCTGCAGGGCAGGATCCCCCAGCACAGGGACATTGGGGCAGACACTGATGCAGACAGTGCCAGGAGCAGACCTGCTGCTTTTCATATCAATCTCATCCTCCCTGCAGGAGCAGGACTCTAAATCTGGGGGCCAGATTGGCTCCTCAGCTTCAAATGGATGCACAGATAATTTTTCTGGATTGTCTTTTTGAGCTACTTGTTTTGCCATCACAAGGAAAACCAAGTTAAAATTTCCAAGATCACATTTTGTGTTTTAAATAATTATGCTAAAATTCATGCAATACTCATATGTTGATTTCTCCTCACAACACAGTAATTTTCCAGCAAAAAAATTTCATTTCTGGGGACATAGAATTACATTACAGAGATGTAATTCAAACTATTAAATAAACATGTAGTGTATAAGACCCTGTAAAGCATGACTGAGCACTGACTTGCTGGGAAAAAAATACAGAGAGACAGTCAGAAAAACCTTATCAGGTTCAAGAGAAGTGCCCAGTAAGAGTAGATGGAGGTGGAGATTTTGAAGCTGACAATGGTTATTGAGCACCCATGAAGGTCATAAATAAATAAATGTCTCCTTGAGAGGGTGCCAGACCAGAGGTTCAGGTGGGCTGGGACAAGAGCACTGCCCTAGAAACACAAATTGGTTTTTCAGTAGGACATAATGTACCAGCATTCCTGGTGCCCCTTTTGTGATGGAACATAACAAACCTGCCCAGTTTCTGTAGATTCTTTTTCTTTCTTTTTCTTTTTCTTTTTCTTTTTCTTTTTCTTTTTCTTTTTCTTTTTCTTTTTCTTTTTCTTTTTCTTTTTCTTTTTCTTTTTCTTTTTCTTTTTCTTTTTCTTTTTCTCTTTTTCTTTTTTTTGAGAAACTCTGCTTTGCCACACACACCAGCACAATTTGCAAAGCAAATTATCAAGCCTGTTAAATGTTAAAGCAACACAACCCTGGTGTTCTGTCTACAACATTCTGTTTTCAGGTACATTGAGAAAACATAATGAAGGCTGTATCAAACAATCACAGAAATGTCTGTCATGCTTTAAAAGTTGATTTCTGTGGTGGTTCTCAGCTGAGGTTGTACCTTGCACTGGTTAAAGGAACCTTGTGGGTGCTCCTCAGGGTTCACAGTGCAAAGCCAGCACAGCTGCCTCCAGAAACTGCCTAAAGTTCAATCCCCTTTTATTCAGAATCTTGAGAATTTTTTAATTCCAAAGACAAACCTGCTTAAAGACCTGGCGTGTGTGTCTTGGAATTTTTACTCCATCCAGGAGACAAGGTGAATAAATTCAGCCATGCTGAATAAATTCCCTCTATGAGTTCAGGCCAGGAGAGACTGGAACCCCCAAAACTCAACATTTAGCCTGGGATTCACAGAGGATGAACAGAGGAATTTGGAAAAAGCATGCTAAATGTTAATGAATACCTACAGATCATAGCCCAATATTATTGTCATCCTTATTTTCTGAGTTTCTGATATTAAATTAGACTTCAGATCATGGCTTACCCTGGAGTGACAGAGTTCCTGGTTTTATTGGGCTCACTCCACACTTCTCCACGTTGTTCCAGGCTCTCAGGAGCAATGTATCTATTTTACAGTTAATAAAAGAGAAAGATTGAATCATTGTCTTGCCCAGTGAGATGGCAGTATATGTCCTGTTAACCAGCCACCAGATTAGTGTTTTACATTCTGCCAGTGCATGTGTTTTTGTAGTTGATTAAAACAAGTAAGTGAATAGCAAATAAATAAATTTTGAAAAAGAAAGAAAGAAAGAAACAAGAACTGATAAAAATGAGCTTTATTTTATTTGCTTTTTAAAAAGTTTTAAAATGAATTATGAAATTATGACAATTTTTATGAGGTGGTGAAGAGAGAAGGTAACATATGATACAATTTTCCTCATTCTGCCTCACTTTGCCTTCTTGGTGAGGTAGGAGGAAAAGCTTTAAAGCAGAAAAAAATAGAAGCATAAAGCAGATAGAAACATAAACAGATTCAACGGGATTTTCACGATCACAGTGTCAAAGCCTGAGGTACTACCAGCAGTCACAGTGAAAACCTAGCAAGATTAATCTTAAAATTGGCCTGTTTCTTGACTCTTTAATCCACATGCACAATTCAGGGATGCTGTCCCAAGCCCTCATTCTTAGGAACCTGCTGTTTGTTTCCACCCCAAAAGCATTTAATGCCCAGTTGGTGTCTGGGAGATCCATTTGTGAGTTATTTTTCCAGAAGAAAATGTTTTAGGAGCAATCAGGTCCTTGGCAGAACATGGGTGGGCTCTGAATAACTAAATAGGTCAGTACAGCAATTTCACGACTATAAGGCATGCCCTTTTGACTAAAATTTTGATTGAAAACCAGAAGTGGGCCTTATAATCCGCTGCGCCTCATATATGGACGAAGTTTGGAAATTTGCCAACCTGGAAGTGTGAGCCTTGAGACAGCAGCCGCAGCAGCGAGAGCCAGTGCCGGGCAGGAGTTCTGAGGCTCGTGGCACCGGAAGGTGTCTGGGGCTGAGTTTAAAGGCTACACCGATCTCTGAAAAATGTTTGCAAATTGAGCACCTGCCAGTAAACCCCACGATCGGGCGATTTCGTTGCAAATTCATTATTTTGTTGCGCATGGATCCTCGCTGCAAAAAAAAAATGCGCCTTGTAGTCCGGTGCGCCTTATGTATGGACAAAGTTTGGGAAATTTGCCGATGACCTGGAAGTGCACCTTATAATCCTGTGCGCCTTGTAGTTGTGAAATTACTGTAATCAAAAACTGTTCTCAGCAGACAACCAGATGGGAGTTCTTGGTGAGCTCTCCCTGTGCTGAGTGGAGCTGGGACATGCTGATGTTATCAACAAGAGCAAGAGGCTCTCCCAGATTCCTTTATCCTCAGTAAATCTTCTGCAATTATTTCCTGTGTAGGAGCAGGAGTTCAAGGGAGAGAGGAGCTGATGAATGGCAGAGCCAACAATAATCTGATTTTGCAGCTCTCTGGGTCGTTTGGGTTAATGAACTGACTCCTGCTCACAGCAACCCCACAGACCTGCGAGTGCAATTTGATGATCTGGCTTATTCACAAGTCTCCTGCTGTTTGTAGAGTGTTCTTTAAACATGGATGTCATCTGTTGGTCTTTACAATCTGTGTTTAATAATGGGGATTATAGGCTATTTTTTCCCACCTCATTTACTGATACCTTCTGCTTTCATTGCATGGTCACAATGGTTATTGCTCCTTTGCTTTCCCCCACTTGTGTCTTCCTCATTTTCATGCAACAAAAATAAAAATAAATCTCTTTGGGGATTATCTTTGTGTTTGACTGGGAATCTGTATGTGTTTATCATAGTGTGGCTTGAGTATCTTGAATATGAAAAACAGAAGCTTGGTTTCACCCCAGAATTTCATATACGTATATTTTAAAATATGACTAAAGCTACATTGCACAACATTTTTTGTGATGCATGGGAGAGACTGTGAACTATTCCACTAAAAATAATTGAACTTTCTGTATCATCACTGTTTTTTATTGAAAATCATGGTGGATTTAAAATTGCATTGTGACAAGCAAGCTGTTTTTCCATTACAGAATATAAAACACTCTACCTTTTGGAAAAAACCTATTATTTTGTTAGTTTATGTTTGGTTTTGGGACACCAAAAATGCAAAAATTAAACCCAAACAAGATTTTTCCAATAGGGCTTTTTTTCTCTTTTTATTTTAGAAAAAAATCTGGGTTTTTTAAAATTTATAAAAGGCATGTAGACATAGGATAAGGGAGAATGGCTTCAAGTGGACAGCTTAAATTAGATATTAGGAATAAATTCTTTACTGTGAGGGTGGGGAGGTCCTGGCACAGGGTATCCAGAGCAGCTCTGGCTGCCCCTGGATCCCTGGAAGTGTCCAAGGCCAGGTTGGAAGTGGCTTGGGACAGTGGAAGGAGTCCTTGCCATGGCAGGGGGTGGAACATAGTTTCCTGTGGGGTCCCTTCCAACCCAAACCACTCTGTGGGGCTGTCATTCTATATCTATTAAAAAAAAAAAATCATTTAAAAACTAAGTAAATGTAAGCAAAAAAAAAAAATAAAAATTAACTCTATTTCTTTCTCCCCTTCAAATATTGCTTTCAAGGAAAAAAACCCCAACAACCTCAAGAGATTTAAAGGCAAAGCATTTTGCTGAAAGCTGTTGATACTGAAAAATACCTAAACCAACCATTAAAGCCTCAGAAATCCGTACTCCTCAAAATTAAGATTAATCATATAAAATCCTATCAGTATATCAGATGTCTTGGGGAGGGAGGAGAGAATTTTTCCATGGGATTATAAATTTCTGAAAACTGACAAGAGCCCCAGATCAGGCATGCAGTCAGTGGAAGAGTCGCTGTTGATGCTGCTGGTTTCTGGATCAGGAATAAAGCTGATTTCCTGTCCTGCTTCACCAAGAAGGTTGATTTATGTATTCCATGGGAACAGTGTGGGATTTCACCTGAGCAAGCACAGGGTTCAGCCTGAACACCAGCCTGCCAAAGGCTCCCTGATGGAGCAAGCATTTTGGAGATGTGATTCATCCCACGCCAAAGAAGGTCAATTGTGTCATTTCCTAAAGGTGCCCATTATTCTGCCCAGCTCCATTCGAGGCACTTTCAGAGCAGATGTTGAGCCTGGTGAGGTGAATCAGATGCTCTGAACTTTCAGAGCATTGCACACTGCAGGGTGAGCTGGGACACAAGCTGGGGACTGGTTAGTTCATTTATCGGATGCAGAAAAGCTGCAGCTCAGTTTCACCTTTCCTGGGTGAACCACTCCAATAAATCTCACTTTTTTCTACTGCAGTGGATCATATTCCCTCACATATTGTTGTGGACAGCAACAGCCTCATCTCTTTTTGCACTTGAGGAAGCCTTTCAGTGAAGTTCACTTAGTTGCAAACATTGCGCATGGGTTAAAAATTTTACTGCATCTGGAGAAAATCTCCTGGGTCTTCTAACACCACACTGCCTCAGCTTTTGAAATCCCTAAATCTCACTGCCAGAGTGTGTTGAGAAGAGCAGCTCTGTACACTTGCCTTGCTTCGGCATCCTTTTCCTAACCAGGCACTGCTGGATGTTGTTGAAGATGTTTTTTCTTCTCAATTAATCCTTAATGCAGCTTTGCTGAGCTCTGTGGGTATCGTGCCATCCAAGGGGTGCAGGGAGTAGAGTGCAATTCAGGGGGAAATCTGACAAAACCCACATGGCAAGAAGTGACAGATTAGGAAGAGCAGCCCTGTTCAGACAGACAAAATGTCACTCTGTGTGCAGGTGACACTTTCACATTATCAGCAATGACAGCACCTCAGCCTAAGACCTTTGACAAGCTTTTATCACAGGTCAGCAAAGGCAGAGAGCAGAATATGCATGCAGAGTTTCTGGGAAATAATGCAAATCTGAAATGTCTGAGCACCAAAGGTCTTTGTATGACAAATAGTGTTTTATGCTGAAGTGATCACATTTTGCTTGGGGGAATTGCCAGCACATTTCTTATTTAAGTAAAATCGACAACGTATTTTCATTTAATTTCCTGATTCAAAACCATGCATTTTTGAAAGATCCAAGACACATTCATTACAGTCCTTCCACTTAAATAATTTTTGGCAGGTTGGTCTCTAAGTTTTAAATAAGCCAGAATTAGCTACAGATATGTAGAGCTGTGTGCTCCTATTCTTGAAGTAAAATCTGTGAAACTAATTGAGTGAAACTCTTTAATGAGACAAACCTCATTAAGATGGTAATTCTCCCCTGCACACTATCCCCTCACTCTCTCTGAATATTTAGCTGGCATTACCAAAGATCCAGAGAAACATTCTGTAAAGCTTATTTGTCAGAGCACTAAATAAGAATAAAACTTGACAACAATTCATATAGCCAGCTAATGAAAAAACTGGTCATGAATCAAATATATAGATTAAGTTTGGGAGGCTTTGATATGCCCAGAGCTGGCAGATACAGCACAAGCCCCTATGGAAACTCCTAGGCTGATGACCAGGTACAATGTGGTGGAGAATTTTGGTGATCTGTGTTTGGAAAACTTTAAAAAGGCAAATATGGAAATTAAATTAATACATACAGGATTATTTTTTTCAGAGTTTAGAAGAAAAAAACCCAAAAAACAAATACAGTTATTTCACAATTATAAGCCGCACCTCCCGGTAGCCGGGTAGACCACGGGATTTGTCCATATATAAGCCACACCTGAATATAAGACGCACTTTTTTTTTTTAAAAGCCAGGCTTCATGTGTAACAAAGTAACAAATTAGTAACAGACACAAATTGGTGTCAGGTGCCCAAGTTGCAAACAGTTTTCATAGACCAGCAAAGCCTTTAAAGGCAGCCCCAGGCGCCCTCCTGGCTGGCTCTCATTTCTGGGTTGGTATTTCACTGGGATTTGTCCATAGATAGGCCGCACCTGAATATAAGCCGCACTACTGGGGTAGGCTGGATTCTTCAATGAAAAAGCTGCGGCTTGTAATCATGAAATTACTGTAATTCAATCAGTATTTGGGTAGGTGCAGTATCCAAAGGCTTCCTCAGAAGATTCCTAGGCAGGCAGAGTTTTTACTGACCATAACTGGAAGAAACCATGGATAAAGTGCCTCTACACACAAAACTCTTTCCAAAAACACAGTGGCACTCACCTGGCTCTTGTATAAGTGAGTTGTCTCCAGTGGAAAGACATACAACACAGCAAAATTTGCTTTAATTATGTGTGTTCCTCCTGGAAGGCTGAAATGGAGACCAGTCCCTGCCCAACATCCTGACAGCCCTCAGGGCAGCTGAGCCAACCCCTAAGTGAAGGAATGAGGTTCAAAGCCTGAATCCATTTCAAGGGCTGGAATGTTCCTTCTTTTCAGCTTGTAAAAGAGACACAGGGACTATCACCTTCCCTTTTGGGTGTTCCCCACTGGCATCTCAGCAGTTTGTGTGCCAGCAATGGTGACATTCCTCTGTTTGTCCCATCTCCGCCTCCTCTCCAGAGCCCCCATCTGTAAGGGCTCTTGTAAATTCCATTGCCCCACCTTGGATCTGCCCCGTTCCCTTGGAAACGTCTCTGTGTGCCTTCCCTCCAAGCATTAAGCTTGCTTGCCCTCACTTGTGGAGGAAAATATGTCATGAAAAGGCTGAATGAGCTTTGCAGGCTGCAGGGAGTCCCCCTGCCCGATGCTGGGCATGGGGCAGGGTCCAGGGGCTGGCACAGCTGATGTCTGACATCCCTGGAGCTTCCTGAATCCTCTCTGCAGGGAGCTAGGGAACAAGGCAGCTGCCTCTGGATTTTCAGGATTTTTTGTTCCCAATCCTTGCCTCCAGCTGCTGTTCTCAGGGGTACCACAGCAAGGAGAGACCCCCTGGGAGGTGCCCAGCCCCTGCTTTAACTCACTCACTGATGTGTCTTTTCTATGCCTTTCCTGCATTCAGACTGTCTCAATGAGGCACAACCTCCCTACATTTCCAGACAACAAATATATTTAGAATCATAGAGTTATTAAAGTTGAAAAAGACCTCCAAGGTCATCAGGTCCAGCCTTCAACTGAATATGACCCTACCCACTAAACCATACCACAAAGTGCCATGTCTGCTTGTTTTTTTAACTCTTCCAGGAACGATGACTCCACCACTTTGCCAGGCAGCCTGTTTACTGTTTCAGTGAAGATTTTTTTCCTAATATCCAGCCTGAACCTCCTTACTTATCTGAATTCAATATCACCTTTATGCTCTTCTCCAGTGCTCCCTCCCCTCTCCTCGCTTTGATGAGCAACATTTGAAAAACATTAAAATTTTAAAAACAAGCAGATGAGCAGACAAATGAAACACCACCTTTTTCTGGTTTCTAAAACCAGAAAAGCCTGGCTCTGTCCTTTCCGCAGATGCCATCACCTTTGTATGATAACAGATACAGTTCCCTCACATTTGAATTTGTCTCAGAAACACCCAGGGGAAATAGCAGAGTGAGTTATGAGGAGGCTGGAGCACATCAGGGTGGGATGGTGGCCACACTGACCTGGCTGGCAGATCCTCAGCCAGCCTTGCAGACACATCCTGCTCAGAGCCGGGGCATGGCAAGGCTGCAGCTCAGCTCAGGAAGCGAGGCAGATGAATGAGCATGGCAGGTAAATGTGTAAATGTGCCAGCACAGCACCTTAGCCAATCCCTTCTGAATCAAGCAGGTGTTTTGCTCCTGTGCTGGAGCACGTCCAGCTGGGCTCATTCTGAGAGCGTGGCTGCACTGTGTTAATTTGTTCCTGGTTCATCCTTGAGCAGTCAGTGTCTGCTTTGAGACAGGAGATTAATGGTTGCCCAGGGAGAAATGAGAAGATGGAAAAATCAGCTCCTGTGGTTACTTATTATTGCTGGATTTAAACTGTTCAAACCCACTGCCCAACACTTTTAAAAAGAATATTCTTTAGGAAGGAACTGTGGATGCCCCCTTCCCTGGGTGTGTTCAAGGCAAGGCTGCATGGGGGTTGGAGCAATCTGTTCAGTGGAAGGTGTCCCTGCCCATGGCAGGGGCTCAGAACAAGATGATTTTTAGGGTCCCTTCCACCCCAAACCATCCTGTGGCTCCATGATTCCATGATGAGCAATGTTAGAGGTGCTTCCAGGACCAGGACCTATGATATGAGACCTGACTATCCAGCAGCTGCAAAGCACTAAATCAACTTGTCTCACTGAGATCACTGTGCAAACACACAATTTACAGCCTCCTGTAGCAGAATGTCAGCCACATAATTCCTGCTGCGGATGCTCTGCTGAATGCTTTTGTATTTACAAGAATGCACAGAGAGCTGCAGAACGAGACATGGTTTATTGCCCTGTGTGTGTGCTGTTGTGCACACCAGGGGAATTGGTTTAGTGGGCAATAAGCTGTTAAAAGACTGAGACACTGGTAGCTAATACCCAGAGAACCCAACTGCTTGGGGCTGTAATGTGAGCAGTGGGTCTCATCAGCATTAATGACTTACCCTCTATGCTGCTCTCACATGGAGAGGAAAACATGATGAAAAAATTCCTACATTTTGCTAAATATAATACAATGGAATTGATGCCTTGAGAGGCTACTTAGAACAGAGGCTAGACAGAGTTAAAGGAATGAAGTAGGGATTTTTTAAAAGGCCTTAAAAAAACACCTTGGGCAGTACAAGAGCCTGGCCATGACTCCACCTAAGATGGAGTCCAAGTCACAAGTTTTCACACTTTTATAAGTCTTGGTCCATTTCCATATTGGGGTTAATTGTCCAATTCCAGCTCAGGTTCTGCAGTCTCATCCTCCCAGATTGCTCTCCTCAGTTCTCTGAACTCTTTGGGCCTGAAGCTGCAATGGTGTCCTTGGCTCTGGGGCTGGAAAAGGATTGTTTCATCTAACTAAACTGTGAGGAGAACTTACTAACACTTTATACGAAGTTCAGGGTTGTATAGTAATTCAGTAAAGAATCTGAAAAATCTGGAAGCTAAAACTTTCAGAATTATGACTGAGCTCATCACAATTTTTCCATATTCCAATTGTGGAATTTCTCTCGTCCATAATTATTGCAGGTCACGCTTGTCAGTGGATTTGTCAATCTGTTCATATGCCTCTGGAAATGAAATGGCGCATTACCCAATTCAGTTTTGGAAGGAAAAAAATTTTGGAGCCTTTTGGTTTCTTGTCCAGACTAGTTAAGTTCATAATGGATGGGTGGGACTCCTGCAGCTGTCAGCAGTGCAAGTCCTGCCTGCTTAGTTCCTTCTAATAGTTATTAAATATTCAATTTAGGTGCTGGAGGCCAATTGTCTTCTATGTTTGATCTGTCTTGGGTGACAGGGATGTCAGTGCAGTAAAGATTTTGCATTTCCATAAATATGGCACATGTCAGATCTCATCAGCCTTCTGCAAGGTTGTATGAAAGCTCAGCTCTGCTGTGGTTTGGAGCACTTGTCAAGGAGTAATCAAGTTTACGGCTTTGAGACTCCATTCAAATGTTCACGGTTTGAAAGAGTCCTTTTAGAAATGAAATTTGGGTCCTGCTCCTCATTAGGGAGCTCACACACTTCAGGGGATTTAGGTTCTATATTCCACTTTGTCAGTACAGGTGAACACTAAAATTTGTGTGTTCATGTCTGATTTATTCTCCAGGTGAAAAATTTTCAGGAGTTTTCTGAATTTTTCGCATCTCAAGGGTAATTGCTCTTGATTCAGACTGACTATTGCTGCTTATTCATTTATGAAATGTCACCAAAGAAAAATTAAATTAGACAATAACGATATATAAGACAGTAAGTATATTCAGTTTAATCACCATAGAGAAGGATCACATAGGATGGATACTTCCCCTGAGTAATTATGATTCACTAAAAAATATATATGTATGTGGATTATAGATATAATTTAAATGTGTGAATATTAATATATACCAATATTTATATAGAATATTTAAACATTAATGTAAGAATATGTATATATATATACACACAGATATTAATTAGAATATTTTCCCCAAATTTGTTTGATTGATTACATATTTCACTCTTTTTTGAGGTTTCTTGTGGCTTACTTCATCCCTAATAAAAAAATCTATGAGCCCTATAAGTGTAATTTATTCTACAGAAATCCAAAAGATGCTGCCGGTATCAGTGAGGAAGAGAACAGAAGATGAGGTGATATCTGAAGAGATGGTTTAAAGACAGACAGCAGTGTTGTTTATTTGGTCACTCTTGGACTTTGGAAGCAACACAATAGATGGTAAAAAACACAGATTAGGAAAAGAAGCAGAAAGGAGTTGAAATGGAGGAAGATTAAGAGAGCAAAAGGAAATGGAGAGGGAGCAGATGAGTGAAAGCAAGAAGATAGGTAGTGAAAAGATTAATAAGAGTCTTATAGATGAGAATAAAGAGCAAGGATGTGATAGATATGCAACTCATTTCCTTTCATAAAAGGCTGACAAGCGTAATAGAATGCTTTTGGAAACAAGACATCATCAGTGAAGTTCCCTGCTTCTGGATAAATTAAGGAAAACACTACATGGATGTTCAAAAAACTCTTAAATGTGAATAAGAAGATCAATAAAACCTTCCAATAAAATTAGTGGCTTGTAGTATTTTTTTTTTTACTTTGAAATTTGACCCCTCTTTAACATAATTTTGAGTTTGGATTGAATTTTTTTTCTTTCCTCACAGAAGTACTCAGGTTTTCCTTGAAAATCTGAAAGCCAACATTCCCCAAATTCTTTCTCTTTTCTTGTGTCAGTTTTTGAACATTAGTATCTCATTTGGGATTATTTCAGTAATTTTTATTAAAGAGTTTCTGAAGGCAAAAAAATGGAACCCCATTGACTTCAGAGAATGAAGTACAGACTGTTCTTCATTTTTTAGCATTATGCAAGCCTGTACTCCCCAGGTTGCACAAAGAACAGGGATTAGAGTCAAACTTCCACAAATTTGGCTGGGAAAGGATTTTTTGCTTGTGTGAGATTTTCCCTCTTTTTTAATCTAAAACTGAAATACAGTAATTTCATGACTATAAGGCGCACTCTTCTGACTAAAATTTTGATCGAAACCCAGAAGTGTGCCTTGTAATCCGGTGTGTTTTATATATGGACAAAGTTCGGAAATCTGCCAAGCTGGAAGTGCGAGCCTGTGGCAGCTGTGTGCCAGGAGAGGGCACCTGGGGCTGCATTTAAAGGCTATGCCGATCTGTGAAAAATGTTTGCAAATTGAGCACCTGCCAGTAAACCCCGCGACCGTGCGATTCTGTTACTAATTAGTTACTTTGTTGCATGAGGATCCTTGCTGAAAAAAAAAAGAGTGCGCCTTATAGTCATGAAATTACAGTAATTTAACTTATTATATTTTAAAATATTTCCCCCTTAAAAAAGCCAAACTGTAGGTCAAAGAGAGATCATCTAAATCATCAAACTCAACACTTTATTCATGCAGGGAGAAACCTGGTTCCACTCCCTGCCATGGGCAGGAACATCTTCCACTGTCCCAGGCTGCTCCCAGCCCCATCCAGCCTGGCCCTGGACACCTCACCATCTTCAAAGGGAAGGATTTCTTTCTAATATCCAATTTAGGATATCCAATATCTATCTAATATCCAATTTTCCTTTTGGTTTAAAGCCATGGCCCATGGTTATGGTTGTTTCACAGCTTTCCACAGAAACCCAGACCTCTGACTTCACAAAGAGCTGCTCCTGCTCAGTGGGGTCTTGTTCCATGGCAGAGGGCTTGAAAAAAAGCAAAAATGTTGGGCCTCAGACTTAAGAACCCAGCAGTGCAAATACAGAGACCTTCTGCTCTGCACAAATTAGAATTGACACAGAAACGTCAAGCACAGGATTCATCCGTACTTGGGCAAGTGATCCCAGTGCAGAATTTCCTCTCCTTTCTGCTGCTCTGCAGGTCTGACCAAGCCAGCTGGATCACCTGACCCTGGCTTTGCCTGGGGTTCTTGTGTCCTGGTTTCAATTGCTGTGATTCTTACCCACCTCAGTGCTGCATCTTGTCCTGAGAGAGACAGGAACACACTGGACCCATTTATCCACACAGAAAACTAACCACAGCTGAGAGAACCTGGTGATGCCTCCCCAAAAAAAATCATGCAGTGTATTTTAATTTAAAAAATTGAATAATACTCTAGATGCACATGTCTAATATTTTGTCTCAAAAGAAAAATAAAGTGTAAAACTTTGGAAATTTCTCAGTAGAAAATATACTAGCTTTGTTCTTCTGATTATTTTTGCAATTTATTAATACAGAGCAGAACCTGAAGATACTGGAAGAAATTGGAAAATATTTTAAGATTTGCTGCATCTTTAATAATTGTTTTCATTTTCATTATTGATAATAGTCGTGTTTTCATGCTACTTAAGATTTCAAAGCTAATACCTAGAAAAGCCTGTTTGTAATTTCACCAAATAATGAGTTTTAGGTCAAACAATCCTAAATTAATAGCAAAGACAAATGGCCCTGGCACTGCTCTAGAACAGTAAAGGGATCAACTCAAACACCAGTTTTGCCATCAGGAATCCCTGGAAGATCTGCACCACTCTGATCACAACTTTATCATTTTTCTCACCACTGTCAAAAATAAAGCAAAGTATAATATGAAGTTTTAATTAAAAATCTGAGTACAATCAAAGGGATTTCTACAGCTCAATGCTCATCAAGGATTTTAAGATTTAGGTCAAAGCCACACAAAACCAAACAAGACAAAAATAAAGAAAAATAAAGGATTAATTTTATTAAAAATAAACTTCTAAATTCAGGGGGACAATATAAAACGGAAGCATTTTCATGTAGAGAGCTCAGACTAAATCTTGATGCTGCCATGTCCTGATTTTTCTCCTCCTTTAGCTCATCAGCCCATTTCTATAAGATCTTTGCTGAAGTATGTAGCAAACAACACCATAATTATAATTTTGTAAATTATGTGTGGTAACAGAACTATATTTTCTTCCAATTCCTTGTTGTGGAAATTAATAATTTCTTTCATGAAGATACGTAAGACTTGAAGCCTCTCTGCAAACTGAGACTCCCTGACAGCACCACCAGATGATTTACAAAATCAAGTGCCTAATTACACACTCTCATAAATATTCATTCTCGTGTTTGCAGTTATGGAGGAGAGAAAGTGAACATGTTGATTAATCAATTGATAGTATCTGATTCATCTGGCTATACAAATGGGAAAGAAAAGGCAGCAGAGCAATTTCCAGCAAATCTCAGCTCCCGCAGATTGTATTGCTTAGGAATGTTAACATGAAATGAAAAATTAATAAGTGCTAAAAATTAAAGGGTGAGGGAGAGCAAAGGGGAATGCAGGCAAAGTGAGTGGATTTCACACATCTGTTGGCCCTGTTACTTAATTCAGGTCATAGTGTGAAATTCATGCTTCCCTTACTGAAGTTCATAAAATTTGCTTTTTTAAGCTTTGCCAAACTTGAGTCATTGTGGCCAAATGATCTGACTCAAGCTGCTTTTTTATTTGGACATAGGAAAAACTGCTAGGCCTTTTCCACAAATGCAAATAGTAAAAAATAATTTAAAATCTGCTTTAACAAAACATGAGGAAATTAAAAACCCTCTCAGTGCTAGTGCTAATGGTTATTAAATCCAGAGGAGCACAATGCCTGTCAGTTTTGGATGAGAGGAAAGGGTGGGGAAGCACAGTGGGTTTGTGTGCATTAAAAATCTTTGAAAATTTGTGTTTCACATTAGAAACTTGCTATGTCTTGGGAGACTGAGCATCATCACAGCACCCTGGAACACCTGCAGTTCCCTGGTCTGCAGAAATGATCCCTCTTGGGACATGATCACACTGCCCTGTAGTGCCTGGAAAGAAGGGGACAGGGAATCACTGAAATCCCCTCTAGCAGATAAGAATTTTTGTGACCTCTCTCCAGAGACTCTCAAGAGCCTTTAGAAAACTGGTTCCTAATTGTTGGTGGTGTCTCAGGAGCTCGAGACAACACCTGTGTGGTTTAAGAGTCTCTGTTTTCCAGTCTGAGCACCAAAGAAATAGTTGGAGTCGTCTTCTGTAGTTTCCAGAGTTGTTTATTTTATCTTTTCTAAAAAGTTCTTTCCCTGACCAGTCGAGGTCTGTCCAGCAGGCCAGTCCAAGGCACACTGCCTGCCTTCAGGGCATATTACCTTTTTATACTACAAACTACATGAACATTATTTACAGTTATCTTCCAATACCTATCATCTATATTGTAACAGTCCAGTTCTACTCTAAACCAATCACAAAGTGCTAACATCACCCAAAAGATGGATGGCAAGAAGAAGGAGAAAGAAGGACAGAACACACCCAAATTCCTCCATCTTGACCTCAGACCCTTATTCTAAAAAAATCTCAAAAACATACAGTAATTTCAAAATTATAAGCCGCACTTTATTATATGCCGCACTATTTTTTTATTTTTTTTTTTAAAGCGAGGATCCATGTGTAACAAAGTAACAAATTAGTAACAGAATTGCCCCAGCGCAGGGTTTGGTGTCAGGTGCTCAAGTTGCAAACAGTTTTCATAGACCAGTCAAGCCTTTAAAGGCAGCCCCAGGCACCCTCCCCGGCCGGCTCTCACTTCCGGGTTGGCATTTCACTGGGATTTGTCCATAGATAAGCCGCACCTGATGATTAGCTGCACTACTGGGGTAGGCTGGATTCTTCAATGAAAAAGGTGCGGCTTATAATCGTGAAATTACTGTACTTTTTCACCTTATAACAAACTAGCTTATACTCTACTCATTTTTTCTGACTTGTAATTCTTCATGCAAGGGTGGTAATTTTCCCCAGGGGTTGAAATCAAAGGCACAGGGGTCTTTGGCTCTGTGCCATGGCTTCTGAGCCCCCGGCCTGGGTCTCGAACCATCCAGGGAAGCCAGAGGGATGTCCTGGGTTCCCACATCTAATCAGGCACTTGAGCTGTGCTGAGCTCTGCTGAACTGAGAGGGTCAGGCCTGGCTGAGGAACAGGCTCCAGGAGTTTATTCCTAGAACAGGTGGGCAGAGATGCAGAGGCAAGGCTGGGATGGGGAAAATGATTTGTCTGAAACCACACACAAAGGTAGGAACACAAGCAAACTCCCCGCTCCCTCTGTTCCCTATTGTAAATGTGGTATCTGCACCACTTAATTAGTGGCTTGTCTGCAGTTTTCTTCTGTCTTCACTTAGAGTCAGGATTAAAAGCACAAAGGAGAAGAATTTTCTCCTATCGGACTTGGCTGTTTATTAAATCTTATCTAAAGTACAGAAAGTTCTGCAACACTTCCAGCCACCAGCTAAAAGTGAGCAAAATGGAGAGAAATCCTGCTGGTTACAAGGTTATTAAACCTAAACAGTCCAATAGAGAATTAACACCTATTTATTTATATTTTTGATCCAATGACCAAACTTCTGTGACCCTCAGTGTATCACTAACTGTCCAAACAGAAACTGCCTGAAACCAAGAAGAAGAAAGAAGACAGAAAGGAAACAACACCCAAACCCCTCCATCTTGTCCCATACCTATCACTATATTATAAAAACCTCAAATTTAAAACCCTTCACCATGTGAAAGCACATAGCACATTTTCACAGCCATGATTTTAGCTCCATCTCTCAAATTTGGAGCCTTCTCCAAGGCCTCAGGTCAAAAGCAGTGTTCTCCTGGGGGTCAGTGCCGGAAAGCACAGAAAGCTCATAACCCCAGGTTTCTGGGATCCAGCACCTATCAGACACACCCCAGAGCTCATTTTGGGACACCTCCTACTAAATATCCCTCGCTGTGCTTGAATGAATCCCCTTGTTGAGTTCATGGCTTTGTAGCTCTCCATCCCTTCACTCCTTTTGATTATGCTGCTCTGACTCCTCTATTAATGCACTGCAAGCTCCTGTGACTGTTTTGCTAATTGCTGCTTATTCTGGCAATACTTTATCAAGTGTTACTACAGTCTCCACCAGAGACTGATACTGAAACTCTTTCCTCACACAGAGGTTTATTTTCCTCTCTTTGCCACCAGAATTTTTTTCCTTCTGCCTTCCTTACTTTTAAGTCTCATGGTGGATGCTTTCTTGAAAACACCTTCTTTTTTAGCAGTGCAGTGAAGGGGAATTCAGGAATGAGAATGTGCAGGAAGGAAATGCCCCTATCACTTTGATAAAGAAATAACTAATTACCTATTCTTACAGTAATTAAATCATAGTGATATCCCTAATATGAAAGAATTATGCTCTTAAGTGTAGTAAATATATTAAACGGTATTAAATTTGTACCATTCTGTATGTTGCAGACATTCCTGTTCATTATAGGCATATTCCATCTGTCTTTACAGAGGAAATCAGGTATTTGTATGTTATTGATACAATTAAAGTATCCATGTAAGAAAAGTTAGTTGAGTGTGTGTGTCAATAGCCACAAAAAAGTTTAAACTTTCTTTATTGTACCGCCATATTAGATGTCCACTGTCAGTCACTTTTCAGGGGTTATAACAGCATAGTGGCAGTTTTTTATTTTTTTTCCCCAGATTATTCAATTATTTTAGCTGTAGAAAAATAATTTTTTTTTTTTTTGCCATTGGAAAAATATCTTGGCTGTATACAGAGATTGCCTCTTACTGAAGTTCTTTCCTGTTTCAACTCACACAACTGCCTAAGAATAGGAATTTTTATTCTGGGAGTCAGACTCAAATTAAAACAGTAAAAAAAAGGTTGATTTTCAGAGCTCCTAAGCTATATAATAATGCAGCCAGAAATGGAGTAATCAAGAATTCCTTCATCCCGAGCTAAGGATTTTTAGGATACTCCAGCTTTTATACCTATATCACACATTTCTCTCCCAGAACACTTTATTTTTTTTCCCCTATGTTATTTTTCAGCTTCACAGTCCCATTATTCTTATGAAATAATCAGGGGATTTTGTGGCAGTGCTCAGAGCAGCCTCTCCCATCCTGTGCCAGCCACTCCTCCCCCTGGTGCTCCCTGAGTGCCAGACCCAGCGTGCCCCATGTCCTTATGGACACAGGTTGCAGTGGCTGCCTTGCAGACTTTTGCCTTTCTAGTGCCACTTTATAGCTTCATTTTCAGGCCTGTGGTGCAGTAAATTGGTTCCTAACAGGCTGTGAATAAAACACTTTTTTTTTTTTTTTGGACGCTACATTTGTTTTTATGATAAAAGCGCATTATGTGTGAGAATGCATGAAGCTGCTAACACAGTTTATGGTGCCCAGGCTCCATCTGGGGGGAGGGATGAGTGTGACCATTTTCCAGCATTAATGACTTCCAAACTAACATGTGTGAAAATGCTTCTGTCCCAGCCATGAAGCCTCACTGAAAATTGGAGCTGTGGAGTAAATTATTGCAGAATCCAGAGACCTTTTGGTTGGCTCATTACCAACATCATCTAGCCAAGAACCAAGTAAGTGCCTTTCTGAAATTCTACTTGGTTTTGCCTTGCTTGTGCCTCTTGCCATATTTCTCTGCTTTCAGTCCTGATTATGGTGCAAATCACAGGGTTAATGAAATCAGGGCAAATCGCTCAGCTGGTGCTCAGACAAGCTGAGCTTTGCATCAATGCACAGAATCACAGAAAATGGAGCAGTGCTTCGGGTTGAAGGGAATTTCCAACCCCTGCCACAGGCAGGGACCTTCCACCATCCCAGCTTGCTCAAAAATCCATCCAACTCATCCTTTGAACACTCCCAGGGATTGTGAGTCAGCCTTTCTGGGCAATCTATTCCACTGCCTCACCACCCTCACAGTAAAGAATTTATTCCTAATATCTAATCTAAACCTGCCCTCCTTCAGTTTAAGTCTCCTGGACCTTTGCTGGTTTCAAAATTGTGTACAGTATTGAGCCCACAACAAAATCTGAGGAGTAAATGCCTGTAAACAAGACAGCCAAATAAGTTACCAAAAATTGTTGATTTTGTTTCTGACTGTGTCCAAAAATTCTAGATGACCTTGTGAGAATAATCTCCTAGGAATGGAAAAGGAAAACTCATTACAAAGAGGAAAGGCTTTAGAGGATGGAGTTTTATTACATTTAAAAAAAGTTAATGCTTCTTCAATTCTCTCTCCTATGACCTGTTCCAGTATAAGCAGATTAAATATATTCTGTATAGAAGAATTCTGATTCAAGAGGCATCAGAAACAAATAACATTTGCAGAAGGACTTGCTAGTAGAGCTTTTTATTCAAGTGCTTTATTAAACTCACCTAAAGAATGATTAAACTGACCTAATGGAGTAAAGGACCAGCAAGGTGAAGATTTGAGAGCAGGGTAGCTGACTAAGTCTGGATCTGGTCATTTGTGTCAACCTTCCGAGAATATATTCAAACCAAAGTTACTTTAATATGTGACCTTTTTTTTTTTTTTTTTTTAATTTTTATTTTTAGCATCTTTAAGACCAGACCCAAAGCTTTTTCTTGAAGCAGCCTTTTTGTTAAATACAGTGAAAAGTGTTTGGATACTTTTTGAGTTATCATGATTTTCAATATTTATTTCAGTCTATTGTGAGGAAAATGTGAGAACTCTCTGAGTGTTTGGTTAACTAAGGAATCCCAGGTCTCTACTAATCTTGAATTCATTAAAATTTAGATAGGTAAACAGAAAACAGGTGAATTTTACACTTTATTGTTTTTCTCCATTTTGTAATAGAGAAGCAACTACTCAGATGATCCAAGTACCCAATGTAAGCACAATGAAATTCTCCAACTATTGAGATGATTAAGTTCTTCTACATGTTCAGTGTGAATTGGTTTTTTCCCACATAATGGAAAAAGAGGGGCTTACACAAAGTGAGAAATGGGCTCATGACCTATAAAATGGTAAAATAAGGACTAGATATGGAGTAATTGGTAGGAGGCATGTAGAGCATTGTTTAAAATTCAATGCTCTGAATGCTGTTCAAATTTGTTTGAATTCGTTCAAAATTTGAATTTGAATTTGTGGTGTCCTGTGAGGGTGAGAACGAGTGCCTACATCCCAGTTTGGGTAAAAAGAGCCCACCCCAGGTTCTTTTTACCACCAGAATATTGTGGTATGTCCAGGTCTGTTGTGTATTTTAGAAGCAACACCTCAGGTAGTCTGCTCATAGAGAAAAGTAAAAAGGCAAGCATACTCTGAAAACCCTGGGATTAATATCTTACCTACCAATATTTAGAAATGTACCCTCTCCTTGAGAAGAAAGGTAACTCTGAGCTTCCTCTGCAGTGAATATGAAAATTGAGTCCTGCTACAGGGCTGCACCTCTGTCCTAAATATCTGTCTCACCCTCTGCAACCCTGTTTTGTTCTTATTGTCTGGTTTTCCCCCTGCAAAAACTCAGGACAGCATCTCCAATCTACTCTCACTTAACAGCCTGAAATGAAGTCAAGTAAATCTGGGGCTCTAAGGACTGGAGCAGGACTGGATTTCAATACTTCATGTTTGGCACATCCATCCAGAATTTTAGATCAAAGCTACGATTTCTCTCCTTTTTATAAGACAATGGTTATTTTAGGAATCTTTTATCATGACTTTGAATACACTCATGTATTTCAATACATATTAAGTACTTGTGTGTATTTCCCTTGGTGTCCTGACTGTAAAATTAAAGCTTGGGAGGGATTGGTAGCTTCCTATAAGAGTGAAAAAAAATTATTCATAGAACAAGAGATTAAAAAAAAACCTAATTACTTATAACTTTGAATCTGATATGTCCAAAAAAGAGGATTTTATTTTAAGAAGTACTATTTAAAGTCTCACTGATCCAGGAGTTCTCTTCTTGGCACGTTGGTGGTTCTGTTTTGTTGAGGATAGATGAGATTTGCAGTCAGAACTGCAATATTCAAATCATTGTCAAAACTTTACAAAGCACCATAAGCATATTGGATCATCTTGATAAAAACTCTGAAGAGTTCACAATTTAGAAATACTCAGGCTCAAGGGGACAGGTTGCCCCTTAATTGAACCAGTCTCTTCCTCAGTGAAAAGAATGAATTTATCCTCATGCAAAGGTGTCTGTGGCACAGAACTGGAGATTTAATTTAACATGCAGTAGAGAAAAGAACACAAAAAATGTCTGTTGGAAAGCAGTCCATTAGGCTGATACACTATCTGTGCACATTCATCTTCCTCTTTATTCATCATAATTTGTAAAGAAGTATTATTGCTTGCCATCCAGTAGTGCTCATCTCATATTTATCCACAGTGTAAAGCAGATGGCTGTGAGTGTAATTAAAGAGAGAGGAAAAAACCCATTGTTCTTTATTGATAAAAGATGCAGAATGAGACAAAATTATTTTTTCAGTTTGTGCGCTGGTATTTTGTGACATTTACATGTAAGAATAACAGGTCAGATAATAGGTCTTAAAAATATACAAATGTAATTCTCTCAGCACTAGAGACATAAACAGGGAATTTGTTTTTCCCTGCTTTTCAAAGAGAAAGAAATTAGAGGATTTGGTTCAATCTTTTGTATTTGTGCTGTAATGTCAGAAGGAATTCAACATTTTAAAATTGTTTAAAAGTGGCTTTCAATTGTGTAAGCTTGTTTGTGAGTGCCTGCTTTAAATTGCAGCTGTCATTTTGAGATACTTGTTTATTTTGGCTCTCACCATAGTTCCCCAGTGCAGGATTTCCACATAGAAGGTCTTTGCATTGGGACACACAGGGTCTCTTCAGAGACAGATTGGTAAAAGGTTAGACATGTGAGAGACAAGAAAACAGTCTTTTAGGATTATAAGTGCCTCATCAAAGAGGTATTTTACAAATCTGCCACTGTTACTTTACTGTTTTCACTATGTGCCCAGGCCATCACAGAGTCACAGTTTGGGTTGGAAAGGATTTTAAAGGCTATTTAGTCCTCTGCTTTCTGAGCAGGGACATCTTCAACTCCACCAGGTTACCCAAAGTCCCCTCCAACCTGGCCTTGAACGCTTCCAGGGATGGGGCAGCCACAGCTTCTCTGTGCTCCATATCTTCAGGAAAACTGGGATCCTTTCCTGGTTTCTTGAAATTCTTTATTGTGCTGAGTGTGGAGCTTGGGGAACAGGACCTCCCTAGCTCAGGGCAACCCTTATTGCTTTCATCCCCCTCCACAAGGATCACACCCTTCCCTTGCACCATGAGACCTCCACCAGGCAGATGAAGAGGAAGGAAGAGCTGTTTATCTTAAAGCATCCTCTGTTGTGCCCTGGTGACCTCAAGGGTGGGGTGCTGTGTTTTACAGAGGTCATTCATCTATTCTGGAAATCACAAGGCAAGAATTATTTCTGTCATTCTGCTTGGGCATCTTCCTTCAAGCCTCAAAACCTGCCCTGAGCAGGGGGCACAGGAAGGTGCAGAGGGGACAGGCATCATCCTGTTATGATGATCATACATATTACAGAAAAGCCTGAAGATCTCAGCCAAGGCCAGACCTGGAAACTTTTACAGCAGGAGGCAGTGCCAATGCCCTCAGAAGATGCTGCTTCACTGTCAGTTTTGCTGCTGTGCTTGCAGCAAATGCGGCTCGCATTTATGTGGAAGCTTGGAGAGTTGAACTCAGTATTTAGATCTTGCTCCCAGCAGTGGCTCAGGATTATGCTGGTACCACTTCCAGCTCCTAATACATTTTTAATACATTCATAGATTTTAGAGCCAGGAAAGAACCGTTATATCATCTAGTCTGACCTCCTGTAACACACTCAGGCCATAAAGTTCACCGTTACTCTTCCGTTGAGCACTGAAGAATATCTTCTAGAAATGGCTCCATATTTCAGCTGAGGGGCAGTCTGCCTCTTTCCCTGGAAATTTGCTTCAGGAATTAATCACCCTCACTGTTCCAAGCTTGTACCTTCCTGTGAGAGGTATTGGTGAGGAACCTTCTACCACCCATTCCTCTCAAGTTTTTCTCTGCTGGATTAGACAACTCTTTGCTGACTGGCATTTTCAGATTCAGCTGCAAGTCCCTTCATCATTTATTTTTTTGATAAACTCAGCAGATAACAGAAGAAAAAGATAGCACTGCATCTAGTTTTATAAAGTCTCAGTGATTGTTTCCTACCCTCACTGCAGTTGTCATTACTTTTGGTGCGAGTCAGTGACCTGAGACTCAATGTTCTGAACTTCTTGTACTTGTGTGGACTGGAAGCACTCCAACTCCTGCCCAGTATTTTCACTTTTAATGATGTACACTACCATAGCTCCTATTCTCTGAACATTTTCTTCCCAAGGGAAGTGAGACATAAAGTGCATCATCTAAGTTAAATATGGACTTTCCCCATTATTTTCAGAGTGATTTGAAGAGTTTCTGAGACTCAGGCAAAAGCTCTGAACCAAAAGTCAGCAACAGGAGTGGTGAGTGGCCATTTCCATTACCTTAAAATTGTTTGTGAGGAAAAGACATCTCTGCTCCTCTGGGAGTAAAATGAGACCAGAGCAAATTAATTTTTTTTTGAGTTATCCAGCCCAATATTCTGCTCTTGATACCATCAACTGAGGCTGTGGAAGAAAAGAATGCAAAAGATTGTTCTTCCCATACTCTTTCAGTTCTCAGTTACTGGTGCCATGGTTTTCTGGTATGGAGATTGGACTATCACTTTTACTTCTCCTGCTCGGCTTCCTATACACTTTTGCCCATTTCTACCCCAATTCTGACCTGCAGCAGAGGAGGTTCCACAATTTAAATTTGCCCTTTACGGAAAGCATGACAGTTCCCTTTCTCAAGTTCAAACCTGCCACCCCGAAGTGTGGTGTGCCTCCTCACTCCTGTTCTTTGAGGAACCGTGGGCAGTTTTTTCTCCCCTCACATTCTTTGCAGTTTCCTAGCTACAGAGTTCCCCCTCAACCTAGCAGGTGCTTCATTTCTGAGCAGAAGAGACACATACAGTCAGTGCTTTTCACACCAAAGGAATTTCAATCCGAGCTCCTTGTTAGGCTGAAACAGGAATCTTTGGTCATGTAGAACATCAGAGTCCAGAGACAAAGCACACACAGGCTTGGGTCCAGAAGGTGAGCAGGCATGAAGGTGCCTAGCTTCAAAGCTAGAGCTAATATTTTCAGTCTGACTTCACAGCAGCCCTACTTTTGTGAGATTACATTTGTCCTCACTGGTTTCTCACCTCAGCTTTCCCTCCCCGGTTCATTCTGTAGGTACACACTGCACCCACCCACAGCCTGCAGGGCGTCTCTGAAAATGATCTCCAGTTAATTCATGGTCACCCACAGAGCTGAAAGGCTGTTACTGGCATCTGAGGAGACCTCTTTGTCAAAGACAAACACTTTGGTTTACATTTGGAAGGGGAATGCTGGATTTTAAGTGCAGCGATCATAGATGCAGCTGCCACCACCTTATGTTCCATTTCAAATGATTAATAATATTTGTCAATTCTGGTATGTCACTGTGCTTTATTGCTGTACAGCATACTCCAAATGATGGCACTCTCTTTGGGATTGATCTGATTAATGATGGATGAATCTGTTCCATTTTATTGTAAGCCTCTCTCAACTGAATGGCTCAGGTTAAAAGAGAACAACCTCCACCGAATGTTATGAATTATAGCATCATTTAAAACATGTTTCCTTTCTCTTGCTGCTAACAGTTTAGTGACAATACCTGAAGAATTGAACTTAATTACTTTTGATCAAGCCCTGCTCCTCCGGATATAAACATGCCCTCAATTTCACTTTTATGATTTAATTTTTTTTTTTGCCCAGCAATGAAAGTATCCTTCTGTCATTACAGTGCTTTATGTTCTACAACAGATCATTTCAGCACTGCAGATGCCCATCTTGTCGCTGGTGAAAATTGCTCACAACACCACAAAACCCTTTAATATTTATCCTGCTTTCTGTGCCCCCACTGGAGCAGCTCCTGTGACGCAGAGGCTGCAGCTCATAACAAAAAGATGGCATTTAGGCTCTATACATAGCTCTGTTGTTATGTTGGCTTTGTTTTCACATCAGCTGCTTGTCCAGTTCCTTGTCAGTCTTGTTTAATTAGCTGGTATGGTCCTATGTGGCAAGGACTTTCTAATGTTTGTTGTTTGCTCAGTGCTGGGTTCAAGGGTGCCTCCATCTCTGCTACTGTAATGCGCAGAATAAATAATATTAATAGTTTAACTGAAAACAGCAAGAAAATTTCCACTTTCCTCTCTCTCCTAATTAGTATTACCCATGTATTCTCTGTAGTTAGCACTGGCAAACATATGTTAATGGTAATCACTTACAAAAAGTAATAGCACAGGTTTAAGGGTTCACTACTACAATCAGTTAAAGACCCCAAAACCAGTTTTTGTGCATTAAAACTTGTCAAAATATGTTGCTCTAGTAAGAAACAGATCTTCTGACTATAAATGTTTCTCTAGGTGTCATATTTGCCACAACCTGTGAAGGAATTTGGGGGAGGTTTACTTGTTTCATCCTTCAGATTGTTGCCAGAATAATGTGAAATATAAACAGCAGAACCACAAATCTTCACACAGCATCGGAATTAGTCTCACCCAGAAGCCTTTTCCTCTTCTGAGACTCTTATTAAGACTTTTCTCAGTCACTCACACCTTCAGCAGATCCAGCATTTCTGGTCTTGAAAGCAGGCACAGGACATTCTTCTCAAGATGCTAAAGATTTAACATTTTGGACTACCTCACTGCCCCCCCTCCCCTTTCCATCCTATCTGCAAGCACATGAAATGACATTTTAAACTCTCCTTGATGCAGTTAATGCAGTCATCTAAGTCACAGACTGTCCCTGAGTTCCTATGCAGGTTTTGTAAACATAGGGTGAATTTAATAAAAATTAGTGAGTGCTTGTCTAGGATGCACAAAATCTGCAAGCTCTACAGCTAGCCTATTTTAAGAAGTATAAATCAAATATGGGTAACCTACCCATGCATCCTTGAACTTTGAGCGTTTTCTACTCAATAAAAATAATAACAAAAATATTTATTTTCAGGAGAAGGAGAGCTTTGCTTAGGCCACGCGTTTTATTCCAGAGTTTTAAATCACAGCAATTACTGCACTCTATCAATCCTTTCCTTTTGGCTGTCTGCCTCTGAGTGTTTAAAGACACTGCATAAGATCATTGTGGGTTCCAATTTTATTGGTGTAAATTCTCAAGAAAAGTAAATATTTTCTTTAGGTAAATACACAAGCCCAAACACTGGGCATACCTAAAACTCCCACATATTAATGATTTTATATTTGCAGAAGCCTGAGAGGAAATCTTCTCAAGATGATAAACACAATTTAGAAGTAATAAACAGAATTTAAAAAGAGAACTGGACTGATTGCAATCAAGATAAAAATATACAGATGCAAAATACATATCCATATATATATATATGGTTAATAATAGAGTAAAACTGGCTTCTCAGCAATCAGTTCTGTTTTATCCACTCTAAAATTCCTTCTTGCATCTTCCTATCTGGCACATATCTGCTGAGTACCAAGAGCTGAAGAAAGAAAAAAAGGTCAAATAATTTTTTTTCTCCATGAAATCGACTGGAATGACTGATGTTGCCCTCGATCTGGTTCTGTTAGCCTGAAAGTATCATTTTAATGTGGTAATCTCAGAATGCACAAACAGCACATTGACTCATAATGTGTTACTCAAATATTGTAAAGTGTTGTTATACTTTATATTTGAGAAAAACTTCCTTCCTAAAGCTCAGCTGGGCTCAGGATGCTTCACATTCACCTCAGCAGCATCCCACAGACATTCTGGTGAGCTCATTTTAGTCAGGTTTTCTTCTGACTCACTCAAGTGTTTGCAGCAGATGAAATTGATGGTGGTAGAACATTCCTTGAATCAAATTGGTTTGACCTTTATGCTCCATAGGAAACCTTGGCTTAAGGATAAACAGATGCTCTTCACAATAGTAAGGTATTTTTGCTTTCTTCCCTCATAAAATGAACAAATTACCCACTGCATTTCTCAGTCTAGACTGCTTTTACTTTGGGGGACAAGGGATGAAGAAACATAAAATGTCTCTGGATGTGAGGGAAAGCACACGGTGATTCACTGTAACAATTTGCAGAACAACATAAAAATAGTGGTTGAGTCACAGCTGACCTTTCTGGAAAGGTAGATTCTCATCTACATTTTAAAGGGTGCACAATACTAAAACCAGAATGACACAGGCTCCATTATTTTAGCCAAGTCTTGTATCAGAAATAAAGTACTAGAAGGTCTTTTATTCTGTAGGGTGCCCAGCTAAATTGATCTATTCTCATCCTTTCCTTTTTTCCCCCACAAACTCCTTTATTCTTCTGAAGAGGTAATTTTACTCAGGTGGTTTGGGTAGCTGCTTTAGCCTGGCTCCTATTTCAGCAGAACTCCATTCTGTGGAATCTGAGAAAAAGGAATTGGCATGGGATTTTCACCCATTTTTTTTCACGTTTGGTTTTGCAGTCCCAGTCTGGCATTCAGTGGGGTTTGAAATCACAGCTCAGTGAGTGCTCTTACTTCCTGACATCCAGGGAGATAAGTGTCTTACATAGTGATTTATCAGTCAAAAAGTTAAGAATGATCTCCCACCTGTCCTGTGAGAAATGGCTACTGAAGTGGCTACCAAATGGCCTCATATCAGTTTTCCTGCGTAACCAAATCGTTCTACAATTAACCCAAGTGTATCTTTACAAACACTGGTTTTTCAGTGTCATTTCACTCTAATCCTATTAACAAGAGCCTGGGTTACCCTGACCCTCTGGGGCAGGTCCAGGGCATTTAGGATGGGGCATACTGAGCAGGAGAAGGAGCTCTACCCCATACAAAAATAAATGGGGAATGAATGCCCCTGTGCAGCACCAGGAAGAGCTGCCAGAGACACTCACTTGTCCCCAAAAGCCACATGGCTGCATGTCCCACCACTGCAGGAGGTCCAGCTGAGGCAGAGAGAACATCCAAAATTGGAGTTATTAGCCCTGATAGACCCAAGGTGTGATGTGCAGATCCTTAAGAGTTTAACCACAAAGCAGGGAAAGCAGGAAATTCCTCAGTCATGAATCAGACAACTCTCTCTGTGCTTGTGGGTGAATTTATAGATGCTTGAGTGATGTAGGGTTTTCAGAGATGTTGCTGTCCCTCCTGAAACTGATCTCCCTGTAGCAATGAGACAAATGAAGCCTTTGTCTGCTTTGTGCACTCAGTCACTGGCTCTTCATTAACACTTTGCACTGCAAGCAGTGTGTGAAGCATACTGTTAGTAAGGCTCAGAGAACCATATGAATAACCAATTAAAAAAAAATCCATAAAGACCTGCTGTATGGCAAATTAAACATGTTTGTGATGAAGAACAATAGCACAACACCAAAGGAGTGACTGCAAAACCTCTCTGCATTATCTCAGCATTGGAGACAATTACTGGTCTATCAAAAATATGGTTAGAAGACCAATTAAGCAATACTTGTAGTGGTTAGGGCACATAACAACTCGCTTGGTCTCTTTTAAGGGAGTGTTATTTGGGAGACCAAAGATATCAGACCAGCAAGGCATGACAAATTTTCCTGTAATTTTTGCGGCCACTGCAGGACTTCCTGTTCCAATTATGAGATGTCACAGGTGAATTCTGGTGTAGAAAAACAAGTATTTATCTATGCTTGTTAGGGGACAATGTTCTTTTTTTCCCAGTATTGTGAATTTTATTTTCATTAGTTCCTGCACTAGAGACGTGCAGAAGTGTGTCAGTGCTTCCAAGCATGTAATATCATCTTCACATGGACATGACCTTTATCAAAGCTGCCTTTGAGTGTGGAGACACATATACACACCCCAGTCATTTATGTATTTATTTAGTTAACTGATTATTCATATTTTAAAACTTCAGGCATTTTCCCCCTGAATGATACTCTTGGTTTCAGCAGAATGGATTAATTCAGGATTAGAGGAATCCCTAGGTGGCTGAAGATCTAGAGAATGATAGTTCCACTACAATAGAGATCTTGCAGTATAATACATAAGCATTAACTCCAGTGCCTTGGGATGCAGTGTCCTTGAGATCCAACCATCAGAGTTAAGCCCCACTTGCAAAAGATTGCTCATTTTGTTTTTTGGCAGTGCTTAACCAGGAGCATTTTTGCACTAAGAAACGCTAAATGTTTCTTTAACCAGGAGTTTCTGCTTGGAAGCTGCATCTTACCCCACTTTACCCTCTTTGTAAAGATAGGTTTTGAAGCTCAGCTGCCCTTTCAGGCTGAGGAAAGAGAAACTCTCCTGATACAGATGCTTCAGCTGCTGGGATGAGTTTCCTTTTGGATATTGTCCCTTCTGTAAAGACTCCGGGATAATATCTTTTGTGGTAGAGCAGACTGTCAGCAAGCCATGATGTTGTAATTACAGATTGCCAGGTGAGATAAACCTTATTCTTCCCAAATTAGAGCTGATTTCCAACAGAGAGAGAGCTCGATAAGATCTCATGTGTGCTCTGCTAAGATTGATCTCTCTTTTGATGAGAGAGCATTCCTGCCTTCAGTGGGCACAACAGGCTGCAGACAGGCAGCTGACACTCAGGGAAATGCTGCTGCTCATGTTCTAGCTGGATGGAGGCTGCTAATTGGATGCTAACACAAATTACATCGTGACTGCCTGCAGCTGTGGGTTTGCAATGCTGCATACTTGATATCCCCATTCAATCACGCTCACTCAGACTCCTGTCCAACCTGTAAATGCTCACAACAATCCACACACCGAGCTTCCAGAACCAATGTGGGTGGCCTGAGTGCTCTCATCATTGTCCCACGTGTATTTGGGGTTAAAAAATGTTCCTCAAATCAGCTTCTAAAAGATAATCTCACCTGTGTTAGGGACCTATTGTAGGATGGCTTGTGCATGCATCAGCTGCTCAGATTTGTCTTTGTTCCTCATTAATAATGCATCTCTCCTTGGTTTTAAAAGACAGAAGTATAGACTCTATTTAATAAAGGGGTCAGATCCTGCAGTCCTTTGCATTTATTGAATATAGTTATGCCACATGATACAAATTATAACTTGGTCTTCTTCCTCTATGCTAACATAAATCTGAATTTCCCCACTGGGTGTAATCACAGGCCTCATGCATGAGGATTTAGATTCATCAGGAGAGAAAAAGCTAATAAAATAGCACTCTGAAGATGGAGAATCTCATGTCTTTTATCCATTTTTTTTCTTCTTCTCCCTCTGACTTCAGTGTTAGATGAGTGGACCATTAGTTATTTTTATTACACCGACAAATGCAGTGTCAGGTAGGGGCAAAAACTGGCTTTGATGGAGGTGTAGATCCCTGCAAAGATGGAGATCCTGCTTAGGGAATGGCTCAACCAGAGAAGGACATTGTGTACTGCTGTATTCCATGAAACCCAGACAAGAGATCCCATCTGCTCCACTGAGGCCGCAAAATGGATTTCACTCCAGTCTTCAACTCAAAGCCTGCAAAAGCCTCTCAAGACTTGGTGTGTGTGCTCCCTCTTTCTCCTGACTGATTGAAATGTGAAGAGGGAAGAGGTCACAGTCACTGTGGATTATGATGATTCTTTTGTCCTTCCAAGCCTGTGCTCTTAAGGACTTGCCGGGCCATTTTCAAAAGGCTAATGCTGAGGAACCTGCCTGTTCAAAGACTCTCCTTTTATTCTTTTTAACATTAATTGCTCAAATGTTACCTGTCACTGGTCTTCATCAGCTTAAGCACTGCAGGTCAAAGTACAGAATTTTAAGAACTGGATGTTAAATCTGCAACCTCCCGCTCTGCACAGAAGCTGAATTTGCAAATAGTGGGAATATCTCTGATTCAAACTTTATTGTTGCTGCATAGAAGTCCCCACACATACTCCAGATGACAATTTCCATCTAAATCATGGCTTTGTGGCCCAGTGGAATAGTTTGATCTGGCAATTCACTTCCAGTTTTTATGGATGGTGCTTTCCAAAAGCCTTGGAAACCCTCACTCTGTGCAAGTGTTGCATTCAGGGCAGCATCTCTTATTGCGTCCATTAAGATTATGCCCATGAAGGCAGATTTCCGAGAGCTGAGCACCCCTGTGCATTATCTCAGGAAGGGGTTGAGTTTAGGGAAGTGCCAGAACTTTCTGGGAAAACACCCACTTTGCAGGAGGTTCTGTCATTATTCAGCAGGAGAAAGCCTGACTAGTGGAATATTCACCATCACTTGTGATTCAGGATTATTTCTGTCTGTATTTCTTTGTGTGTGTGGTTATAGAGTTTATTAGCCTGTGGGGCTCCTGGGGCTCCTCATTCCCATCACTTCCATTCAGACAGGCCTGGCTCTGAGTGACCTGACCTCACTGATGAATTTACCGTCAGCACAGCCCTCTGGAGTAGAACTGTATGAGCCTTTTTATATATAAATGGATCTCACAGGGTCGTGAAGGCAATGAATGAGGATGTGAGGGGACAGAACTGGACACCCATCATCTTCTGTGTGACAAAGAGACCCACAGCAAACCCAGACTCCTCACTTGTCCCTTTGTCAGGGACTTCAGTGTCTCCCAGCCCCTGAGTGTCAGTGCACCCTCCAGTTTCTTCTCCTAAAGCACCGTTCCATCCTAGCTGCATCCTTCCCTCTCTCAGGGCTGGAGTGGTGTCCCTGTGGGTCCCTTGAAGAGCTCCTTCAGCCCTGGGGAGGCAGAGGGGCAGCTGCACTGAAACATGTGGAACAAATCCAGCAGTCTGATTGAGAATGCCTGGCCTCAGGACTCTGCTGCCTTCTGGCAGCCAGCTGGGAGAGAAAAGATGGTGATCCAGTACAGTAATTTCATCACTGTAAGGCGCACCCTTTTGACTAAAATTTTGATTGAAACCCGGAAGTGCGCCTTATAATCCTGTGCGCCTTATATGTGGACAAAGTTTGAAAATTTGCCAACCCGGAAGTGTGAGCCGCGAGAGGGGCAGGGACAGCCGGCAGCCGCGAGAGCCGTGGCAGCCGGCGCCGGGGGGCGGGAGTGCCTGGGCCTGCAGCATGGGGAGGGCGCCTGGGGCTGCGTTTAAAGGCTGCGCCGATCCATGAAAAATGTTTGCAAATTGAGCACCTGCCAGTAAACCCCACGATCGCACGATTCTATTACTAATTTGTTATTTTTTTGTGTGTGGATCCTGCAAAAAAAAGTGTGCCTTATAATCTGGTGAGCCTCATAGTTGTGAAATTACTGTAATGACTGCACAGATATGCTCTAGTATAGCCAGGTCAGGTCCAGGAAAACAAACCTTAGGACACCACTTCCTCAGTTAAAGCCCTTAAAGTCCAGTTGCCATGTTTGCTTCTCCCTTCTGTTTTTCCCTGTTTGCTCTGACTTTCTGCTTATTTTCCCCTAGCAGTAGTGAGCGTGACTTGTGCAAGCAGTTGGAGAGCCTGTGACCTCTCACCCTTCTCCCTGTGATTCATTATTATTAATAACTGGGATATATTTGGCTTTTGCTCATCAGGCAGCTTGCACCAAAGCAGCAGGCTGCCTTTCAGTGCTGCCAGTCCAGCCTTTCATTCTGTCATGGGAGCAGAATGCCTCTTCCTCTTAGGGCTCCTCAGCAGTTCTGCTGCTGCTACCCTCACCTAAAGCTTGTGCTTGGACTTGAATATATTCATGTGTGTGTGAATGGAGCAGGAAAATGGGAGTGAGAGCAGCTCATGTTTTCCAAACCTTTGGAGGCACAGCAAAGACTGCAGCACCAGCAGATAAAGATGCTCCATATGGCACCTGCCTTTTGAGGAAGCTCTCCTCAGCCTGGGAAGACCTGTGGTGCTGTGGCAGTGCTCACTGTGCTTTACAGAGGGTTTGTTTTCATCCCAGCCTGAAAATCTATGCAGTGCAGAGAGGGTGGCTGTTAAAACAACATAAATAGTGTTTCCAAACCAGATGGGAAAAGCAGATAGAGAGAGCAAAACAAACATGTGAACCTTCTAAAGGAGTTATGGGGCAGAATTTTTTTTAGCAGAGCCTGTTGCAATGGGACAAGAGGCTTTAAACTGACAGAGGATTGATTTAGATTAGATATAAGGAAGAAGTTTTTTAAGGGGGTGGAATCCCAGAACAGCTTGCCCAGAGAGGTGATATCCCTGGAAACATTCAAGGCCAGGTTGAATGGGACCTGAGGAATCTTGAATGGAATCTGAGGAGCTTGGCCTGGTTAAAGATGTCTCTGCTCCTTGCTGGGGCTTGGATTCGATGACCTTGAAATGTCCCTTCCAAAACAAACCATTCAGTTTCTTTATTGTCCTTTTTAAAAATGAACTCTGAGGGGTATTGTTAATTATTGAGAGATGCCTCTGCTGGAAGGTGCAGATGAGACTGTGCCTGGAAATCAATAATGCAGATTTTATTTAACAGCAAATGTGAGGTGGAGAGAGAAAGAAATAGAAAAGAGAGGGATGGGGGGAAAGAGAGTGAGAGAGACATATCAAGCAGAATATGTGGATCCTATTGGTCCTTTTTAACCCTGGACTTCTTGGTTTGGAGGGTCTCAAGGAAGTTCAAAACTTTTCACTATTTATACATTTTAGAAAATAAAGGAATAGATGCTCATTAGCCACACAGTTCTCTTATTCTTTTGGTTTTAAATGATTCCCTCACTTGCAATGCTATTTTACTCCTTTCTCAGTCTTTCTCTTTTTTTGAGTTGGTGTGTTTCTTGACTTGAGCTGGAGCTGGTGGGTTGTGGTCTCCCCCTGACAGAATTACCTCTTACCCTATCCAAACTGTGCCTTCTTTGTGTGCACTCTCAGAGTCATGTTCATCCCCTCCTGCTTTGTTAACCTCCCCCAGGTGTGAGATGACACTGAGACAGTGGTACCACCTTTATCTTGTCTCAAATTCTGCCATGGTGGCTTAAATTGCAGTTCAAATTCCAGGTATCCATGGAGGTATATTCGGGTTGGGGTGGTTTTATAGAATATTTATATTTTGTATGTGTTTATAGTATTGATGCTTTAATAGGCGAGCTAATTATTGATATAAGCAATCAGGAAAATAGCAATAATTTATCCATAATGCCACTAACATATGTAAATAAAAAAATTCTTTGACCACTCCTGACTCATACAGGAGAATCAGGCTCAGAAAACCAACAAAGGCAGTAGGATTAGCAAAGTTATCAAATACCACACCTTTACCTGTGGCTGACCAGTCTGCCAGGGACCCATAGGAATCTGCAAAGCAAAGCAAACTGCTGGGATCAGATACTGGGATTGGCAATGCCCTCTGTGAATTTACTCTGGGAATTAATTTGATCTCAACTGCACTTGCAGAACTTTCAGGTTCTCAAAACTGAGTGCTGGAAAAACTTTTGTTGTCAGTTAATCCATCCTTTTTCTTCCCACTTCTTCCAGCATCCATTTCTGGCTCTGTTTTCCCCTGCTCTGCTCTGTGTGTCAGAGCTGAGGGTTTGGGCCATTATTCCATGGCCCAGCACACCTCCAAGCACAGAGGATGAGCTGTCACAGGCTGCTGTGCATCACTGAGCTGCAGCAATTTGCCATGTGCCACCAGAAATAAAGGAACTTCTGCTAACCCCTCTGTCCCTGTGGGCAAAGCTAAAATTGATTTGATGGTGATTTGGGTGAATTGTGCCAGTTTGTTAAGCCATGACAGCTCTGTCACCTTGTAATTATTATGGTCATGACTTTACTTTAAAATTTAACATAGTGTCAATAAATGTCATTTGACATGGATTTTTAAAATTTAAGATCAGTTATCTAATCCACCTTCTGACATTAAAAAAAGGTAAAGATCAAGTTCCTTGTACCCATACATCCCCCATATGGGATTGCAGGCACCAGAACCAGTCCCTTTTGATAACAAACTTTGTCTTCAGAGCCCCTCTGAGGGCTTGGCTCCTCTCTGGGCACCATTCTCTCTTTCCTTTTCTAAAAGATGGCAGAGGAGAGATTTTCCTTCTCCTCAAGTCATTCTTCTCACCTCCTTCCCTGGCACGATCCCCTCCTTGTCTTTAATTTGTTTTATCTTTTATCTCCTTGTCCCAGCAGCACAGAAGGTCCCTGCCCCAGCTCCCTGTTCTGTTCATTAGCAACATCTCCAGCAAGTGGTGTAAAAAATGCAAATATTGAGGAAAATTGAGGTGAAATGTCCTTAAAGTCCTAAAGGAAGGGGCAGCCTGCAAGGAAAAAGCACAGCCTCAGAACCTGCTTTTCTTGTGTGATGTTCAAGTAAGGACAATATCACTAAATTTTATATGATGCTTTGTTTAGAATTTTCCTTTTTGCGTCATCGAAGCAAAAAAAAAAAAAAGAAAGAATAATGAAAATTTGTTTCTTGGTAGCTATTTGCTGTAATTTCACCTTGATGATGACCAAACACAAATGGTGTTGGATTCAGGTTACTTTCATTCTACCTATTTTTTTTAATTTTTTTTTTTTTTTTCAGTTATGCCTGGAAGCATAAAATTTCCTCCTGCACCAGTGAGCTTAATGTATTTTCAATTCAAAATCTTCCCCACCCATCACTCTCCACACATCAACCTGCCAATCCAGATCCCTCTGCAGCATGCTCAGTCACTTATTAAAATGTTCTGTCATTTCTTATGGAAGCTGGCAGCTACAAGAGCTTGGTGTGTCTGATGTCAGTGTTCATGGGAACCAAACCCTACATTTGCAATTTATCTTATTTGTAGACCTAAAATGATCACAGGCAAAGACCAGAAGACACTAAATATTCTTCTGATTAGTTCTGGGTCACAAACCTTGTGCCTACCCTCCTTCTGCTCCTCAGAACAAGTCAGGAACTTGCACTTCATGGCCTGTCTTGTGATTCAAGGCATAATAATTTGTTTTTAAGGAGAAGATATGAAAATCTGTGGGAGGTGATGGTCTCCTCAGGAGTGGTGAGGGCTGCTTGAAATTTCAATACGTTCCAGATCTGATTTAATTTGAGATCAATCTCAAAAACAAAGATGGCAATGTTGATGTCAGTGGAACTACTATGCAGTGTAAGTGAATTACCACCAGTTTTGCATTAGGAGCTTCAAGAACAGAGGGTTAAGTCCATATAAGTCATGGAAGGTCTGAACAGGTTCGTTCACTGAGAAATGACTCAGTGACACAGCACCAGGTGCATTGATTTTGGGGTTTATCACAACTGGGGGGTAGAGAAACCTTTACTTTTTGGGGCATTGTACCATGGGCAGGGTGATAACAGGCTGCCACAGGACAATAAAATCCTGTTTCAAAGGTAAAATCTGAACCACAAGGAGTGCCACAAGTGTCACAAGTGCTCGTGCTTGGTGAGACCCTGGGTATAAATTGAGCCAGATCCAGTTTTTGGAACTGATTTTCTCCAGCTGAAGGTCAGGCAGGTCAGCTCTGCTCCCACTGAAGTCTGGATCCTTGCCTCAACCCAGACTGAGTGATTTTTAGATTGCGTGGATTCAGTCTTCAAGAAAGAGGGGATGACAGTCCCAAATCCCTCAAAGCATTCCCTGAAATCTCCCTGAATCCCCAAGAGACTGTAAAACTCAGATTTTGCCAGCCTGTGGTATCTTGTCTGAAAGTCCTCTGTACAAACCAGGAGGAGGAAGGGATGATGCATCTTACACATGGTAACATGCTGCAGTCTCCCTGAGGCTTGAACAGAACATGGACCATCTGGATTTTTGTAATGTGAAGTTCAATTAAAATGTTTTGATGTTAAGCACATGCCATTTCTGAGGATATAATTTTTTTCTCCCCAGATTTCCATTTCTCTCTATTCTGTTAGTAACAAGAATAAGAGAGGAAGTTATAAATATTTTACACAAAATTCCATATGGCTCCTATCTTCACACTAATATGCATTTAGGAATTAATCATTTTTTAACAAAGAAAAGCAACTGAAATATGAATCTTGCCCTAATAAGCTAGGAAAATAAACTTTGGAAATATGGGTGATTTTCTAGACCTGTGTATTGGAGAGTGATGTGAAGGAGGCTTCTGTCACTGGACAAACTTCTACAGGTGAAATTGTCAATATTTATTCCTCCTGGGTCAAACTTTTTAGCTTACAGCTGCAAGACCATTGGCAAGTAGTTAGAAAAGCCATCATCCTCTCAGTCACCTTGGAATTACCACATATTGACCTGCATGAAAATGAATACACTGATCTGCAAACCAGTAAAAAAAAAGGTGAAAAAAATTCCAAAAAAAAAAAGAAAAAAAAAGGGGGGGAAGAAGCATTGTTCAAAGCAATCTTCCCCTTATAGTATGGCCACATCCCAGTGGAAGGTGGGTTTGAGAAACACTGCCTTGAGAGGATCTTTGTGAGGAGCATGTGGCCTCTTCAAATTTCTTTGCTGCCAAGTGTGACAACTGTCTGTGCTGGAAGCACTTCTTGGGACAAATACTTGGAGGTTTCCTGATATAAGGAAAGGGAAATGGGCAAAATGCTCTGGCTGGTTCATTAGTTTCTAATTTTGTTGGCTTGATTGGGAATCTGCAGTATTTTGGGTGCCAACAAGACAACACATCCCTTTCCCACCCCATCCCTGGAGATGTCCCAGGCCAGGCTGGACAAGGCTTGGAACAGCCTGGGGTAGGGGAAGGTGTCTCTGCCCATCACAGAGTGTTAGAACTGGCAGATCTTTAAGGTCCTATCCACCCCAAACCATTTTGGTGATTCTGTGATTGTCCTGAGGAGCTCCTCTGGTGGCTGTGTGTGCAAAGCCATTTCAACAGGGATTTCCTGCTCGGTGTCTCTGCATGACTGACCCTACCACTGTGCAGAACAAAGCTGTGGCTCTGTGAGTAAAAGCTCATGCAAAAGACAAGGTGAGGTGCTCTCAGTCTAGTTAATTCAGGCCAGGTTTACAGCCTCAGGCCCAGCCTGTGCTTAGCTCACCCCACAGATCAAGCAGACACTTCAGATGCACTTTAGGAGTGTGCTGAACTTTGGATGTACCGTGTGATTTTACTGCATGCAAGCAACAATGGTTTTAAGAGTCAAATCCCCATCTCACTTAAATTGGCAGGATGCTATAAATTGTTTCATAGTTTAATACTTTGAGGCTGCCTTCTTTACACTGGTGAAGGACAGTCACACTCATGCAGATCATAGTTCTGTTCATCAGTTCACTCCTGCTAACTGGGGCAAACCTAATTCTTACCAGTGTGGGCATGGATTTAATTTGTAAAGCAGACTGTAGAAATAGATATATATATATTTTTTAAATCTAGCTCAAGCTGATACACTAATTCTTCCCTGGTCCAAAACACCTCTATTTGGCACTCCATGTTTGTTGGGGAATACCCCCACACCTTTTCCCCGTGGATTTCAGGGCACATCTGCCAACTCTGACATTTTCAGTGAGTTGATGGGTGCCGAAAGAGCACTCAAAAATAAATAAATCAATATGTACATTGGTTGTTTTCCCTGGAGTGCAGAGCACCAGCTTCATCTCTGAGAGAAGCAATACAATTCCCTTATAATTAAATGTAAGTTACACTGCTCATGACACAACTTCCAAAATGGGCTTGGAAATGGCTTCTGTGGGACGACTTTAAGGCTTAGTTTAAGCAGATGAGTATTGCTGCAGAAATAAAGAGGATTATTCGTGTGCTTACAGATAAGTGCATGCATAAATTCTAGCAAGATTGAAGTCTTTGAGTTTATGTTAGAGAAAAGAAAGTAACAAATTTCACCTACTTTTTGATTTGCTTACATTTTATGCCATGCTGGTAAGCCAACTATAAAAAAATAGGGTGCTTGAGTGAGTATATGGGATTATTTATATTGCCTTTCATAGACTTTTTAATTACTTCAAGTAACATTAGCGTGCAGGTAATTCTCGATTTAAATTCTCAGGTTAAAGAACCCTGGAAAACACTGCAGTTTGAAGCCCAAATGTTCTACATTCCTCAAGAAAATGGACACATCTGGGATGAAATGCTTTATTTACGTTGATTGATCTTGGATTATTGCAGAACATCCAGATTTATTCAAACTACATGGGCTGCTCCAAGATGATTAGTTACCCAGATCAAGAGAGGTCAATGGAATGGTCTAGAACAGTTTCCTTTCTTTGTTAAATATGAAAAGCATCTGTGCTGGTTCAAAATGTGCTCAAAGTTTGATTTTTCCAGCTGCTGATCAGTCAGAGAGATTTGAAATTATCTGGGAAACACTGCTTTTGTTTATGTGCTGCTGCATAAGTGATGTGCTATTGCTTAGAGTTTAGTGCTGGATTTAAACTCAGGTGTCATGGAAGGATGAAGGGAAGGATGAATGGCAAAACTGTGAAACACAGAATGGGTTGGGCTGGAAGGGACTTCCAAAGTCATCTTGTTCCAAGCTCCTGGCATGAGCTGGAACACCAGACAGGTTTCTCAAAGCCCCATCCAACCTGGCCTTGAACACTGGATTGACAAATGACACTTTCCTCCCCCAAAATCCAGTGCCAGAACAAAGAACCTACCACTGAGGAAAGTTTCTTGTTTCTGCCTGTTTTGTTTTGTTGTTTTGTTTTTTTTTTTAGTTGTTCTCAGGGACCTCTAATAATGGAATGTAGATTACAGTAATATTAAGACTTTTGAATCTTGACATCAAGGACATGAACACTGAGACAGATAAATAAGTATAAGGAATTTTATTACATATACAACACTTTAAAACCACCAAGTAGAAACTCCTGCACTGGTTATATTAAATCTCTCACTGCTTTACTTGTGGAAATGAAGTAATAAAATCTCTTCCAGAGAGAAAGCTCACGTTAGCTGTATTACAGAGTGGGTAAACAGGTAAGAGAGTGAAAATGACCTTAAGTGTAAATTCTGCATCCCAGCATCATGATATGCTGTACTGAAATCAACCATAGATTTTGGAAAAATAGAATGAAAACTCAAATGGAAATCAGCATCCTGCAAGTTTAGTTCTAGATACAGAAAGAACAAAATAATATTTTAATCAATAACTAGAGGTTTACATCCTCTCTGCAGATTTGTTTTGGTTATTAAAACTCTTTATCCATTTCTTAAAGGGAAAGGAACGTTCTTTGGTCCTTTTTTCTCCCCCGGTACTATGCATTCCTATTCATAAAAAAAGTGGCTCCCATTGAAGATTTTGACTTTTATTTCTGGTGTGTCTTGCTGCCTTCTCAGCTCTGAAAATGTAAAATGGTTGAAAATTGAATTGGAAGAATTTTAGGTATGAAAGAATAAAATTGGAAGCATTGCAGATATCCTGAAGACCTTTTAAACCACCCAGCATCTGAGTGTCCAACTTGATATCAAGAATATTTCCCTTTATGTCTAGGATCACAAAGGTGTCACATCATATCCTTCTACACGAGACATTTTCCACATTTGGCAACATCTTGACGTGATCAGGTAAAAACCAACAGCAGTAAGAGAATCCTAGGGGCCCTCTACACAACCTCTTTCTTCTGAGAGAGAGATTTCTGCTTTTTGGACACAATTCCAGGGTGTGATATGGTGTTAGCAGGTGAAGTAAGATTACAGTGACAGAAATAATAATAGAAAAATGCCAGACCACTCAGATAACATCAGATCTCACTGGTATGACGAAAAAGAGCTATTCACCAATGAAGAAGAGAATTCCACCCCGGGAATATTAGGGAAGCGTTAAGAACCATCCCAGAGCAAGAGGGCAGCTTTGGGCTGGGGCAGTGCTTTGGCTCCCAGTCACCCAGGGTTCTTGGATACCATTAGAGCCAAAATCCCAGCAGCTTTTCTCCAAAAGAGCAGCCAGTGCCAAAGATCACTGTGCTCACGTGCTTGGGCTGCAAAAGAAATTCTCAGAATGCTGCTTGTCATGTTGGGCTTTGCATCCCACCACAGGAGCCTGCTTTTCATTCCTGCCAGAGGCAGTCTCCAAATTTTGGGCAGAGACACCTGGAGGAAGCACTACCTCAGTCCCCCACAAAGGTCCCTGCATGCACAAGGATAAGAGGATGAAGATTTGACTTTTTCTCTGCCTCAGATGCCGGAGCAGCTGCTTTGAGGCTGTGCTATCCTCTGAAGGAACATTCTGTCTCAGCAAGCGGAGAAAGCAAAAGAGAGATCTTACACCATGATAATTACTTGAGCAAAAAATAAACACACATATGGTGTGACATTTTCCTAATGCTCGGATCCTATTTGGAAGCAAATGTATTAATTAAAGGGGGGAGTAGAAAGGGGAAAAACAAACAATCTCTGAGTCATGAGAACATGACAAGCTGTCCTTTGAAAATGTTATTTTTATTTTTCATTGACACTGGTGCTAATTTATTAGGTGCAATAGTGTGTGCTTACTTATTTGTTGTTCAAAAGCAACAATTTTCTTCCTCATTGCTTTTCTGTTTAATGTTTCAGTTTTGTTTATTTTTATACACAGTGCTGAGCTAAGAAGAAAATTCGCCCCCAGATAAGAGCCACATCAATGTCTTTTTGTCCTTGAGACTCTCAAAAGCTGATGTTAAACTCCCTGGTCTCATAAAAGATGTGATTCAGCTGTAGAGGCAGGGCAGATATGAAATTCTCTTTGTTTCTCTTTGATGGTAAAATTCTCTTTTTATTTCAGACAAGCTGCACTTGTGCTTAGGTTTCAAATGAGAACATCTTTGACAATTATCTTCAAGAATTAGAGGTAGAAATGCAGAGTGCAGTCCAGAAATGGCCATTCCAGCAAACACTCACAGTGTCCATGCAGCAGTAATTGAGCATAAACAAATCTTTAAAAACTGAACTTCCCATGGAAAAAGGAGAAATTGATAAAAATCACAGGTTTCTTCCCAACAGGGAATTTCAGGGATTTTCTTGTTGCGGCTGTTCTTCACATGACTGTCCTTGTTGTACAAAAGGTGAAAGCCAAAAGCCAACCCAGTGACAATACTGAGCTTTTACTACCCACAATCTTTTATATTTGGCAAGCTTTTATATCTGTTTTCATAATTATTGGTCTACTTTTTTTTTTTAAATGTTCTTTAGAAGTTTCTTACTCTTTTTCATGAAGTTTTTCTTCAAGGAAGTATTTTAATCCCCAGAAATGTAAAACAGTTCAGTTTTATATTTTACATTTTCTACTTTACCTCTCTATTTTCACCCCTGTCTTCTCTTCTTTCTCAAAAGCAAAATAAGGAGATGAAAATAAATAGTATTAAACCTGCAGATGCTGGAGGGAAAAAACAAAATGATAAAAAGCTATTTTGTTTTTTATTTAAATATGAAACCCCATTAGTAAATAATGACATTCTAGAGGAGAAATTTCCCTTTAGGAAAGTACACTTTTAAGCTGAAAATATTTTAAATGTAAGCTTTAATTGGTTCTTGAAATAAATACCACATTTCAATCTAAAAGAGTGTTATATTTTCATTTGTTTGTAATTTCAGAAAATGTACTAACTACAAGGCATCGTGAAATAAATCATGATATGTTTCAGCCAATTATATGTTGCAATAAAAACCCTGTAAGTGTTTGGAATCATGGCTGTTTTGTTCTTTCAGAAGATCTCTCAAACTTCTTGCCTAATCTGTGGAGCTGTTCTCTCCCAGCACATTTTTCAATCTATTCACTCCTGCAGAAGCCATCTGGTTCTCAACACAGTATTTCTCATACACTTGGTTTGTTTTTTTTTTCTCCTTCTTCTAAGAGTCTCAGGCTAATAAAGACTTTTTAAAATACAGAGTTGGGCTGCTTAAAGTACAATGTACACTATTAATGGGGAAAAAAAATTGTTGAAACAATTTTTCAGATTTTCAACAGCTGTTTTTTATCACCCTCCTTTTCAAAGAAACCCCAACAAACCCAAAAAATCTCCAGTTTTCATTTATATTTTCCCCATTATTTATTCTGTATTCCTTGTGTTTTGTTTCTACGCCAGCTGGAATAGATAGATAAAGATAAAATATAGAGAGGAGTGCTTTTTTAGGGGCAGGTTCCTGGCACTTGGTTGTTCCCCTACTTTGCTTCTTGGACACGTCAGCCTCACTGACCTTCTGTCTGACATTGCCAAAAGCATCAGCATTACCAATGGAAAGAAACAAATTATGTCCTTATGGGTTTTTTTTGGGATAGGAAAGAACTCAGAGTGTCCTGAAAAACAGAGAGGGAGGTTTCCTGGCAAGGCAAATGACAAAATTATTGTCCCTTCCATCAGCTCAAGCTGCCATGGCTGGTTCTCGCTGTCTGGATGAGACTTTGTGGTTACTCTGCTGGATTATAACAAATGGGGAACATATTCTCTTCCACTCCCATTTTTCACTTCCAATCTAATTTTTTCCCCATTTCTAAACCTGAAAAGTCTTAATGGGCTACACAGAGAGGGAGTGGCAAATCCCTCCTCTCAAAAAGAAGTACAGTCAAGAGGCAATTAATGCACTTTATATTAAATATATTGGGTGATCTTTATTTTATTGAAGAAGAATTAAAAAAAATAAAAGCAGCTGAGGGAGAGATTTGGCTCTGACTTTCTCTCCTTGCATAGTAAATGGATTTTTTAAGCTTCATGTTGATCTATCATCCTACAGAGTTTCCCTTCAGTGGATCAAATGTACAGTAATTTCACACTGATAAGCCACACCTATTTCACCGAAGAATCGAGCCGATCCCGAAAGTGCGGCTAATCACCAGGTGCAGTTCATTTATGGACAAATTCCAGCAAAATGCCAACCTGGAAGTGTGAGCCGGCCAGGGAGGGAGCTGCTGCAGAGCCGCGGCTGGGTGGGCAACGCGGCTCGGGGCTTTGGTGCAGCTCGAGGCTTTGGTGCAGCACAGGGAGCCGCCCTCGCTGCTGAGCAGGTGGGGAGCCGCCGCAGCCAGTGCTGGGGGTGGGAGTGCCAGGGCCTGCAGCACGGAGAGGGTGCCTGGGGCTGCTTTTAAAGGCCCTCGCTGGTCTGTGAAAACTGTTTGCAAATTGAGCACCTGACAGCAAACCCCGAGATCACACGATTCTGTTACTAACTCATTACTTTGTTGCACATGTATCCTTGCTTTTTTTAAAAAAAGAAAAGTGCGGCTTATCACCCGGTGTGGCTTATTTATGGATAAATTCCCTGGTCTTTTCAGCTACCCGGGAGTGCGGCTTATAACCAGGTGCGGCTTATGAGTGTGAAATTGCTGTACCTGAGATGACAGCACAGTCCTGGTAGAAATGGCACAAGAACTGTGGGACACAGCCCATGAAGGAAATACTCAGCTTCACCTGGAACCATCCCTGGAATTCATCAGCAAGTTGAGAGTGCAAAACTTGCAAACAGGAAGGGCTGCTTGCCAGTTCTTCTAATTGCACCCCTTGTGTGTTGTTCACCCTTGCAATAGCCAACTGCTTTGGAACAAAATGCCCTCAGGACTTTTTACAGTTGGTTTTCTTTCCCTGCTGCTGAATTATTTATTAATTTTTCTCAGCCTACAGTCCTTCATGGTATATTTTATCATTTCTATTTTTAAAGTGTTTAAAAAATCCTCAAAATAAAAGCAATTTGAGAGGTTAACTTGGGGTCTGCCTGTTCTCTCCAATTTCTGTGCCAGCTTTCAGCATAAAACTGGAGATTTAATACATATGAAGACATCTCTTTGGATTTCCAATGGAATTTTTAATACTGAATGGAGATTGACAATCAAGGATCAAAAACTTGGTTCCAAGGCTTTTGTGCTTTTTTTTTGTACTCAGCATAATTTTAACACTTTTTTTTTTTCTTTTTTTTTTTTTTTTTCTTAACATCAACAGATATAAAGAACACACAGAAGACTTTAGATTAAATCCAACGACTCTCAAAAATGGAGGATTTTGAACAATCTGACTTTTTGGAAGAAATTATAAATCCAGATCTGTATCTAATCAGGAGACTGACTTGTGTTTTGTCAAACACTTGCTGGCAACAGAAGGAGAAGCAAGGGGGAAATCTGTTAGCAGGGGCTAAGGGTGTAAAAAGGAATAAATGAATTGCACAAGCACTGGCCAGCAGGGAAAGGAGAAACTGCTTTATTTTGCCTGTAATTGCAACTTCAACTCAAGGCATTATCAGAGTGGGGTGATTAGGTTGGGGTGATTTGGATCTGCTGCCCAATTTGGCCTGTTGCCATAGGGTTAGATGTAATATGTATAAAAACCCCCACAGGACACTTACAGATTGCAATTCTGGATTTACCTCCTTTAGGAAGTGAGATTCACAAAGACTTCTCCATTTAAAAAATAAGCTGCTAACCTCAGGAGGCTGATCACACCTTGTTGTATATTTTTAGAGCTCTTACCATCTCAAAGGAGTTTTGTTTCTGGATTGTAAAAAGGGTCTGCTTAACTGAAAATTGATTAAACAACAAAAGGAAAATAAATTGCAATGCCAAGTATGAAAAATGACACATGAGTTGCATAACTGCAAAGATGAATAGCTGTGCCCACAGGCAGGACCATTATGAACAGCATCCTCTAGCTGGTTTCGCTGGACTCTGAATGTTCCCTGTACATGACTTAAGATTAATTAAATAAGGCAAAAATGGTAGCTCTTTGGTATGAATAATTGTCATGTCTGCTGAAAGTAGCTGCTGGAAAAGAATTAATCATCTCTAGTTCAGTTCCTCTTCATCAGAAATTGGCTTTGTTATGAATGAAGTTCATGTGTATCATTGACTTACTCTTCACAGTGATAATGAAGTCTCCTTCATTCAGACTAACAGATTTCTAAAATTCAATGAGGAAGCAGTATGCTAAAATTGCAGCAAGATTGATTTGTGAAGTTTTCTGGAGGTGGTGGATACAGCTTCACTCAAGTGCCATCAATCATATGTAGACAGAGCTTAAGCACGTTTGTTTGGAAAGATAATGAGGCTTTCCAAAAAGCAGCCACAGTGACACACAGTCTGAGGATCAGATTCAAGAGAGGAACCTGGACAACCTGAGTTCTCAATGAACAAACCCTTTAAAAGTCACAGCACTCACACCCCAATCAATAAACACATCCACATATTTTGTTGTGCTGTCTGTAAAATGAAGAGACCTCTGCTCCATCTGGATATGAAGTGACCTAGCCTTAAAACCCTAGGCATGACCTTTTTCACCAGGAATATTTTTCAGTGAGACTGGCTAAACAGTCTTCTAAGGCCACTGTAGAGAAAGAAAATAGTGTCAAGGGTTTTTAGTAATGTTTGTGGCAGCAGCCTCGATGAGCAAACTATCCTGCCTTGTCATATAATGCAGTGCACATTCAGCAAATGAGAATAAATACTCTTCATTAGGAAGCTCTATATTGATCCTCAGTACCTGAGCTTTTTGTAAGACCTGAAGAATGAATTTTGACTTTCTTCAAGACCTATGTTAGCCTGAGATATAACAATAATAATATAATCAGTGGGCATATAGACATGCATTCTTGTCAGATATCACATATGAAGAGATCCTTAAAATCTTCTGCAGTGGTGAGTTACATGTCTGGATTGGCCAATAGTGTAAGGGAAAGACAGCTGTTTTATGAAGTGTTGTGCAATATATCTGATAAACAATATGAGAATGATAAAGGCAAATTTTATGCTGCAATGTGCTCCCAGGAGAATCTCATGTCAAGTCCTGGATGTTACCTTTGGATGTGAACTCCCCTTTCACACAGCATCCAAATCCCTGCAGGCAGACTCCTGTGTCCTGTTTGTGGTTGTAATTAAGAACTGGAACAAGAACTTGAGCAGGTATCACCTAGAAGGGATTTTTCTTCTCATTTACCATAAACTGGGGAAGACTTTGGCTCTACCTTCCTCAGTTTGTGGAACAACAATCCTCCAATGTGTAGAGCTCTAAATACAAAGCAGATGAGGTTTTGCTATATCCTGCGCAAGGCAGGAAGAGAAATACTTGTTTTAGATTGCAGAAAAAAAGGTGTGAGGTTTGCTGAGTATTCAGACATCCTTCCCAAATATAGTGGTGATGAAACCAGGCATCTCAGGTGGTGCTGCATAGCCTTCACTGAGGCCCTTCTAATCACTTTAAACACACCTGTCAGGGGTAATTTAAACATCATTACCCTGTCCAGAACAGATGATAATTTAGATGGACACATGGAGATGCTTCCAGAGTAAACAATATTTTTTTGGCTGAGCAGCTCTGGCTCCTGCCATGGATGTCTAATTGGGCAACGAGGCCACTTTCCCATCACCTTTGTGATTTCCAAAATGATGTGGCAAAGAGAGCCATGATCACCCACCCCCCTTTCTCTGTGGTGTGCCATATGCACCTCAATACTGCCAGAGAAATGCAAAAGGAATGGAAAATACCTCTAGAATTACAGAACTGTTTGAGCAGGAAGGTCATCTAGCTCCAATCCCCCTTCCATGGACCCTTTCCCACTGAGATGCAGGCTGCTCCAGCGCCACACCCAGCTGGTTTAAGTCTGGCAGGTTCACATTTCCACAAGTTTTTGCCTTAAGCTGCTGTAGCTTTGTCTCTTCCCTTCTCTGAGCACCTTGGGCTCTGCCCTGCTCCTTCCCTAAGCTAAGCTAAAGCTGTCCTCTCTTTGATACAAATCTCAGCTTTCCTGTTTAGTTATCCAAAATCTTATCATAAATCATCAGAAAATGTGTAATAGGAATGAGGAGAAAAGTACCCATCTCTGATGGAGCTCTCATCGAGGAATAATATGCTTTTTAATTAACCCTAAGGACTTTTAGCAAGACAAGCCAATTTGTCTGTGTTAGCGTTAGTTTTGTTTCCATAGCACACTTTGGGTGGCAGACAGCAGGTCAGGTTTATTTTAATTAACTTTGGTGACTAAAAAAGACAGACATTTCTATCTCGTCCATCTTTTCTAATCTCAATATCTTTCTCCAGAATATTTGAATAACAATAACATGGTAAGCTCTTCAATTCATTAATTGTTCATGAAAGAGAGAAAGAAAAAACCTTTTAAAAAAAGGAATTATGTTTCTTGTAGCCTACGAAGTATTCTGGTCCTTTATTACACATAGTTTAATCTCTTCTCAATTAAATAAAAAATATTTAAAATAAACTTTTTTCTGAAATGCAATTAATTTCAGATTAAACCTACTTTTATTCTTAGCACCTTTCTGTGTGGGGATCATGAACTGTGTAATCAGTGAGGAAAGAGAGAGGCATGTAAAGCTCTCAGCACTGGACATTAATGAAAGGAAGATAGGCCTAGGGAGCTGGAAGAAAAGTCACCTAGTTTTATACCAGCTGTTTTGCAGCCAAATGCTACAGCCATAAAATTTATGGGAGTAGGGATCTGTTTCCACTCCTGCATGTGACATTTAGCACGATAGTGTGCTGACCTGCACAAGGAGCTCTCACGGCACTGGAATATGACTGCTGCTCTGTTAAAACAGACATTTTTCCAGCACAATTTTTACCAGATCCCTGAAACACAGAGCAGGTGCAGAAGCAGCAGTTGTTATTATTATTAGGTAAAATAAATTATTACCATAAAGTAAAATACTGCCACAACACAGGGGAAAAGCATCAAATGAGACTCCTGTAAGAGAAAGTTTTGTCATTAGCTTCCAGTCTGAGCTATAAATGTGGTGATGCTCTGAGCTCCCACAGGATCTTTCACCCCAACTCCAGCAGATGCTTGCTGAAAAGCAAATTTATATGGCTCCAAACTTGCTAGACTGAACTCCACATCTGCAGACTGACGATGTGAGGATCTTCTTCCAGGAAATATTTTCTGAATCACTAATCGTCTAACTAACAAGAGCTTATAGTAGAGCTATTTTACCTGTGGGTTCTTTGTCATGTTTATTGGAAGCACTGGATGAAGCCAAGATGAGTATTTCCTATGCAGTAATTATCCTGTTTTTCCTCATTATGTTCACATTCATCTTTCTTCAGCACAGTAGTTGAATTCAGAGCCTTTTTTCCCAGTGTTACCTGTCAGTCTCAACATTTGTCATTTCTCACTTTCAAAATTGCCCACTACCGCTGTTGGATTTTGTTCATATGAAACTCATTTTCCTCCCTTTATGAAAAAAGAAACAAATTTTAAGAAAATTTGAGTCCCATTGCTTGAATTATTCATGGACTTCTCCCCCCAGAAATTTATCTACTAGCTCAGTGGTTTTCTTCTCACTGTAATTTATACTTTTGCTAATACATAAACAATTCCACAAGTAATAAAGGAACAAGCAGTTGGCCGAGTGCTTTACTTGAGAAGAAACCAAACACTGCAAATATGTCCTTTCCAATGAAACAAAACAACTGGAGCTGGGTGCAGCTCTGAGCTGAGCACAGCACTCTGAGCTTGCTTCTCATTTTGCTGTGGTACAAATTGTGGGTCTTTCCTCACTCTGGTTTGTCTGGCTCCTCACCCTGCTTCTCCACACCGAAAATCACAGGAATTAAAGTGGTCTCTTCAGTCAAGCCCAGATGATGAGCAATAAATCATAGCCACATAAATCAGTTTTTAGTGGGTTTGGACAGAGGCTTTCCAAGAGGAAATACTTGAATGGATTTCAGTAGACTCTGGAGGGGCTGCCAGCCCTTCTCCCTCAGGCAGGAGGAGAAGTTCCAGCCCTTGTCTGCCTGAGCACGAGTCTGAGTGCAGAAATGGTGATTTCAGGGCAAGTTCTGTGCCTGCCTGTCTGGGCTCTGTGCCTGTTCCAGTTTCCGTGGGAATTGCTGGGAATTGCTCCCCTAATTTATGGAGAAGAGGGGTTAACTTTGAAAGGAGCTTTGAAAGGCTTGGAATCAGCATAGAGTGATAGAAAACCCTCATTTGGAAGGAATCAACAGCAATTATTGCATCCAACTCCTGGCCCCAGAGCATTGTCCAAACACTCCTGGGGCTCTGCCAGCCTGGGGCTGTGACCACTGCCCTGGGGAGCCTGGTCAGTGCCCAAACACCCTCTGGGGGAAGAACCTTTTCCTGATATCCAAGCTAAAGCTGCCCTGACACAGCTGCAGGCCATTCCCTCAGTCCTGTGAGTGTCACCAGAGACTGAGTTCAGAGCCTGGCTCTGTGTCCATCTATCCCAGACAGCTTTGGGATTGACAAATTATTCAAATTTTTAAAAAAATTAAAACTCATGTGAGCATGCCTCTTTTTAATGCTAAAGGATGAAGTGAACAGTCCAGAGAATGCAGTCAGTCAAAGGCCTGGGCTGCAGAGGCAGGAATGTGTCCCCTTCCCATCTGGAGACTTAATCACGACCATTTAAATTATTTAGCTCATGAATGCAGCACCCTTGACATTGCAGTCAACATTTTAATTTCACATGAAATACAGTGCAATTATGACCTACTGAGAGAAATGACAGCACCGTTTATGTCACTCAGTAGAAAATTACAATGGGGTGGAACAATTACTGCAGTTTATTTTTGTTTATGAAGGAAATTATACTTGTGGTTTCTCTCACACCCCGGTACCTGATGGGCAGCTCATGACAGAAATACAATCCCACAAAGTTATGCAGAATTATTAAGATAATTTCTCAAAATCACTTCCCCTAGGCAAATGTTAAACTTTCCCTCATTTTTATTTTTTTATTTTTAATTTTAACATGACTTGTGGTGGAAAGTAGAACTATAAATTAAAGGTATTTATATAGTTTTTAAGGCAAAGTTGGCATTTTCTGGGCATAATAATGCTCTATTAAATACTGCAGTACTTTGCCTGGGGCTTCATCTCACTTTTCACCCATCACATCAGCACCTTGTAGGCTCCCATCAAAGACAGGAATGTCTCTGTCAGGGCATTAACAGTGCTCTTGCCTGTACCAGAAATGTGTCAGGAATTTCAGACATGCATTCCCAGCTTTTTTATTTTTTTTTTAATGGCCCTAGGAATCAGGATTCTCAGAGAGCAATCAATAATTTTCTAAACATTATCTTTTTTTTCCTCAAACAATAGCTGCTCAACTGCCTATTCACCAAAGGTTCTGAGCAATTTCAAGAGTTGTCCACATTTCATCTGCATAACTTTCCCTTTTTATAATTTTTTTAACCTGTTAATTAATTTGCAAAAAGAAAGGAGAAAATAAAAGCCAGTAATATGATCTGATAAAAACTTGCTTGTTTTCTCAGGGGTCAATGGACATTTATTATTAAACAGTTTGAGGTGTAATTATGAACCAAATAAAAATATCCAGAATATGAACACATAACTGGTGATCTCTAAATTTTACAGCCCTTACATCTGGTGTTATTTGTCTACTTCAATTTACTTCAAGAGTCCTTGTTATTGATGCTATTTCTTCTTCCAAAGGGTTTTGGAGATGTCTGGGAACCATCCTGAAGCAGCATAAAAAGTAGAGCTTCTCTTTTGCTTCAGTAATTCAATATTCCTTGAGCTGTTGTGTGCTTAGAGATAGGCAAAGTTTACCCTGGATTTAGCCTGGGATTTGGGAGACACAGCACCCAGCCTCTGCCTCCTTCCCCACAATTCTGGGGAGATTAGAACCCTCTTAAAGATTCAGAATTCACTTGGTAACATGGATTTGCAGAACCATCTTTTTAATCATCTCGATTTTAATGATTCTTTTAGGATCATAGCCTGTTTGAACTGCTTAATACTCTCAGAATTAATTTTTCTGTGGATCTTGGCATTTCCTTTGAATATTTCTGTGTCTTTGGCTGAGTTGTCTCCTCCTTAGCTCTTTACACAGATATCTCTGAGCTACAAAGAAATCTTAGCAAAGATAAAGTGGGCAAAGCAGAGATGTTTAGGCTCCAATATACACATCCATTGATGTGCTTTTAATGCCTCTAATTGAAATTCTGATTTCAGATCTATGCAAAAAAGTTATCTGATGCATTGAATCAGAGGTGGTCATTGTGGAGATGACCTCTGGGTTGCTCAAAATCGAAAAAAATCACATACCTGTAATGAAAGAAATTGTCCCTTAGAGATGTAATCTGTGAAGAGCTACAAATGACCTAATTAGTAATCTCTCCTAACACTATGATGCTTGAAGGCAGTAAGGAGCCTTAATTCTTCACATTCAAACTGTGCCTGTTAGGTACTGTGGAAAGAACCATATTCTGGAGAGATGGGATGAGAAATTGAAACACTAATCTTAAAGAAATTAGGATTTTAGTTAAAAGTTAGAAGAAACTGGGCTTGAGATAGTTACCTGAAACTTAAATAATTGATTACCTGTCAATTTATGTTTGCTTAGCTGTGCTTGCAATGGGAAAGTATGAAACTAGTAGGTAGGTGCAAAGAACACAAACAATTGCAACCAGAAACTCATTCTTTGCAAAACTGGAGTTGCTCCAAAAGCCATTTGTATTGTCATTAACAGAAAAGGTCGAGAGTTCAGGGCGAGAAAGACTCGCCTTACTTCCTCATTTTAAGACCTCTCCCCTCAAAAACGACCCCAGACTTAATTCAAGAGGCCAGCCACACTGCTTAATAGCTATTCAAGCTAATTACCATAGGAAGCAGGGATGGGAGGGGCTGGTATTATGAATATGTATTTGTTTGAACCTTTTGTCAATAAATAGACTCTGTGACCACCTGTAATTTTGCAGTGCGTATTAGGGGGCTACCCCACGCTGCTGCCCAGCGCTGAATAAACATACCCTTTCTAACTCTAAATTGTTACAGTCCATTGTCTATCACAGGTGAGTATTGGTATTAGACCAATACTCATATTTTGGTAAATCAAAATGAGGATATGAAAGGAACCTCTGGAATCACATGCAGACATCACTTTTTAACTGAGTTTACACAAGTTCCTTTCATGCCAAGCTGTTCTGTGAGAGCACCATCACGTGCTGGTAGCTCCTGGCTGAATGAACACCAAGTCTATTAACTGAGTCATTTGTCTTTTACATCGAGCCTTTGCTAATGCACCACTGGGACAGTTTTTCATTAGAGATGAATTGTTTTTCCCTTCCAGCACAGGTGAGATGTGCCTCACGTGGTACTGGCAGCCACACTTAACAGGTGTCATTAAAAATGCTTTATCATTATTATGTTATCATAGTTACTTTAAAAAATAATAATAATCTCATTAACCTTATTAAAACATTCACTGATGCATGATGATATTTCCTGGCTGTGAGCTGCCAGGCAGCCTATGCTGCACTAATGAGTCCTTTGAAAGATGAAGTTTTGCAGCAGGTACCCACTTGTGCTGCTTGAAAAATTTCTCCAAAAAACCTTTATTTTCAATCCCATCTCCTTGGATACCTGCCTGTCTTGTTTAATAAGCTGTTATGAAGCTTAGCACAGAATCCTTTGCTCCATAAAAGAGATGCAGGGTTGTTTTATTCCATGTTGAATGTAAAAAATTTATTTTAAAAGGCTCTTTCTAAAAACTTTGTTCAGTTCAATTCACCTCTTATTTATGGCAAATATTCCCCTAAACAGACCAAAGAAGAAAGGAAGAAAAATTTGTAGTTTCTGATTTACATGGAGCTTGCCAGGAGACAGAATTCAGACCAGCACATTCTCCTGTAATAGATTCCTTGGGAACCAAATACCTTTTCATTGCTCACCTGCACTTTTAAAAAATTCATTTAGTGCAGCTGAAATGCCTCAGCTTAGCAGCTCTGGAGACAAACATCCTGTATCCACCCACAGAAAATGGGCTGCCTTAGGCAAAGCAATCCCATGGACTTCTTTGAGTCCACATTAGCAGAGATGGATGCTGGGCTTCTTCCCTCATAAAATTGCTACTTTTATGGCTTTAATTCAGTGATACCATGGGAACCCATCCATCCTGCTTCAAGAAGATTTAGGAATTCATCTTTATCCTTTAGAAAATGCAAGCTAAGATGTTCCTGCTGTGGGAATTATTTTGGCAGATCACACCAGAAGGCAGCACTCAAATACTGGGTGGGGTGTGCATTTCAATAGGTGAGGAGGGAAAGTTTATGCTCTGAAATGTTTTGGTTTTTTTTTAAGGGATAAATACTGGTGAGTCCTACTGGACAGAAGCTGCTGGCTTTTGGGTTGCTTCCCAAGAGCCTGCTGCCCACTCTCCATGCCTGGCTCTGTGGGAAGAAAGGAAAATCAGGGAGTACCAGAAGTCTCACTGAGAAGGGGAATTGCCTCAGCAGCGTTCTGTAGAACTGGAAATACTGACCCCAGCTCCTTGGGGCTCCAGCTGAGGAGCTGTGCACCCAGCTGTGATGCAGACCTAAAGCCAGAGTGCAAGGATATCCAGTATCATGTTTAATCTTCTTTTTTCTTCTGCCAGAGATGGGATTAAATGCTCGAGAGACAGAATTTAATGTTCAGACTCACATGTTTATTAATTCTTATCTATGTTCCAGTGAGTGCTACAGCGCTCCTAGCTAACAAGTTTAAAATGGAGCTGTATCTCTCTCTACAAGGCCTTTTAAGAGCCAATCTGTCCAATTAAGAATGGACACCTAAATTATTTTTACTTCTAACCCACTAACCAAATACCTGTGATCCACAGTGCATTTTCTATCCAATGAAACAAGATCCCACCTGGACCCATGAAGAAGAAAGTGAAGAAGAAAAAACCTCCACCCTAAAACTTCCATCTTGCTTTCTATATATTACTATACTCTAAACCCTTAAATTCTGAATTTTCCAGCATGTGACACAACACACTTCTATTCAAACTGCACACCAGTGATTCTAATTCTATCATTGCATTTTGGAAACCTTTGCCATGGCCTCAGGTCAAAAGCAGTGTTCTTTTGGGGGTCAGTGCCTGATAGCACAGCAAGCCCAAACCCTCAGTTTCCAGTGTTCCAAAAATCCTGGAGCAAGAAGAAAACCAGAAGAATGGGAAACCTTGGGGTCCGCCTGCCAGGCAGCAGAGAAGGTGCTGAGCAGGTGGGCTGGCAGGAGATCAGGAGGATGGGGATGATCAAGGGCTTCAAGTTATGTTCAATTTTTTACAGGAGCCATGGAGAGCACGGCAGGAGCAGCAGAGTGGCAGAGAAACTCAAAGCAAATAGGATGTTTGTTAATTTTTAATTAAACTCTGGGACAGAAGCCAGGGATCTGACAGAAACAAAGATATGATTCAAAAAAGAAAGGCCACAGGTACTGGGGGATGAATTTTGAGCTCTAAGGTGGGTGGGTGATAAGCTCTTCGCCAACAATAGAAAATTGTATTTTCTGAGCAATGTATTGCCTGAAAAGAGGCATTCATAAAAGAGTTTGAACAAAGGGTAAACATCATCATGTTGGAGATGTACTGTGATGTCCTTGATGGAATGCACTCAGCAGAATGTGTTGGACAAAACATTTGAGGCAGAGCTGGAGTGCCCTTCCTGACTGCAAACAAATGAAGTGTGTGCTTGACAGAGACACTTGTCCCCATTTCCCATCAGAGGAGCCCCTCCCAAAAAGACAGTAATGAAAAACAAAATGGTTACTGATGTTTGCAAAGTTTAAATAGAAGAATAATGGGAGTAAATTGACTTTTTTTTCCCCCACTGGTACCTGCAGGCAAACCAAAACAGGCTCAGGCTTTTAATCCAGAACAGTCCCTGAGCAACTCAGCAGGTACATTGGGAATAACACTGGGATGTCTTCAGCGCTGGAAGATGGCTGTGATTGTGCTCAAGCAATGATCTGCTCGAGAAATTGCTGTTTTCACAGTTTGCTGAAGAGGCTGTGGTTTGTACCCAAAGGGTTCCAGCCATAGATATCGCCACTGCACTCTAAGTGCCTTGTGGAGAACACACAAAAATTTTTAAATTGCCTGATAGACAGCTCCCATTCACAGACCTGAGTTAGCTAAACAGTTGATGAAACCAAATGTATTTTTGTATAATGTGACAGGAATATCTCAAAACACCCAAGAAGTGGTCATGGATTAAATAAGGAGCCTACATGGGCAAAGTTAAGCTATGCTGTATGAGTCTCCTCTGTCTCCAGTTAAAAGTCACTCATTAAATCCCAGTAAACGAGATTTGGAAGAATTGAGTGTCCAGTGGAGGTCAGGGAGGGTTCCAGGGTCAGATCCCAGCAGCAGAAGCCTTTTCTGAGTTGTTTTTCTGATGCAATAACCACTCTGCCTATCAACTAAAGGAAGTTATTTGGTATTTTTAATGTCACTGCAATTGCACCTTTTCATACTCTCATGCTGAGTCAGTTCCACTGCCTTGTCTGGAAGTTTTAATAGTTTGGCTGTTAAAATAAAGAGCATCCACTTGGTTAAAAACTAAAGTACAAACTTTGTAAGGACACTCTGAAAATGAGCTGTCTGGGAATCAAGCTCAGAGCTTGGGGCGATATTTCTCACAACTGTTCATTTAAAAAAAGAAAAGAACACTCTGAGCTATTATTCCAGGAAGGAAAAACAGTCTTTGACACTACCTGGTGAAAGAGCATAATTTTGATTTATTCATGGTTTAAAGAACTTACAATTTCTGATTATTTATAGTGCCAAGTATTGACAAGTTTTGAGGAATTTCACTGCCTTTGATTGTGAAGTACATCTGTTCCTGATTTACCTGTCATGATTCTCTGCACAATTCTATTAATTAATGCAGAAGTGTTGAATTAATTAGCCTTGCACTCTTACCCAACTGTCTCACCTAGAGTCTTTCTTAACTAAGGCATTTTCTGGGTTGCTGCTCTCACTGCTCTGTGGTTCCAGCCCAGAACAAACCTCCCTGCTCTCAGGGACAGACTCCTCAGGGATTTCCATTGTATAAACCAAAGGCAACACTAAAGAGCTGCAGTCAGGGGAGTTATTAATTGGGAACCATGGTTTAATTACCCATTGGCTTTGAAACTGAAAAGAGAGTAGAACTTGAAAGGAAAGGAAATGAGAAACCTGAGATACTTTCAGCATGAATTAAAAAAACCTTTATTCTCCTATTATTGTTATTATCAAACTGTAAAAATAGCTTTTCACATCTTTTATAATATAAAATCCACGTATCTCTAAGAAAAACCTCTGAATGCCTCAGCTGATGTATAGAATGGATTGTGAAAATGGCATCTCATAAGAAGAATCATGAAGGATCCTAAAAAGGGAAGCTTTTATTGATAAATCATAGTAATGTGGGCTTTTAAATACGTTATATGCAAATCTATGATTTATTAAACAATTCTTTTTCTAGGTAAGCTCTAGGTGGAGGCATTTATCCATAAAATTATTTTCTTCAACAAAGTTTGTGAGATGAACAAACCACTCCCATTTGAAAAAAAAAGTGCTCTGAGAATTCATTTTCTGACTCAAGATTAATAAAAAAATAATATAAATTATTAAGTGATAAAATTTAACACAAATGCCACTAAAAAAACCCCAAAACCCCTTTGCAAATGTTAAGCTAAATCTGTGAAAAAATGATATGGTATTACTCCCTAAATCTTTAAAAAAAAAATCAGATAAAAAACATTTTTCATTATGTATTCTCTTTTGATTTGAAATGTACCCAGTGTAAAGATCAAATGAGAACTCAATTCTCTTTCTAAAAAGCAACAATTGTTATGTGACTATCCTTAAAATGTTGGGAAGACATATTACATTTCGGAGGAAGATTATCACAGTCATTTAATAAATAATGAGATAATTCCATTTACTGAGCATATTGTTTGCACCCTTCCTCTAACGAGCTCTGAACTGGGGAGCACTTAATGTAATTTGTCCTACAGCACTTGTGTTGTCATTAAATACAGCAACTCCTGAGAGCTTTGTGCGCCTGTTGGTTGACCCTGGCTGGACACCAGGTTCCCACCAAAGCTGCTCCATCACTTCCCTCCCCAGCTGCACAGGGGTGAGAGAATATAAGAAAATTCTCTTGAGTCGAATAAAGGCAGAAGGAGATTACCCACCAGATCCTGTCATGGGAAAAACAGACAGTACTGCAAGAAATGACAGTAATTTCACGACTATAAGGTGCACCCTTTTAACTAAAATTTTGATCTAAACCTGGAAGTGCGCCTTATAATCCGGTGCACCTTATATATATGGACAAAGTTCAGAAATTTGCCAACCCGAAGTGCAAGTTCTGAGCCGAGCCATGAGCTGCGAGCAGCGGCAGCCGCGGTAGCCACGAGAGGCATGCCAGCCATGAGAGCCAGCGCCGGGGGTGGGTGGGAGTGCCAGGGCCTGCAGCACTGTGAGGGCACCTAGGGCTGTGTTTAAAGGCTACGCCAATCTGTGAAAAAAAAAATCTTTGCAAATTGAGCACCTGCCAGTAAACCCCGCGATTGCACAATTCCGTTACTAATTTCTTACTTTGTTGCGCGCAGATCCTCGCTGTAAAAAAAAAGTGCTACTTACAGTCCAGTGTGCCTTATATATGGACAAAGGTCGGAAATTTGCTGACAACCCGGAAGTGCGCCTTATACTCCAGTGCGCCTTATAGTTGTGAAATTATTGTAGTTTATTTCCATTCCCATCAGAGTAAGGTGATGAGAAATAAAACCAAATCTTGAAAACACCTCCTTCCCACCCCTCTCTTCGTCACAGGCTCAAATTCACTCCCAAATTCCCTACTTCCTTGTCTCCACTGGAACAGGGGAATGGGGACTGTGGTCACTTCATCATGCCCTCTCTCTGCTGCCCCTTTCTGTGGAAACCCAACAGCAACCCAACCTCCTTATCCTTACAAATACCCCTGGTACTTTCCCTATTGCCACAGCCTTCCCTAGAAAACAATTTCTTGGCTTTCTAACATGCAGTAGGTGAATAGAACATATTGTCCAGTTTGAGGAAGTCATCGTGATTGCATGTACATAATTCCCTTTTGCATAATTTTCTACATTACATCTTCATTAATACATACCATGTTTAAAGAGAGAATTATTTCCTCTCCCTTTATCAACTTAAGCTCTCCCCTTTTCCTTCAATCTAAAGGAAGGTAGGACTGTTAAAACATAAAAAACCCATGAGAAATCATTGAATGTGGGAATGAATACACAGAATTTGTTCTTCAGGTGAAAATTCAGGTGAAAATTCAGGTGAAAATCTTAAAATCCATTATTATAATGAAGAGAGGAATCTGTCCAAGGAAATATAAAATCTGCGTTAGGAATTTCATATCTGTCCCAGTCTCAGTCACCTCTGTGCCTTTTTGATTCTGGTCTAAAATCTTCACTGTGTTCAAGGAACTTTTCTAAATAAAGAACATGCAAGTTTTTAAATGAGCACTCTGTGGGTTACTACACAAATCCATCATGAAAAAAATCACTTACACAGCTGATTTACTCTGCCAGTCAAATACTTGTAAGAAACACTTGCAAATACAGAGAAAGTTTGAAAAATATTTCAGGGAAAAGCTTCAAGTAACCATTTTATTTTATGTTATATGAAATCTTTAGTCATTATTCAATTTCACAATTCCTGTTTCTAAAAATCCCACCAAACCAACCAACCAATCAATCAACCAATCAACCAACTAAAAAAAAAGTAACAGCTAAACCACTTCATGGCTTTAATTTCAGCACAGACAGGGCAAGCCTTGCATGTTTTCTCCCCCCATATTGCTCATGACATAAATACTGCCAGCACTGACTAATTAGGACAATGAATCCAGAAAGATAAAAATCAAGTTAAATTCTCAAGAAGCTGGCAACACCCAACAATGGGAAAAAAAAATTTAAAAAAAATCACTTCTGCAAAGTCTCAACATTTTTCAGGTATCATTGTTTTCATTCCTGGTGACTGTAATTATAATTTTACAACAAGATTGCTGTGTGGTTTCAAGATATTTAATAATGGGTCCTTGAAATTCAAAAAGCCCCACATACCAGCTCTTTTCTCACCTTCATCTGGATGCAGTAACTGTTGTCTCCTGCATTCAGCACACAAGTACTCCACTCTGGTGCATGGGGTTCTCATCAGACTGTTTAATTAGTTCTGATATATTAACCCACTAGGCTGTGAAACAAGCCTTGGAGAGAAAACATGCTTTACTTTCCCCTTTAAGTTATTTTATAGCAGTAGAACTCCATCAATTTCCTGGTGTTGTTCCCAATAAACACAAATGAGAGCCACAGAAGGAAGAGTTGATTCTTGTGAAGAGGAGCCAGGACAGCTTGGACGAGAAGCTGCAAGAGGAGCCACAGAATCACAGAATAAGCTGAGTTGGAAGGGACCCACAAGGATCATTGAGTCCAGCTCCTGGACCTGCACAGAAACACAAGAGTCCCACCCTGTGCCCCAGAGCATTGTCCAAACACTCCTGGGGCTCTGCCAGGCTGGGCTGTGACCACTGCCCTGGGGATCCTGGTCAGTGCCCAAACACCCTCTGGGGGAAGAACATTTTCCTGATATCCAACCTAAACCTGCCCTGACACAGCTTCCTGCCATTGAATGAAAGCCATTGTTATCATCTTGGACAGTGATAAAACACAGGCAATTCAGACACTGAGCTTCTCAGCTTCCTTGGAAAGGCTCAGTTTCTTTAGACTCCTCCTTTTTCTTCCAAATCAATCTAATTTTTAAATCTCTGTTGTAGTGTGTTTTGTTCACAAGACTTTGTTCAATCTTTTCCTGCACTGTTAGCTGAGTCCAAGTTGTATCCTCCCACCCAGTTGTTTATCCAGCCTGTTTATCCAGATTGTTCCTTGCCCCTATTCCTGCTATCAATCCTGTCTTGTACCAGCACCAGCCCCTTGCTTCTGCAAACCCCCTGTTCTTCAAAACCCCATTGGTTTGTTCAAATTGCTTCCCTACTCCTGTGCCTCCTCAGTGGATTATGTACTGCAGACCCCGCCTTGTACTCCTCTCCTTTTCCTATTACTTGAAAATTTGTACCCTCCCCTAGATCCTCCCCGGTACAAAAGTCCCTGCACAGCTGTGTTCCTTGTCTTTTGTCCCTACACTCTCCTTGGTGTCTTGAGTTGCAATACAGAATGTGACCAAAAGTATCTATTCCATCACCATCTGTTGAGATCAGATGGCGCAGTGATCTTTATCTCTGTGGGAGATATCCTCTGATAATGGGCCATCCATTGAAACCAAGTGGGGCAGTGTTCTTTATATTTTCACAACCCATCCTTCCTCCAGGAGATATGTCCTGGTAATGGCCATTCAGTCCCACTTTGTGACTGATAAAATTACATCATCCCATTGGGAGATGTTCCACGTAAGGAGAGGAGCCAAACATTTCCTACCCAGATAAAAACTGAGATTTGGAACATCAGAGCAGCTTTTTTGCACTGGATCCCAGAGGAAAACCGGACTTTTCCACATCATCACTGGACCTTTGGAGGAAAACTGCACCTTCTACAGAAGCACTGCTCCAACTGAAGCACATCTGTCACTGCAGGAGGATGCAGCCACTATTTAATGTGACTGCTACCAACACCCTGACTGACTGATGTGGTGTCAGCTTGAATTCTGACTCTGACAGTGTTTTGAGTTTGTTCTTTGTAGTACTGTATTTCTATTTTAATTTTCCTAGTAAAGAACTGTTATTCCTAATTCTCATATCTTTTCCTGAGAGCCCCTTGATTTAAAAATTATAATAATTTAGAGGGAGGGGGATTACATTCTCCATTTCAAAGAGAGGCTTCTGCCTTTCTTAGCAGACACCTGTCCTCCAAACCAGGACATTTGGTAATGAACCAGCTTGGAATCTATGTGAAGGATCTCTCCCTTGTTCCTGTCACTTCCTTGGGTGCTTCAGCACACCACTGTGCTGTAGAGAGCAAGCCCTGCTCTGCTGTTCCTGCTCTTCTGTTCCTGCTCAGCTGTTCCTCAGGTCCCATCGTGTCTGGGATCTATCTCAGCAGCCACTCTCAATGTGTTTTGGGAGCTAGGGGCTGATTCCAGCACCACATCAAATCTCCACATTAAATGAGAGTACAGCTCTATTCCCAACAGCAATGCATCTATTCCACTAAATGAAATCATCTTTTCCTTTCTTAATTGGGACTGATGGATACTTCTTGCCCAATTTCTTGGCTCTCAGTGCACTCACATCACTATGTGTGTTCATACAAGCACTTCATTACCAGTGTTATTTGAAAATGCATCTCTCTGCCATGCACATGGTGGGAAGATGCTGTGACTTCATTCTGCAGTTCCTTTCTTCAGACATGGACACTGCTGCTAAATGGAGTTTGCCAATGTTTCCCCGGAAACCAATCAGAATTCATGAGAGGACTGATTAGCTCAGCTCCAACCAGCGGTTTTATTTCATTTGAGGACCCAGTAGCAAAAGATATCGCTTTCATCTACTTGAAGAAGAGAGTGGTTTAAATTGTTGCATCAGGGTTTGATGGTGGTAGGGAAGACAACCTTATCCAGCTGACTGCAGGCAGGTTTTCTGCTCATCCTTGGTGTTAATTCCATAGCTCCTGCACATCCCAGTGCCTCTGGAGCTCCTGCAGCAATGTAGCACAGTGGAGACAATCCCAAGTCCTCCCCTTTCCTGCCTCTTTGTCTTCTGTGCAAATTTACAACAAATGCTTACTCATCAGATCCCAATATTCCAGCTAGGGGAATTTGACACATAATTATTCAGTTCTTACATATAGTCACTTTACCAGTTTTTTAAACACCCCGTCTTGATTTGTATTATTTATCTTCCAACTGCAGGAAGAAACTGCATAAAATGTTATGCCAGACTTTATTTACTGTCTTGTACATTGTTGCAGTAATAAGCTCAGCATGATTGCGTGCATATATTAATTTAGAGCTTTGAAATGGGACCATTTACATGTATGACGCATTTTCAGTTTGAAGCTTCTCACAGCCAGTTCTGTCTGACCCAGAGAAAAGCTGTGCTGTGCAATGATTCAAAAGATCTGCATCCCAGATTTCACTATGGAGGTTCTGCTACTGGATTGGATGAGGAAAAACAGCTGAGGGAAAGGAAAAAGGATGGAAAAGAGAGGACAGAGAAGTTTAAGAGAAAGCTCTTCATGATGCCGGAGGGAAAGGTCACCTCACTGTGGAGAAATTAATGCAATGAGGAGAAGCAATTGTCCCCTGAACCGATGTGATAATTGACCCATATGGGTTGTTCCTACCCTATGCAGCTCTGAAGAGTTAGAGGCACTCTGTTGCTTTGACTAAAATTCTGGAAATAAGCAGCTGAAATCCATTTAAATCTGGTTTATGAACCCAAATACCGCTTTTTATCTGGGCTATTAGTCATCTTAACGTCAGGTGAAGAGCTATTTGTTATTTAAATAGTTTAAACTTCTTGTGAAATAGCGTGTCTGCCTCTATATTTCTTTCTCTTAATCTGCAGTTCTCACCTTTACGTTTATGATTTTTTTAGCTATAAAAGGAGCTGCACCCAAACATTGCTTTAAAGTTTGGAAAAGTTTGCACTTCAGTCCCACTGTGATGCAACACACTTTCAAAGAATGTGCCTTCACTCCCACAACAAAGGCATATCCATTTTTTTGTAGTCAAAGGACCTCTAAAGAAATTTCCTTTAGTAAGGGTATACACTATGGAGTCAGACAGAAAGAAAGGGACCCTTAGGAAAATTTATCACTGGAATAATGGGAAAACGCCAAGACTAACTCCTCCACAGGGTAAAAACACACCACCTTTGTCCCAGATCTGCAAACATATTGGTGAATAACTCAGTATGGGGGGATGACCCCACTCAAGGCATTGGGATAAAAGTGATGTTTGAAGAAATAATCCAAGTTATAAGCCCTTGGAGAATCAGAGCACACTGACTAAAGATGGTCTGGTTATTTTGTCATGTCAAAGCATTTACTGAGCTTTATCAGGGGGATGCAATTACAAGTTTTCAATTGTAGTCCAGGTTTCTTGGTGTACAGGTGTACCACACAGGGGCAAAAAGAAATGTGCATGAAAGGCAGCGTGGGCAGGGTGAGGGAGGGGATTCTGCCCCTCTGCCCCACTCAGGTGAGACTCCACCTGCAGAGCTGTGTCCAGATCTGGGGACAGCACAGGAAGGACCTGGAGATGCTGGAGAGAGTCCAGAGGAGGCACCAAGGTGATCAGAGAGATGGAGCAGCTTTCCTGTGAGGAAAGGCTGGGAGAGATGGGATTGTTCAGCCAGGAAAAGAGAAGGCTCTGGGGTGACCTCATTGTGGTCTGCCAGGGCCTGAAGGGAACCCACAAGAGAGGTGGGGAAAAAAATTTGTGAGAGTCTGGAGTAACAGGACAAGGGGGAAAGGCTTCAAACTGAGAGAAGGCAGGATTAGATTGGATGTTAGGAAAAAAATGTTCTCTGTGAGGATGGTGAGGCCCTGGCACAGGGTGCCCAGAGAAACTGCGGATATCTCATCCCTGGAAGTGTCCAAGGCCAGGTTGGATGGGTCTTGGAGCAGCCTGGGACAGTGGAAGGTGTCCTTGCCCTTGGAATGAATGACATGGTTTTTAAGATCTCTTCCAACCCAAACCAGATTCTCTGTGTATGTGGGTCAATGCACACTTGGATTTACTCGGATGGGGAAGGGTTTTAATCCACAGACCACTCTGCCAGCTCAAACCTCTGTCCCCATCACTAACATGACAAGTGAACAACTAACCTGTCTCTGGGAGAAAAATCTCACAAAAGCACACCTGGTCTGCCTCAACCAGTAGTGAAAGAAAACTTAAAAACAAGTCAGCACTTTATACAATTTCACAATGCCAAAAAAATGCAGTTCTAAATTCTTCTGTACATCTGACTGTTATACAGTTATACAACTCAAATTCTACTGCTTATATTTGTCATAAAATAAATACAAAACCATACTCCCTGGTCAATGGGCACACCATTCATTAATTTATTAGTTTCTTTAGCTTGTTTATTGCTGTTTGATGTTTTGTTTCAAAAGTTTGTATTGATAGGCATCACTTGCTAAAATGAGTTTTGATAATATAGATGACTAAACTTTCCAGCCTTTGGAAGAGCAATGAAAATAGAAGAACTAATAGTAATTTCAGAGAAAAATATTCTCTTTGGAAGCGAACGCAATCAATGCTAATGGCTTTAAAATCTTTTCCTTCTACAATTAATAACTCAGTGACATGGATCTTTTCAGGCTATTACTGAAGATCTGTGTGTTTGATACCACCGGCGTCACTTTAACAAATTGTTGTATGAAATAGCCCTTCAGAGCTTTTGTTGATTGATAACTGGGTTAAAGAAACTTCCTTTTGTGGAAAAAAGGGAGTAAGGTAGAGGGATGCAAATGACTTCTAACTGCAGATCAGAAAAGAGCCACTCCATCATTCTGTCTGCAGCTTGTCAACATAAATTTCAGTGAGTGTTCTTAAAAAAAAAAAAAAAAAAGAAAGAAAGCAAGCAAGAAAATGAAGTACTGAGAGTGTCATTTTAAACATCAATATTTCAAGTGAGTTCCCACATAGTTTGCACAGCAGGATTAAGTTTTGCAGAAATTAACAGAGAGAACTTTTTTCAAACTCCTGATAGCATTGGCTGATTTTCTCCAACAACTGCTGTGCATCATTTCTACTTTAAAGATTCCACTAATGTGAAAACCATTGTAGCTATTTTTTTTTTTTTAAATTTTTATGCTTTTTTCCCCCTCCTCCTTCTAGCACTAGAACTCAGCTGTTGCTTTACAGACTTATGGCAGGGCACAGGTTTATGTGCTTACACAAAGTTCAGCTCCATAAACCTGTTCTGGAGAGCAGAACCTATAAATGCTGCCCTGCACAGAGCACTGAGGGTTCTGCCTCTCTCCTATTTACTGGGCTAGATGGAGATGAATCATTAAAGCAGTATCTGTAGGTGAAGGAATAAGTTTTTGTCTTTCAAGTCCTTTTCTAGGGAAAGGGCAGCACACCTGGAGGAAGATTACAGTAATTTCATGTCTATAAGGCCCACTTCTGGGTTGTCAGCAAATTTCCAAACTTTGTCCATATATAAGGCGCACCACACTATAAGGTGCACTTTTTTTTTTTGCAGTGAGGATCTGCACGCAACAAAGTAACGAATTAGTAACAGAATCGCGCAATCACGGGATTTACTGGCAGGTGCTCAATTTGCAAACATTTTTCACGGATCGGCGCAGCCTTTAAAGGCTGCCCCAGGCGCGCTCCCCATGCCACGGGCCTTGGCAATCCTGCTCACTGTTCTCCTGCATCCTGCAGCTGCCCCTGGCACTGGGCTGCTCGTGGCTCACTGCTCTCATTGCTCGAGGCTCGTGCCTGCTCCCGATCATTTAATTGCGAGCTTCATGTTTGTTGCTGCACAGGGTGAAACAGAAATTGTTTTGAGAACCCTTAAATACTCAAACTTTTTCCATATATAAGGCGCACCGGATTATAAGGCATACTTCTGGGTTTTGATCAAAATTTTAGGCTTTAAGGTGTGCCTTATAGTCATGAAATTACTGTAAGTCAATACAGAAGGTTTCACCTCTGAAATAATGTTAAAATTTGAAACTTGATACAGTATGCTTTGATATCCTCGACTTTAATTTAGAACGTGCTTCTAGATGTTAAAATGATTAAATTTCCAGAAGATGAAAAATGTCCCAATCTGAGTAAGAGCCTTTGAAAAATTTTATTATTTAATTCCAAAGACAGGGAGCAAGAATTAAATAGAAGCATTACCCAGCATTTAAGTAGCATGAGAACTCACTCTCAGTCCTTATGGAGTAGTTAATCTCCAACAGCAGGGGAGGAGAGAAAGCAAGGAGGCAGAATTTGAGAAAAACCTGATTTAAATAATCTCAGTGTATAATTTTAGTCAGAGATGTCTTCAAGATTTCTTCTGCTTTGGACAAAGCTGTTACCAAAGAATATTCCAGCTCTGTGCATTGCTGCCCACTAAAACTTCACAGTCCTGTAATTATGAGATACAAAGTTGGGGAAACAGAGCTATGTTTATAGCAAGTTTGACCTATGGCTAAAGCACAAAAGCTGCCTGTCTGAAGGACTGGGAGGAAGTTTTACAGTGAGCACAGGCTGGGTTTTTAAATCTCTGCCATGAAATGATTGTTTCATGTACAAGCTGCATGACGGGCAGGCCCAGAGCTCTGTGTATTTAAGGTTGTCTGACACTTTCCATTACAAGGACCTGTTTTCAGACACTCATACCTTTGACAAATGTGAATGGTTTGGACTAAAATATCTCATGCCAGGTGTCTGCCTCAGAATTAATTCTGTGAGGAAATTATGTCAAGGAAAGTTTAATGTTTTTCAAGTATAAGGCAAGGAAAAAATACTGTGTTGTACTCTTAGTGAAAATAGGGACAATTTTTTTTAAACTCTTAAGTGGAAACACATCCATCTTGCAGAAGAATTGCTCAAAGTTTGTTGGGAGGCCTCTTCTGTTTATCAGTGTTTTTGTGATCAATCACTTAAAAGTGGTTATAGTGCCCTTTTAAAGTCACAGTTTGGGATGGATTTGCAAAAAACCCACTACCAAAATACCCACAAAGAACATGTTCATGCTGAGAGCTGCTGTTGACAAGGAAATAATTCTCCGAAATTTTAGTCCCAGATTAGTTTTGAGCCAAGCAGGACATGGAAAATACCTTCCCAGCCTAGTTGTAACCGTACACTGTTGTCCAGGAGGATCATTGTTTAGGAATGGTAATTCTCCAGTTTAGTGCACAGAAAATTGCACTTGCTGTAATTCTGATATTTGTTATTACTTGGAGGCTGCTTTTTACTATATGGATTTTCTTAAATCTCGTTGTGGGAATATGTTGAACAGAATCTATCTGTCCATCCATCAATCCATCCACCCATCCATGAAGGACATGAAGTATCCCTTGTCCCCAGCCAGTTTCTAGTGATTTTACCATTATCTGTGCAGTGATATAGTGTCAGTTTGATCTTGATGAAATATTTTGTTTTTCTGCCAAGCCCAAGTTGTATATCCAGGGATAGCCAATGTCTCTGTTGGATTTTCCAAATTCCTTTTGCCAAGGCAATTACACTGGAAATGTAGCAGTGTGGGTGGGGTCAAATCAGATGGATGCATGTGCTCTGTGACTCGTGTTTGAGTGGACCTTGTGCCATTCACTGGCCCCAGTGATGCCAAAAAATTCAATTTTCCTGCAATTGGTGCTCAATCTGCTTCTGCAGTGGTGCTGTGAAACTGAATCTCTGACAGGCCTGGGTAAAAAAAGCATCTTAAGTTGGTCATCAGACTTCTGTGTGAAAGAAGATTTTGGGGAGTTATTTTCACATTTGGTATTTTTTGTGGTGGGAGGTTGGCTAAATTTTGGTGAAAAATCTCTCAGGTAGGTTTGAGCCCAGAGAAAAAGGACAGGGTCATTTCTATTCCGAGAGCTCTTTGAGCCCTATTCCTTGGGATTTTGAGGTTCAATGACCAGCACTAACATTGAATTTACATTGAATTCACATACTGCTTGGTGCTATGGGGTATGGTTTTGCAGAATGGATGAGATTCCTTGAGTGGAATTTGGTAAAAACTAAGACACTTACAGATGATTGCAGATCAACAGCTTGCCTCAACTCTCATTATGACTACCAGAGCCCTGGAGATGGATTCAGATGACAGAAGGTAAGTACCTGGTGCTGTTTTAGATATCCTGACATAGTCAGTGACTTGTTTTGATGTAGATGTACAGGTGTCACTTTGCTTTTGCAATTTCAAAAATGCAGTTTTCACTGTTTTAATTCTGCTGCGCTGATATGGTTATAATTAATCCAGCCCATTCAGGAGAGACCTTAATTCTAATGATTCTAATTTACAAATATTTTGTTCCTCTATTCAGAAAAGAAGTTATGTCCTTACTTTATGGCCATAAATATTTTGTGGTTAAGCTTATGGAGGATTTCTCTTGGGAATTTTGTTTTTGTAGGACTAAAGTTCTTTGAAATTTTTCAGTTTCATTTTTCGATTACAGTAATTTCACGATTATAAGCTGCACCTTTTTCATTGAAGAATCCAGCCTACCCCAGTAGTGTGGCTAATCAAATGCAAAATGCTTTAGCATTAGGATTTGATGGAAAGCACTGACTGCTGTAGTGCACTTGGGAAATCACAAAATGCCTTGGGATTCTTCTAGTCAATCTCTGCAGACTCATAAGTATCAATTTCCCCTAAATTTCATGTGCTACATACCTAAAAATCAAACTTTTTCCCCCCCTGCACTTAATTCTGATGTGATTCAAAGCTCTAAAATGCAATGTATTACAATTAGCCATTCCCACATCCCCAAAATGTAAAACAAATTTCTGTCTTTAAAAAAAATTATTACACCATTTTTTCAATAGACTCAGAGAACTTAGAAAGAATGATAAATTAGTAAAAATGATCCCTACCCAGTTTATAAATCGGTTGAATTAAAAAAAACAACAAACAAACAACCCCCGAAGTGCATTTTAGTAAGTAAAATAAAAGAATTCAGATTTATTTCAGCTCAAGAAACAACAACCCAGCTGATAAATAAAAGCACAGAGTTTTACAATGTAATGAATGGCAAGCTAGGAGCTGTTATTTGTATGAAACTTGTTTAAAAATAAGCATGCTGTTAGCAAGCTATATAACATTTTTTTACAGTGCACTACTTCCCAATTTTGAATTTTTTTAATGAATGGGGGGATTGCTGTTATTTTCTAAAGCACTCTGATCAGGAATTGTTACACTGAGGCATCCAGCTGACTTACCAGCTCAAAAACCAGAATGCAGGGAAGGAAAGAGAAAGCAAAAAGGAATCAATGGGTGCTAAATAACCCCAGCTGAAAAGAAAGCACATGTCCCAGATGCATTCAACTGTGGCATGTCCAGGAGTAGTAGGAATTAACATAACTGCTGCCATGGAAATCAGCAAGAGTTTAATCATCAAGTTCTATGGGTGATGACTCAGAAAAACACTGAGTGCTTTTGAAACATCTTGCTCCAATAATTTGCCTTTTCCTTTTTTTATTTTGTTTTTTTTTTTTTAATCACAACTTGGTAATAGTAAGAGAAGGGGAAAAGAATAAAAAGCTGTGCTCCATTCTGTCACATCTGGCATGGTGATAAATCCAGTTGTGCAGTGATCTCTTTACACAATTACAGAACTGGAATTTGCTGCCTGAGGGCACCAAGCACTTGAGGGGTTACAGATCTGAGCTGCATGACATTTTTGGTTTGGTGAGTGAACTACTTTGGCACTTCTGAAATACGCTGCCAGTTTTATTTCATTCAGAACTCCTGGATGGCTCAACCCTCAATCATGTGTGGTTTAGGCTGTCCCAAAACTGCCCTTTCAGTGAATAATTGACTTGTCCTTCCCAAAATCTCCACAACTGCAGCTTGTAGTAGGAGCTGGAAGAAAGAGGCAGCTCCACAGCTCTTGTTAGTCCAGTGGGAGCCAAATGGCAAATCTCTGCCTTTTGATCAGCCCTGAGTGACAGAGATGGCAAAGCTGACAGTGAATGCTGACAGAATAAGTCAGCACTTGGCAGGTTTTAAACTGAGTGTGTGAAGAAGGAGTGAACTGAGCTGAGAACAGAACCTTTTTTTTCCCAATCTTTCCACTATGAAACCATACCTTGTCAAGAAATTGAAAAAAATGGTGATTTTTCTTCTTGCTCTCTGGAAAAGAAATATGAAGCTTATAATGGAAAAGAATTATTAAATATTATTAAGTTCCATAATGCAATTTAAAGCAGACAGAAAAGAAAGCCAGCCTTTTGTAAAATACATTGATTTAAAATATGAAAGGATTTTTGAGGCAGGGGAAAGGAACATGGTTTGTTGTTAATTGCTGAAGCACCTCTGATTTGTGGAGCCAATAAACCAGAATGAAATAGATGAGATGCTTTATCTAATGTAAGATAAGTATTGTCCCTATACCCTGGCAGCAGATCAAGAAAAATTGGAACTGATTTTCATGTGGTATTTGAGGTACATTTCTGTCTCTAATGCTTTCCTTTTGTTTATTTCTGTTCATCACTGCAGTGATTTCATTCTTGAAAACTATGTATATTTTACAAAGTAGGCAAATAAAATAACTTGTTGCCAGGAGAAAGGTCTGGCATTTGGCCTTTGAACAAAATTTCAGCCCTTTCATTTATGCATTTCAGCAGAAAAAAAAAAGTCTTTACTGACTTCAACTTCTTGTCATCTCCAAAACTTGGATCCAAGTCCTCTCAACAATGGTTGTTTTCCCTTTTGTTCTGCTGAGTTTCTCTGCTTTGCTCTCCAAGTTTTGTTCCAGTGGAAAGAGAGCATTAGGGATGTTGACCTTCCACAGTGATGAATGAAGAAAGCACCAGATGTAATCTACTACACCAATTTCTGCCCTGCACAGGCTGTAACTGAGCAGTGTCCCAGGAAGGATGAGAAGCTGGCATCCTGAGACACAGCAGTTGTTACAGGAAAAGTGAATACTCTCACCTTGCTTTCTGAGTCCACACTGTCTTGTTCTGCCTTGTGTGGCTCAGATAATAAAAGACACGAGTTCACATTTTGAAGTGTTTGTTCAACATCTTAAAATGAAGGGGGAAAAAATCCCTTTGATTTTAGCTAGTAAATGCAAACCTTCACTTCTCCTTTTTGTAGAGAAAAAAGTCGCTGTCAAATTTGACTCCAGGGGTTTGTGTGGAACAAAAGCTTGGGTAACCTGGCATCTCTTTCTTTTCTATTTTTAGTGACAGTTTAAAAGGAAACTCCTAAAGTGGGTTTTCATTCCTTCTCCTTAAGGTACATCAAACTCAGCAGGTGACAATATAAACTTCACCAGCTGACAGGACAATTCTCACCCACATCACTTGGAAGAACAATTCTTGAGGAGAAAAATAAAGTGAACTTTTAAAAATACCTTTATCTGATATGATCAGAGAAGAGAACATTAGGAAAACTGAAGTCAGCAATTGCTCAAATACTTTAAGGCATTTATCTGTCTTAGAAACTTAACTGCTCTTTTTCCTGCTGGAGTCAGTGCATGAAGGGATGTTTCATCAGATGATCTTTTGTGTTCAGATCTTGTGATTGTCTTCATCCATCTCAGTGATGGGTCTCAGATCTTCAGATCCCAGTGATGGCAAGTTTAAAGTCTAGAGTAATTATTAATTTATTACAACTTTCTCTTCCACCTTTGCCAGCAGAGATAGCTTTCACAAAGGAACACCTGAGAGGGGCCAGGCATTACAGTGACCACAGCACTGATCACCTTTTGACTCCTGTGAAAGATTTCTGCTCTGCTTCTTTGTCCTGTGTTATGTTCTTCTCATTCTCCATGCCCTCTACTCTTTCCCCAGCTCTGTTCTTCTCCACACTCTTCCTCACCTTACATGATCTCTATCCTTTTCTTCACATTCTCTCCTGCTTCTCACATCCTCTCTGCACTTCAGAGCATGTTTTGCAGTTATACATTAGATAAACACAAATAATACATAAATACTGAAATTAAATAGATATATTTTCATTCCCAGTATCAATGTAGCACACTTGCCCCTGGCAGCTTGACTTGCACAATAGCTCTGTCCTCAGTGTGATTTGTCTGCTGTAAAGCAATTCAGGCACAGAGAAACCATTATTGCATTATTTGTACAATTGGGACTTGAAGCCTCTTTTCTCTCCACTGTCCCATTTATAAAAACCCTTAGGATCTTTTGTTCCAGCAACAGGGACCTCAGGTTTCCAGGACACTTGCGAAGGTGAGGAAGTGTAATGTTTCCCACATACACACTCTTACTTGATGGCAATAATTGAGTGTAATCCTCTTTTGTAACAAACTAAATCTAATATCAGATTTGGTGCAGGTAACAGGGATTCAGGAAAATAATTTGCACAGCTCTATTGGCGCATGCAGCTTGTGAAACTCTGCTGGTCTCACATTCTGTGCAAACCCTCTGAAAACATGGTCCAGTTTGCTCTTGCACTTTATCTAAAACTGCTGCTAGGTAAGGAATTAAAGAGTCAATAGCTTAGATGGGGAATTTAGAAGCTTTAGTTCGATTGCTGAACAGACATTCCTTCAGTGACCTTGGGTAAATTACAAATTTACCTGTGGTTCTGGTTTTTCATTGCTAAACCTACTATCAAGGAAACTCCATGGAATACCAGGATTTTGGAGCAAGAACAGCTGTATGAATACTCTAAAGAGAAATGAAGTTGCAGCACACGATGTTTTCATTCAGAGGGTGACAATTTTGAATTACCCCAAAATGTTGCCCATGCTGGGGAGGGAACCCTGGTGATCCACATCATATCAAGCTGTGCAAAATAAATTCCCAGTTACAGGATATCAAGTCCTACCTCATTTTTCACGCCACATCTCTTTTGTGCAAACATTTAGAAATATAACTTTAATATTGCTTTAAAGCCAAATAAAGTGCTCTTTCCATTCAATGGAAGATTAACCCTGGAAAAAAATAATTTACCACCCATTGTTTTTGCCTTTTAAGTTAATGGAGCTTTTCAATTAATAACAATAAAGTAGATTTTACACAGAATATTAATTTTATACAAGCAATATCTTCACCTTTTTTGTTCAGTTCAGTGTCATAATGTTCTTGGGACTCTCTCCTAACTCAGGGACGTTATTAGGAGGTTCTGATAATTGGCTATTGCTCATCTGTTGGATCTACAGTCAATCACAGACCATTGTTGTAAAACTCCTAATGGCTTGGACAAAGTTTTCTGGAGCAGAAAGAACTTGGTGTAAATTGAAAATTTCCGTGCATATTTCCCAGGTGTCTGCACTTAAAATGCCCTTGGTCGTACCGTAGATTTACACAGGCAGATCGTGACAGGGCAAGAGGGAATGGCTTTGAACTAGAGAGAAGAGATGCATGTTAAATTTTAGGAAGGAGTTCTTTGCTCAGATACAGGTGAGGAACTGGCACAGGCTGCCCAGAGAAGCTGAGGCTGCCCCATCCCTGGAATTGTTCCAGGATTTGAACAACTTGATCAAGTGGGTGGCATTTCTGCCCACAGCAGGGGTGGAACTGGAAGGTCTAAGGCCCATTCCAATCGAAGCATTGCAATGATTCTGGGATTTACCAGAGACAAGAGGACTTCAGCAGACACTGGTGGTTTCCAAAGTCCTTGTGGCTCCTGGTTTCACCCAGATCTGGTTCAGTGCTTCAGGATCTCCTCAGCAATTCTATTTCATGAACCAAATATGTAGAACAAAACAGCCCACACTGCCAAGAAATGAGGCTCTTCTTCGCACTAATTCCTGAGTGAAATGATGCAAAAGAGGCAGATTTGGTCCTGTTCCACCACTGCTGCCAAGAAAATCTCTCCCCCTGACTTTGGCTTTCCAGTCATGCAATGAAAAAAGGTTCTTTGCACAATACCATGAACCCATTTCTGTGTTTTGAATGCAGATGGCTCCCAAAGGGAATGCCAGCCAGTGAGACCTCTCACTGAACAAATATTTAATTCTGCAGTTCAGCGTGGGCATGAGCACATGCACTTCCCCTGCTCTGTCTCATGGAGAGCTTTCCTGAGCTGCACCTTGTCTGTGTGCTTGGGTTTTCTAGCAAGGGGCTAGGTGAAAAGGGGATGATTTTATTGAATCACACTGCCATTATATCAGGACCTAACCAAACTGTGTCCTAACTCAGGAACTGCTGGAATCATTGTGGATAAGAACTACCCTGCAGTGAAGGCACAAACATTTCACTGTAGCCCCACTCAATTCTCTTCATCTCTTTGTTACTGAAACAATGGAGATGTGCACTGCCACTCTATTTTAATTAGGGAGCTTCTGTCTCTTAATTTAGCCACACTGTCATGTCTTCTGCCAGTTCACTTGCCTCAGAATGCCAAGAATTTGTCATGTAGTGAGCACCGCTCTGTGTCAGCTCGAGGGCTCAGGTCCATCTGAACTTGAGCCAGAAGAATTTTGGAAGTGGTTTTAAAGCTGGTCATGTCCACAGTCATTGAGAAGGGATTCACTTGCAGTAGATGATTCATTCCAGGTGTCTCAGGCATTCATTTTGGGATGTTGGAGTGCCCTGTGAAAATCTCACACTTCTACTGTCCTCAGGGCATCTCTTTAAAGAGCATCTCCTGTGAGATTGTTGCTGCCCAGATCCACAGAAGAGTTATAATATTGATTTCCTGTGAAGACACAGGGCAGACAAATCAAGTCCCCTCTCTCACATGGGGGAATCTCTGAGTAGGTTTGATTTCAAGCTGAATCTCACCCTCATGTCTCAATCATTAGTGAGCTGAAGGTAGCTGAGCTATGCAAGGTCATTTTTGCAGGAATTTAGAAATGTTACCTTACTTTATTTTGGGACATGCTGCAAGTCAGGGGGTGATACCAGAAACAAAACCATTTTCATGCAGTTCTAACACATCTTGCATCGTGTCCCAGGGAGAGCAAAGTCTGTATTGTAGAGGATAGAAATTTTTGCAGGCAAATTTTAGAGAAGAGGTGGAGGGCTGCCCTGTGGCAAAGAACACAGCCCATGGATCCACTGCAGAACAAAGCTGAACCCATCAGGGAATTTTGTGGTGGAAGTGCATTTGAATAAGAGCAGAAAATACTGGGAGACTTGGAAGGAATCCCAGAGAAACAACAGAGGGACCACCAAGGTCAGAAGAAGAGGAAATTCTTCAGCAGATATCCCTGAAGGAGCTGCAGCCCCTGTGGATCTGAGCACCCACACCAGGGCAGAGTGAGAGGGAGAGGAAGGAGCAAATCAAATTGTGGCAGGACAGTTGAAAGACCAAAAAGATATCCTGGAAAATTTCAAATTCCACCAAATGCCTCCCAGTGTGCACCTGAATTAACCAACGACAGTCTATGCACAGGACTCTTAGAACTGGGGGCCAATTCAAAGTAGCAACACTGATTCCCTTGGAACTGCAAGGAAACATGATAAGGATTGGTCTATTGATAAAAAACCCAGAGAACATTATATGGGAGCCAAGCCTCAGAATGTTTTAACAAGAAAGGTATGAAGCCTAATGGCAAATTAATAAAAACAGAATCTAATTAAATCTGACAGGATTTAAACTCATACAGTTACCAGAGTAAGTTTGCTGTTGACAAGCAATACTTAAAGAATTTCCTGTGAATTCAGAGCACTGTTTGGTGCTGCTGAGAGGTACACAATGAAATTATTCCATTAAATATCCCCTGGAGGAAGCACTCAGGTGCTTGGATGCATCTCAGTTATGAGCAGACAGTCCACAAAGCCAGGTACACTGCTGACCTTTCAGGTATCACAGGAGATTAGAGGATGTGTCAATCCATGACCAATTTGAAAAAAATTATTTGAATTTTAAAAAATATAAGAAAAAGAAAATAAAGTATTAGCTTGAAGCATTAACTCCTGCAGTATAATCTCTTTATCTTACAATGGCCACATATGCAAAATGAATGCCCACTGTTGCTAATCAGATAATTCCATGTCATCATCTGTTAAAATCTGAATTTGTTTTCTACCTGCTTTTCTTGTACATCAACAAGCTCAGAGAGTCTTTTTCCCTTTTCCTTTCCTTAGACATAAAGGTTTTCTGTAAAAATCAATTTTATCTGTTGAATGAATGATGAATAAACTGGTGGCACTTCTGCAGATCTGATATCAGAAACATCTGAGAGTGTTCTTCAAAAATGACTCTTCTGTGTGGCTTGTCTGTGAGGCAATTAGCCCGTAGCAAGTCCAGGTTTTCTCATTCACAGATCCTTTCCTTTCAGCACTACAAAAATGCAGTATTGTGTTTTAATTTTTCTCTCCTCAAAGAAAAAAAAATTACACTTTAAAAATAAAACTATGGAGAATGTCCTCCTGATATTTTTCTGGAAAAAATATACAGTGTTCAGTTTAAAAAAACACTCATTCAGAACAAGACACAAGTAACATTATGGTATTTAAACCTGTGACATTGTCTTTTCTGCCCTTGTTCATGTGTATGAAAGCTCTGGAGAAAACACAATTTATGGAAAATGAGAATTCAGGGCATGAAAACATAAGGGAGATAAAATGCATCCTCTCCTACTGATGTACCCATGATCTTCATTAAAGATTCAGAGTTGTACAACACTGTCAAGACAGTGGCACACAACTTTAAAATTAACATAGGTCAAATAATTTGCTCTTAAGTCATGTTGATAATTGCTATAGAAGGAACACATCAAGTATTTCACAGTATGGGGTAGAAATAGTCAGTGTGAGTCTCCTGATGCCAGCACACCCCGGGGATCCAGGTAGGAAGTAACTGAGCTGTGCATCTTCCTCTAGACATGATCCTTTGTTTGAAAGAACTTTGCAGTTTCACGAGCAAACAAAGATATTATTGAGGAGAAGACAGCAAATCAATTTCCTGTGGTTCCAAGAGGGCCCTTGCAAAGTTTCCATTTGAAAAATGTGGGGCTTGAAGTCATATTCACAGTCTTTAAGATCTGTTCAACTTTTGGACAAACAAAAGCTTCAACAGAGTGAACTTTTCTGGTTCATCTGCTCTCAGCACAGACAGATTTAGGATAAAATACCTCCACACCCCATTTATACAAGAATTTGATCACTGATGATTTTGAGTCATTTTCTCCTGGTTTCTGTTCTGATCTGAATTTCTCTGAATAGCTGCTGTGAGCACCTGTCCCTTGAAACACTCAAACATTTCCAATAACACAGCACAGCCAGCAGGAGTTAAAATGCTGAAAATATGAGCACGATTAGAAGCAGGTTCAAAGTCATGCAGCTGAGTGCTTTTAACCTCTTCCACTCTCCATATATCTCCTGGTACAAACTGGGAGATCTCCTGCTGAAGCTAAGAAAGCTGCACTGATTTATGCCAGCCAAGCATTACAGGGCAATGAGAGAGTTTTATCTACAGCTTCCATGTCACATAAACAGCTGAAACTTCTCTTGCTTAAATGAAGTCTTCCTTGATTTATGCTGGTGCAGTGACAGTAGAATTTCTTTCGTGTTCCACTCCATGCTGCACTCAGTGGCATTTGTGAAGTTATAGAATGTCATCTACATTTACAGAGAAAAAGAGTTTCATTGCATTTAATGAAATTGCCTCTAGCAAAAAGCTGCTTTATTTTTATTTATTTATTTTTTTAAGCAGTAATGAGTTACTCATTTTTGTGATGCTTTCTGTTCTGAGAAGCTCTTGGTTACACACATTGTGCCAGTTTAGGACTTGAAGCCTGTGATCAGCTCTGTGGTTTTTTTAGTTGTGCTCAGAACAATTGCACACTAGTTAAAATCCCAGATACCCTCTGCACTGAACTGATTCTCTTTCAAAATTCACACCACAGACTGGCTGGCCCCAGCAGACATTTCTTGCTGCTTGTGGGAATTAGGATGCTTTTAATAAGGCTGAGCTATTCTATGTGATACAAACCTCGTTCAGCAAACTGTCTGTTGCTTGATCACTTTAAAGAAAATGGTTTTCTCTTTCCCCATTACTGATATGACTCCAAAAAACTGCAGTCTCTAGGTTAATATATAAATGCAAAATAAAAAATTTGCTGGGCAAACAACATGGGACAAAAAAATCCTTGAAGTAAATTACTATAAAGGCAAACAGGCCAATGATTTTATCTTTATAAGACCTTGAAAGTGTTCCATACCTGTCCCTAACATCAATCTTCTCCCATGTGTCTGTCCACATGCACTTCTGTAGCATTTTTCCTGGGCAGGTGAACAGATTTTTATCAGAGAGATGCCAGTCCAAACCCTGTGACCCAGAGGGTAATTTATCAGATTCCACTTTGAGCTTGAGGGCTTGAAAGGCATTGAGAGGACTTGCAGTCTCTGACAAGCCAGGGATTCCAGAGGGTGAGTTCTGACAAATGCACGTACAAGACTTTGTACTATGGGAAGAAAGTAAGTGTTGAGGTGAGAATTTATCTGTTGAATTAATCCTTTTCCACTCATTTTTCTTTGTGAGATGGATGTTTTCTGTAGCATTGACTGATATGCTTCTCTTTCAGTGAGTTAAATAAAGGTTCAAACCAAGCTGCTCCTTTCCACAAAGTCCCTGGGTAGGTTTAAGAACAGAAGTGCTGTTACAAACCTACATTCAATAATTAAAAGTAACTATTAAAAAAAAATGAATTATTAAAAAAAAGTAACCCCACCTCACAAAAATAATTAAAAGCTGAGATTTATCAGGTCATGTTGCAGAGAAAAGTTGGGGGAAGAAAACATGAGGGGCAGAGAGCAGAGTATGGAGCAGCTTCAATTGCTGGGTGAGTTTGAGGCCATTTAAAGCCCCAGAAGATGTGATCTGTACTGATTCAAGAAACTCATGTTGGCAAAAAAATGTATGCATACAAGTCTTTAAAATTTTTCAGTTAAAATGAAAGCAAATGTTTATTTATTTTATTTCATTTTCCTTCAATGGATAGAGAGCAAAAGAATAGAAAAAGCTAAAAGGACATTCAGAGAAATAAGAGAAAAAATAATAGATGAAAGGAAAAGTAATACTAATTGATTATTTAAATAATGCCAAAACTTGGACTTAATTCATTCCCTCTCAGGAAGAGCAGCATCCCCATTTCCCCTTTAAGAAAAAAAACCTCAAGATTTCCTTCTATCTGGTCTGTCAAAAACAATCTATGCTTTAGTCAATCACAAAGTCAAGCATGAAGTACTAGGTTAAAACTCAGAGGAACTGGGTGAAATTAAAGGGAAGGAAAATCATCTTTTTGAGCTACTGGCCTTTTGGGCCCTATAATTTCGAAAGTCTTAGGATTGAAGCAAACAAATCCAGAAGATTTCCTTGTGCCTTTCCTGGCACAGAGCAAGGGAGCACATCCTAGCCTCAAGAATTGGCAGTAACATGAATAATGCACTTTTTAACTACCGCTGAACTTGCAATCCTGCCAGATCCTTGGTGCTTCACAAGTGCTGCTTGATGCCCTTGCAGCTCAGTGGCTTATTAGGAGCCATCAAAACAACCACCCAGTTATGACAGTGTTAATGTGCTTTTGATCATAATTATTTATTGCAACTGTAATTTTGAGTCAATTACATACCAGGCTGCCCATGTCAAATACTGCAAATTCCCCCAAAGCTGAAAACTTCCAGAGGAGGTGCACTTAGAATAACCTATGGTATGCAAAGCATATGGCAGGTCTTAATAAGGCTTAATTAAGTGCTTGCTGGAATCAAAATGCTGCAAAAATATTTATTCTATTTTTATGGATAATTAAAGTGCATTTGTAAAATTATGCTAATTGCTAGACACAGGAGGAAAAAGACACCCCTTCCAAATGCATTAAACAAGCCTAAGAACACTCTGCATTTACCTTACTTCATGTTAATGAGACAAAACTTGCAAAGTATTTTGGAGCCTTGAAGGGCAACATTTTCTTTTATTCACTCTTGCTATTCCAATTACTTGGGGTTTTTTTATTATTATTTTTTAAAATTGGTTATTCATTTAAATAATGGAGTCAGAGAATGGTTTGGGTTGGAAGGGATATTAAAGATCATCCAGTTCCAGCACCCTGCCATGGGCAGGGACACCTTCCACTATCCCAGGTTGCTCCAAGCCCTGTCCAACCTGGCCTTGGACACTCCCAGGGATGGAACAGCCACAGCTGCTCTGGGCACCCGGTGCCAGGGCTCACCACCTTCACAGGGAAGAATTTTTTCCTAATATGTAATCTAAATCTATTCTCCCTCAGTTTAAAGCCATTTAAATTTAAATTTAAATTTAAATTTAAATTTAATTAATATTAATTTAAATTTTATTTCATTTCTCAATGCCACATTTTCCACACATCTTCTCCTCTTCAGTCTGAAGAACCCCATCTCTCTTAGCTTGTTTTCATAGGAGAGATTGTCCAGCTCTATAATTGTTTGTTTTCTTTTTTCTTTTTGTTTTTTCTGCTCCCTGCCAGGCTTTGGCTCAAAGTGGCTCTGAGGAGTGGAACAGGGAGGAGAGCACACAGATATCTGCAGGAGCTCCATTCTTTCTCCATCTCACCCTGCTGACATTCTGTGTGACAAATATCCCTGTCTGTGTCCAGGGAAGGGACAGCTGCAGCCTCTTAGCTCCCTGTAGCAATGAGAGGTCCCACACGTGCTTCCATTCCACAATTCCAAGATCAGAGATGGGCAAGGAGTTACACTAAACATTTTCATTTTCTGAGTGTCCGCACTGTGCTCCAGAAGGACTTGCTCTCTGTGGATGCTCCTCCCTAAATGTTTGCCAAAATCATAGTAGGCATGTACAGAATTCCAATGGGCTGAGCTCAGCTGGCGAAAATTCCTTTTTCTGTCAGGAGAATATCAACTTTATGGTTTGAGGAGAACAAAGGAGAGGAGAGACAGTACCCTCCTTTCTCCCCCACAGATGCTGTACTGCAGGACATTTGTGGATTTGTTTTTTCATATCTCTGACAGCACCACATCTGTCCTGGCCACTCAATACAACGTGATTGTGCTTTGGAATTCCAGTTCCCATTAACAGTTCTCCCTTTGTAGAAGGGCTGAAGAGTCACACTCAGATCTCTTTTCAGATTGCCCCTGAAAGAATAGATAATTTCATCAATTTTCCAGCCAGGAGTTTGGTGCAGTGTGGGGTCACATTTTGTACTTGCTTTGCTGGAAGTGCAGCAGTATTTTCTTTGACTTGAACAAATGACTGCCCTGTAACTCATAACAAGGCAGCTGCTGCTTTGTTTTCCCTCGAAGTTTCTATCCATAAATGAGAATGGTTTTGAATTTGATGCGCTTTTATTGATGTGTAATATAAAACAAATGCATAAACTGCATACAAGGACACTAATTCACCCTGGAACTGCAGGTAACCAGAGCAGGTGCAGCAACTCTTTAAAGCCTATTTAATGTTATAAAATAATACAAATATATACTCATCTGTAGGTGCTGCTGATCTATCCACATTTCTATATCCAAATGGGTATGCAGTGCCACTTTCTTTCATTTCTTCTCATTTTTGGGATGGTTACTTGTAGCCTGTCAGAATCAATCCATGCTTGGGAAGATGTGTTAGAGAATGGAGAAATTTTACAATCCCTACACAACACAGTCAACAAAATACAAGAGACAATCGGAGGGAAAGGCACAAGAAACTTAGAAGTTAGAGAGATTGCTGTGCAAGGCAATCAAATTAAATAAAGCTGGTCAGGGAAAGAACATCCTAGATAAGATATAATAAACAACACTGGAAACTACAGAAGACGACTCCAGACTCTTTCTTTGCTGCTCGGGCTGGAAAACAGAGACTTTTAAACTACACAGGTGGTCGTCTCGAGCTCCTGAGACACCACTGGCACTGTCCCTGCAAGCACACACATCCCATATCTGGCTCTGAGTCTCAGCACAGCTGCTGTATTTTCTCTCATGTTTTCTTGTATCTTTTCCCTGTGACACATGGATCCATAATGCCCGGTTCTTTGCCTTTGTCCAGGGTTGAATGCTGGGGTTAAGAGCATTTCATGCTCCAGCTCCAAAATGTTGCAGAGGTAAGGAAATACCACGAGCAGTAGCAGCTTGTTCCACCCTTCAGAAGGAATAAGCACGAGCCCTCCCAGCCAGGCAAGCACAAGGCTCACAGTAAATATCTGTTATAAACCTCTGCAGACACCCAGGGTCAGCAATGGAAATAACCTGGGGCATCTCCTTGTTCCCTGCAGGAACTATTGGAATGGCTTAGATATGCTTCGAGAGCTTGAGGCTATGAACAACTAATAGTAATTTTTTTTTAGCTTAGGCCCAGGAAATTCTCAAATATTATGACCTGCAGCAAAATAACAGGTGTGCAGCAATGTGCCAGTTGTGGATTTGTTATAGTCTGTTGTTATAAATAAGTCCCATCTCCAGTTATTGCTCACATTAATCTCTATGTTCATTCCCTTGGTTTGATGTTTATTTCCAGCTTGATACCTAATTAAATATTGTCAAAATAAAGCCATTACTGATGCCATGTGTTAATGTAAGCACTGTGTTTAGCGTGTTCACTGATTGGGTGGGTTTAGATTGAGATGCAGACCTCACACAAGAAAAAAAAAAAAATGAAACCCTTGGAGAACCTTAGGGTGAGAATTGCAATGCAGCAAATCAGAGCCAGGGGAAGCCAGCTCCTTCAAAATGTCTCTGGAGTTTTGTGTATTCATGGCAAAGGATGAATGTTTGGGGGTTAGTTAGGACACTGTCAACACTTCATTAAGACTTCTTCCTATCTGGCTGGCATTTTCCTTGCACTGAAATACTTGTTATTACTTGCACCAGGAATAGCAAACACACATTTGAATATTTTAGTATTCATTAAAAGGCCTTTCCTCCCTCTGCATGTTGATGTTTTATTTCCAAGAATATCAGGATTGTCCAAAGCCATTAAAGCAGATTCTGCCAGGAAATTAAAAAAAATACGTTTTTTTTTTTTTTTTCTTTTAAGCTCCTGTTTCACAAAGTTTTCCATCAGTTTAGACATCTAAATGTGTCGGGTACACAGGCTCCTTCCCTTAGTCAGTCTGAGCCTTCTGGGATTCCTAGACAAAGCCTCCTTTAGCAGAAGGAACTACAAGTTTAGATTGGAAGTCTGATTTTTGATGGCAGTCAGTGCATTTGATAAATGTGCCTTTAATGGCTGTCACAATAGGAACACACACTTCAATCCTGATTTTTATTTCCTTTCCCCTCTGAACTCTGCTGTCACCAGAAATGGAATTCTGGAAAGGAGTTTGCTAGACATTTTAGGACATCTACTCATTTCTTCACTGTAGCTTGTCAGTCACAGGTAATGGGAAAGATGAAATCACTGTACAGATAGAAAAGAATGCACTGCCTGAAGGCAGCTTTGACTTACAATTAATAATTTCACCCACAGTTTTGCACCAAACTTTTGTTCTACATAACAGGAAGAAGTGCCGTGGCAATGAGATACCTTGTTTTCATCATAAACTTGATTTATCCAGCACTGTCTTTGAGTACCTGAAATGGTCACACTTGGTCACACTTTTACAGCTGTCCCTAAACAGTTTTATTGCCTTTTCCACAAGTCTTGATACACAGGAAGGAGGGCAGGATGTTTGAAGATGTGGACAACATGCTGCTCTGCAAGAAGCACCAAGGGCACTCTGAGCTCCCTTGGCCTCCAGTGTGGAAAAGGAACATTTTAAAGTGTGGTTTATCTGCCCAGGTTTAGATGCCCATTTCAGCACAAGGTGAACAGCACTGTTGGTGTCTCCTCCTGCTCTCTGTCATCTTCAGGGAGTGCAGGACAAGATGCAGTGCAATTACCTACACCAGGAATGTCTGCTTTTGCTCTCATTAATCCCATTTCTAAGATCTCCATTTCAAGTCACCAACTCTTCAACCTGACACCACAGTGCCATGAAGCATAAAATCAGGCCTAAGGCTGACACAAATCATGGATATTGTGTCTCAATAGAGACAGTTGTGCTTGCAGTGAAGGCTGTGTTGGTGAGGGCTCACCTGTGCCTGGCCCACCTTAGGAGAAAGGCACCAGGGCATAAATCCTGCACCATTGCCATTAACACCCTTGCTCAATTCTTTAGGTATTTTCTTTCAGTGAGCAAGGAAAAGTTTAACTTGGTGATGAATGGTTAGAAAGGATATTTCAGCACAATTTCCCTTTCCATTTTTATATTCACACGAGAAAAAACCCAGTTTATTTCTTGATATTATCACTGAATTTGTGTAAATTTTGCAACTTTGTGTGACTGTAAGGGAAGAAGAAGCTCAATGTCTCAACACAGATCCTGCCTGTCTGTGAACCCTGGTCCTGACAGTGTGGAAATGGTTACAAAAAGAGTCTGGTTTCCTTACTTAATTTGATGAATGATCTGAAAGGAGTCTTTGTAGGAATCACAGAAAAACTTGCATATCAGAGTGGGCTGGCAGTCCAGGAACTTTTTTCCTTCTGTTTTAAGCAGTGCCCTCCAGAGGTTGCTGCCGGCTGCTCTGATCTCCTCCTTGTGTATTAGAAATTCTTAGCAAACTAAATAAATTCTTAGAAAACTAAATCAAATATATTCATTTTGTCACAGGACAGATTCTTGCAGTAAATGCCTATCTAGTTTCCTACTAGATAGGAAGTGACCCAGAGCTGTGCCAGTTACCTTGGAAAGCTAAAAATGGTTAAATTTAGAACCTGATGGGTTGTGATTGTTTAAATGGACTGTGACCCAAGGCAGGCCAGCACAGCTGAGGCTCAGGATGCAGTGAGGTTCACCATGCAGTGGAGGTTCAGGATGCAGTGTGGTTTAGGATGCAGTGAGGTTTAGGATGTAGTAGAGGTTTAGGATGCACTGAGGTTTAGGATGTAGTAGAGGTTTAGGATACACTGAGGTTTAGGATGCAGTGAGATTTAGGATGCAGGGTGGTTTAGGATGCAGTGAGGTTTAGGATACAATGAAGTTTAGGATGCAGTGAGGTTCAGGATGCAGTGAGATTCAGGATGCAGTGGAGGATTCAGGCACACCTGAGCTATCTGGGACAGAGCTGGGACTGATAACCCAAGGGCTCAGCACCTTTCACAAACCTCCCTGCACACCACAGCAGCCACACTGAACTGAATTTTCTACCCAATTCCTCCTCAGTGTCATCATTCCTGTCACCTGCCTGTTCCTGAATAGCCACATGGATGCACCCAAATTTTGTAGAGGGGGGTCACCTATGGCAAAAGATACCAGCAGAATGAAGCAGCAGCACTGCCTGTGTGCCTGATCATCTTCTAAATAAAGCCTCTGCATGCTCATTTCTAGCAGTTTCAAATTCATCAAGAACTGCTCTGATTATCCTGATGTGGAGGTGAAGCTCTGTTTGAGAAGTACCCTCCAAATAACAAGCTTTGAGGACTTTATTAGCAAAAAGGTCATTGATGGTTTAATGCCCATTTCCCAGATGTCACATTAATGAGAATAAACTCATTTAAAAGATTTGTGATAAGTAATTAAGCTACTGTAGGACTGCTCAGCACATTCCCCATCACTCCAAGGGCAAGGGAGAACAAAAGGAATGTTTTCCTGTGTGAGCAATAATGAGAGAGGAAGGAGAGTCGTTACTGTTTTCTGCCTGGGTGTGTTGGTGGGCTGGTTCCTCCCTCCACCTGTTTGCTAAAGCTGAGTGCACTGGAAATGAGACTGAGTCTTTGTGAATGAGCCTGAGTTAGTTGTGTTTCATACAGAGAAATTGAGGGAGTCACTGGAGCTGTGTCACCCAGCTCTACAGAGGAAGGACCTGTGTGACCTACAATGAATCCAGCAGAGGTGGGAATTCCTTAACAAATTAAATCAGAGTCTCTGGGACAGCACCTTTAGCCAAAATGTCTCTGTTTTTCCAGCTACTTTGCTCTGATGAACCAGGTACTTTTCTCTTTATGGCCCTTGGACCTATAACATCATCAATTTTTACTATACTAATTTCTTCTCTGTTGACATCCATCTTCCCAAATCTTTCACTTTTCCTTAGTTTTCCATTTTATTCCCTTTAGAAGTCACAGACTTTTCCAACTCTTCCCTTCCCACCCTCCAGGAAAAAAAATGCAAAAACTAAACACTGAAAGGAAAGAAGCAAACCCCACATACCTACACTCTTTTTCTTCCAGTTTTAAATCTGAACTGGTTTAGCTCTTAAGGAATCAAATAAAAAATGAGCTTAATTCAGACAAAAATTTTGATTTTGAAAGGTTATTTGAAAGCTAAGCCATTTAAATTGCTCAAAGTAATGTCTTCATATATATGTTCATTTCCAAGTTGAGTTTTGAACAAGCTCACATTTTTTTCCCCCAGATGCTTTGGCAAGAAGCTCTACTATTTGCAGACATAAAGCACTGGATCAAAATAAGCAATGCTTTCCTAGAATACCCATCTGCATGATTGTGGAATTCACTCCATGAAAGCAATCATTTCCTTCACCAGCACTTTCTGAAGACAGCTGAAGTGAAGATTTTCTTTTTTAAAGTAAATAATTCTCTGAGAGACCTCAAGAACTGAATCCCAACCCTTACGGTCAGACCAAGAAAAATGAGTTTTTAAATTTAATCCCTTTGGTTGTGCCTCTGCTGCTGCCAGGCAATGAAAATAGCTGAGTTGAAGGACTAAGGATGTTTTGTCTCAAACATTCTGACTGTTGCACCAAGAAAACTGTGGTTAGAAGGAACTTCAAACTTGTGAAAGTGTATTGTAAAATACTAGTGGTTTGTTAGCCAGAATTTTTGAGAAGTTTATAGGAAGAGTGTGAAACTTGATGAACACTTTGTAAAATTAATCTCATGTTGGCCAACTTCCTTGAGACTAAATAATGGGCTGATTGCTGGAGTTAAGGTAATGTTATAATAAAAGCATAAGAGTTCCCTGGCACTGGGCTGGAGTCTTTGTTCACCCTTAGGATAATTTATAACTAACATTGTGCCCTTCGTCCATGGCTCATGACACTGAGGCATTAAGTTACTTGAAATACATGGAATAAATCCATTGGGTTGTCTTCACCTGCTTTGGTGGAACCTGTGCAGAATAAGTGTGAGATTTGAGCCTCGTTTGTGACGTGGCTGACTGGAGGCAGCTCTGGAGCATTTGGGCAGCTGAACTTGAGCTGAAGATTTACAGCTTGCAGAAAAATGGCTGGCATTTGGAAGGGATGTGCAGTGTTTAACGATCATTGATTCAATATGTTTTAAGAGATCCCTGGGTGTGGATGCTTTGAAGTTAAGATCCTGGGAGTTTTTAAGTCAATGGATTTGTTTAGCTACTGGAGTGAGTTCTTTTTGGCTAAACATATGGGAACTTTTCAGCCTAATTGGTTTGCAGCTGTACATCACTTTCATGCTGGAGAGAGCTCTGGTCTCTCCAGGAGGCTGTTTATTCTACTTTACCAAAAGCTCTATCTATAAATGAAAAAAGGTCCAGTGGTTAAGATGTCGGTTTGATACTGAGTTCTGATTTAATTAATTTTATAAAGGGCTGGCTGGATGCTGCTCCAGGAAGCCACATGGAAATAAAATTTGCCTCAGTCATAACTGAATACACAAAATATGCTTCTGACAGATTTTGGTCCCACTTTATTCTCGAGCTATGTTCATTAAATTAACATGATCATTTATATAATTCTGGCACTTTAAACCCCAATGTCTGGAGTCATTGGTTCAGGAAATGCATTGGAATGTTTGTGTTGAGTGATCCATGAAGTTTTTCAAAATACTGTATTTATGACCAAATGTCTTGGAAACAATTTTTGAATCTATTTACAGATATAGCCTCAAATGCCTATGGAATTACAGTAGTTTCACGATTACAAACCGTACCTGAATATAAGCCACACTTCCGGGTAGCTGGGAAGACCACGGGATTTGTCCATATATAAGCCGCACCCGAATATAAGCCGCGCTTTTTTTTTTTTTTTTTTTAACTCCACACGGCAGAGGGGGTGGAGCGCTCCGGCCCGGCCCCACACAGCCCGGCTTCCCAGCGGCAGGGGCTGGCCCGCCCTTGCGCAGCCCCCGTTCCCGGCCATCCCACGGTCCCGGTGCCTCCTGGCAGCACAGGGGCCGGGCCGCACACTTGCAGCCCCCGTTCCGGGCAGTCCCATGCTCCCGGCTGCTCCCACTTGCCACTCTGTTTGGCCGGCTCTCGTTTCTGGGCTGGTGTTTCGCTGGGATTTGTCCATAGATAAGCCGCACCTGAATATAAGCCGCACCACTGGGGTAGGCTGGATTCTTCAATGAAAAAGGTGCGGCTTATATTCGTGAAATTAGTGTAATATTAGAAACTGGGAATGTAGTTTATTCTTGATACCTTCTCAATTGTTTTGTAATTGCTGTATTAGGATCTTTTTGGCCGGAGGTTACATTAGGACCACTGCAATACTTATCCAACTTTCATTTTCAATGACCACTTCATGAACCCTGGCATATTTTTGGTCACTGTGGCTCAAGTTGGGAATGCTCTGAATATGGTAAAATATGGGGGAAAGAAAAAGAATTATTTTTTTCATTGTATTTTTATAGGTCCTGTATGTCGAGATTTGTTTGAGAGTGATTCCTTATTCCTTACATGCATTCTCAATTTCCTCTTTAATTTGTATTTCTTACATGATACCTTTTTCCCAGTTTTATTCCTAATATTTCAAATTCTTGTTCCTGCTTTCCTCCACTCTTTGTCTATCCATTATCTACTACATAATCTGTTTTCCTCTACTCTTAGTCTTTTTTGTCTACAAGTTTTTAAACTTATTGTTTGATGTTTAATTCTATACACAGTTGAGTCAAGAATTCCCACATCTCATTTGTAAGTAAGCAACAAAACAACAAAAACTACAAACCATGCATAACACAGCGCAAAACAAAGCACAACACACACATTTCTTTTTGAGTAAATATAAAAAAATAGATTGTTGTTAATAGCAGAGAGCATCAGTGACAGAAAGTCCTGAGGTTTTCAAAGACATTTTCTTATTCTATACTTTTACAGATTAATATATATACTAAAAATGCTGGGATGTAGAAATAAACACTTGGAAATTAGAGGCACTTGTCCTGGTCCCTAGATGTGCTAAAGGAAGGGTGGTAAGAATTTACTGGCTGGCCAAAGCAGCTTTTTGAAAGCAGAATGGTTGGAAATTCACGTGAAAGAAATGACCACTGAGTTCAAAATTACTCAAACATTCACTTTTGAGACTGGGATGTGCTGCTGGTATCATTGCAAAGCTGTCTGACTATTTGTTTTTGTTGTCTAACCAAATTTAGGAGCCTCTCGTTCCCACAAAACGAGTGGGGAAACCAGGCAAAGTAGAGGATTGGAATTAAGAGCCTGTAGTAGAAGTGTGTAGAATAAAGAGAGCAGCACAGTTAAAGACAAAGACAGGGACAAAAAGATAAAGCACTCTACAATAAAACAGATTTGTTTGGCAAAATGTCTTCTTTTTTCCTTAAAACCTGTGAATCTACTGCCCTATTCATGGAAGGAACCAACTATTGCTGATGCATGCTGGATCAATGAAGGGAGAGCAGCACAGTTCCTGTGGAAATCTGAATTAAGCCAGATCATCTGGCAGAAGGAGGAAAGCTCAGAAAAAAGAATGAAGCCCTGAGGAACAACTTAATGCTAATGGGGCAACCAAAACTAAACTAAGTGGAGAAGTGATTTTCCCTAAGAATGGAAGGAGCATCAAGAAAGAACTGAATCTTTCATTTAAATAACATTTAGAATTTAGAATTAGTTTCCTCTTCCATGTACTAAAAAAATAACTGGGATATTAGGAAAAAAGACCAATTTTTATTTTAACAGTTGTGTGACCAGCACAAGTGGTAGCTTACACCATTGAGCACTTATAAATAGGAGATTGTGGCCATAGCTGCAAAAATAAGCTGGGTGGAAAGAGTTTATTTCTTCCAGAGCATGACTTATGTGATGTTAGTTCTCATTCAGAAATGTATGAAGAGGTAGAGCAAGGGAATCCCCTGTTTAAATCAATTTGGCTGATAGAAATCCCTCAGCATTCTACAGAGCAATCATGTGAATGAATTGTTGGTTGTGAGCAGCACATGCAGCTAAGTATACTTAATATAGATTTTTATTTTTTATAAATTTGAAGCAGTGTAGTTCTGATATTTTGCACACAAAGGCCAGAAGAGCACTGTAACAGATCAAAGATGAACATCCTGGGCTTCAGGGAAATTGCTGTCAGAGGTGTTGCATGGGTAAACTTTTCATAGTAGAATATTTATCCACTGCCCTAACCACAGCGGTGCTAGTCTAGAGCTACTAAGTGCTGAGTGTCATTCTTTATTCCTCCTGAACAGAGGTGTGCAAGGGATAATATTTGCAGGTTCCACTAATTTGTCTTTTATGTCACTCATTAGGGAAAACTGCTGAGAAAGCAGCCTTCAGAAGTACAAACCCAGAAATGTCCTTGATCAGAATTCTGGACACCAGATTAATATTGTGGATGCAGCTGATATGTAAAACTAACTGTGTCTGACAAGTAGAGTTCTATATAATATTAATTTTTACCTCTGTGACAGATAGAGATACTACATAGTACAAAGAAAAAACTTTACACTGAGGAATAATTTCCACACTATCAAGAATGTAGTTCAGAAGGCATCTGATTTTCTCAGTCTTTCCTAGATTACTGCCAATGAAACTTGCTCCTCTGTCACTAGCTTTTTGCCGAATCTTGTTTTCTGTCAGTAGTGAAACAAGGTTATTTCAGAGGTGGCACAGAGATATTGTGTTCTTATCACACTGTGAATTTGTTATATTATCACTTCCTCCAAAGATTTTCCTTATTTAAGCCCACAGAAACATTTCTGATAGTCTCTTGTTACAGAGTCCATGGCAACAGAGTTCTCATGGCATCCAAAATTATTCCATTTCACTAAACTTAAGAAGTATTAGGTATGAACAAGCTTGGTTTCTTCTATTAGGGAATGAGACCTTAGGAGGAAGCTCTTTGCTGTGAGTGTGGCTGCTCCTGGATCCCTGGAAGTGTCCAAGGCCAGGCTGGATGGAGCTCTGAGTACAGCAATTTCACAACTATAAGGTGCACCAAATTATAAGGCGCACTTCTGGGTTCTCAGCAAATTTCTGAACTTTGTCCATATATAAGGCACACTTTTTTTTGCAGCAAGGATTCGCATGCAACAAACTAACGAATTAGTAATGGAATTGCACAATTGCGGGGTTTACTGGCAGGTGCTCAATTTGCAAACATTTTTTCACAATTGGCGTAACCTCTAAACGCAGCCCCAGGCACCCTCCTCGTGTCACGGGCCCCGGCACTCCTACACAGCTCTCACGGCTCAGCTCCCCGGCTTCACAGCTGCCAGGGCTTCACTCAGCTCAGCTCGCACTTCTGGTTGGCAAATTTCCAAAACTTGTCCATATATAAAGCGCACTGGATTATAAGGCGCACTTCCGGGTTCCAATCAAAATTTTACTCAAAAGGGTGTGCCTTATAGTTGTGAAATTACTGTAACCATGGCAGGGAGGTGGAATTAGATGATCTTTGAGGTTCCTTACAACACAAAACTTTCCATTATTCTATTCTGTGATTTTTATTCTACATTGCCATGTGTAAAAAACCTCCTAAAGCTTCTCCTGAAGGAACACAACAAAAAGGTCGAGCCGAGCTTTCTCTTTGCCTGTGTGATCAAATCCAAGAGTGGGCATTTTGAAAACAGCACATATTTCATTGACTCCCCCTTTGTGCCTCCTAGTTTATCTCATCACATTAAGCCTGTTTTCATTTGATTCAAATGCTTACATTAGATTTCCTGATTTTTTTAGGATTCATCATTGTCACTTGCAGAAGGCACCTTAGAAGACCCCCAGAGGATTGCTGGATCTAGCTGTGGACAGACACTTAGCTAAGAACATCCAGGGTGGTCCAGGGCTGCCAACCAAAGCACAAAGGAGCAACCAGCTGTGAGAAATCTGACTGTAAACACAGTGGGCATCTGAACTGCTGCACTGGAGATGAGGATGGATAGCAGCTCATGCTGGAGTTAACTGCAATTGAAGCCACAGAGCTGCTCAACAGCCAAACACCCTGGAGCTGCAGGAATGTCCAACCCAGCCCCTGCAGTCCCTGGGGACCCTGCAGGACCAGCAGCCTGAGAAATGACTTTGCACACTGATCACAACCACCCCACACCACAGCTCCTCATGCAGGGCTCAGCACAAAATATTGAAGATTTTCTGATTCTCAGCTGACTGCTTCAGTAGTTTCACTACTTCCACTCATTCACACACAGGATGACCTGGTTCTAGTCCCTGCCATGGACAGGGACACCCTGCACTAGCCCAGGTTTCTCAGAATCCCTTTCAGCCTGGCCTTGGACACTTCCAGGGATGGGGCAGCCACAGCTTCTCTCGGCACCCTGTGTCAGGGTTGCCCCACCCTCACAGGGAAAAAATTCTCCCTAATATCTCTCCTCAAACTCTCTCCTCTTTCAGTCTACTCTGTTTCCAGTTGTTTTTGTACTTTTTATAGACGGATCGACTTTTCATGCAGAATTACAATTATGATGATCAACATTTTTGCACAGGGACTTTGATGACAGTAAGAATTTTTCTCTTGAATAAAAATTTTATGACAAATCCAGCCTGTCTGGAGGAAAGCTGGAGTGGAATTTGAGTTATCCTTGTGTTCTCAAAAGTCTTTCAATTGCTGATGGATTTGTTTAGCATCAGAGTGGTGCACATTGTGCACTCAGCTTTAGACAAGATCCTGCTGACTACTCATCCAGTTTGTTATTTTTTTTTTCCTAATGGACAGAGAAACAGGCAATTCCAGTATTCAGATGTTTAAGATGGGTGATCTAAATTGCATCCAAAAAAGACCTGTTTGTCTCTGCTCATTATAAAGGGAGTTCAGGGGTCAAGCTCAGTTGCAGGTTTTATCCTCTGATTTCTATGCTAAGAGAGAATCCCAACCCAGACTGTGAGTTCCATGAGAACCCCTGGCACTCATGGCTGGATCAGCACACATGCAAACTGAAGTGGATAAAATATTTCCTCCCTTATATGTGGGTTCTTTGTTTTAATTGTTTCCCCTGTATCTTGTGCTGTACACAGATGTGTTTTTTTTTACAAGGTTTGGTTTTTTCATCCACTTTTAAGAAACTTCAGAAAAGATTGATTTATTTAAGAAAGTTTCTTTTCCCATGAACATCTGTAATGGCTGTAAGCTTCATTTTGCACACCATACTGATGCAAAAGTTCAGTCTGGAATCTTTTTTTAAGATAATTTACAGTTCATTTACATAAAAATCGTTTGTGTTAAAGATGACAATGTGAGCAGGGAGCAGAGAGGTGTCATTAAACATCTGAGATGAAGTTGGCTTGTCAAGTTTAACTTTGTTTCTTGTATACCCTGCTGAGTTTTTAGATGCAGTCAATGTCTTAAGGATGGGAGGAAGAGGGGGTGAATCAAAGTGAATCACATCTTATGGTTTTTCTTGTGCTTGGACAGCTGTCTGTTGCATATCAACAGACCTTGAAGAACAAGGTCTAGACACATCAATTACAGTGGGAAGCATCCTGAAGGATATAAAAAGTTAGTGGAGTCAAGCTGTAAAGGTTGAAGAAACCTAGGAAGGTGTTGAGAACTCTCTAGTTTCTCCAACAAAGTCATGTACTGAATAAAGATTAGCTCTGAAGTGTGGATGATTCCCTTTGGTAATTACCATCTACAGCTCCAGCTTTTTAATATGGATTTTGCTTCTTCTCATATTTTAGAAAAGTCAGTGAAAAAGACACAACAGAAGTGACAACAAAACTCCAACCTGGTCTGTGAGAATCAAAAACTCATCAGAAAGATGTTAAATGCTCCAAAATGTGTATGAAATTACCAGGGTATACTACATTCCTGTGGTGCACCCTAGAACAATTTGTTCAGTTTTCAAAAGTAAGAAAAGTGTAAGAAGCAGCTGGGATATTTTACATACTGGATTATAAACGTAAAACATCCAGAATTGACATTATTACATTATATACCAGAATTACAGTAATTTCATGATTATGAGCTTCACCTTTTTCATTGAAGAATCCAGCCTACCCCAGCAGTGCGGCTAATCATCAGGTGCGGCTTATTTATGGACAAATCCCAGCGAAATGCCAACCTGGAAGCGAGAGCCGGCTGAGGAGGGTGCCTGGGGCTGCCTTTAAAGGCTTCACTGGTCTATGAAAACTGTTTGCAACTTGAGCACCTGACACCAAACCCCGCGCTGGCGCAATTCTGTTACTAACTCGTTACTTTGTCGCACATGGATCCTCACTTAAAAAAAAAATTAAAAAAAAATGCAGCTTATATTCAGGTGCAGCTTATAATTTTGAAATTACTGTACACTATAATTAACACTGATTATTATTTTAAAATCTGTTAGACCTGCTTATTCTTGTGCCACCTTTACATGCCTCCTTCTGAAGTTGCTGGGCTTGGAAAACATTGGAAATGAATTCACTTTATAAAACCTGAGACATAAACTACATTGTGGTTGTAATCCACACTTCTGCTGTGCCTTGGCATTTTATGAGCTGAAAAATCAGACCTAACACTGCCCCACCAACAGCCTCCCCCTTCTGTGGAGTTCTGCATCTTAACTGTGAATAAATAACATGTTCTGGGTTTTTTGATGCAGGAATTTTCCTTGCTTCTGCCTTTGGTAACTGAAATTCCTCTGGTGTTTGACACACGTGGTTTTATAGACCAGCAGTGCATTGTGCAGTGGGGCAACACCATCCCCACCCTCTGACTGATTAAAAGGCATCTACACCTCTTGCCAAGCTTCAGACACAATAAATCAAGAGCAATCCAGGAGCAGCAGGGAAGGAGCATCCATCTTGCCCAGTGTCATGGGGCTGACAGGAGGATAATGCTGATCTCTGTGAGATGCTAAACTGCAATGATTAAAGAGGTCCATCCACCAGCAGTGCCCTCTGCCAAGATGTCCAATGCCAGAGGTGTCCTGGCAGAAAGTCTTTAAAACAATAAAGAAAACAAGCTTTGGAAATCACTCTGATTAATTGAACATAATGAAAACTTTTTGAGGTGCTGAAGAATTGAAAGGGAAGAAATGGGTTGAAGCTGGATTGATCTAATGATATTATTGTGAAGACAGAAAATTCTAACTGGTTAAGGAGGCAAAGGTTGTCATTTTTATTATCATTATATTTCTATGTATCTATCATATATATTATATGTATTTCTTTCAGATTACTACTGTTATCTACTTTTCCACCCCTCTCTCTAATAGTAAGGAAGTACTATTATGAAAATTGAGAGCTTTCCCTCCATGTTGAGTAATCAGACTCAAGGGAGGATATCCAAGTGTAAGTCCATAGTGTCACTGTTCCCAATTACCTGCCACAGTTCTGAATTTGGAGAGTTCCTAGGGCCATACCTAAATATATTATTCATGTATATGTGTGTGTGTGTGTATGAATGTGTATAATCAAATTTAGATTTATATCTATATCGATACCAACATTTAATTTAATTTAATTTTTATTTTTATTTTTATTTTTATTTTTATTTTTATTTTTATTTTTATTTTTATTTTTATTTTTTTTAATATTTTATTTTATTTTTGTATTTTTATTTTCTTCATTACTTAGAAATGTATATTTTCTGTGGTTGAGAGCTTTCTGCAAGGCAGTGTCCCTTAGAGGCCTTCTGTTGAATATTCCCTTAGTCACTAACTATAGGAGAGAAGCAGAGCTGTCCTGAGTTATTTGTGCATGCGGCAATTAATTTCTGACACTAATGAGAAAGAGACCAATACAATCCAGATTAGCTTTCCTGCTATGTTCCTTTTTGTATTGACTTGCAAATGATGGTAGCACAAACTTGGTAAAGAATGCTTTCAAACTAATGTGAACCTCACACAATTCATTATAATATTTCAGCTATAATATGTCCTATTAGCTCAGCACAGAGCAGAACCAATAAAACTGTTACATAAAACAAGGACTTCATTTCCATGCTGCTGTTAGTTGTTATTCATCTGGCAGAAACAAAGTGGACCTGACCATTTCAAAAATTTGAAATTAAAACAGATTGATGTGGGTTAGAAATCTATGCAGAAATCATAGTTTTAATGAGGGTTCTAATTTTCTTATCTCTGAGTCAAAATAATTTTTGATATTTTAATATTGGAAACACTCATCTTGACTGCATTGATAGACCCTTCTTTTAAGAAAAGAATCTGAACAAGGTACAGAGTGTGATTGTGAATGAAGAGGTGATGTGTGAAGGGTGCATTGTGATACATGTGCAGAGAAACAGAGACTTACCCAGCTGATAAAAAACCCCCAAAATATTGTTCTGGACATAGAATGAAAGGGTTGCACTAATTTTACTATTTGTCATTGCTCTGAAGACATTTTTGTGAGACTGGGGATCAGCAAGGAAGATAAATAGAGAAGTAGACATCCTTTCCAGAGGATCCCCCAAAATTTAGAGTTTTCTCTTAGCTGGCACTTTCATTTCTGGAAGATTTAAAGCCTTGAAAAAAATAAAAATCTTGGCCTAAATATTGTTTATCTCATATTGTTCTAGAACAAAAGTCGGCCAAAGATCCATAGATGTTGGTTTTTATTCCTTTCCAGTTATTTTGTCTGGAGTGGGATAAAATAAAAACTACTACTAAGAATTTTGTCAAGAGGTAATGAAAAATCTATGTGTTATCCCAGAAAAGGGACTTCAGAGGCCGTGTAGGGGTGGAATAAATTCCATTTCAAGCACTAAGGACAGCCTGGTGAGACAGAAGTGTTTTCATCCTGTGGTTAGAGAAAAAAGCAAGCGTTGAATCTCCAGGGTTTTTCTATAGCTGCACTTACTGACTCATCTTGGACATCTTCACTTGAAGACCTTTTGTTGGGTTTATCAGCTCCAAAATCAGTGTGGGTGATTTAATCAACTTGTAAAACACTTCCTGTTTTCTGAAGGAAAACATTTAAAAAGTCTAGACACACAAAATAAATACCAGCAAATTGAAATGCTGTCGGAAATGATACAATACAGAGAGACACAAAAGCTGTGCTGGAGCAATTAACAGTATTTTTATTGACATTGGAGAAGTCGATAGCTCTGATAAGAAAATGAGCCGGTTCAAAGGATAGAGCATTTGTTGAGACAGGACCAAAAAATCATGAGCTCTGAAAATGCAAAATTTGGTGTGAAAACTATGGATTTAGCAAACAAGTTTGATCTGTGGGTAAAAGAATACAGCAATATTCTTGCAGTTTGGGGCATCAATAGTCCTTGCTTCACTCCTTTGTAGTGCAATGTCACCACTATGTTATTTCCATACCTGGGACAGCTTTCCAAATTGATGTGCTGTGCTTAGACAATGAAATACAGGTTAATGTCAACATTCCATTGAAATGGTTCCACAAAACTACTAAGTAGCTTCAAAAATATCTTTCAGTGAAGCTTATCTGCAGTTTTTCTAAGTCATGTGTTGAGGAAAGGAGTTGATGACCGTTAGAATGTTGGAAGGATATGGAAAAGAAGGAAATGGATGATAATGTGCCTTAGGAAGGAAATTGGGTAATAATTGCTGGACTCAGAATTGATCTGTGTAAGAGCCCAAAAGTAAAAGAATTCCCTTCAGTGAGACAGCTACCTTCACTGAGTGCAGAAGGAAATGTGCAGTCAAGTCTTCCAAAGATCCATCAAAACTCCAAAAACGACCCAGCCTCCCTCAGGCCTTTTTTCCTCTTCAGTCCAAGTTTACATAGGTGAAGTGTTGGGTCTCCACCTCCACACAAACAGACATTACAAAATCCTGCTGAGAACCTCAGAACTAAGAGTTAGGGCAACAATTTTGTACTGCTAGGGAGCATTACATTTTAAGAGGTGAAATAAAGACGTCATGTTGGGGAATTTGCAGAGCTTTTGGAGTGGTTTAGCTCTCCCCTGCCTCCAGGTGTGTTTGCTTTTCTGTTGCACAAAACTCCAGCAGAAACAGATGTCTGTGTGCAGGGCTGTATTTCTGTGTTGGCAGGAACCAGAGATGTTCAAACAAGTCCCTCAAATCCTTGGTGCTGTAGGGAGCATGTGAACAAGTTAATTCTCATCTAATCACACTGAGTCAAGTTCATTCTCTGAGTGAAGTGTTAGAATAATAACACAAAAAGCCCCAAACAAACTGCACGGGGACTGAATGTATCTCATTCGCTGACAGAACAATGTAAAGAGCTTCAACAGTGAGATCTGACCTGAAGTAATCAGCTTTTGCATAAAGGAGTTTATCACTTAGCTCATGGGTCTGATATACAGAAAGGACATATCATGGATGATGAAAAAAATTATTGGTTTTATGATTTTTTTTTTGCTATGGTTCTTGAAATCACTGTAAGTCTAAACTCAAAGAGCTCTGGAGTAAAGACATGGTACCAGAAAGAAATCTGAGTGACTGCCAGTCACTCTGCAAAGGTCAAAGACTGGAGGTCTATGAACCCCATTATTTCTGAGTTTCACCCAAGGCCTTATTGAAAAGTTGCCTCAAACATTCACCTGAGCCTGATTTTTCTCTCCAGGCAGCTGCTGCTCCAGTATCCTGGTTTAGACCTCATAGAATCACAGCATCACTAAAGTTAGAGACCTCCAAGATTATTGACTTCAAACATTAATCCAACAACTCCATGTTCACCACTAAACCTTATCCCCAAGAAACACATTCACACCTTTTGAACACTTCCATGCAAGGAATTTAGGGTACAGATTCAGCAGCAGTCACTTTTATCTCTCCATCTCAGAAATTTAGAATACTTTATACAAGTAGCAGGCACAGTTAGATGCTTGTTTACCAATAACTGCCTCAGGAATATCTCTTCTGTAGGTTCTATTCCATTACTCTTGAAAATGGGAGAAGGTGCCCAAATATTTATTTTTATCCACACATATTTGAGTGAAATATGCTGGGTGGAATTTGTAATTAGCCGAGCTGGAAATTAACATGAAATGCAAGTTATTGGATAGGATTAGCCCCAGGAAAAGGGAACCCAACATTTGCATTGTTTTTCAGCATGGCGCTGTGTTGTGGTTCAATCCCACCCAGAAACTCAACCCCACACACCTGCAAGGGTAAAAGTGAGAAAAACTCAAGAGTTGAGCTAAAAATAATTTTAAAATAATAATAAAAAAAATAACAGAGAGACATCAAACCCAAGAAAGACAAGTGCAGCAAATAACACCAAATATTCTCCACCAGCTGACAGATGACCAAAATCCTTGGCCAGCACCCACTCCCAGGAGCCTCCCCACTTGTTTCTGTGCTGAGGATGCCACACCTTTTGGAATATCCCATTGTCCAGCTGGGATCAGTCATCCAGCTGTGTCCCCTTCCAACTCTTTGTGCAACCCCAGCACACTCAGTTCATTAATTTTTTTATTTATTTTATGAGCTCTTCATTATCCCTCCACTAGTCATTCTCATCCCCTCCCTCTTAAGCTCACCATCCCTTTTCCCTGGAGTGTCTCTCTTGTTGAGATTTATGGAGGGTAGCAGGTAGGAATCAGAGTTGTCACTTGAGTTTTGGAGAGCAGAAACTCCACCCCAGGCTGCTGAGTCAGAGTTTGTTTTCTTCTGTGGTGAGCTTTTATTATCTGCCAGATAACTGGGAGGTTTTCCTGATTAGAAGCGGCCTAAAACTTATCTTGTGCTTAGATAATAGAATAACCATCTAATTTTATTTGTTGCATTGGGGTTTTGGGTTTCTGTTCTTTATTGTTTTGAGATTTGTATAATTGTTATTTCTTTATTTATTTGATTTAATAACTGCAGGAAGTATAGTCAGCTTGCAGTTAATGTGATAGAGATGAGAGCCTAATTTCTGGAGCTGCCTCCTTGTTCTTTTCAAAGAACATTCTGTAAAGAATGGTTGTTTGCAAAATAAAACTTTTCTAACAAAACCAGGGAACTTTTTTACCTCTGTAAAATAATCAGGAAATCTGGAACACTATTGATTTCACTTGTGATGCTGGAGGAAGAAAAGACATAAGGCAAATGGTATTTGAAGTAAGTGAATCAGATCAATGGTTTTCATTTTGCAGAGGCTGGTAAAGAGAGTTTTTCTCCAATCTGCTCTTGCTGACTTGGGAATTTTTTGTCAGAAACACCTTTTAATTAGGTTCTAAAATGATACAGAAGTACTGGCACTGGAGGAGAGTGTTCAGTCTATGCAATTGGGAATGACTGCTCTTGATGCAGGGTAAAATCCTCTCAAAGACAGTCAGGTACTTAACAAGACCAAAAGAAATCCATAGAAAAATTAATAATTAAGGCTGAAAAAAAAAGATTTGGTTGTAATGATGTTGTGCTAGTGTGTCATATTTTATATGTGATACTATATATGTAAGCAGGTTTTCTGAAGTGGATTTGACCAGATAAGTTTTATCCTATGGATTTTAATCAGAACAGGAATAAAAGTTATGACTTTCATGTCCTGAAAATCTGACACTGCATTTCCCGCCTTTGGAAATCAAGACAATTAAATTATTTTAAATCATAATCTCATTAATAGAGAAAGCAATGTATAGGAATTAAAGTCACTGACTTTCAGGTTTTGCTTTCAATTCTGATTACAGGACTTTATTAATATGCTTTTTGATGTATATTGGTGATTCTCACATGTAAGTGTTATATAACATTTCTCTGCCATGGATTTTGACATTTTTATTTCTTAGATACATGTTTGAAAAGTGCAGAGAAATCTTTCATTGGGGAAGGTTGTGTTGACCTAAGGGCAGATGACTGCTACTTGTTTCTCAGTAATATTGGTGTCTCATTAGTGACTCTTAGACTTTCATTAAAACTGCCTGCAGTGTTTTTTTGATTGTGTTCTCTTCGAGGCCAAACATTTTTCACCCTGATTAGCTCTGACTTCACAGGGAAATCCTTGGGGCTGGTTTCAATAAAATGAAACAGGTTTGGCTGGTCTTAAATTTTCACTGAGCAAACACCTTGCAACAAAAACTTCTTGGTTGCCAATATTTAACACCAAACCCCAAAGAAAGTGTCAGGTCCAAAGAACACAGTTCTTCATGATTCATTTAGACCTTAACAGAGAGCAGCCTTACTGGCAGCTTTTTGCAGTAGAAATTGAACCTATCACATAAATAAAAAACTTTTATTAGAAGAGAAGCCAGTTCTAAGGATTGTGTTTCGAAAATACAGCTGTTACCTTCATGTACCCAGTGGGACATCTGTGAGTTATCATGTTATGGAAAGTGATCGGTAGAAGCAAATTTGCCATGAGCTGAGTTTATATTTTTAGGTTTGTTTGGTTGGATTTTGGTTGGTTTTTGTTGTTTTTTGTTTTGTTTTGTTTTTTTTTTTGTGAATGTGTTTTGTTTTGTTTCCTTTTTTGTTGTTGTTGTGTTGCTTTGTTTTGTTTTGGGTTTATTTTTTGCTTTAAACTGAGAATCAAGGCAGGAACCAGTTTGGAGATGATCTGTGCATGCAGAGATGTGTTATTATGTGTTTATTTGAAGTTTGAAGCCTGTGAACATCTGTACAGTAATTTCACAACTATAAAGCACTCCGGATTATA
>VRYO01002355.1:36709520-36754892 GCA_009812075.1 Sialia sialis
GTGGAATTACTGTATTCTTTTACCATGCTCTTCCAGTTGCAGCTGGAATGGGTGACATCGGCCATTATTTGATTTTGTATATTGCCAGTGTTGCAGCACTGGGGTGTTGATACTCTCCAGTCAGGTTTGATTATTATGGGGAGAATTCTGTGCCCACACACTAAGAATGTGCAAGTTTCCATTTTTACAGCCAGTTACAGCAATACCAGGGATTGGTGTTTGCTTGCATAAAGGTCTTCAGTGTTCTCAATCTGTTTTGGGGAATTAGAGCTGAATATCAATCAGAAAAAATTTCAGTTATAAAGAAAAAGTATAGATGACACAATTTAAGCCCAATCAGGCACAGAACAGCTCTGCTCTTCCAGCTTGGCCAAATCCACATTTCTAGGACCCAGCCAGAGTGCCAGCAGGGTGGATGCTGCCAACTTTGTTCTCCTATCATTTGCAATTTTAAAGAAAAAATAAGCAAAAAGAGAAATGGACAAAAAAATTCAAACAAGGAGCGCACTGGCTTTTAATGTTTCATCTGCATAATTATACTGCAAATAATATGCATTATACATGCGATACTAATATTCACCAAAGATGAAGTTCTTGAGGTACATTGAGAACTTCCCAGCTAGGTTTCATATAATTACAAGATGAAATAAATGGTATTCATAAGAGGCCAGAGCACCACCATAGAGCCTAATGAATTATTGATGATAACCTCCAAGATGACCCATTGCCTTTGATTTTTCTCTCATTCTTTCCCATTTCAGGGATGAAGCTTCAAGGGAGAAAGCCATCATTTAAATTATTTCAGAAGAAGAAATATAAATCCTAGCCTTTATTTTTGAAAAAATGCTGTGTTTGGGAAACAAGCAACTAAAACCAATTTTGCCAGTCCAAATTTCTCCTGTAGGTCATGTAGAATGATGGTGCTTTGTCAAATTTGTTTCTCCAGAAACCAAATCTATTTCCATGTCGTTACTTCCTGATTTTGTATGGTACTTTGAGATGGTAATTTTTCAAAGGTTAGTTCCTCACCTAATTTAGTCCAGTGACTCAAGTCTGATGCAAATATGGGCTATAAAGTTAATATAAGGAAGTAATAAAAGATTGGCATCTCTGTTTCTCCTTGATCTTACCCTAGAAGCTGCCTGGTGGTGCCAGTGACTGAAAACAGCTCATTCCTAAAAAGAAGAAAACAAACAAACAAAAAGATAAGGTAAAAACCCCTTTTTGCTCTTCAGAATCTCACAAACTACAAATAAATTACTTTTATTATACTTTTATTATTAATTTATTAGCTTGAAATATAAGCACATTATTACCATCTTAAAAGGAAAAGAACACTAAATATCTGGGACTACACCCAAGTAGAGAAGGACAATAGAACCAGTTATTAAGTTAGAAGTGTTGAAATAGCGTATTTGAATGGAAGACCTGATGATTTTGTGTACATCAATAAACATAAATGCTGAAGGATGATGTCTCCTGGTCTGAGTCCTTACTGTTTTCATTCTAACCACAGAGCAGATCTGAGCTGGAGTAAAACTACAGCTGTGAATATCAATCAGATGTAAAACGCTATTTTTAGTTTTTTTTACTACTCCTAAGCCATTAACTGATCCTTAAAAGCGGAAGGGCAAAGCGTTAACAATACTAATAGGAGCTGAATTAGTTCCTGGTTTTGGCAGGGAGAAACTGAAGGATAAATCCTGTATTTGAGATGAACTAAGTATAAGATTTCATCTATTTTCCTTCCTGATTTCAATGACTTCTATGACAGGCATATTAAGCCATTTGTAAGAGCTTTTATACTTCCCACTCCAGGTGTATATTATTTACAGCTGTAGCTGAAGAATGTAATGGAAAAATTTAGAATTTCCTGATTAACTTTCTTCTTTTCCCATTTTTTTCTTTGTCTAAAAGCCTTTTCAGCCTCATTCACTGTGTAAATCCATATTGAAGCAGTGCCTTCATCTCTTGGTTATTTGGAGACATCTCTGTTCCTGAGACAAACAGGATGTATTACTTAGAGGATTTTTTTTTCTTTAGCATTTCCTTCTTTTGATCAGAAAGTGGAAATGGTGATTTGTTTATGCAAACACAAAATAAATGCTGTTAATTAACACCTGAAACTCTTAAGGGATCTTTCTGTGTATCCATTGATGTGGTAGCATGAATGAAGCCTTTAGAGGATTTCCACAGCAGACCGTTCAGCAGCCCCAGTCCTAGAAACAGGTTTTGTAACAGGAATTTCAGAGTGGTTTTTTTCCTTTGTTGTTCTCCCTGATATTAACTTTTCATTGAGTTTTGGGTAAAGGTCCAATGTTTAAATCCCAGGAAACCTTTGTGGTTTCTGAAAGTGCTCCACTGAGGTAGTGCGAGCTTCTTTAGAAGGCTCAAAGCCAGGGAAACCCCACACTCCACGAATTTTATGTGTCTCTTCCCAAGGCAGTGAAGAAGCTGTTATCACCATTTCTTTGTGCTGATGGGGCACTGGAAGGGATTACCCAGAGAAGCTGGGGCTGCCCCATCCTTGGAGGTGTCCAAGGCCAGGTTGGATGGGATTTGGAGCAACCTGATCTGAAATTGTCCCTGCCCATGGCAGGGGGTGGAATGGGATGATCATTAAAGCCTCTTCCAACACAAATCATTCCATGATTCTGGTTTCTTTCATGAATATTAAAGCCTGTCTTCTTCCCTGCTCCATCCAATGTCTGGGCAGCAGGGCTGTGAGGATTTAGACACAGTGACCTCTCCTCATTTGAAGCATTTTCATCCAACCAGCCCTCCTGCGCTTCTGCTGTTTCTCATTATTCATGGACAAAGACACCAAGATGCTCACAGAAGAACCTCAGCAGAATGATTTGTGACCCCTTTCTTCCATGAGTTGCTCACAAGATGATTTACAGAGTTGGATTCTACTCAGCCTGGCTAAAGGTGAGGAGATGGAGGCTTACTTATCTGAGGCAACACTAAATAAAGGCTGCCAAGGAGTGTGTGAGACAGGCTATTAGTGCCTAGTCACGGAAGGGATAGAATTGAAATTAATTCCTTGTGACCTGTCTGCTGCCAGAGAATAGTTATTAATTATCTGATCTGTCTGTACATTTTTTCCCCCAGGATCTCTTGAGCTATCTTGAGCTGAAAAGAGGGCTGTGCCTTGTTCTTGCAGATGCACACCTGGCTAAGGAAGGAACTCTTAAATTTTCCTTCCTTCCTTCACCACTGTGCACAGTTTGCTCAGGTGACAGTCTGGTTGGTGTAGTTTGTTTCTTCTTAGGCACTGAAGGACTTTTGAAAGCATTTTGAAGATCTGCATTTGTCGCTGTGTGGGTGATATTCACCTTGAGGAACAATCTGTTCTGCATGCCTGGTGTTTATTCTGTGAAAGAGTCTCCTTTTGTAACGGGTCAGGCTGACTTTGTTGATTTGACTGCAGCTTCCTCTAGCTATGTTCTTTCCACTCACTGGACAGCACTTTTATGACTAGTCATTAATGGCACCTCAGTACAGCCAGCACTCTGATGTATTAAAAAAAGCAGTGTCATCAGCAAAGAATGTTTTAAGGGTAAATGTGTTTTGTAGCTTGTTCAAAGGCTCCCTGGTACTGCTGTGCTTTGCTAACACATACACTGGAGGGCTCTAAAAGAGGACAAGTATTTTGAAAGGAGGAGAAGTTTCACAGGATTTTAGTTGAAATGGAGATAGTTTTTATTGCTGTACCAGTGCAGAGCTGCAGCAGTGTCCTGGAGGAGGAGCTCTGCACCCAAAGTACCTGCAAGGTGTGTGAGATCTGCAAAACCTGGAGCAAAACTGTGGTAGCCTAAAATCACATGAAAACCCACAAACTGGAGATGGGTGGCAAGGAGGAAAGTGCAAACAGGTATGAACCCCATGTTTTGTGACACTTGTTCTTACCATGTCACATGAGCTAAGCTGATCCTTGAGAGGGAGAGAAATTGTGGCTGAACTTTCTGCGAAAGATCCCAAAGACATATGAAGTGGTTTCACTATTATTATTATTATTATTATTATTATTATTATTATTATTCCCTGCTTTATCCTGGATCCCAATATTTTCAGCATAAGGAGGAAATGCCAGTGGCTGCCATCCTTGAAAATAATTTTGAGCATGCTCAGGGTGAGAGGTGCATTGCTCTGCAGGTACAACACAGCCTGGCTTTTTAAAGGATTGATTGTAGAAGCCACATGATGTTGCTTGTTCCCCCTCCATTCATCAATGAAAAGACATCTGGGAACGTGGAAAGCCTGACTTGTACATTTCTGACAACCAAACCCATTTCTGCTGTTTAAAACAAAGGGCTGCAATCAGTATGAAATCAGTAAGATGAGCTGTAATACAGCTCTGAGTGCGATTTAGACACCAGAGTTTTTGCTACAAGCTGCTGCTCTTGTAGAAAGAACTTTTTTTCTTTACCCATTTTTTATTTTGGCAGTGAGTTCCACCACCTTGGGCAGGCCTTACAAAGCAGTTGTGAAGGCTGGCTGAGGGCTAGCAAATACAAAACTTGTTACTACACCAGAGCTCTGCTCTGACACTGCCCTCCTTGCAGCTGAGCCCACAAATGCTGCTGCCTGCAACTCTGCTCAGAACAGGAGCACATATTGGGTGGGCTGCTCTTTCTTTTTACCTGTAATATCCTTGTCAACAGCCTGATCTCAATATTTTTTTTTTTGGTTTTGTTTTGATTTTGTTTTGTTTTGGTTTTTGTTAGTTGGTTTGTTTTGTTTTTGTTTTTGTTTTTGTTTGTTTGTTTGTTTGTTTGTTTAGTAGTAACTATCAAACCATGAGATACTGGCAATCTGCAGTGTTAGTGGCTGGTGGCAATTTGAAGTGGTGGGTTTAATTTGGGAGTGGGTGTATTATGTAAGGAGAACTGTAGGGGTCAGGCAGAAGGTTTAGCTAATCCAGCAGCCCTGGCAGTGGTATAGAAAGGCAAGATGAGAAGTCAGATAATTCTGCCAAACTTGAATATGGTTATCTTATTTTTCACTTCTTTTTTTTTTGTCATGGAGGAGTCCTGGCTTATTCTTTTCAAGTGTTATTTCCTTGGTTGAACACCACTTCAGGCCTAGGGTCACACTTCTTTTCTGAGCCATGTACAGTTCTGTTGTGTCCTTCCCCAGTTGAGAGAACTGGAGCAGTATAAAGTTTCCAGGCTGTCCATGAAACAGACTCTGTCTTTCCTCTCAGGTCCCACTCATCATTAAACTCAGTTTCTTAAATCCTGCTAAGCACTCAGATGATGCTCGCAGGGAAATCTGCTTATTTTTGGAAAGCCAAGTCACATTCTCCTCCATGAGCATCACTGAGGTTTTATCTGAATTGGGCTTCACCTGCCATTCTATTATTGAGTTCTTTGTCTTACAAAGTTCTGGAATTCTGTCAGTGTCCCCATCCTCACCATTTGAAATGACACTAATTGGAAATTTCATCATGTCACCACTTTCTCCATTTCAGTTCTTTAGGAATAATTTAAAAAACACAAGTTTAAACATGTCCCTGCAGAACTCCACTTGAGACCACCACTTACAACTGCTCACTATGTTTTTATTCAATAATTTAACCTTTTCTCTCAGTTCTGGTTGCTGTTTCATTAGAGGCATTTGATGAGTGACTTTCTCGAAGGGCTTTTCAAAATCCAAAAAGACCTTTTGTTATGCACAAATTTGTTAATCCCATTTAAGAAACTCCTAAAGGTTTGTAGGGCAGAACTTCAATTTGCAAATGCCACAGTGGCTGTTTCCAAGTGTATCACATTTAAACAAAGGCCCACTTGACCTATTCCTTCCTACAGTTTTCAGTAATTTCATTTATTCCTTAAGTGTCACTTCAAAACTTTTTCAGATTTGTTTTCCTTTGGTGTTGTTTTTCTCTTTTTTCAGTCCTCTAATAAAAAGAAACTACGCTGAGGTAATTGTAGCAAAACACCTTGTCCATCCTTGAGATTTTGAAAGATTTTCTGGTGAATAGCTATAATTTTTTGTGCATTTCATGATGGTTGCCTCTAACAATTCTAGGGGTGTGTTACCATTCATGTTGCCAATCTATTATTTCATCTTTTCAAGGCACTTCAAAAGTTTCAGAAAGATAAGGGTGAGAACACTGAAATCTTTGCCCCTTGTCCTGCAGTGAATACTAATGAAAAGATTTGCTTTGTTTTTCATGTCCTTTCCTGAAGTTTACATTTTTGGTCCTGTGCTGATAATGGCTGGGAGAGAATTCATTTTCTTTATCTTAGGGGCTGTGATTTGGATTTGTGCTTAAGACACTGGTAACACTGAGATGTTTTTGTTTTTTTTTTTTTATTGACTTTTCTATATTTTTGTTATTTTTCTGTCAATTACCATAGGCTTTATTTTATTTTATTTTATTTTATTTTATTTTATTTTATATTTTATTTTATTTTATTTTATTTTATTTTATTTTATTTTATTTTATTTTATATTTTATTTCAATTATTAAACTATATTTACTTCTGATTTTTCTCATTATTCCTTTCCCCATGCTGCTGGGAGGGAGGGTGAATGAGCAGCTCTGTGGTTCTTAGCTGCCAGCTGGGGTTATACCATGAAAAGTCCTCTCATCATTTGATGTTGGGGACTCTGTGGCAGAAGTGCTCTTTCTGATGTATTTGAGGAAATATGGTATTTAAAAAATATTTTAACATTTTTTTAATACTCCTTTCATTTGTTACTCTGGCTCCTTCTGGGGTCACTCCATCCTTGTATTTTCACATCTAATCTGCCAGAATTTGACTGCTCTTTCTGTCTTTGGATACCTTTGCTTTTTACAGATAATCTCTCACATAAAATAACATTTTTTGCTTTGTTCTAGGCCAGACCTTGTGTTCAGACCTATGTGCTAACTCTGTTGAGTGTCACCTCTAAGGTTTTTATTCTCTTGTGTAGCCTGAACTGCTTTTTAAGGGCTTTCTGTTCCTGTCTGCAGCTCCTGTTTTTGAACATGAGTGTAAGTCCTGTTCTCTCCTTGTGCTTTGTGTACTCCCCTGGGAGTGTGCTGCTGTAACACAAGATTTTACTGAGACCAAACTGTGGCACAGTCCTTCAGCTCAATATTCTAGGGCTAAATCCTGTACAATTTTAAACCTTTAAAGGGTTATATCTTCTCTTTTGGGTTTCCCATCCCATCCCATCCCATCCCTTTGTGCTAATCATGGATTGTTTGGATTATGTCTTGATATGTCTTTTCCTCACCTCAAGATGGGTTATTAAAGTCCCAGCTGCATTTCCAGCTATTTTCTGTGTGATTTCTCACAGAACACATTTTATTAAGTGTTATCATCCTGGCTGGATGCTGCATGTGCAGTAATGTTGGTTTAGATCCAAGCTTTGCTTTAGTATAAGGCTTTATTCCCTCACCCCAACCCTGGCAAAGTCTGCTTGCTCCTTTCTGAAATTTGTAGTCTGGCATTGGAATGCCTTCCTGCTCCCAAATTTCCAACATGCCTAGGATAGTGAAATAATTTAAGGGAAAAATTTAAATTAAAGCAAATGAGGCTCCCCTGAAACTCCCTTCTATTTCTTATTCCTCCAATTTTTCTGTTGCAATATATACCCTGTGGACCCAATTCCCTTCTTGCCACCTGATTGAGATGTCAGTCTTTGTTTTTCCTATGTGACTCTATCTATTATTTTGTGACTTACTCTTTCTTTGAAAATAGAGAATTTCCATATTTTCAGCCACTTCTCTCTTGTAATTACAAGCATGTGTTCTCTTTATTTGCTTCCCCTACAGTTCCCTCTGACAGGTCCAGCAGATCTCCTGAAGTGCCAGAAGGTGTTTTCCTGGAGGTTCTCTCTCTTCTTGAGGCTCTCTTTATTCTAGAGGTTGTACACAATTCCAAAACTGTGTGATTCATCCCAAAATCAAACTGTTCACAGGGGCTATGGTAGATTTTTGCAGTCACAGTGACCAACATCATCTTTCTGGTTTGGACTCAGAGCACACGTTTTCAGAAGGGTATTCCAGAGCTAAGAGAAAACGTGTCTGTTTCCACAGTGATGGGTCTCTTTTTCTGTAATGGTCTTTCAGGGTTTCTGGTCTATGAGAATCCTGACATAATTCTGAATTTTATAAGCCCTCTTTTGTTGCTGGAGAAGGATGGATTTTCAGTAATTTCACGATTATAAGCTGCACCTTTTTCATTGAAGAATCCAGCCTACCCCAGCAGTGCGGCTAATCATCAGGTGCGGCTTATTTATGGACAAATCCCAGCGAAATGCCAACCTGGAAGCGAGAGCCGGCTGAGGAGGGTGCCTGGGGCTGCCTTTAAAGGCTTCACTGGTCTATGAAAACTGTTTGCAACTTGAGCACCTGACACCAAACCCCAGGCTGGCGCGATTCTGTTACTAACTCGTTACTTTGTCGCACATGGATCTTCGCTTAAAAAAAAAAAAAAGAAAAAAAAAAGTGCGGCTTATATTCAGGTGTGGCTTATATATGGACAAATCCCGTGGTCTACCCGGCTACCCTGACGTGCAGCTTATAATCAGGTGCAGCTTATAATTGTGAAATCACTGTAATTTTCTTGGAGGCAGAAGTACAAAGTGGGGTCCCTCAGGTGTTTGTTCCCTTGCTCCAGGTCCCCCTGCCTGCATCCAGTTCAGCAACCACCAGCAGGTTGTACTGTGAGCTTAGAAATCCTACTTTTGTGAAGAGTTTATTCACACTTTCCACGTGTAACCCCTCTCTTACAGCTCGACTCCCATCTTCAATTCTTTATTTTGAAGAGGTGATGGGTGCAGCCCATAGCGGCCATTTAATCTAATGAGTTTGTCCAAGCTCCTCCTCTGTTGCTGCCCTCAAGGTCAAAGACTTGAACTTTCTTTCACCCATTGCTGAATTCCAGGAGCAGCCAAAGTTAGAGGAATTTTTGTAGCTCTGAGGAGAGAGAAGCCCAGGGATAGTGGGATAGTTGAGGAGGATGTGGGAGCTCTCCGATGGAGATTGGAGAGAAGGATAAAGAAAATCTCCTGGCAGTGGTAAATCCTGTGAGACAGGAAGGCAGGCTGAAGTGACTTTAAATTCCTGCTCTCTTGGATCTGTAAAGGCTCAGGTAATTTCTGAAAATTAGCTATTTCTCCTCTGTAAAGCAGCTATTCATTTCCACAAATCAAAACCTTTCAAGTAGACAGAATATCTTCCTCCTCTTTGCGTGGGCAATGGTTTATGTTAAACTGGAGAACATGGCACCTACCTCCAACTTAATCTGGGGGGCTGAAGCTGATGGAAAACTACCTAGAAATGAGATTCAGGTAAGGAAGAAATTATTAAGGTATATTGTGAAGATAAGCTGGAGACTCCTTATCAGAAAATGTGGATAATCAGGTTTGAAAAGGAAAAAGTTCAAGCAGAAAGTAGAGAAACTAGTTAAAGGAGAAGCATTGAAAATTATTATGTGTATACACTACAACCCTGGCTCTGAGCTACAAATATTTGTGGAGAAAATATAATATCTACTTGGCATATGTATATATACACATATATATATACATTTTTTTTTCACAGTGACCAATGGTAAAAAAATATTAGAGACAAGTTGCTGGCATAGATGGGCCTTTTAACTGAGCAATGGAGGAATACTGCAGAAAAAAATTTAATCAGAGAGCATGTAAAAGTACTGATAAAAGTAATTCTCTTGTTAGATTTCTCACATATTAATTACTTAAATTATATATATGATACTATAAGCTATGTTATATTATATTATATTATATTATATTATATTATATCACATTACATTACATTGTATTACATTATAGTATATTATATGCTAACTTAAGCCACCTTGATATGCAATTGCAGGTCAATAAATTAATTTTTCCATTCTGTGATTGGAGATTTTTTAGAGTGAGGACTAAGTCTTGTCATCACTTTAGCAGGCTGGTGTATCAGATTGGCTGTACAGCATCCCGGTTTTCCCTTGGAAAAGTGCAAATGGGATTATTGGCAGCTCTGACACAGGGTGTGAAGTGGCTGGGAACACTTTCCTGTCAGAAATGTTCTGGTGCTGAATGAGCTGAGTGAAATGTGCCCTTCTGGGATTTCAGCCTCACCTTACCTCACTTGTGGAAACGTCCTCATCATTCTAAACATAGTGCTTGATAAGTGTGTGATAAAAAGAGATGTGTGCAGACACTGTTCTGAAAGGAAAAATGCAGCTGAAATTAGGAAATGTTGCACTGCTGCTGCATTGTTTGAAGCCCTTTCCTGGGTGCTTCTGCCTGGGTATTCCTTTGTGCTTGTGGGAGGGGATTTATATCATGCTAATTCGCTTCCAAACACAGCTTGGGAAATAAACAGGTTAAAGGCAACATTTAAAGTAGGAAAAGAGCTTGAACAACAAAAAGTAATGCTAAAGTGATGCTTAGAGTTAGTCCCAGGGGTGCCTGTGCCTGGCTGTGTGCTCAATTTGCAATCTCTGCCAAAGGATAAATTGCCAGAACTCAGCTCAAACACCAACTGAAAGTCAGTGGCTCAAATTATTTGCTTGACTGAAGTTTCCTCGCTCATTGTTATTTCAGCATTCTGAGTTAAGTTTTTGAAAAACTTGGAGCAGAAAGACTTGGGAACTTGGTTCCTTTCTGGATGGAATGCTGTGAGTTTGTGTGGGCATGGGGCTGGAGTATTGATAAATTCTCTGTGCCCATCTATATTCCTTTGCCTTGGCAGGCACTGAGGTTTGCAGCCAATTCCCACGTCCCATTTGCAGTTTGATGCACTGCTCAGTCATGTTTCAGTGTGAGCCTTTGTAAAAACAAAACAAAACAAAACCCCAAAACAAATACCACCAAACCCCAAAGCAAACCCCCTCCAAAAAAACCCAACCCCAAACTTTTTAACTTTTCCCCTCTGCCTCCCAAAAACTCCAACTTTCCTCAAAGATATCCTTGTTGAAGATGAAACAAAGCAGGATTAAAAACAGAAGGAACATAAAAAAAAAATTGGCGTTGCTCCTCAGGTACCCATTAATGTGCTGAGAAACAAACTTTCACTCCAGGTGATTATACCTGGCAGAAACAGAATTGTGAAAAGCTCCCTTTCTCCCTCTTCCTCTTCTTGATTCTCCTGTAAATAAAAAAAACTTTTGTCCTAACTCCTTTTCCAAAAAAGCAGTATCTCTCAAATTTTTGAAGAGCGTGGTTACCATTTGATTTCTGATCTGAAAAAATTATTTGTGCTCTAACTAATTCAGGACTGAAGTTCCAGAAGGCTTTAGTTCATCCTGAATAACCTGAAAATGATTCACTTGTAAGTTAGAAAGACCAATAACTTGCTTTTTCGAAGGAAACTTAGAAACTCTTCCTGAGTATCCTCCAAACCTCTTGCGTTGTGAGTGTTGTTTGGATTTAGAATCTTAAAATATATTTAGGTCCTTATTTCCTTTCACTCCAGCTGAATTTAGGAAATTAAATGTCCTTCAAAGAGTTTTAAAAAGCTATGCTCCACTAACTGTTCCAAGATCAGAGGCAAGACTCCAACTCAGCTCTCTGGAGCTTGATGCAGTTGAAATGATCATCAAGTCATTGTTCAGAAAACAAAAATAAAATGAAACGCAGGGTTGAAGCCAAATGCATCGCTGCAATTGTGGCTCTCCCTCTTCTCCCTGGGAGTGAGGGGTCCAGTCCCAAGGGTGTTTTGGACCAGACAATTATCCCAGCACAGGTGAGAGATGCGGGGGGTGCAGTCGAGGGGATTATCAGATTATCTGTCACATTAAGGACATTTCTGGAGGGAGCTGTGAAGATAAGAATTCTGGCAAGACATGACACGGGCAGAGCCTGACTCTACCACTTGTCTGCTGAATCCATTTGAACCAGGCTCTTTCCTCTGTTTCATATATTTTCTGTTTTTATGAAGTAAAAAGTTTATAGTTAAGAAAACTAAGCAAACTACTTGTGCTAGCAATTTTTGAGTAGAACCAATCCAGGAATGCAAACCACCCATTAGCATTCCTTCCCTTTTAAATCCTGGCAAAGGGATAAATCTGATTCCTGCAGTGTGTCACCAGGGAGTAAAAACAGTTTTTGCCTTTTCCACACTACCCAATAGTGGTGTGGATGTTTGCAATTCAGATTATAGACTCTGTGTAATCAGCCTCCTTGGTCTGAGCAGTTTTGCAGGGTCTGAGCACAACAAGATATTGATCTCAGCAGGAGGTGCAATGCAAACAATATTAAATAAACAGTTTGAAAAAGCTGAGGCAGAAACGCAAATCCCACCATTTATTTGAGAACAATATTCCAAATTCAGATTCTGCTAACGTCTATGTGAGCTTATAAATACCTTATTTACATGCAAATAGCCCTAAAAATGGTTGCAAGGTGCTGGTCTCTGAGGACATTATTATCTTTGCTTCTCCAGCCTCTTCCAGAAGCCAGAGGATTTTTTTATCAGCCTAATGTCTGATGTTTGATCAAACTAATTTGAAGTGTACTTCACTTGTACTTTACACTCACAGATACATCAAATTTATTAGCTAAAATTCTGTATGTACAAAAATAACAAATAAATAGACACATTAAATAGTAAATGCTATTTTTGCACTACTTCTTGGAGTGGAGAAATCTTCTGAATAGTTGGTAAAGATTCTACAGGAATAGCCCACTTTTTTCTTCTCTGTATTGTTCAGGAAAAGCCATATTCTCTCCCCATATAATTATGCATTTGAAACTCCAAAGGCACAGGTTCATGAAGATACAAACAGTTTTATTTTGTCTTATATATCTACATACCGAGGACTTATCCCATTCTAGCCTCCCCTATATCACTTTTCTCTCTTCCCTGTTGGGTTTGCTCAAAGACATTCAGCTGTGCAAAAATATCAGAAGATTAGGATAGTTTCTGTTATGTTAGATCAGCTAATTAGTACATGCTTTGTCTGCTCAATTAAAGGAAAAACCCAGCATGAAAATCCTCTTTGATCTAAATGGAGTTTACAAAAGCATCTCTTCAAAAATGAAAGTTGTGTTTTAGGCTTTCAGCTGGAATAATTCACGCAGGGCATGCCACTCCGGTGGGGAAGAGGAAGGTTTTATCTTTGTAACTGCTGTACTGGATATTCCAGCTCTGTTCAGAGAATTTGTTAGGAAAATGTCCAGGTTTCAATTCACACAGGCTTTGTACCAGCTCCTGTGCTGTTCTTCACTCTGAATTACCCCTCAATTTCCAGCTATCAGTGTAATTAGTGCTTCACTCCTGCGGAACGGAGCAGTCAGGCTGTGAGAGCTGAGCCAGGCTTTGAGCACAATGCAGGGTTCTAAGGCAGGTAACCTGCCAGAACTGATCATGTCAGCTCTGGGACTGAAATTCCTGAGCAATCTCACTCCATACCTGGCCCTGTCTCCCTCCCAAGTGCTGCTGGTGGATTTGGGGCAGACAGAGCCATCCCCAAACCAGGGATTCTTGTCTCAAGTCTCTGCTGTCTGTGATGCTGTGGCTGTCTCATGACCCTTCAGAGGTGATAAAAGAATGGTGTTCCAATCCCAGGCTAAACTGTCAGATATAAGGGATGAAGAGATACTGAGATTTCTTGTTTAACTGGATTTAAGCACCCAGAGGCAGAGTTCTGCTTCAGAATTCCAAAATCTGTGACATTCATGCAGCAACAGCTGGGCAGGGCACCTGAATTTTGGTGCAAACTACCAATTTCCAAAGTCCAGCGGATGTGTTCCTTAACTTGCCAGGATCAGGATATGAATTGAGAAACATGCACTGCCTTGATTTCAGAAACTGCTTCTCGTCTAAGTGTTTTGACTTAAAAATGATTTAAAATCTTGGTCATATAAGGAAAAATTAGTTTGAAACCTTAATTTGAATAATTTTTATCCCAGAAATTCAGCAGGGCCACCAAAATTTGGTCTGATTTGGATTCAAGAGCCACTAGTTCTAAATATTCTGAATTTGGGCTCAGGGAATGACATAATCCACAGATGATGCAGAATAAGACATTTCACATTGCCTTGTGCTCATCAGCTGATTCATTTTTATAGAAGGTAAATAAAACTCAAGGAAGAGAGTTTGGGAGAGTTGAGGAAGAGGAAAAAAATCCACAAAAAAAACATCACAACAATCCCCCCCACTCAAATCCAGCAGAAGCAAAAAACCCATCCCCACCCATAAGATGTATTTTTTACAAACTGTCTGTGAGAATTCTGACAGATGTAGTTTGCATTTCTCAGCCATATCACAAGAGGTTAATGGCCATCTTAACAGGTAAAGACAATCCTAAAATAATTCTTTGGATCATTCTCCAGAGCTGAACATCCTGACTCTGTGGTGCTTCCCTCTCTTCCAGACAGGAGATGGAAAAAAAAGATTTTTCTATAAAAGTTTATAAAGTTTAACAGCACAAACTCAAACTATGAATGTGGAGAGAACAGAACAGATGGGATTTGTTTGTTCTTAAGATTGAGTACGAAAGGCCCCGATAAGAGCATATAAAATACTGAATAATCCAGGAAAGAAATTTGGAATCTAAGTCCTCTGTGATTCACAATGTGAGAGAGATTATATTGAATGAAACTGAAAAATTGCATGTTTAAAACTGGCAAAATGAAGTATTTTTTCATATGGCATTTGATTTCACTGTGTAGCTAAATGCCAAGAAAGTTGCTAGGCAGGAACTCAGGATGAGAGATGGAGAAGGGAGTTGTGGAACCAACCACAGTTCACCTAATTAGTGGCTTGTCTTGATTTTCTTCTGTCTTCACTCAGAGTCAGGATTAAAAACATGAAGGAGATGAATTTTCACGTGTTCGGACTTGGTTGTTTATTAAATCTTGTCTAGAGTACAGAGAGTTCTGCAGCACTTCCAGCTACCAGCTAGAAGTGAGCAAAATTGAGAGAAATGCAGCTAGTTACAACGTCTTTAAAAGCTAAACAGTCCAATAGAGAATTAACACATATTTAGTTATACTTTTGATCCAATAACCAAACCCTGTGACCCTCAGTGCAGCACTGACTGTCCAACCAGAAACTACTGCCTGAAACCACGACGAAGAAGAGAGAAGAAGACAGAAGAGACAAAACCCAAAATCCTCCATCTTGTCCCATCACTATATTATAAAATCACTATTTACTCTATAAAATCACTGTATTATGCAATCACTATATTATAAACCCCTCAAATTCCAAACCCTTCACCATGTGAAAGCAACATTTCTATTTAACTACACACCTGTGATTTTAACCCCATCACTCAAATTTGGAAGCCTTCTCCAAGGCCTCAGGTCAAAAGCAGTGTTCTCCAGGGGGTCAGTGCCAGAAAGCACAGAAAGCTCAAAAAATCCAGGTTTCTGGGATCCAACAATGCTGCTCAGAGAGAGCCCCAGCCAAGAGTTCTGTGGGGTCTGGGACAGCAGTGGTTGGAATCTTCTCATCCTCTGGCCCAGGGAAGAGAACTGACTGCTCTATCCCCAACTTGCAAGTTATGCTTAGCTTCTAAAGTACCCAGAGGAGATATTTTTCTGTGTGTGTGTTTCTGACACGAAGCAAGAAAAGCTTTGAAATACAAAATTATTTTAGTTCTGTCTCATCCAGCTGCCACAGTGAACAGCCAGGTCAGGAGAGAGCACACTTCTATAAGGCACAGTAACAGGTATTTTGTGATGTTTATTGAGTGCATCTTTTGAGTGCTGCTATTTGGAGCATTGAAGGGCAAAAATCTGTCAGGAGATGCACACCTGCAGCCACTACATGCTTTTAAAAATCACTCTCCAAAATAATTGTGTACCAGCATAAAGATTGTGTTGGCATTTCTGTACTTTGAAGATTGTGTTTTAGCTTCTGCCAGGAAGGGAACAAAAGCACATTGTTCCCTGTATTGACTTTCTGTTCTTTATGTGGAGACATTTTAAAGACAGGATATTTTTGGGGACTCTCCCAGCCATGCATGGATTTCTTCCATCCTGTTATCTGCACCTACTGAGATGCAATATTGAAGACTGGGTCACTGATCTTACAGAGCTCCAGCTCTGCCCTAAAATGTGCTTTCTGCAATCACTCAAGCTTTGTTTGTTTGCTTCTGTCAGTGGTCAACTTGGTACAGAATTGCCTGGGATGGATTTTTCTGGTTTTGTTTTTCTTGAAATTTTATTAGACGAGCTGAGTTTGTGGCTATAGGGGATTACAGAACTGTGGTGGGCTCTGTCACACAACCAAGCACCCACCAGCTCCTTGCTCATTGCCCTCTGCAGGCAGTGGGGGAGAGAATCAGAAAAGGAAAAAAACAACAGTTTGGGGGTTGAAATAAAGACAAGAGGTGATGCAAAGACAGACACTCACCACTTCCCACCAGCAGCTCTCTGAGCAGTGGCTCTTTTGGAAAGATTTCCCCAGTGCTATTGCTGAGTATGATGTTTTATGGCAGGGAACATCCTGGGTCAGTGTGGGTCAGCTGTGTCCTCTGTGTCCCCTGCCACCTCCTGCCCACCCCAGCCCACTTGCTGAGGGGACAGACTGAGAACAGAGAAGATCTGGAAGCTGTGAGCACTGTTTGGCAATAACTAAACCACGGGTGTGATACCAGCATTGTTTTTAGTCACAAATCCAAAGCACAGCACCATATGGGCTGTTAGGAAAAGAATTAACTCTGTCCCAGCCAGACCCAATACAACATAACAGCAACAGTCATATTATTAATGCAAACAGCTTTATGGATTTCATGTCTGTGATTGTGCCTTAACTCCCCATGCTTGGTACTTCACTGGAACTTGGACTGTGCATCAGCCAAACAGGGAAATCAGAATTTCTCTGTGTATTTACTGGCTGAGGTCAGTGGTGTTGCTGCCATTCCCTTCAGCAGACCCAGAGTTCAAATGCTTCCCAAAGTTCAAATGCTGCTACACGTCCAGACAGAAAGGATTCAGAGAGAATCAAACTCCAGACTGTTGCTCAGTGCAAGGTATTAATTGCCTCATTGGATTTGCAATCTTTGAGAAGATCTTTAGTTCAGAGCAGTTGTAGACAGATGGAGAAAGGCATTAAGGAAATGCTGGATGTCTGCATCACCACCTTCTGCCTGCGCTCACAAATCCACACAGGAGCTGTTTGTGTCGTCTTCTGCTCCACAGTGACCAAGGACAGCTCTCACTTGCCTTACAAGCCCGCAGGGATCTCTTCTTGCTCATTTCCAGGATTTACACATTGTGCTGTCCTGGCTGGGGGAAAACACCCTGTATCAGGAACGGAGGGCAGACAGGAGTTGTTTCGTTGGAGAGATTTCACACAACAGTGAGCAATTATGCTGAATGCCTTTGAAGATTGGAGTAGACTTGGCTACACTGGGAGCTGATAAAATGCTTCATTTGTCCCATTCTTCTGTTTATCACAAGTCTTTCATTTTAACAGGCTGTTTCCAGTTCTGCTCCTGAACCTTTGCATAAGACTTCTTAAAAATATTTTTACTTTTGATACATACAAGCAAATCAAGCCATTCAACAGGAAGCTCAAACCAGGTGTGCCCAAGGAGATTAAAAATGAATAAAAAGATGGTGTTACTGACAATTGTTTGTTGTTCACAATGAGTCATACTCTGTGATCCAATATATTGCAATAGTGCCTTACAGACTGGGGCTGAAAAGCACACAAATAAACACTGGGAACAGAGAATCCCCTGGATCATGATTATAATGGGACTGGGAGGGATGAGCCACTGCAAACCTTTTATGTGACTTTGGATAAGTCACTTCATGAGGCATCAAATAGAGAATAAAATATTGTCCCTTTTGTATCTTCTGGAGAACCTGTCCCCAATCTTTACCATACAGAAATGTTTGTGGTTTGGCTGAAAATGAACCCAGCATTTTATTCCATGTCTTACACTGATACCATAATATGGTCTGTAACCTTCTGAGTACAGAAATCCTTGGGTATATTAAAAAAGACATGAGAATGTCCTCCACAATAGAAATTCTGAGATATTACAGAGGGTGATTGAAAATTACAATGCAAACAATGGCATGTAGACTTCTTGAGCTCAAGCTCTAGACCAGGACCAAAACCACACCTTAGCCTGTCAAAGGGGGACTGAGTAATTCCTGGGAAAGAAAGTGTGAAACTTGGATGTTGCACAGATTTCCAGGATATAAAATTTTGACTATTTCCCCAGAAATAAGATTAAAAAATAAGGATCCTGGAGATAATAATTTAAGTGAAACAGGATGCTTTTATCAGCAGATAAGATCATCAGCAGGCATCTGGGTATGAACAGTATAAAATAAATCTTGTACATTTCTATATACAGAAATATATTTAGAAACGATAAATAAAAATATATTCATTTATAAAATATGTCTTTGGGCTAAGAAGGGGGTACTACAGAAAGGAAATGTTTCAGATTGTAAATCACCTTTCTGCACTTAGATGTGCTAGGTTGAAATATGATCTGTTATAATCAAAAGGAATTGTATTTTGGAGACAGATTTTTAATTAAATTGACTTTATTTACTAATGTTCTGCAGCTTTGAAGTTCCATTTGTCTGATAAAGATTTTTGCATGGTTCAGAGTCTACTCCATTAATTATTATGAGTTTTACTGGGAAGATGAACAGGAAACACTTAGGAATTTTCTCTTCACAAACCAGATGGATCCTTTAAGTCTTAATGCCATTACCCCTGTGTTCTGCACTCAAAGCAGGAGCCTCAGTCTTATTTATTTCAGTGGTGTATTGACAACTTTATCACCCAGCCAGATTCACCTGGCAGGTTTTTATGAGCTGCTTCATCACCAGGCTTGACTTGGCTGAAAGGTTTGAGAAGTCCAGTTGTTCCCATCTGTGCTGGCTTCCACAGCTTCAAGAGACACCTGAGAAAGTTCCAGAACCAAAGGGGAACGTGGTCTGGAGACCCCGTCCAGAGCTGGGACTTCACTGTGAGCTTTGCAATGAACTCATCCTGGGAAAATTCTGCCCTGGCCGTGCTGGACCAGGGCCAGCCTGGCAGCTGCAGCTACCAAGGCTTGGGAAGTGAGGGGGAAACGAAGCTCCAAGCAAGGTTCTCCACACCATATGTTTGGGGACTGCTCAAGGCCCGAGACTTTATGTAACAAAGCAATTCCATGACAAGATGCTGTTTAACCATATTTCCTCCTGGTGCTGCTCACTGGGGAGGACTCGGCTCTTACAGGAGGCATTTTCAGTGATCACAGAGGGTGGTTTGCCCAGTCATTGCTAATTACCAAGATCTTAATTTGCTAGCACCAGGAATTCCCCTCAGGCTTCCAACATTATTGAATTAAGTCCTGGCCAAAGACAATTAGCTGCTCTTGAAAACGTCTGTTGCAGTCTCTGGGAAATGCAGGGATGCTATTTATTTATTTGAGTAGAGGAACTTTTTTTTTCTCAGTTACTCTGAATTCTGTGCAGTCTATTCAAAGGGATTTATTTCACTTTGTAGGACTCGTCATTGCTGAGGGGAGCGAAGGTTCTGTTGTCTTTTTGTCTTTTCCTTCACAAACACTCTATATGTTGGATTCTGTCACCTAAGCCCGCTCAGAATGTACCAGTAAGCCTCTCTGCATGTGATCTATTTGCCAAATCTTTGCTGAGATTAGAGGCAGCTTAGCTGCTTTGAGCTGTGTGCTTGTCCATTTGAGTTCTGTATGCACACAGAAATGGGAGGGTGGTGTTGAAACTGTGCATAGCAGGAGAGGAGGAATCCCTGGCTGCAGGGAGAGAGCCTGGCAGAGATTCTTGTGCCATTTCTCGTTTAAGCAGTCTGGTATTCCTGCAGAAGGAATGCTCTGGAAGATTTGCCTTCGTGGCACACCCAAGCTGTGGAGATGTTTATGTTTGATTTGAGGAAGGAGATCTGTTTAACAATATCTGAGTGCCCAAGGCTACAGAGAAATCATTTTGGATTCACACTGATTGTGCTGGGAAAAGAGAAAGTGTGGGGAGTGTTGCTTCTGTCTTGTTTCCCCTTGGGTGGAAAATCTAGGGACAGAAATATATCAGACTCTTGGTGTTGAAGGGTCCTAGCAGGCTGGTCATATTTTTTATTGGTGATTTATATCATTATAGGTTATACATTCTAGGGATGGTCCAGGATGTGTTCAATGTATAGTTTATCCGTCAGCATTCCTTTATGGTATTTTATATGACTCCTGATGCATTGGATATGGTTCTGATGAGACAGATGATTACAGAGTAGACAGCAAAGAAAAAGGAGTGGAAGGAGTGACAAGGAGGCAAAACCAAAATTTGTGTAATTTAAAACAAACTGGAAAGGAAAATCTAAGCTGAAGAAAATGGTAAATAAAATTGAAGTTGTGTATTAATGCACAAAAACGTAGAAATGTAGCTACAACATTCCAGTCTGTCCCAGACAGATATGAACCAGCTCTGAAAAAAGAAACATTATTGTTTTATCTAGAGGGATGTGTGATGCCCTTCTTGTAGGTCATGGATGGTGATACAAACATGGACAAGACAGAAATGTGTACCAATACAAAAGGGAAGACACCATGGATCCCATTTACTCATTCACCAGGCAGAAATTCTCCTTGAAGATTTCTTGGCTCAGTGTTCACAGTTCTTGCGCCCTGGCCTGGCAGCTTTGTTCATGCTGTAAAGGCCCTAGAAGAAGGCTTAAATTTTTACTAATTTACTAACTTTTTTTACTAATTTAATTTTTACTAATTAAAATCTGATGAGAAACTGATATTTACACTGTACAGGCCAGTGGATGCTTTTCTTTTCTAGAGCAGAATTCTGTAAAATAGGTAAATTTTCTGTTAATGTAACTTAATAATAATAATGTCCATTTTTTGTACGAGGGAGCCCAGAACTGGACAGAGTACTCCCTGTGCTCCAACTTCTCTATTCTCCAGCACTCAGAAATGCATCCTTTGGGTTTTCTGAGCTGTATATCATGTCCCGGTGTTTGAAATCACAGAACCAGGTAACAGTTTTTCTTTTCCTGAGGCAAGTCACAGTTATCACTTCCCTTTGGAAAAGTGAGTATCCAAAGCTTGCTATGCACTTCAATTTGTTTTTTAAGTTAATATTTACTAATTTTTTCTCTAAAAAAACCCCAAAACTAGAACAAAAGACACCATAGAAGGTTCCCTATTGTTAACAGTAATTTAGGAAAAAGGGGGAAGGAGATCTGGTAACAGAGTCCTGAATAAACCTTTTTACATTAAGTGAATTTGTGATATGCAGGGATGAGACAAACTTCAGGAGAAACTTTGGGTTAAATTTAGAGTATTGTTTTCTGAATTGTATGTGAAGCCTCTATATAAATCAAGAACCAACTTAACAGATATTCAGAAAATTGCCCGGGGCAGATTCTCTCAGGGACAAGAGACTGACACAGCTTGCTCACTGTTCTGTTAGGTCAAAGCACACAAAGAGCCAGAAAAACGTCAAGTGTGTGTTGAGCAGTGGTTAAAATTCAGAGTTCTGTCACAATTTCATGGCAACCCTTTCAGTCTTGTCCCCAAGGCTTCTTCTCTTAGATTCCTCATTTTATTTCCCTTTGAATTCACATTGCTCTTTCCTCAGCAGAACCCATATTTCTGTCTGTTCCCACTTTTCCTAATTTAACCTTGCAATAAAATTCTAGCACTTTCCATATTTGACTTCACATGGAAAAAAGACGAAAAGGAGCTTTTGCATATTTTCTTTTTTCCTTTATCACCCTAATAACCTTAATGAATTATCCTTCATGAACACATGTAACTTCTTTTTTGAATCCATTGACTTCCAGACCTCCTTCATTCCAGTGAATCCCACAGCTGAATTACATTTCCTCTGTTGCATTTTGGACTTGCAGCCTGATCCTTAACTCTGGTTCTTGTACTGTGAGAAACTGAGGGGTCACCTCCTGCTCATCTTCCACAAGGAAGGATTTTATCATATTCCTTTCTAAATGTTAATTGTTCCAAATAAATATGCTTCTAAATATGTAATTAACACTTGTGCCCTAACTGGAGAAGTGTTCTTGCTTTCCATCAACTCAGCAAGATTTATAAGAAAATAGAAGGAGTTTTAAGGAGAAACACTGCTTAGGATTAGTGATTTCTATTACACAAATTCAAACTTCTCCTGGAGCAGAGTTCATGTCTGAAAAAAATTTATTTATTTCTTTGCTCTTTTAATGGGACATCAGATATGCTAGAGTTTTCTAGTCTAGTTTTCCAGAGGTTTTCCTGACTTTTGATGGTGTTAAAACAGTTGAAGGCAACACTGACTTAAATATTAATGAATTTCTTTCTGGACTTTCCTAAAACTTGAGGGTTGTAGTGACTCTAATTTGCAAAGAAAAAAATTGAATTTAATCAAGCTGAGTTGTTCCCAAATGTCAGCTTTAAATAAACCTGAGGGAAAACTCATCAGCTGATAATTCATGAAGTGAAGGTTGGAAATCTTTTTTGATGATAAATCAAAATGTTGGCATAAACCATATTGGGAGAATTTTTCTCCTCTGTTAACATCAGGCTAAATAGTCACAGAAAATTATTTCTTGCACCAACACTAGAGAACCCCTCTTTTATTTCTATTATCATCAGCTACTTAACTGTGATCTCAAAATAAAAACATGCCGTGGAGAGTAAAAATCTTGATTTTTTTGGTTTTTCAATCAGTTTTAGCTGCTCTTAGCACCCCATATGCTTGGAGATGCTCTGGCTAGGCAATCTTCAGTTAAAATAATGAAAATTCTTCTTTGAGCAGAGAGTGGTGTCAAGCAAGTACAAGATGTAACTCTGGGCAGTGACTGGATGCTGCCAAACCCTTCAGCTCAGAGAGGCACTGACAGAATCCTGAAGGGAACAGAGTTCCCAGAGGGGAACAGGGGTGTTGTGCTCACCTTTTTCTGCCTTTGGTGATATTCTCTATTTTGAAGCAGTCATCTTTGTTACTTGTGTGTGTGTCTGGCTTGTAGTTTTTTCTTGGAATAAGTCGGTATTAAAATTGCTTGGAACATCTACAAACTTCAACATCCCACGTAGCAGAAGGACAATTAAAGCAACATCAGCAGCAACAGTGCTAGAGGGGCTATTGCAGCTTATTTTCTTTCTTTTTAAGCACTCTGTCACAAATCTTTTTCTCTAAATATTAATTGCATTTACTGTGCCTGTTGAAATTAGCTCCCACGGTACCATAACCTCTCTGCCACTCCGAGTCACTTTTGCTGCTTGAAGTCACTGTTTCACAGGATTCATTTATTTATTTGGGCTCAGTTTTCCCTGCAGGATAATTAGCACGACTCCGTGTGATTTTGGCAGACTGCACCCTCATTCCCTGCTACCTGTGGTGACAGAAGCCTCCTTTTCCCTCACCTTCTCCCTGTTGCTGCTGAAAAACAGCCCACTGCAGATTAGATGGAGCATGAAATAGCCCAGGAATGGCTTTTCTCGCGCTACTTAAACTTCATTTAATGAAGCTGAAATACAATGCCATCAGCTGAAAAATGGGATGGGAATTCACCTCATTGGCTCAGGAAAGCATCTGTTGTGGAGATCTGAAGCTGTCTTAGCTAAAGGCTAAACAGAGCTATTTTTAAAGCACATTCTCATCATGGCAGCAAGGAAATGGAGTCAGTGGAGCAGAGCACAGTCATGAGCTGGACTTTGGGATGTGTGAGAGTTCAGAGCTGCAAATGAAGGAAAATAATGCTTAGTCTTATCAAACTCAGGAAAATCAGCTTTTCAATTGTCTTAAGTATGTCACCCTTATCACGCTCTTTTTAATTAAAGGGTACTCAAAATTCTTGCTTTTTTTTAATTATTTCTAAATCTTCTCCATCTCCTCTTTAGCAGTAATATCTTGCCAAACTGAAGAGTGTAGTTAAATAAAGATCATTGCCCCAGGCAAAATAAGAATCTGAGACCCTTTCTTCATAACAGAAACCCATTCTAACCCAACCTAAAATGCATATTTCACATTCATGTTTGGGGTTTAAGTTTGCTTTGCTGAGTCACTGTAATAATTAATGATCTGTACATTAGGAGTTATGGACTTGGCAGAATACAAGAATTATCCCTAAATTCTACACAATCAATATTTATCGCACAGAATCAACATAATGAGGACAATAAAAAAAATCAACAAATTGGAATTCTCCACAAAATTCCTGCAGAAAAAACATCCCTTTGGATTAAAGCTTGGTAGAGTCAGGGGAGAGTGCTGCATGCCATTAAAAAACTCAGAAATTTTCTTTCTCAGCTGGAGAGACTGCACAGACAGGAGATGGCAGTCTTTAAAGCAACATGTTCACAAGTTTTTTTTTTTGCTGGTGAAAGATCTTGGACATCAGGCTAAATTAAATTTTTTTTATACCTTTAAGGAGACTGGAGTCTCCATCCCTGGAAATATCAAAAGCTGTCTGGACTCAGTCTTGAGCAGGGAATTGAACCAGATGGCCTCCAGAGGTCCCTCCCAACATCAACAATTCTGCAATCTCTGTGATTTGTAATGAGTACAAAAGAAGGTGAATATATTATAGTGTACATTCTCACTGATTTAACAAACTCAAAACCTTGGCCTCAGACAAAATTTGCTATGCTGGGTGATCTCTTAGGGATTTGCTTTAATTTCCACTTCCAAGACTGCATTTACCATATATTAGAAGTGTAATAAAATACACTTCTTAGAGTGTATTTTACACTCTTAGAGATTGACAGATCTTAATATCTCAGCTGTTTCTGCAAGTGCTGACAAGGGTATGACCTCCTAATTTGTGTTTTAAGATAAACCATCTTCTGAAATCAAAAGAAATGGATGCATTCTATTTGATAGGCACTGAATTTGTAAATTAATTTCAGAGGAGAGCCTTTTTTCAAATGCTATTTTGTTATACCAAGCATTTGACATGCTGTGAGTTGTCACCAACATGCACATTTACTATCAGAAATCTCCATATCTGACAGTACTTATTTGTGAACAAATATAAAAATTGGCACACGTGTTTCTGCCAACTCAGCCAGCCAGCCTGCTCTAAAACAATGATAAATTATTGTCAAAATCTCGGGGGAATAATGTGCAGGAGGAATGAATGCACCATATCTATTAGACAACTGTATCTATGAGCTACTTTGTGAATCCTGACATTGAAGAATCCACTGCTCAAGCCACAGTGATGTGCAGAATTGAAAGGACTCTAGTCCTGCTCAGAGAAGTTATTATGAATTCACAACAGTTCTGTGGCAGAAGCTGTTTGTTTGAGATGAAAAGACACTATTACACTGTCACACTGAAAGATGGCTGCTTTCAGCCAGCTCGGCCAGATAGAGGTTTTGTCTGGAATGCATGAAAAACTGGATGTTTTTATAGCTTTCAAATGAAAAGAGGTGTGTAATAATGGCAAGTGGTTAGAAGCTATAAAACCAGTTCACCTTAAACACCTTCCTTCAGAGCAGGCAATTTATATATTACCTGAGGGGAAGGGCATCCACCCATGTATGACTGAAAAGAGTAGAGGAGTTTAATTTGTATTTATGGTTTGTGCTCTAAAATAGAGGTGTGAGGCATGAATGGAGAAGTTGAATGGCTGTGGACAGCCACAGGACCCACAGGGAAACTCGGCAGCACCATCATGTCCTTCTGTGCTTTTCCTTCTCCTTCTGACAGCTTTGAGAGTGAGGCTGAGCATGGTCCTGCCAGGGGGAAATGAATCCTGGATTTTACTACAAAAGCCTTGAGGTTCTCAGGGAGAGCTGAGTCTGGGTGTTTGGAGTTAGGACTGCTTAGATATTAAACAGGGTACAGATTATACCCATCCTAAAATAGTTTAACACTCTGCTATAAGGATATAAATCCACATTTTTTTGGGTGAGTTTGTATATAATGGATAAATAGCTGCTATTTTCAATGAGCTGTTGCAGGTGTGGAGAAGCAGCCTAAAGACAGGAGCCAAGAGCTCACACAGAGCTGCCTTGGTCTGCTGCAGAATCTGCAGCAGAGACTTCCCCTCACTGCAGAGAAAACCAAAGCTTCAGCCTGCATGTGGAGAGGCAGGAACTGGGAGATGTGGAACAGTCTGGCTTTCAATTCTTGCTTCTCCTTTCTGCCTGACAAACCATCCTCATCCCTGGAAAAATGTCCTTGTCAAAGGGAGGAGATATAGCAACATCTCATCATAGAGAATTCCACCTTGGCACCTGTTTCTCTGACACCCAGTCGCGCTGGCAGGAAAAAAATCAGGGAATTGTGTGTATTTAGGGAGAGGAACCAAGCAGGATCTGGTCTGAGTGTCACTCTGAGAGCAGAGAGGTGCTCTTCTCATCTGACATTAACAAAAGAAACCTTTAGTCCACTTTTGGAGCACAAAACCAAACTAATTAATAAATCTTTTAAGCTCATCTCTCTTTCTCTTATGAAAAGCATCCTTTCTGTGCATAAAATGCATTAAGAGAATTGTAAGAAGAAATTCAAAGCATTTTCCTTTGCCTTGTGTCCTAACAAGAGTGTAGTATTGTGGGATAAGTCCCAAATTGGGTCTGATGAATTCCCACTGAAAGATGAGGGAGAAAAACTCACTTTACTACATGTGTCTTTATTGTTCTTGAAATAACAACTGCTTCACATGTTAAGAAACTGCAGCCAGTGAGTGAAAAAATCAAATTCCATGTCACAGCTGATGTTATATACATTATGAAAGATTGGTACAGATAATCACAAAGGCTTCAAATCAGTCCTAACTAACAGACTTAGTTCCTATAGCCTTTGTAAATGAAATAACTTGTTTTTTTTCATTACCTCTGGGGTCCAAAACCAAGCATGAATTTTGTTACATCTGAAGAAAATGTCTCTTTCTATTGGCCATTAGTAACCCAAAGGCCACAAGTGCCCCTGATCACCCATATAAATCTCCACTTCCATGAGAACTGGAGCTGCCAGATCAATTGACTTGTCACCATGGAGGGCACAGGGGCTTGTGAGATTGAAACTGATATTTTGCAAACTGTTTTGCTTTGTTTAAGCTGAATGCCATTGTAAACTTGAAAAGAGCTACAAGGAGACTTAATTTGAAAACATAAAGGTCACTGAAGGCCTGACAAATGGGATGCCTTTGGCAAAAATATACTGGCTGACTTGAGCACTACCTCTGCAAATGAAAACAACCAACGAAAGTTATAATCAATTTGAATGTACAGGGTGTGTTTCTGTCCTTAAAGCAGCCAAGCAGACACAACCTTAGTGCTGTTTCAGCCAGACAAGTCTATTTGCTCCTGTTTGATGTGTGGTGTTAATAGTAAATTGTGATAGCAAGGGCTGGTGCTGCGGCGCTGCTGATTGACAGAGCCTTGCTCACACAGAAATCACCCATGTGCTGAAATTCACTCATTTTCCACTGAATCTGTGTCAGGTAATGACTCTTTTCTACACCTGGCCCAGAGATTCTCCAGGAAGTGATGACTACAAGCTCCAACACTGGAGTACAAATCTATCATCTAATCCTAATGTGTTACATTTTATGGAAAGACAGAGTGTTAGAGAGGCAAATAGATGCCAGTGACAAGAATCACAAGTGGAAAAAAACCCTTGCATTTTCATGAGTGAAAGTCATAAACCAGGCTTGACCACAATGAATGTAAATAAACATCAATACACATATATATTATACACTCATATGTGTACATATGGCTTATAAAATATGCTTAGATATTTACAGGCTCTGGTACACATGAGGATGGTTTTGCATTGATCATGAGCTAATGAGGGATGGTTCCTTGATGATGTTTCTGTCCCTACAGTTTAATTTCTGCAGCCATTCCTACCCTGAGAGTCCCTCATACCTCCTTTGAAAACTAGTACCTGAACATGGATAAAATGAGTGAAATTTTTCTCCACCAGAAAAGTGTTTTGATGTCAAATATCCTTGATTTTACAAGTGTAAGGAATACAGAATTTGCATGGTATCAATATAAGCTCCCCATCAGGCTGATCATATTTGAAAGCATATGGAAATGTAAAAAATGTAAATATCCAGATACTGCTCACAACCCTTCTTAGCACAGCATGGTAAATCAGGGTGTTTATGAACACAAACTCTATTCTAAATTGCTTTCCTAGAGGAAAAGCCAAGGTTATGGCTAAGGTGCTAACACAAAATAAAGAAATCTGACAGTAGAAGGCTTCTTGCTCTTGCAAAAAGAGATGAAATGTGGATGTGCAGGGGCAGATGGTGTGAGTTCAGCCAGAAATAAGATTTGGTTTTAGAGCTGAGGGAAATTAAACATTGAAACAACTTCCCTCAAGAGGCAAGGAGGTCCTCAAGAGTTGTTTGTGTGCTTTTCAGCACAAGATTAAATGTCTTTTCAAAAGACAGGCTTTAATTCCACATCTTGGAAGAACTCAGTGGCTTGTATTTACAGAACACTTGCTAATCATGTTTTGAGAGTATCAACTCCCTATTTCTACAAGTCAGTCTAAAAAAAAGTTCAAAGGCACTGAAAGTGGGGAACAAAAGGAAGGAGACATCAATAAGAAAATCAAAAATGTGTCTCAACAGCTTAAGTTTGCCTGGATGGATGTTATTTCAGAAAGTTTTTCTTGGAAACCAATCTCGGAGAGGTAAAATTTCCCCTGAGGTGTGCCTGTCCTTTGAACCCCAGTGCCTGGGTTTAACTCCTGCTTTTGAGAGTAAAAAGGGTCTGCCACCCCTGAGAAGCTGAAGATGTCTGAAAATGTTTGCAGAACTGGGACATAAGTAGGAATTTGTTAAAGGAAAGGAAGGGAAAGGTACAGGAGCAGCTCTCTTCTACAAATTAGGGCAAATAAAGTGACTCTGCCACCACTGTTCACTGAAAATTAAATTTAAAAAAGAATATTTTTTTGATTAATCTAGTTGACTTTTAACTCTTCTTTTTTGAGTCCTTTTTATTAACTGAAGACTACTGCTTTTGTGTTTGCAGAAGATGAACTGAAACACCCAGTTACGGTTTAAGAATTTTTCTACTCCTCATGAAGCAAGAAATACATTTTGGTGGAAATCTTGGCCTGGAACTCTATTTTAAATAGATATGACAAGGAATTCTCCAGCCAAACTTAGACTACCTGCATGCCTAAATTAAACCATAAATTGACAGACACCAGCTAACCCAAATATAATGTGTTCTCTTCCCAGAGGTGATTTTCCTTCCTATTATATGTCTTTCTCTAGATGGAAAGAAAGTGTTAATGAATGTGTTAATGGCTGTGAAATTCAAAGATATGATCACTTTGTAAAAAATCTGGCACATTTCTTCTATTTTTGGTTGGATGCCTTTGTGTTTTTGCAAACATGAATCTCTGGTAGTCCATAATGAACAAATCTAAATCCTACCTTACTTACTGTGGACACATAATGACCTTCATTAATGCCAGATTCCCTGTGCAAAGCTATGGATCACTGATAATATAAAAAAAGAGGCAAGCTGGAGTAAATCATATATCAAGTCCAAGACAAAAAAATGCTTAGTCCATCTTGTTAGGTGTCTTTTCTGTCAAAGAACTCTGTCATGTAATCTTGCTTTTGTACACCTAATTCAACCAACGTAATCAATGCCAATTGGGGTGTGTTTTTCAAAATGTCTATCACCTACACTCAGTGCAAAGTACTTGTTTCTAATTAGCCCTCATTATATTTTCTTATTTAAAAAAAGGTAAAAAAAAAATGTTTTTAAAAGTTAAAAATTTGAATTAATTAATTATCATTCAGAAGTGCTTAAAAGCCTGTTATTGACTTCATTCTAAATTCATAATGAACCTACACTGTAATTTGGAGCCTTGTCTGCTTGCTGATTCCTGGTGACAAGCCAGATTTTGTCTTCCATCCTACATTTCAGGTATTTTCTAATTAGATGATGTTCATGTCCAGAGAATCCTACAAGGTGATGAAATAAGCCATGAAAGAGAGATTGTCAGACATCATGGGAAACACCAGCTGGTGAAAAAATTTTGTGTGAAAAGGATCAGTGAAAGATGTTCCACTCCAGAATTTTTGTTCTCCCTAGACTGAGAAGAATGTGTCTATTTCCAGGGAATTTCAGTAAAAAATATTTTAAAAATTATATCAAAATGCCACAGAGTATTTCTTCAGAGTAGTTAATTTTTGGTTTACTATCAAGTGTTACCATCGTTCGACTGTCTCAGAAAACTGAGTTTAAAGAAACCTCTTTCTTGAGACCTCTGGAAAGTGCATCTAATGGCAGAGCCTGGCCCCATTTCTCTGCTTAGCTTTTCTCTCCTGCCATTCTGGAGATTAAAAAATGCAGCCTCTTTACAGCACAAAGGAGTGAAATACTCCTGATCACAAAGGGATGCATCTTCACATTTGTATCTTAAAGCCGTGCTATGGATTTTGACAACATATTTCTCCAGAGTATCAATTTGTTTTGTTGTTAGGATTTTTTCCCCCCTTTGGGAAGATAGGTTTTATTGTTACAAAGCCTGTTCTTTTTGTTGAGGTATTTGTGGAGAAAGAAAAAGAATAAAGCAGTGTACAGGCAGTAATGGCTGAGAACACCTGATAGGTATCTCTTGTAAGGAAAACATTTTGCTTTCATCTCCCAACCCTCACAATTTTGTTCGTTTACCTTTCCCTGAACTTCCAGGAAATGCTGTTAACATTTTCTGTAAATGGGCTATTACAGGCAGACACTGAAGAAGAGGTGTGAAATTATTGGTTCCTACCCAGTCTCTTCCTGGCCCTGAAGACAAACTGGTGGATGTCACAGTGAATATTTATTCCTTTTGAGTGTTTAATACAGAAAAAAGTCTTTAAAAAACCCCACACTTTCTGTACCAAAAGAGAACCGGATCTGAAAAACAGAGAGGCAAAACTGTCCAAGGTCTCCCCGCAGGATGTGAACACTATTGGTTGGAGAGAGAAAACTGTTGAGTTACTCAAAACAACATTGAATTCTAAGGGCAGAGTACAGTAATTTCACGACTAAAAGGTGCACCCTTTTGACTAAAATTTTGATTGAAACCCGGATGTGAGCCTTATAATCTATGCGCCTTATATATGGACAAAGTTCGGAAATTTGCCAACCCGGAAGTGCAAGCCCCGTGACCCATGTCAGCCGGCACTGGGGGCAGGCGGGAGTGCTGGGGCGCATGGCACAGGGAGGGTGCCTGGGGCTGCGTTTAAAGGCTGCGCTGATCCGTGAAAAATGTTTGCAAATTGAGCACCTGCCAGTAAACCCGGTGATTGCGCGATTCTGTTACTAATTTGTTACTTTGTTGCACGCGGATCCTTGCTGCAAAAAAATAAGCGTGCCTTATAGTCCGATGCGCCTTATATGTAGACAAAATTTGGGAATTGCCGACAACCCGGAAGTGCGCCTTATAATCCGGTGTGCCTCATAGTTGTGAAATTACTGTAATGACATACAGGTTGTGGGCTCAGACTGGTCTGTGGAGCAGCACACCAGATCATACTCCAAGGATTCATTCACCTGCACATGCTGTGATTTTGTGGGGTTTATTTTGGTTTGTTCATAGATGTGATAACTCCCTCAGGTAGAGTTGGTCTGGCCATATTCATCCAGAACTGAGCTAATCACCTCAAACTCTCTTTATAGCTATGCAGACATACATGGGTGGTTTATCTCTTCAGAAATAGGTGAATCCTCTAAAACAGGCACCCTGACTAAACACAGCCTGAGACACAGACAAGGATGCCAACACCTGTCTGCAGTCAGGTCTCCCTCCTCTCTGAGTCAGAGAACAGATCCTTTGTGGATATTTGCCATGACTTCTGTGATTGTGTTCTATGTGGCTTTTATGGGTGGATTCATCCAGCTGAAGTGAGGCACTCAGGAAAAAAAGGAAGATTGGGATGTGAGTCATATGTGTTCTCAGTGAGACAGCAAAAATTTTTCATTCCCTTTTTTCCTGTTGGACTCCTCCTTCCTAGCATGTTATTTATGTTGCCTTTTATTTCAATAAAGGAATTTTGGGGTTGATTTTTAATTCCATTATTTGTTTGAAGGACTGATACTGTCCTATTCTCCTATTCCTGAATGTGGAAGAAAGCTCCCCTATTTTTAGAGGCTTGCTATAAATAGAGCCACATGAACAGTTCATTTCCTGCACCAGTTTTGAGCTGAATTGTTTTAAAGCACAGTCTTTGTTATTTTCCAAAATAATTTTAGAGAAGTTGAAAAAAAATAAAGTTCCAAACTTCTTTTTAGCTCAAAGAAGCCATTTTTAAGTGCTCTCTTGAGTGACTCAAGCAGTAAGAAAAAATGCTCATTCCTACTTATGGGAAATGGAATATTCAGCAAGGAATTGTTGGGTGTTTAGTAAGGATTACCTGACTAAACCACAGGGAGAAAGAGAGAAAACATTGCTGCAATGGGAAGTGCCAGCCTGAGAATATTATGTGATGGTCTGGGCATTTTTTTCTGATGCATTGGGAAAAAGCGACAAAACCTCTCTGGTAAAAGCAATGTTTGCACCCCAGTCTTCTGCTTCAGGTGTTTGTTTTGCATTAATGTAGTTCTGAAAAGAAAGGATCAAACACAAAAACACTTCTAGCTTTTACTGATTTTAACTGCATTTCTTACTGCACAGTGTGTTTTTGGGCTGGGGGAGAATTCAAGTTTCATCCAATGATGGTTGGTGCTGGGAAAATTAACTGGTGCTAAGTGATTTTACCTTTATTTCTGCAGCTCATGTTTTTGATGTTGGCAAGTGCAAGTCTAGTTTTCCTTTGGTTTAGGGGAGTGGAGGGAGTAGATAACTTGTCTCTGCAAATTTTTCTCTGACTTTTAAAAACAACTCACCTGATATATTCGCAACATTCTCCCTTCAACAGAACAGAGCTAACAGCAGTAAATCCTGCTGGGTTTGAGCTTGCAGATCTGTGTACTCCAGTTTCAGCTGGCAAGTACAGTAAAGCAAAGCAAAGCAGACTGAGCTGTCTGAAAAGGAGCAGTCGTGGCTGCTGGTGAAGTGAAATGATGGGAAGGCTTTCAGGCTGCATGATTTCCTTACACTTGGCTGCCCTAGATAAGGCTTTTGTGGTTCCTCTCTGCGAGGGACTCAGCTCACAGCTGGAGACACTTAACCAGCTTCAGCTACAGGAGACTGCAGTCTGAGTGTCAGAATCCCCTGCTGCATCCTCTGGGACCAAATCACTGCTCTCACTCCTGCTTCTCCCCCTTTCTCTCAAGCCCTTCCTACAAGTGAGACACGTGAGGGGGCTGAGCTGGCACCAGGGACAGTGGGGACACATCAAACCCCTTAGTGCTGATGGCACCAGGGACAGTGGGGACACATCAAACCCCTTAGTGCTGATGGCAGACACCTCACTGCATCCCACCCCACTGCTGAGTCAGGGGTGATGTCAAGGCTTCATTTGCTGCTTAATTAAAAGCTCTCACACAGATCTGATCTGTGACACAAGAGCAATGTACCATGAGTGCTAACTCTAAGGTGAATTTTCAGGCTTATGAAGTAGAAAGAGGAGTGAAATGTGGGGACACTTCCATCATCCCCTATCAGCTGAGAGATTCTGTCCCTGGGGTCTGGCAGACAGAGGAGGGGCAGTTCAGCTCCTCCTGGTGCCCCAGTGCCAGGTCTGTGAGGCACAAATGAGACCATGCTAAATCACACTAATGCAACATTAAATTCATCATCTATTTCAAGGCCTAAGCGGAAAGGAATTTATTTACTCTTTAGAAACCTTTTTTCAAGATTCTGATACAGAAAATATGCGGTGTCCCAGAAGGCTGGACTTAGTCTTGGAGGTCTTTTCCATTCTTCATGGTTCTTTATGGATAGTCTACTACCCTCTACTCAGTTTTATTCACCTAAAGGGAAACCTTGAGGTGAAATCTTGAGCTTCGACTATGTCTATATATTTACATATCTATCTATCATCTATATATCTAGATACCTGTATCTATATATCTATATATCTATATAGATACATATCTACATACCTATATCTATCTATATTTATCTATACATATCTCAATTCTAATTAATTCCATGTTGAACAGTCCAACACTTGAGCTCTGACAAACACTTAAACCCACTAACTTTCCATTACGGCTGCGTGTATAATTTTTTTCGCAGAAAAATTAATTCAGTGTTTCTCTACATCGTGCATGTAGCTTGACAAAGCGTCTGCATGAGCAGGGCTGTGTAAAAATAAAAATAATCAGTTTTGTGCAAGTTCCATGAGTCAAGCTGCCAAACCATGTTTTTGAAATGGATAGATTGCTTAACTTTATTCATACATCTTATGGTAATTTCCCTTTCCTAAGGTATAAAAATGACAGATATGAGTGTTTTGTGGTAATTTTTCCTTCCTCACATCTTTGATTTGGAAGTGAATTTAAGCTCCAGAAATTAGTGAGGGCTGAAGAATAACTCAAAGTGCTTTGCAGCACAGAAAATGCACAATTTACATCTGAATCTAGGCTGTAGAGTAAGAACATGGAAGTGTCACTACAGACAAAATTCAAATATGCTATTTCTGCCTTGCATTTCCATCTCATTTGGAAATCTTTCTCTGTTGCTGCAATTTGTTCCATTCTGAGCCCTACAGGGTCACAGAAGGAAATGGAGGAGCAGAGATATGGAAAAACCTGTGTGATTGTGGCACAACGAGAAGAGAGACGCTGGGGTAAAACTCTCAGAACACCTGGAATGGTTTCACTCTGTGTGTTTCTACTGTGGGCCTTCATCCATGGAATTCCTGCAGGATGCTTTGACTGTGGATTCAACAGGATCCACACAGTATGACAGGATGAGTAAAATAAGACATGATCTCTAGCTTGTCAGTGATTATCTGGAAGAAAAACAGAGAATCTGGAAACCCTCCAATGAAAGCAAATTTTGAAAAAGACTTGAAAATTGAGCTACACCCTTTCCTCACAGCACTGGAAACGAACTGTTTACTAATAACTTTATTATGCTTGTTTACTGCTCCCTAGTGCCTAATTATTATTTTTAGGGATGTAGGCTTTATTTCATCATTTTAACATAAGAACTGTCTCTTGAGCTGAGGAAACAGAAAGGATGGAATCTGCAATGCACAGCGTACAGCTGGTTGAACTGTGCACAGCAAATAATTTACTGGCTCAGTTAAGCCTTATTATCTCTTTGAAAATTGTCCAGACACAGACTTTGATTATTATGAAATTGTTAATTACTCGAAATTGTTTGACAAACATTTTGTAGAAACAGAGTCCAACTTATGGGCTGGTCTCAAGCTTTTATTCTCCACCCCGAGCTCCTGTAGTGTGCTGGGGGGCAAACACAATGTCTGGACTTTTAGATGCACAAAGTCAGGATGGGGGAAGCCAGTAGATGGTGCTCGAGGTTGTGAAGCCAAATTCTGGGGGTTTGGGGAGTAGGAAAATGTGTGGTTAAGCCCTGCAAATGTCAGTTTTTGTCTGTATGTGTATCTATGCTCAGCAAGTAAGTCCCCTAATTTTTGGCTTCTCACCATCTGAAACATTTAAAATATTTGAGGGATGGGGAGTTGGCTAAGCTGTCCTTGTGAGCTCACATTGGCAGGAGAAATTACAGCACTGCTCTGGAGAGAAAAATCCCAGTGTGGAGGAAAAATTCATCCAAAGGCCACAGTTTTCCATTTTTTCCTCTCCTTCTTGAGAGCTGGTTTACCTTAAAAATTCCCCTCATTTACAGGATGACAGCAGGAGCAATCTCTCCAGGCTTTGCTGTCCACACTTCCTCCAGCTCCTTCAAACCCTGGTTCCAGTGATCATTGTCCAGGAATGATGCTCACACCTCCTGTTACTCGTTTTTTCCAAAGGAATACCCATTTTTGAAAATTAGTATAACCAAATCTTCAGGCACCTCTGCTAAGAGCTTCCTGGGCTGCATGCATCCTTAATTGCCTCACTGCCTGCCTGAAAGATTTGGATTGTCTTAGTCTAAGGTGCAGAAGTCCAAAGGGAGGTGTGGTAATTGTCTTCCATACAGAAGAGGTTGCTGAGAAGCAGGAGGTCACAAATTCTCCATGTCTGCTCCACAGAGTGCGAGTTTTAACAGGCTGAAATTAAAGCAGGGGGTATTCAGTCTGAACATTAAAAAAATCCTTTTTAACTTTAAGGGTAGTGAAGCACTGGACTAGATTTCTGAGAGAATATCCCTATCAACAGTGATTTTTAAGTAAAGATTTGGGAAAAAAAGGTGACAATTTTAGCACAAATAAAGTATAATCTGTTCTAAAGAATGTGTGAATGCATGTGTAGGTGATCTGGATGAGTTCTCAAAATCTCCTCCATCCTAAATTCTGGTTTGCTCACCAAAGGTAGATTCCATTGGCTGCTTTTCATAATTCTGCAAATAGGTTTTTTGATAATAGAGTACAATGCAAAGGCTGGACCTATCCATGTAGGATTTTTACCTGATTTATCAGGTTTTACTTCTATTTACCTTTTTACTTTTAAGCCCTATAAATACTCTGCATTTCCAGCTTTTGATAGGTAAACAGGAAGCCTGCTTGTACGCTTCAGCTCTCTCTGCTTTTTACAGAAAGAAGATAAAAGAGACATAAAACATTAAGTCTGCAATTTGGTCACATGTATATTTCATAAAGGCAACTTACTGAGTAATATATGGAAGGCTTTGCAGGCAATCTTTACGAGGCACACTCTGCTCAGTGAGTGAGGTGCTTGCATTATTGATTTTAATAGAATTCTGCAGAGTAAGGATAAATTGTGTTAATACTGCCTAAGAAGGTGCAGCAGACTAAGGATCAGATGGCTGCTGGGATACATTCTGTGACCAGAACGCTGTTTTATGACCAATAGAGGCAGCAATTCCATAATGCACAGGGTCCAAGTGCAATAAACAGGGCTTTGGTATCATAGATATCCCCAGGACTCGGAGCAATAAAAGTGTTTATGATGCTGAGCACTATGGTGGTATATTGCTTGGAAAACATGCAACAATAAGAAGGAGATTGTGTTTGCAGCAGCATTTTAGGAAGGTTGTGGTTTGCTCAGAGAAGCTTGCACCCACATTCTAATGTGTGCCCAAACAACTTTGTGTCCACTTTGCTGTTAACAGCTTCTTCCATCTGATTCCTCCTGTTTTCTCCTTATGATGTGTTTTTCAAATTGGGGCATGGAATGCATCTCTCTGTACAGCTGGACACAGATAATGCCTATCTCAAAACCCTTCCCTGTTCTAGTTGGGCTGATTTTTTGTCATTTAATAATAACCGATTGCTTCTGCATGGTAAGTGTCCATTTGTATGCTCTCCACTCTCAGCCTGAACAAGATGTTTTGCCTCAGTCCTTAATGAAACTGAACTTGGCTCATAATGAAAGAATTCTGGTGACATCCCTCTAGCACATCGCCAATTGATGTAGAGTACTACCAGGATATCATTACACTTGATTTTCATTTATGCCCCTTCCCATTACACTCCAAGTTGGAGTGAGATTAATATTAATATTTTTTATGTTAAAACTCATTATTAATTTTGAATATTAATATGGGGTAAGGTGACAAAAATATTAAATGCTATTTACAATGCTGGTTTGTATCTGTGTATATTTCCAGATTATATTTGTATCAGGTATATTTACATACCTGAAAATACCCAAATGTTTATGGGCATAAAGAAAAGGCTGTGTTGGGACTGGTGCACCCTGGGGTCAGGATGAGGGCTGGCACAGCAAAAGGTGCAATCAAAAGATTGAAGGAAAGGTCTGTGAGAGTCTCTGTGTGAGAGGGAGTGGAGTGCACAGATGTTGAATTCACTCCTGGGCTCTGCCAAACAGAAAAACAGCTCAAACGGATTGCATGAGACAGATGAAGAAAGAAAAGGGAAAATCAGCCTCAAATAAGAGATTTTCCCAAACTGATGCAAAGTTTAGTGGCTGAACCCAGCCATTTACTTGAACCCAGGTTTCCAAAACCTCCAAGCCTCTGTCTTGGAATTGAGAAACAGCAAGAGAAGTTAAATGGCCCTGAGCTCCAATTCTGCTTCAAATTATGAAATCTAGCATGTCAAAACAATAATTTTGCACATCAAGTACAAAAACATTTGGAGGAAAAGAAATTTTGCAGTAAAATTTGATTGAACCAGGCTTCATGTTCTTGCTTTATAACTATTACTCTTTTTTTGGTTTGGTTTTAGTGTTAATCATTTATGAGGAAAAAAGGCAAGGAGGGAAAGGAAGAAAATCCTGAAGCAAAAAAACACTGAATTGATGGAACATAAAATTCCCTTGTATTTCAGCACAACTTGCTCATAGCGACAAAGTCTTCTGCAGTGCTGTTGCAAACCTTATTTTTGTTTAATAAAGTTTATACAATCTGTCAGTTTTTAAATTAACTGCATGACTGGCTCAGATTTCAGTCACGACATTTTAAGACCATGTAAACATAATCACTGGCTGTGAATGAAATACAAGGATGTGGAACTGGCAGAGACTGCAGGGAATGTGAAGGGAAAACTTGTTATTTTTACTGGCAAAACAAAACAGCAAAAATATATTTCTAAAAACTTCCATACTCCTTTTCTTTTGTTTTTTTATTTTTTATTTTTTAAAGGCATTTGTCAGATGCTAAATTACTTTTTTTCCCCTCCTTTCCATGAAGATATGGCTGTTTATCCTTAGTTTTAGCTTTTGATAGTAATTTTTCATATTGATTTTTTAAATTGTTTTTCAAAATTGCATGACAATGCTGAAAAATGAGTTCATGAAATCACTTTTGCCACTCAATTTTCTGAGTGAGGGGAAAAAAAAAGGAAAAAAGAAAAGGCCTGTTTCTTCAGATGAAATTGATACATTTGCAACCATGGTTTGTTAAAAATATATATAATTAATGTGAAAATAAGTGATTAAAATGCAAATCTGATGTGATTTTCCAGACTGGTTCTATTTGAGGGGCTCATCTGGACTGAAATACAAATGGAGTTTCCTGTGGGCAGCACTGGTGTGAGAAACTCCAGCCCACCACGGGCTCTGTGCTACTGCAGGGTGATGAAAATGTCTTTTCTTGAGGATAACTCTGCTCCTGGAATCCTGAGAGGCTGCCAGTGGTCAGTCTGTGCTGCACAATGAAACCCTCTGGTTTTCAGGTGGCAACAGATACCTTGCAACATCTTTTATGAAGGTTGAGACTGCCTAGGGAGGTTAATTAATTCCTTCTATAAATTCCTTTGATCATGGACCATGGGCTCACTTTGCAGTCTGGCAGGAACATGGAATGAATTCTTGGAGAAATCACAAACCATTGCATTCCCTCCTACTTTTAGCTTCAAGAGACAAGTGCAAGTCTGGTTATATATATATGTATATTTCCATCTGAAATTCTTAATTGCTGGATAGTTTTCACCCTGGGGAGAGGATGAGAGAACCAACCTGATGGATCTCAACTGTGCTGCCTAAGGCAAATCTGGAAGGGGCTCAGGCACAGATGTGGAGAGCCTGGAAAAAAAAAAAATCTGTCTGGGTCAAACTCAGCCAGGAAACACTGGGGAATAAAGACAAACACAGTTTTTGTGTGACCAGATGGGGTTGGAATCTGTTAGACACATCTCCTGTAGAACTTTTGGTCTAGTTCATCATGCAGAGCTTCACAATATTAAAGTCTTCGGAAATCATTGCTTTAAGGTGTGTATTGAATTTTCTCTTTCTTGGGTTTTAATGTATGAATGCTATGCTTACAGAGAGGAGAAAAACCAAACCAAGAACACAGAAACTGTGAAATGTGGTCTTAGAATTGCGGTGATAATTTTTTTTCATTGAAAGAGTATTTATAGATACTCCTGTCATTGGTATTGCTATAATCCAGAAATCACTTAACCTCACTGAGGAATTAATAAAAACGCATTTTTTAAAAAATTGAAACCTTTTTTCATCCTCCTTTCAGCAGATTAGCAGGATTAAAGTTTTCAAAGTATGTTGCAAATATGGTTTAGGAGAACTGATGGGCTAAGTCCTCAGATGATATAAATCAGCTTACCTTTGGTGATTTCAGTAAATACAGTATTAATAAGAATGATATTAGATCACTGTGGAAGAGATGAAAACAGTAGGCAAAATATAAAGCCACCCCCCAGAGTTTGTGGGAAAGATATGAGATTAGAGGAGGGACAGGTGTGGTTTGTGTTTGTCTTACACAGAGATCTCATCTCCCCACTGCGAGCAGCATAAACACAAGGCACTCCAGGATTAGTTCAAAATACCTCCTGAGTTCCTTCTGGGAATTGACAGTAAACCTTTTAAAAGAATCAGCTAAGGATTATTGGTAGCATAAGTAAGAAGCCTTCGGGGCGGGAGCGGCTGGAATTTCCAGGGGAGGATGCTGGAGTGGGAGAGGTGCGAGCACTCCCTGCCCTAGACAAGAACATGTGTTAATGGAAATAATTTTAACAAGGTAACCTAGTTATATATGTGAAACACTAATCCTAAAGAAATTATGATTTTAGTTAAAAGTTAGAAGAAACTGGGCTTGAGATAGTTACCTGAAACTTAAATAATTGATTGCCTGTCAATTTATGTTTGCTCAGCTGTGCTTGCAATGGGAAAGGATGAAACTGGTAGGTAGGTGCAAAGAACACAAACAATTGCAACCAGAAACTCATTCTTTGCAAAACTGGAGTTGCCCCATTTGTATTGTCATTAATAGAAAAGGTCAGGGCGAGGAAGACTCGCCTTACTTCCTCCTTTTAAGACCCCTCCCCACAAAAACGACCCCAGACTTAATTCAAGAAGCCAACCACCCATGCTTAGTAGCCATTCAAGCTAATTACCAAAGGAAGCAGGGATGGGAGGGGCTGGTATTATGAATATGTATTTGTTGGAACCTTTTGTCAATAAACAGACTCTGTGACCACCTGTAATTTTGCAGTGTGTATTAGGGGGCTACCCCACGCTGCTGCCCAGCCCTGAATAAACATACACTTTATAACTTTAAATTGTTAGAGTCCATTGTCTGTCACAGTTGAATATCGATGTTAGACCAATACTCATCTTTTGGTAAATCATATGCAACAATCAGTTTGTCTCAGTGTGAGTGTTTTATGCCACTTCAGAAGCCCTGGGACATTGAACAAATTTGTGTTAGGCTGGCAGAACAAAGCAATGAGAGGAGCTTCTCTGGGGTGGCAGCTGCAGATGGACAGGATGTCTGTATACAAATTAAAATGAGGAATATTAATTCTATGGGAAATTATGTCAGAACCATACGTTTTTCCTCTTGCCCTTTATGTTCATGAATGTAAGGGGAAAAATCTTTTTCTTTTAGACTTTATCATGCAAATGTTTGTTTCAGTTAACCCCAAAATTTGCTGATCGGTCTACTCAAAGGATCCTTGAGTACCAGGAAGTCATTTAATCTCTCTAGAAATAGCCCAGGAAAGATGATGAGGATCCTTGGGAATTAATAACCACATGTTCCATCAGACATTGATGTGTTTAGTGTAATTTGAATGGCATTTAGACTGCACTGACTTCTCCCAAAGCACCAAAAGTAGTTCCACAATCTCAATTGTTTTCCCTTTGATCAGCTTAGGTCAGGCTAGCTTTATTCCTGGAAAACAGTGACAGAAGAACCAGGGCATGGTTTCCAGTCTCCAGCAGAATTCCTTGCAAAGTCAGACATGGGCAGACATGGATAAGAAAGAAATTTAATTTCTCATCCTGCCCGGTGCCTTGTTCTATATTTGGTCACTATATTTGGGTGTTATATTTCTATGTAAGACCTCTAAATCAATTGTGGAGAAACCATAACACAACAATGTTATAAAAGCAACAGGAGATTTGTTACCACATCAGTAATGGAATTTAATGGAAAATATACCCCAGACAATATAACATTTGGCACTGAAATGAAAACTAATAGAAGATATGAATATTTTTTATTGATAAACCTGAGCATTAAGATTTTTCACTCCTGTGTCACAAAGTGCGTATAAAAGTCAGAAAACTAAATTGCATGTTGCCAAAATGCAGGACGGTTATTGTACGAAAATATATTGTCCACCTGTTTGAAATTTTTTTAAGTCTAGTTTATAAAGCCCAATTTAAAACTTTCTATAGAAGTTAGATTATATTTGAAATACATATTTGATGTATTTAGGAGAGGCATCAGGAATTTGTAGTTGCAGTCATCACACCTGACAAGGGTACTGGATGCTAAGCAAAGGAAGGGAAATATATTGTTTATCCTTGCCAATACAGACAACCTAGAGTCTAAATTAACCATGATATAAAAAATACAAAACAAAACAAAACAAAAAAACCCAAAAGAACCGGCAATAAAATTAGTTCCCAAAAAAATAGTAGTAGTAGTAATAATAATAATAATAAATCCAATTGGAAATGTCCAAGAGATTAAATTAGGGATATATATGCATAATCCACATTCCCAAAGAGCTGTTGCCACTCTCTGCAAATGAAATGTGTATTTTTCTTAAGAGAATATACTTGCTGTAATTACTGATTGGGGTTACTTCTATGGAGAGTAATTTTATATTCATTTAAATTTTCTAAATTATTATGCGTTATTGGGTCATCATATCTATCTGCTGTCAGCTACGTGGTGAAAGCTGTGTGGTAATTCAGAGAGAAAAAAACGTATTTCCATTCTCTTATTTAGCTGAGTATAATTTTCTAGTGAAGTGTCAAAAAACGTCCCCCAGAGATATATAATGAAGAATATAATACCAAAAAAATCAAGATTAAAAAGGCAAGCAAAGGGAGGTGTGTTATCAGAAGAAGAATGGAAGAAAAATGGGAGCTGGGGCAGAGAGCTGCATGATTCCCCTGCCCTGAATGAATCCCAGGATGGAGCAGAGGAAGAGGAGGAATCCTCCCCTGAGGAGGAAGGAGCAGCAGCAAAGACAACAAAGGATGGACTGACCACAGCCCTCATCCCATCCTGGACAGAAACCAGGAGGGGAGCTGAGCCCAGGAAGAAGGGAAAGGTTGGGGGAAGGTGTTTTAAAGACACAAAAGGATCAATGTCTGTGCCTCATGGTGCTGTGCTAAAAAAAAAAAAAATGGTTTTCTAAAAATACTGATTTACTTGGAGAAAGAGGCTATTTCAGATTGCCCTACTTCTGTTGCACATTGGGCACACAAACTTTGCCCACAGAAGAGGAATTTGGATGAAAGAATCTCTTCATGTCAGTGTAGAGCTGGTTTTAGAAATGAAAATCTAGGGCAAGTGCTCAAGATTAAAGAATTCTCACAATGGCTAATTTACATAGCAGAATGAATCATCCAGTGTTTGAGTGAAAGAAGGAAAGCACTCATACCTTCATATGATCCTGAAAACTCATCCCACTGATGGCCAACATGGCTATAAATACACCTGAGAGCAAGATAGGTGGCAATGGCCTTTCCCTGGATTATATCCTACAACACTAATCAGGAAATATAATTTATTCAGGAATTTGTACAGTTGTCCAAATCTATGAAATAGGAAAAACGTTGATGTCTCATTTTTCATAAAATTGTTGCAAAAATGGAAGATGCAATGTTCTTATCTAAGGTGTCAGTGCAAAATTGGAATATGAGCCCAAGTAAGTTATAGACTGGAGAGTGCTCATCCTCTAGGCAGCACTGTGTCCTGGGGAACAGACACTCCAAAATCATAATCTTAATAGCAGGAGAGATAATTTTGTGTAGTCCTTTATCCTTTACACTCATCAACATAATTGAAAGGGAGAACATCTGAACAACTTCAACTTTTAGGGTACAAATCTGAAGTTGGGCATCAGAGAACAGGGATGTTTTTATTCCATGTAGCCAATAATGTCAGTCTTGCCTATTTCTCCTCATTTAAATGCTTGATCAGTTAAAAAAAAAAAACCCAAACAAATCCAAATATAAGCACGTTGGAAACATAAGAAAGATTAGTGCCTCGGTACTGAGCACATTCCCACAGGATTCCAGAGAGCAGATCCAGAGCTCCATTATCAGAGAGATCATTGCTTGTTCTTAGGATGCAAGTGACAGAATAAGGGTGTCACAGTTAGAATGTACAAAAACAACAAAAAGACCACAGATACTGAACATTTTCTCATTATTACAATATTTTCCATTGCCATTCCAAATTCTCTTTACATAACTGTACTGGTTTTGACTGGTAAAAGTTAATTTAGTTCATAACAGCTTTTATCATGCTCTATTTTTTACCTGTCTGCATGAATATTTGTGTGCTGTCCTGGGATTTCAGGAAGGAATCTAGACATGAGAGGACTTACCTGCTGAGTGCTTTCAATTTTATTAAATCTTGCAGGACCTTATGTTAGAAAATAGATACTTGGTGACAGTTTCTCTTCATATCTGACGTGCAGGAATTGCCATCTTTTCACAGGCTCTGAAAAGGAAATCAGATGTTACAAATACACAACGTGGAAATTAAAATTCTCTTCAGAATTGCCAAAATTTCCAGAAAGGTAGAGAGGAAATGAAGAGCTCCTGAAAAAGTAAAAGGCTAGAGATATAATAAATGGCTGCAGCTGGTTCAATACTTCATATTCTGAATTTTCAACGTTAAATAAGCTCTAAATAAAGCTTTTAAGTCCTCCTCCCCTTTTATTTTTTTCTCTCTCTCTGTCATTTTTATTTAAGCCCCTAAGACTAGCTGGATTTAAGAAAAGACAAGCAAGATTTGCTCTTAAATCATTAAGATTTGAGTAAACTGTGAACAGTTCAATATCTGTGAGATTAGAACTAAGAACTTTTCCTTTTTATGGGGGACCCATGTATTCATAATGTTGAGAACTGAAGTAAATTAATAAACATAGTTTAAGTTATGGAAAAAAATCTTTTATAGAAGTGTTTTGTTTTCTTCCCTTCACAGAACTTTTATAATTATACATATTAGTAAAACTAAACAAAATGTGGAAACCAAATTGTTTTACCTATTCAACCATTTTCTCCAACTGGAAGAATTTTCATATATAATTAACATTTCTAAATTCATTAAAATGGCTAAAATAATAATCTAATATATCTGTTTTGTCTATTAGGTTAACATTTGTTTTATTTAATTTTCTGAAGAATAGTTCCTATCAACCATTTTATTTTCATTAAAATGAGAAAAATATTACTGTCTATTTCTGCAATTTAATTATCCAGCTCATTTTGTAACCTTTGCCAGTAGCTACTTAGGGAAATGGATTTATTTAAAAGCACTATGATATTATCTTGTCTCTCACTCATCAGAAAACCAGTTTAATGTGAAAGCTACAGTAATTTCATGATTATAAACCGCACCTTTTTCACTGAAGAATCCAGCCTACCCCAGTAGTGCGGCTTATATTCAGGTGCGGCTTATTTATGGACAAATCCCAGTGAAATGCCAACCCAGAAGTGAGAGCCGGCCGGGGAGGGAGCCTGGGGCTGCCTTTAAAGGCTTTGCTGGTCTATGAAAACTGTTTGC
>VRYO01002355.1:36756083-36781112 GCA_009812075.1 Sialia sialis
TACTGCATCTGGATACCAAATAACAGTGCAGCTACAACCTGTAAAACCCAGCAAAATTCCATTCTTGTTTGTGTTCTTACCAGAAAATCAAATGGTTCTGTTTTCATGGGATTGATACTCGCCCTGCTGCCTCGCAGTAACAGGTTTTCTTTTATGTGGAGCAGGTGGCTAACACTGAAAAACCTGTTTTCATGGTGGGAAAGATTTATTGCCCTCAAAACTGATCTCAGAAAATTTGCAATTGGTGAGCTACTGTTTTTGAGAAGCAATGCAGATAAAAAATGCAAGCACAAAAGGCAGAAGGCACAGAGGGAAAATAGCTCATCTATTTTGTCTTGGAAACTCGTTTTTATATAAAGGGCTACCTGCTCCCTATAAAACAAATTAATGATAAAAATTAAAGCTTGGAAATTTCTTGTGTGGTGTCTCAGAATATCTTGAATCCTTAATTGTTTTAAATTAATTATAAAAATGTCTGTCTAAAATACTCTTGGATGGTCTCCAGCAAGTCTTTTTGACTGTATTTTAAAATACAACATTTTTGCTCATGGGTCCCGTTGAAGAAATGGAATGTTCATCGCTAATTATGTGTTTAATTATGGTTTTCCTTCTTGATTGAACTGGAAAAAAGAGGGAGATGCTGAGACAGGATGCACTGAGGCAATTTTCTATTCTTCTTACCTGAAAGAACTACTTTGAATTGATGGTGCATTGATTCAAAACTCTGGGTCTGACATTTATTTAAAATGTACTGGCAGGATTTGACTGATTTCCTTGAGGATTCATATTGGCTGTTTGGTTGATGAGGTATAACATGAAATTATAGAAAGAAAAAAAAAAGATAAGCTATAATTAATACATCTAAACCAGATTTAACTTTGGTTTCAGTGCCACTGATATAATGTATGTTAGATGTGTTTGAGTTTTCCTCCTAAATGTAGCCAAGATTTGAATATTTGTTATAAGAAGGTTTTCTAAGCTCCATCTGTAATCAATGGAGGAAGGAAGCACTTAAAGGTCTACATATGTAGATAAAATCGATCTGCTCTCTTTTAACCTATTTTCAGATTGATATGGGCCCTTGCTGATAACTAATTTTATCCAAAGATAGAATTTAAGGGAGGGACACATTTTCCTTCCTGACTGAGCAGTTGATCTTGGTCCACAGGAGGAAACTCAAGCAGAGCTCAGCCTCTGGTGTCCTGGGGTGTCCTGGGGCGTCCTGAAGCCTTTGTGCTGAATCAGGGTTGCAGAACTCAAGGGTCTGATGGCAAAGCTGCTCAGCTGTCTACAACAAAAGACCTAAAGCAGAAATCACATTGTGGGGTTGGACATGAATAAAATGCATGATTGAATAAAGTCTGGAGCTTGCCGGAAAGAATATAAACAGTTACTGTTTTGTTTTGGTTGGGTTACTTTTTTTTGTTTGTTTTGTTTGTTTTGTTTTGTTTTGTTTTTTGTTTTTGATGTGACTTAAGTCTCCATCAGAGGTTCTGCACACTTCCATTTCCTTGTGTGAAAAGGCATACCCTTCCCATCTTCATCCATATTCAAACACTAATAAACAGATGGTCAAATTAAGGAGACCCTATCATCCAGAAAATTAAATGAATTAGAAAATCACCAGAGCTTGGTTTTCCAAAACATTCCTTCTTCCATTAAAATAAACACACAGCTTACTTTACCCTCTGCTTTTCTTCCAAACACTTTCAGAATCATGAGATCAAATAATTAAGCTGGTGGAAAATCCCTTGTTGGTATTAGAGACAAGCTCTACTGGGAGGAAGACTAAGATAACAGCTGGTTATTACAGAACAAGATATTTCATTACATTGAGCATATCTGCTTAAGAAAAAAGAAAAGTCAGACTTTGAACTTGTTGGATCAATGATTACAATGGCATTGGAACAGACTTAAATAGCTGTATTCTGAATTGTGGGGAGAATAAGGAGATATTCTAATAGGATTTACTTGTTGTACAAAATTCAGGTTAGAAAATAATTAACAAAGAAGAGAAGATCTTCTCATGCTCAGAGCAAAAGGCAAGCAGTGAGGAAATTATATGAGGGCAGCAATTCATCCCACCCCATTAGGGAAGACTGGTGACTATACTCCAGAACAAGCTGAAATACAAAATACAGGCAATTAATGTTCACAGCTGAACAAATCTTGCTTTTGTCCATAGCTACCTTGCCCTAATTCCTTTGCCATCCCAAGAGCTGTAAGGTCTGTGAAACTTCAAGGGCTTGGGGACTGCATCTGGGGTGTTTCTGTCACCTCAGTGGAGCAGGCAGGGCAGGGAAGGTGCTGTGAGAGGATCAGGAGAAACCTGTGGAGGTGCTGAGGAAGGAGAATAACACCTGCACCACCACCCCTGCCAGCCAAGACCTAGAACCAGATCAAAGGATGGGAGATCTGGTTAGTGTGACACTTAAAGAATGAATTGCAGCAATTTTAAAGAGCACGGCTTAATTTTATGGTCAGCAGTAGGAGCAGTAGCAACATGTGCATAACTCTTCCAAATCTTCCAACAGCATGTGACTCACCAAACATGATCTGTACTAGGTAACATTGATTTTAGCATTTCCTACTCATCCTCTGTGCAGCAGCCAGCAGGGGCATGTGGGGCTCTCAGTGCATGAGAGGCCTCCAGCATCCTCAGATCCCTTTTCAGCTCAGTCTCCAGAATTTCAGATACTCTTTTGGAAAAGATAACGTTCCTTCTCCTTCTCCACAATATTTTTTTTCATGCTTCTGGACAGCTGGACTGTGAGATTTCTGAGAGAGCCCTGAACACATTGTACACCCTAAATAAAGACAGTGAGTTTATTAATTAAATTATGTTTGAAAATCAACGTGCTTGCCTCCCTTTTGAAACATCCTTTGCACTACAGTCCTTACTTCTCCCTCTCATTTGTAATAACCTCTAATATCCAACCAAACTATTCTGTGATAGTGAATGTAATGTAATGAGTACTGGTATTAAAGCTGCTGCTGCTGTTACTCCTCCAGCAGCTTTTACACCTTTCCCTGGGACAGATAATTCCACAAGAACACTATCAAACATTTTCCAGAGAAAAGCCAGTGGTCTTCCATGCTGCCCTTACCCTCCTCTAAGGACACAGAGGCTGCTGTGCTGGGTCATTTGCTGTGACCTGTCTCCCTTTCTGCCCTCCTCCTCTACAGGTGAACTTCTGCTGAAAAAAAAAAAGCCTCAGCAGCATTTTGGTCTCGGAAAAACATCAACGCTTATCCTTTATACAGTGGGGTACTTGAGGAGACATGAATTATCTGTGTTGGTGACATTTCCATTCTTCTTGTCAATGTTTGAAAATTCCAGGATGCAATAGAGCTGGAAACTCCTATTTTTCTCAGAAAAAACCCTCAGAAAAGGTTGCTTCATTATCCCACATAGGATGCAGAGTTTGGTGCTGTGAAACAGCCCTGTGACTGCATTAAACAATGGATTTCTTCGTCTAAGCTGTTCAACTTGAAATAATATACCTATCTTCATGATTTATCCTTCTTTAACCTCTTTCTTGAATTTCTAGAACTTAAATAAATAAAATTAGGCATTAATTTTTAATGAAAATATTCCACAGCAAATTGGGAACTTGGAAGGCTTGTTCTGGAAATGTCAATGCAAAACATTTCAACATTTCTGATGCGAAAGGTTTTGTTCCAGCATTTCTAAAACTGAGAGTTTTGTTCCAGAAAAAGTTAAATGCCACTTTCAAAACCTCAATGCTTTCACACTTTTCCCCCAGTAAAATCGATTTACCAGATCCAATACACGTTCATGAGTAATTTTTTTGTTTATAAGACTGAATTTTTGAAAGTGATTTTGCTTTTCTCAGAAGAAAAAGCATCGTCTCAGCTGTGCTTTCTGAATTACTGCTTCTGCCTTCTTCCTTGCAATTTGCTTGTGAAGCCTGAAATCATCAGATACCCAAAATATATCTAAAATCCCCAGGTTGCAGTAAGGCCTGAGAGATAAAGGCATCTTAGCTGACAAGTGGATGAAGGGATTTATTTATTGAAATAAATCCAGCACCCAAACAAGTAACTGTGTGAGGCTTTCCAGGGAGTGATGTTATGGCTTGTCCATTACTGGAAAGGGAAAGTAATGAGAATATTCAGCTCTTTATGGGGAGCATATGGCAACCTGGCAGCCTTGGCAGTTTAAGAGCAAAAAAGTACTTTAATATCCTTTAAAAATGTAAATCCTTGTCTTGAGTTGCAACACAGGATGTGACCAAAAGTATCTGTTCTATCACCATCTGTTGAGACCAGGTGGGGCAGTGATCCTGATCTATGTGGGAGATATTCTGCTAATGGGCCATCCATTGAAACCAGGTGGAACATTGTTCTTTATCTTCTCACAACCCATAATTCTTCGAAGGAGTTATCTTCTGCTAATGGCCCATTGAGTCCCACTGTGGGACTGATAAAGTCACTGCATCCCATTGGGAGATGCTCCAGTCAGGGGGAAGAGCCAAGCCTTTCCTACCAGGATGAAAACTGAGATTTTGGGACACAAAGGTGCCCTTTTCCCACTGGATTTCAGAGGAAAACTGGACTTTTCCACATCATCACTGGACCTGCAGAGAAAAACTGCTCCAACCGAAGCACATCTGTCACTGCAGGAGGATGCAGCCACCATTGAATGGCACTGCTGCCAACACCCTGACTGACTGATGGCTGTCAGCTTGGATTCTGACTCTGTCAGTGTTTGAGGTTTGCTCTTTGTAGTACTGTATTTCTATTTTAATTTTCTTAGTAAAGAACTGTTATTCCTAATTCCCATATCTTTGCCTGAGAGCCCCTTAATTTCAAAATTATAATAATTTGGAGAGAGGGGGTTTACATTCTCCATTTCAAAGAGAGGCTCCTGCCTTTCTTAGCAGACGCCTGTCCTCCAAACCAGGACAATCCTCAATGTTTATGCTAATTCCAGATATCTATTGGTTAATCTGTGCTGACCCAATCTGGTTTGGTTTGCCAGGTCAGCAGCAAAATTCCTCAGCAAAAGGGAGATGTGGATCTGCTAAACTTTCCCAATTAACACAGTGAAAGCTGTGTTGGTGCCACTCTAATACAGGAAAAATTGTGTTAAACCTGCACATCTTTGCAGCCCTGCACTCTCTTGTACCACCACACAGCAAAGGGAATATATTTTTCCTTTAGATATCCCTTCCTTTTTGAACACTCCAGAGGTTTCCTGCACTTGTCCTCTGCTCAGATGCAATCCAGGTGAGGGTGTCAAAGCCCTTGAAGCTTTTTCCTTGTGAAATATAGAGCCTCAGAAAAAGAAAAAAATTGCTTTTGCTAACTACTTGCTTTCTCATGCTTTTTCACAAACAGATCCCTGGCCAAACCTCAAGGTGATCAATGTGGTCTTTCAAAACCATTCCTCAGTGCCAGACAGTTTGAATAAATGAAATTTAAGGACTCAAGAACACAAAGCAATTTAATTTTTTACGTGCCAAATGAAACATAATCGCTTTTCTATATCTACTCTACTAGATTTTGCTAGGCCTTTAAAAAAGGAAAAACTCAGGGAAATTAATGTCTTGAAAGCACTTATTTACCTTCATAGGAATTTTTATAGGAATTTTTACCTAACAGCTACATTAATTATTTTAAATTAGCCAGCACAATGTAGTCGATTGATGTCTCAAACAACTGACTCTGTGTTTTCAAGTAATTTCAATATTTTAATAAATCTAACTCAGCATTTCTCATTAACAAATTCATGAAGTAGAGAGATTAATGTCTTATAAAATCAGACTGAGAAAATACAGTATTTTTTTTTGCCAACTCTGAAGCACTGTAAAAAACAGAGTATTTGGAGATTATTCCAGAGTATTTTGAGATTTCTGAGGCCTGATAATATTCCCCGAAAACAGGCATCAAGTAGAAGGTTCACAGCTGAAGTACAATAACTTTTTGCTTGTTGTTTATGAAATAAGGAGGAAAGAGGAAAAAAACCAAAAACGAAACCTGTAGGTGTTTTTGAATGTAGAAATTTAAGAAATAGAAATAGTTTCACTTGTTGGCTCAGCCAAATACTTGGTTCATGATCTGTAAAATTTTTAAATGTTTCTGAGTTTTGGTTCAGTTACATGAGCAGATACAATGATGAGGAGAGGGAAATGATCTCTGGTGATATTTTAAAATTAAATTTCTCATCCCTGTAAATAGAAGAAGCCTTTTCTGCAGTCAGAGAGAGGAATGTCTTGAATTTGTTCCACTGCTTGGAGCCAGGGAAAGCACTTGGGCTTGAAATAAGAGGCAGAGGGATGAATTTGGTCTCCAAGCTGGGTGTCCTCAAAACCTTTTAATCTGAACAAACAGATCACAATTTAATGGGAGGTGTTTATTAGATTTATAGATGTGTAAACTTTTAATGACATGGGGGAAAAAAAAGGGAAACAAATCCCCCCCATGGCCTTGGCTTGCTGAGTTTCATTCATATTAATTTTAATAATTTCATCATAAAACCCTTAAGAAATAAGTTGTATTAATGATGTGTTAACCCACAGATGGAGTTCACCCTGAAATGTGCCTTAAACCAATGGAACTGCTCCAGTCCAGGGCAACTGAAACCTAGGATAAGTACAGTAATTTCACGAATATAAGCCGCACCTTTTTCATTGAAGAATCCAGCCTACCCCAGTGGTGCGGCTTATATTCAGGTGCGGCTTATCTATGGACAAATCCCGTGGTCTTCACAGCTACCCGGAAGTGCGGCTTATATTCAGGTGCGGTTTATAATCGTGAAACTACTGTATAAAGATTTTTAGAAACTTGCTTGGCAAACCTGATCCTTGCTACAAAATACCAAGGACAAATCAAAAAGCACATGGACACATAACTTTGGAAACCATAAAAGAACAGAAGCTTTTTTAGCTGATGTCAGGGCAGAGAGGATCATTCCAACAGGAAGAGCAAAAATGACTGATATTTCTCTGAATCAAACAGCTTGTAATCCACAGAAAATTTATCTGGTGATTTGGCCCTTTTATATTTACTACTTCTTGTAATTTTTATTGTTTTTTTAATTTTTTCCCCCAGTATGCTGGAAAACAGAGTTAATGGAATGATTTATTCTGCTCCTGGTTTTGGTCCTTTACCTCAACCTGCACAAATTGTTATTTTATTTTTCTATTGAGGGGCTTTTCTAAGTGGGGAAAGCTAAGACCAAACTCTCTTGTAAAGGGCTGGAAGGAGCCATTGAGTAAATGACATTAATTTTGCAAGGAGAGATAATATAATTTGTTAGACCAAGTCACCCAGCAGAAGAAACCCAGAAACATGACCAAAATAAACCAGAAAAGCCTTCTGACACTTCCTCATAAATCTGATATTAAAGAGTAGTTGGTGGGCTGCATATTTGTGTCCTGATGTTGTCAGGCACGACATGACAGTTAATGCAGGCTTAATAGTCACCTTTTTTTTTATTGTAATTTTTTCTAATGATTTCCTCCTCCACAAACACATCATTTTTTTTTCTTTCCTTAAATAAGGAGTAAAATGAATATTCACCTGCCTGAAAGTGATTTTATGATGATAGCAGGTTTATTACATAATGTTGATAAAACACTTAGAGACAATATTATTATTGACAATAGAAACAACTCTATGATGAATTCCACTTTTTCTCCTTGAAAATGGGGTGTAATTTAGATTAATTGAAACATTGTTTACATGTTAATCTGATTTCCTGTACCTATTGAGGACTGAAAATAAATGTTTTCAAGTTTTACCATATTCATTGGTAAACCCTTTAGGACTGAGACTGCATTTTACATATTCATCTATGACCCAGCATTGTGAATCATGTCAGAGTCCCTTGGTGCTCAAATTGTAAATAATATTATCTGGAAATTATACATAATAAAAAAGTTTGCAGTAATTTCTTTATAGTGACTTGACCCCCATAACTTCTCTAACTTAAATTAAAAATGTATTTATGAATAGTCACCATGGAGTGTCACCATGAGCTTTTTATACACTATAAATACACCATGATTAATTATCTCTATGCATTTGATACACTATAATTTATTTAGGATTAATGGACTCAGCTCATCAGTAAAGGCTGAGTTCCTCCATTTTTCAGGAATGTCTAATCCATTAGCTGCACTGAAGGTTATCTCTAAGAATAAATCAATGGGCTGATGCTTGTCAAACATTGTGCTATTCAAATTGTTTTCACTCAATAATATCTGTAAAAAAACCTTGTTGTTTAGCTTGCCACAATTTAAAGGAGACTTGAATTGCCTGGAGTTATCTACCAGGAGGATTATTTTCTTTGGCATACCATTCCCAAAATTATAAACTGTGTGTATGTTTGATTATAAACTATGCTGCATTCTTCATTGATCATTTGGAATATCATTTTTATGTTTACAGATATTCATGACTCTGGATAAAAAAAAAAACAATAACAAAATCCCCAGTGAAGTCCACATTTATTTATTTATTTGAAATTATATTTTAGAAGCTCAGCAACTTTCAGGTTTAAGTCTAGAATGTGCATATCACATGGGAAAATAAAACACACAAAATTTACATGTATGGTTAATGTATAAAAATACACAGAAGACATGAAAGTTGGGTAATTTTCAGTACACCAGGGAAAGTGTCCATATTTATGTCATATAATATAACAGATGCAGCCTTTGAATGATAGCTATTCAATATATTATGTGCTCATTAGGTTTATTTGTTATTTGTTCACACACATGAACATGCTAAATACCAAAACCTTGTCCCAAGCACGGGGGAGCTAAAGAGAAGACACAAGGAAGGGAAGGGGAGATGAGACACTCATATTTATTCTAACAGTATTTTGGCATAAGCATTAGCACAGGCTTGCCAAGGTTTGGTGGCAGCATCTGAATGTTTTATTTTTAATTAAAGACTACTTTAGCTTGGAAAACTGTTCCTACGAAATCTTATTTTTAAAATAGAGACAGGTGTGTGCGGGTTTGTGGAGATAAGTAAAGTATGATGAGTTTTAGGGATATTTCTTATTTGTGCCAGCTCTTATTGTGTAGCTGGCAGACACAAACTCTTTAGGACAGGTTTCTGTATCATTGTTCCCCACAAGTCCATGCTTAGCTTTTCCAGAGTCTCATCCTGCATTTGGATCGAGCCAAAACAAATGCTGGTGAACTCCTGGGTATATCAGGAGGGGATTTTTCAGTCCAGCATGACAAAATCATGTATGGAAAGAGGAAACATGGTACAGTGACAGCTGCTAGTCAGCTTGTGTTCTCTGACTGCTTCCCCAGCATCTGCAGAACAGCATTAGAGGGCCTTGGGTGGAAATTGAGAGTAGACACTGCTGTCTGTCCAATGCTGGCTATAACTTTACAGACAGCAATAATGACCCTGGAGCACAAAATTTATTTTATCACCTGTCTTTTATAGAATTTGGCCCAAACACTTTGTAATTTAAATGCATAGACTTATGATCAGAATAGCTCCTAAACCAATGAAATGTTGGCAAAGACATAAATTCAGTACAAACTCACTGGTTCACAGATTTACAGAGGTATAAAAAGAGCCTCAGAAAGACCAAAGTAATGTGAAAAAACATGGAGTCACTGGTCATGCCCAGATATTCCTATCAGAGTCTCACAAAGATAAGAAAAACAGAAGATCTCAGAGATTTTTCCCTTTGGGCTAAACAATAATTAGTTCAGAACAAGAAGGAGAACCGAAAGTTTCCCTTTGTGTATAAAATATGTTCTTTATGCTCCCCTGAAAACTGGAGGTGCGAAGATAATTTCTCACTCTTCATGGGCTGCTCTCTGCAGAGCAGGAGCTGAGCTGGCTTCTCAGGGCTGTTCCTTGATGGCACAGGCAGGAGGATGAAGTGAACAAATCCTTTGCTCTCACAGGTCCTTGGCTCTTCCATCACTCCACACCAGACACGGTGTGGAGTTTGGGAGAGATTCATCTGCAGAAATAAAGACAACTAATAAATCCTGACTGAGGATGACATAGATTTCTTGTTCAGTTCTATTGTGTGTATTAAAAAAAAATTCATGGAGTCTAAAGGGAGTTTAGTCTTGCTCAGGTGTTGATCTTACCTTTATGAGGATGAAGCTAAGCCTTGGAGTGAAGTTCAAGTTGCCATTTGGGTTCTCCCTATAGTCTTAGACATGTGTTGAGATGTATCTTGCTTTGCAGGGACTGAATGTCAAGCTATTGGGCAGCTAAATTTAGAGGCAATTTATCCTGCCACAAAGTGATGAGATGCTTTAAACCCCTCGGGTTTAGACCTGTGTTCAGTAGTTCCCACTTCAGTTCTGGGTGCTTTTCTTTGATGCCAATGAGGTTACTCTTTCCTGCAATGCACTCATGCTTGGCCTTTGTTTTACATATCAAGGAAGGACCATGAGTGTCAAAAACGCTAGGCTCCGTCTTCCAGAAGAGTATAAAAATATCCAGCCCATCCATCAAGCTGGGCATAGCACAACTCAGTTTGTCATGACAACAAAGTAATCTGAGAGCTCTCTGATAATGATTCTAATAAATGCCTTGGTGCATGAGAGGCTTATCAGCAAAATGACAAATTGATAAAAGAGAAGGTTACACAAGAACTCAAATAAAAAGCTTTCAGTCTGTGTCAAGTATTTCTTCTTGACTGGTAACAGCTGAATAGAGAGGAAATGAAAGAAATTCTCTTGGCTGTGGGATGCAAACCACACACAGAGGAAGGAACTCCTTACACCATGTGCAAGGAGACTCGAGAGCAGCTGAGGCTCTCTGGGCATCAAAGGAGGGTATGCTTTCACTGCCTCGAGGTTCATAAGCTTGGCCACAGAGTTAGGAGCCCTGGATACATGGAGTGAAACTTTCAGGATCCAATCCAGGCTAATTTAATCACGATTAGATTATGGCTACCCCATACCCGCCCAGCTGTAAGTACTGCAGCAACCCAAGGATGCGAGTCAGGTTAAACTGGGCTAAATCAGGTATTTCATCTAGGCCTGAGAATCCTGAATAACTATTTAAATATTTTCATATCTCTTTGCTGCTGCAGAGTTAAAAACAACTCGAGGTTGTTTAAACAAGGCTTTGGAGGCATCTGGGGCATCAGGAGACAGCAGGGTGTGCTCCTCATAAGGTTATCAGGAATTAGATCTCATCAATGCACCACGTTATGAGGAAAGGAAATATTTGACACCCAGAAGATAAGTGCCAAGATTGTCTTGAGTGGAAAATAAAAATACAGTGTCAGACTGTTGTAAATTTTGGGGGAAATTTTGAAGTTTGAATACAGAGTGAAGCTTTTCTTTCACTCTTACAGTTATTCTTTCAAATCGGTTTTTAGCCACAGAAAATGTGTATTATGTCTATTTTCTTTCTTTCAGCAGACCTATGATATTCCCATAAACATTTCAGTGTGGCACATGCTTTTTCACTAAAGGTTTTCAGTTTGGCTTGTCAAACATTTACAGTCTCTGAAATAGTACTTCTGTTCCTAAAACATCCCAGATTATATAATCTACTTCTGCTTCTTATACTATTTCTCCAGAGAGTATTTATAATCTGCCCTTTAGCTTCTACATTTCCTGAAAAAAGGGGCAGGCTGTTATCCACTTCTTTTGTACCTTAACTCTTCTTCCCAAAGGAAATTATTCTCCTGAGATGTTACCCTAACCACAAATGTGCAATGTGTAACCCACCAACTCTCCTTAATGTGCACTCAGCTTCAGAGGAATTGCAATTTCAATGGCTTGAAAGATTCTGCAGCTTTTGTTTTGGTAAAGCTTGTTTGATTCTTCCTTCCCCTCTATTTCTTTCCCATGTTTTGTTGTACAAAGGTAAGAATTAATTTCAAAGCTGTTGAAATATCTCTGAAGTTTTAGTTGGTTCTGTATGATAAAAACTTCTTGGTTTTAGTACAGATTGCATTGATTTAATCAAATGTACCAAAGAGCCAGTAAAAGCTTATAAAGTCTCACTACATGTTTTTCATTCCAGATTTCATATGGGTTCAGTTTTATTAACAGAAACATAACATGAGGAGAGAAGAAAGGAGACCTCCTGCAATTATTATGGGCTATGTTCAGCCTTTTTATCAATCATTCTTTTTTAAATGTAATTAAAAATAACTGATAATTTGGTTAGTTTTAATGAACATCTGGGATGGTGTTCCTTTCTGAGATTCCAGGAATGGTGACTTCTTTTTATCTAATGCCTGAAAGACAAGGCATAAGGTGGCAATTGAATTGGGTGGGTAGGATCAACAGATGGTACTCCAGGAGTATGACTGATCCTGTAGCCCTCTCATGTACAGCTTTTTTCACCCCTGCCCCTTTTTTGCTTCTGTACCTTCTCTGTCAGAATCCAGCTGTCAAACCTGCACCCTACCCAGCTCTGCCATGTCCTCCACAGGATTTTCCTCCATCTATCAAATGTGAGGAAATATGGGATGGATAAGTATGTTATATAGTTATGACAAGGAGAGCACATCCTTCATTTTAACGGTGTTTTTACTAGAATTTTATTTTGGGTGTTTCCCACTAATTTCTGAGAAGGAGAGTATGGATGTGTATGGTCCTTTATGCTTAGTCTTAGTTAACAAAGCCACCTGATGTGTGAGGTTATGAGATCCTGTGGAAACAAAGACATCAACAGAGATGTTGATTTGTGTTGATTTCCAGCTCTGGAACCCTGTGAGCTTCTCCACAGTCCATTCTTACCCCAAGCTCTTGAATGGTTGGATGGTCTCAGCTTTTAGCCAGCTATGGCCAAAGACCTTTAAGGTCTCATTCAACTCTTTCAACTCAATTTTGTGATTCTCTGCATTTAGCAGATACTACAAATAGCATCTTATTGCTGAGCAGGGAAGTGGAAAATTACAGGGAGCGAGTTTCCAGAAGGATGTCTAACAGTTTCTGTTTGTACCAGCAATAAAGTCTGTAAATAAGGCAGCAGCTTTACATTTGCTGAAGTCCTGAAGCCCAAGGAGAGACCAGCTCTCTGTCTGAGGAGACTTTCCATCAAGTAGGATAATCCTTCAGATGCCAGAGATTGATTTTTGTTGCCCAAAGCATGTTCTTGTTGTGTTAAATAATGTATCCGCCCTGTGAGACAGACTGCAATTCTCTCTCTGCTGGAGCTAAAAGTGTTGTACCCATCTCCCATCTGGGAGCAATGACCTCTGACAGTGTTAGACACAGGAATCTGGGGCAGATTACAGGAGAAAAGCGAGCACACAGCAGCACTTCCTTTGTGCTCCCTCCCAGCTCTCAGCAATCTGCAGCTTAGTTCTTAATGAAGCTTTCTTGCATGAATCTGTCTGACTCCCTTAATTAGGCTCTCCATGGCCTCCTGAAGGAGGGAGTTGAGCAGTTTAAGTGAATGACATGGAAATAAGCATAAAAAAGCCCCAGAGCACATTGTGTTCTGATGTACATGGAAAGAATCCTGCAGGCAAGCCATTTTGGTATCATCTTGGTGCCCTTGTCGAAAGACACTTCATTCAGTTTTGCTAAATGCAGCCATGGATGGAAAAAAGATGGGATTCTGCACTGTTAGGACATTTTATTCTGATGTCCTTTGGGCATTTGCCCAAGATTTATAGGGCAAATATATTGGCCATGTATGATAAAAACATCTCTACTCTTCTGCATGTTCCATTGTTGCAAAGTACAGCAATGTGAAACTTAGGTTTTACTGTCTATTATTTTTTTAACTTTTTCATTTAAAGTGGAAATGTAAACAGGGAAGTAATTCAGAGATAATGTCATGAACCAAATTACTTTTTGTGCACATATAGCAAAGTACACTAATATAAATTCTAAACTTAGACTGGATGGTTCAGTGAGAAACAGTTTAATTTATCACATTAATTATGTAATTAAAGCATGAATAAGGCAATGGTTTAATTGAATACAGGCAATGTTTATTTGTTCATGCAGGTATTTTGCATCCTTGTAAATTCATCAAATGAAGAAAATGTTTGCAACGCTATAATTGGAGGGCCTAATTTATCCTTTTTTTAACTACCTGCAAATATATAAAAGTTGTTTGTTTATTCATGCCTGAAAATTGAGTCATTTCTTTTTTTAGAAAAAGGTAAAGAGTGCAGGAAAGTTAATTCTTATTGTAGAAATCTGTACAGAAATGCAGAACATACATTCATTTATCTCCCTGTATAACTGTGCCATAAAGCAACACATGCTTGATTGTAATTCTAAAAGAAAATCTTATCTGCAAACCATATGCTCTCTGTGATGCCCTTATGCAGATTGTTATTTTTTTCTGACAATATTCAAGTCAATTACTTTTCTAAAAAAATGACAAAGCAGTATAGCATTTTGTTTTCATCTCTCACACATCCATACACAGATATTTAGCAGCGCTGCCTAATGGGTTGCACAAAGTTCTATGGGATATGGAGTATGGCTGACCTTTCAGCTTCATTATTGTACAGTTTATTTTACTTTATTTATGCTGGTATTATTTTCATAATCTTAACTAGACTGACATTACCTTGCAGTTCTGTTCTTTCATCCTTTCTTGAGATATATTACAAAAAAAAAAGATTAAACTGTTAATGTAAAAAAGTTTGCAGCAGGAGAGGTTTGGCTTATTTATTCTTGTTTTCTATTCTTATGGTCATTATTGTTTTGATTTAAATTCTCCTGTGGAGACAGATATTTGAAAGTTGTCTTAGTTTGGAGGACAGGTATCTGCTTAGAAAGGCTGGAGCCTTTCTTTGAAATGGAGAATGTAAACCCCCTCTCTCCAAATTATTATCATTTTGAAATTAAAGGGGCTCTCAGGCAAAGATATGGGAATAAGAATAATAATTATTTACTAGGAAAATTAAAATAGAAATACAGTACCACAAAGAACAAACCTCAAATACTGAAAAAGTCAGAGTACAACCTGACACTCCATCAGTCAGGGTGCTGGTAGCAGTCCCATTAAATGGTGGCTGCATCTTCCTGCAGTGACAGATGGGGTGCAGTTTTCCTCTGAAGGTCCAGTGACGATGTGGAAAAGTCCAGTTTTCCTCTGTAATCCGGTGTAAAAAGGCTGTCCTGATCTTCCAAATCTCAATTTTTATCTTAGTAGGAAAGGCTTGGCTCGTCCCCCTGGCTGGAGCATCTCTCAATGGGATGATGTAATTTTATCAGTGATGCAGTAGCACTCAATGGCCATGAACAGGAGAGATCTCCTGGAGGAAGGATGGGTTGTGGAAAAGATAAAGAACCCTGCCCCACCTGGTTTCAATGGATGGTCCATTAACAGAAGATATCTCCCACAGAGATCAGAATCGCTGCTCCACCTAGTCTCAACAGATGGTGATAGAATAGATACTTTTGATCACATCCTGAATTGCAACCCAAGACAAAAGTGCAAGTTGGGGAGCTGGCAGGTGGTGCATTCATCAGGTCAATCCTCCACTTCAAAGCCCAATCTGAAAAACATGGTGTGAACGAATTACTCAAGGCTTCTGAGCTGCTTTCAGTGGGGTTAATGGTCTCAGTCAGGAGGCTGGCATGAGGCAGAGCTGTCAGGGTGCAGGACATACCTGGTGAGAAGGATACCTGGGCTGCTGGAGGTGGCAGATAAATGAACTCTGAACCCCCAGCTAATTATCCCAACATTCTTGCGTAGTCTCTTTCCTGGAGAGTGAGGGGATGAGAGAGACTTAGTGCAAGATGAAGAACAAGATCATCCTCAGGAGGGGCTCTCATGCCTATTACTAGGCCTGATCATGAAAAATTGTCTTTTACTTTTTCTATTCCTGTTTTTTTTTTTTAAACCCCTTTTTTCTCCCTTTAACAATATCCTACACTTTTTTCCTTTTTCTGTCTCACCCTTCCATATTCTCTGCTACTCACATCTGTGTTATCTTTGGGGTTGTTGAGTGGCAGCAGCTTCCCAGCTTCCAGATCTACCACATCTCTAAAGTGTTGTTGAGAAAGAATGCAGCAGGGTAAAGAGCTGAGACACTGTAGTCTGAAGGCATCAGAGCAAGTGTTTAAGAAAATGGCCTCAGGTTACACCAGAGAGGGATAAATTGAGTGTTAAAAAAATTTTATTCGCTGCAAGTTTTGCCAAGAGTGGGAACTCAGAGAAATGGTGGAGTCACCATCCATGGGAGTGCTCAAAAACATTTGGATGTGGCATTTGGGGACAAGGGTCAGTGGTGCTCGGTTAAGGGTTCACCCTGATGACCTTAGAGGTCTTTCTCAACCATGACAATTCTGTTATTTGGGCTCTGCACTCCCATATCCTCCTTAGTGTTTGGAAATCTTGATGGAGCTCATGTTTGCCAACTGATTAACTAAATAAGAAGTGGCATTTTCAGAGTTTTCATCTGGTATTTTTATGAAGAATGGTTATTAGTCTGACAGAATTCAAAATTTTTCATCAGTGATTTGATAATAAATATTAATTTTGTGGATGACAAAGTGATGTAGCCTGAAGTCACTTCATAAGAGGTGACTGTTCAAAGAAAATTAGTTTTAATATCAGTGCAAAGCCATATCTTAGAGAAGAAGGAATGAAAAGCATTCTGCTCATGTCAGGGACCATTTTTGGGAAATCAGACAGATTGATCAGTGGCTTTGGAGTGGAAATGGTCAAGCAGCCCTGCCCCAGCTGTCCACAAAAATAACCATGAAAAATACTCAGTTCTTTAAAAATTTGCCTTTGAAAATATCCCTGTTGAGGATGAAAATTGAATATTGCTTACAGTTTTAATACTTTTGTATTGTGTGTGCGGACTTGTCTCATTTTCTCTTCCAGTCCTACCTATGAAATGATCATCTTAAGATTGTCTATCTTCCCAAAATGCACAATTTTATTTTATTAAGAGTCCATTTCAACCCAGACCTAAAATCAGGGGCATATTCAGAGATGTCCTTACTTTCTCTGAAGTGTTTCACTAATGACTCCCAGATGGCAATAAAACAATTACCAGGGAAAACAAAATGTAATAATATTGTCACATAAATGAAAAGATGCCACAAATGAATGCATTTACAGAAAATACTTGAGAGCAGACAAGTGGCAATTGGTTTGCAATGTCTCTGCTGGGAAACTCCATACAATTATAATTAGTGCTCTGCCTCTTATTATTCCAACTTGGTTGGGAGATTGACTGAAAATGATTTTTTAATGGCTTTGGTTGCGTATTTTTCCTTTGTTATCAGACCATAACAGCAAGAAGAACAATATTCTCACTGTACTCAATCTGCCAAAGTGTCCTTTGTACCAGATGGTTTTGGCTTCAGCAAGCTAAATTTAAATCATTAAATTATTGCACTGTATCCTGTGTTATCTTCCTGACAGACCTGGCAGCTAGGAGTTGGTTTCTATCAGAAGGTTTTTGTCCAAGATAAAAACTTAGTCAATAGGGAATGATTCAAGTTTGGCCAGTTATTTACTTTGTTGGTGCTTCCTTTTACCTCTCATTCATATTTGCACCTTCACCCAGGCACCTACTGCACAAGACTGATGATCATTTCTCTCGGGGGGAAGAGATGGTGTTGACAAAACAGAGGATCAACAAAGAATTGTAGATGATCAATTCTCGATTGTTCTCATGTTCCTCGATGTTTCCCAGAGTGAGGTCACCCGGGGAAATAATGGAGCTAAAGAAAAGATTAAGGTAGTTAGGAAAAATGAGAGGAGTAATGAAATTCTAGTCCTTTGACAGGTATGAGTGGAACATCAATAATGACTAAATGCACTTGCAGTGTTTGCTGTAATAACCTAAATAATTTAATGAGGCCTCCTGATACTAAAAAATATTGGAAAAAGTTATAGATACCTTATTGTCTTAAAAATTAGCAATATCTATTCATTTTCAGGTATTTATAGTACTATATTAATCCCTAGCAAAATGTGACAGGCTTTCAAATGGGATTTTGAAGTATTTTTTTGCTTTTCTTCTTCATAAGGAAATCATTGTACATATTTGTTAATTGTAAAGGTTTGTTTTCCTTTTTTTTTTAAGAAAATGGAGAAAAACAAATGAAAAATCCTATCCATCTTTTCAGTGAAGAGTATATAGAAAAATCCTTTTATACATGCTATGGAAAGAAACAATTAATGCATGCTCTGAAATCATTTATTAAAGAGACAAAATAATGGGACAGAGACAAGCAGTCGTGAGGGGAACTAAAAAACTGGTGTGGGGAATCAGTGCAGTAAATGAATAAGATTTGGTTAATTATGCAATAAAGGAACTGAGGGGTATAATGGGGAAGGGCAGTCTGAGAAAAATTCATTTTGTGAAGAACGATGAAAAGGTTCTGACAGAGTGACCCATAGCTCAGATATTGACTGGAGGGGACTGGGGCACATCGATCACCAATGTACTTCATCTCTGAATAAGCACTAAAATCAGAGAGTGGTGCTTTTTACATTAGGGCAAACAAGGACTGAGAACAATCTGGGAAATTTAGAAGTGAAAAATAAGCTGCACTGACTGTGAGTTTGATTTATGCTAAACGGAAATAAGTGCTAAGATCACAGAATCACAGAAATCATGGAACAGTTGGGGTTAGAGGGGACCTGCAAGCTCATCTTATTCCTGCCATGGGCAGGGACACCCTTCACTATCCCAGCTTGCTCCAAGCCCCATCCAACTGGGCCAGAAACACTTCCAGGGATGGGGCAGCAACAGCTTCTCTAGGCAAGAGACTAAAATTACTAAATTTGTAGAGAAAGAATATGTAGGAAGAAGAAACTAAGAAAGCCTTCCAGTTAAACTTCCTCAAGTGAAGAAACCAGGGATAAATCCAACTTTTAACCAGCTATAAGGACAAACAATTCATGACGATCATATCACAGCACTGACCCTGCTGTTATTGCATGTGATCTCCTTGAATTTAATATCTCCATTTTACCATAAAAATTATATTCCCAAATCTCAAGGCCCACAATTCCAACTCCTTTTACCTTCGTTTACTCTGTGTTGGAGCCAGCAGCTCCCTGCACCACTGCGAGAGAATGTAAATGCCTCTCTAACTTGGGAAAAGGAAAAAAAGTTTCTGGGGAAATTAAGGAGAGAAGAAAAGAATGAAAATGCAAGTAGCAGCAGTGATGAAAGCTCAGTTTTTATGAAGATACTCAATGTCCCTGTTGACTCCTTGTTCATATTGCCTGCCCCCTTCCATGGCATGTGACCATATGTTTAACAATTAGCTCAGTACAGATTTTTCTGTGCAGTTTTTATTGGCCTTATGTCAATCCTAGGCTGCATTTTGCATAACATTAGTCAAAGAATCAGTGGAAGAAAGAAATTATCATTTTAATTGCAAATTTAAGTGCTGTGATCAATATTCCAAACATGCTGAGCTATAGTATCAGAAACCATACTTAGAATAACATTTATATGCAGCTATTTCTTTCTGACAGATTTTCTGCCTAAGTACCGTGCCCAGTAAGAAAAAGAAGACAAACAGTGAAAGTTCTCATTCTGGGAACACACTGAGTGATCAGGAGAACAATGTGGAAATCAAAGATGTCCCTGGGGGATGTGTTTGTCTGAGTCAGTTCAAAACCCTTTAAACTGGTCTTTCAAAAGAACATGATGCTCTTGTTTGTTCTGTTTTGTAGCAGTGTGCTGATTAATGCGTGTGCAAATTCTGACAAGACTAGTTTCGCATAAGGATTTGCTTTCCTTCACCCTTTCTGCTCCCTATTTTTTTTTTTTTTGTGGGCTTACAGCTGACTAAGCCAAGATCAAACTTAGAGAGGACACTTAAAGAAACTTTGGTGCAAAGTGAGACAGAAAATATCAGGTGCCTTGTTATGTGGAGGAAGAAGTGCATAGCTTTCTCACAGTTTCCTTTTTACAAAAAATACGTTATATCCATTTTTTTACTGGCACGAGAGATTGTCAGATCTGGAAGGGATTCCTGGAAAGATCAAACTTCCCCAAACAATACATATCAGAGAATCATGGAATCATTAAATAATGGAATCCTAAACACATAGAACCATAACCTCACAGAATCACAGACTGGTTTGTGCTGAAGAGACTTTAAAGCTCATCTCATTCTGACCTCCTGCCATGGGAAGGGACACCTTCCACTCTCCCAGATTACTCAGAACCTCATCCAACCTGCCTTGGACACTGCCAGGAATGGGACATCCACATCTTTTGGACAGTTTGTCCAATTGAGGGTGGTGCCTTACTACCCTCACAGTGAAGAGGTCATTCCAAATCTCTAATCTAACCATGCCCTCTGTCACTTTAAGGCTGTTCCCTCTTGTTCTCTCACTCCATGCCCTGGTCCAAAGTCCCTCTCCAGCTCTCTTGTAGCCCCAGCACCAGAAGGTACTAGAAGGTCTCCTGGAGCCAACTCCTCTCCAGGCTGAATACCCCCAGCTCTCTCTGCCTAACTCCAGAGCATCTCAGCATCTCTGTGGCCTCCTCTGGACTCGCTCCAACAGCTCCACACCTTTCTTACATTGGAGGCCCAATATGAGGCTCAGATCTGGACGCAGCTCTGCAGGTGGGGTCTCACCTGAGCAGAGAAGAGAGGCAGAATCACCTCCCTCGACCTGCCCATGCTGCTTTGGATGTAAATCAGGTCATGTTTGGCTTTCTGTGCTGCCAGAGCACATTCTTCGAGGAACAAACTTGAAAACACTGACACAGCAGGTACTACAAAGAATGTGCTCTTTTAAAGCATTAACCTCACAGTCTCTGCTGACCAGGTTGTTATATCTACCATGAAAAACTCTCTACTGCACAGCAAACACTTAGCTGAAGAGGTGAGAATAGCAATTTCAACCTTTCTTCACAGAGTCCTTCTAGCTCAAAATACCACAGAGATTTTTACTGGAAAACTCGCTTTACCAGAGGACTGATGCTGCAGCCAGGGAACTTGCTGCTTCCCTTTTGTCTCTGCCCCGATCTTTCCAGTGTAAGCAACGAGACTCACAAAACAGCTTCTTATATCACAGCAGGTGGGGAAAAAAGGCTTGCTTCAAAATGCAGCATGTCATATCATCTCTGCGTGAGTCAAAATACTGGGAAACTTACTCTCCTGTAGAATATTTACCTGCCTTGGACTGAGTTGCAGGGTTTTAGTGTTTTAAAGAACAAAAAGCTGCAGTCTGGTATCTCTTCCAGTGAACAGCTTCAAGAACCTATTGTGAAGTACTTCAGAGGGGAACAGAGTAATAGTAAAGTTCCATTAAAAAAAAAAAAAAGGGTGCTAGGAAAGCTGAGCAGGAAAAGGTAGACAATATTTTCTGTGGAAGAAAAAAGATACAAGAAATATGAACCACCTAGTCAAGGGGAAGGTGTTCCTACCCAGGTGAGAGGGGTGGAACTAGATGATCTTTGAGGTCCCTTCCCAAATCATTCTATGATTCTAAGATTTTATGATTTTCTGCAATTCTGTGACTCTCCGAAGCAATCGCCTACATTGTTAGAGGAGGTTTGATGTCCACAGGGTTCTGTGATTCTATGTCACAGCTTCTAATTTACACATAGGTCACAGAAAGATTAACTCTGCTCACTAATTGTGTGTCTCTGTTCCTCTGGTGGCTGGATCCCAGAGAAATTTGAGTCTGATATGCAGCTGGGGTACCTGGATTGAGGCAAATATGCCAACTGCCAGGAAGCCGCATTAAAATCCACTGGGGACCTATGCAGAGCTTCTGAACACCTGATTGCTGGGGAGATTTAAGCTTGGGGGGTGTAAATGGGCTGACTGTCTAGGACAGGGCTAAAATCAAATATATAGACTGAAGCCTACATCTGTAGGTGGAATTAAGCAGGAAAATGTTGTCAGTAGTCTTGCTTGATGTTGGGGGTTGGGGGGGGTGGATCTACACTTTTCCTTGGTAAAAAAAGCTGAGAATTTTTCCGACTATCATGTTAAAGGCCTAGCAGGGCAGTGCTGGAGTTGTTAATTGCTCAAGACAAAGGATGTAGATGGGGGCTGGCTGGCTTTGATTGCTGGCGGCAGAGGGTGGTTTGAGGAGTCAGGGTGGTTGGGGAAGGGTTGGTTGCTTTTTCTCCTCCCTGGGGGGACACTCTCTGGCTCGAACACGGAGGAGAGAGGTTCTTTTTCTTCTTTTCAGTTGGGATTTGCCGCATGCTCCTGCACTGCTACCACCTCCTGCTTTTGAGAACAGCGCTGATCACCGGGACCCAGGAACGGTGAGGAAACCTTCTCTCTCCCATCTGGGACACGGCCCTGCCTCGCCTCCCTGCTCCTGCCGTGCTGCTGCTGTGAGGGACCCGCCCTGCTCCCCACCGGGACCACGTGGAGAAGAGTGTCTGTGACTGGGAAAAGGACTGAGTTTTGTTCCGTCTGATTGTTGTTTCTTTTATAGCTGCTGTTCTTGTTTGTCTTGTAGATGTATCAGTAAAGAACTGTTATTCCTAAACCCATACTTTTTCTGCCTGAGAGCTCCTTAATTTCCAAATTATAGTAAACTGGGAGGGAGGGGATTTTCATTCTCCATTTTAGGAAAAGCTCCTGCCTTTTTCTGGCAACACCTGTCCCCTAAACCAGGACACTTGGCTACAAGCAAGAAGTTCCTGGGGTATCTGGAGCAAAGAGAAGTTTAGTCAAGAAGTCAACCATAAAAAGAGTGAGTGGCAGCATGTTCAGAGACTGTTGTGAAATTTGGGCAATAAGAAAGACTGAACAGCAAACTTTGATATGACAATTGGGAGATGTTTCACTCTGCTCATCCATTTTTCTACCTCTTAGAGAAGTGTTTTCCAAAACAAACACCAGCATGAAGAGTGAGTCTGTTCTCCTCTCCCTTGTTCCTGGCTCTGCACTTCTGCTGCTTTCCTTGTACTGCCAAGAACAAATTGAGTCTCAGGACATGGCTTCCCAAGACATGGTGAGACAAATTAATAAGCTGTCCTTTCTTTTCCAGAAGGCAGTTTCTTCCTGCACACTCTCATCTTTGCTGTCCCCTCCCATCTGCTCTTCCACTGCTCACCCTGTGTGTTCTGAAGAGACTTTTCTGAGGTAATAGACCGCAGTGAAAAGGAGGCACACAAGCTCAGTGAAGTACTGGATATTTGTCTGCCTTTTCAGTGAGTTACATTACTTCAGTAAAAAGTCTGACAGGTGCTAGAGGCAGAACAAATGGTTGAAAGATAAAATTATGTGGGTAGAAGTAAGGGAGGGCTGAGGTTAGTTAGAGATGAGGAAGAGAAGAACAGGGCAAGTGGAAACAGGGAGTCAAAACATGTCTGGTTGGTCCAGGAGTGTGTTCTGAGGGGCATTTACAAGAAAGATGGGGAAAGAGTATTTACTAGAGCCTGTAGTGACAGGACACAGGGGAATTATTTCAAATTGAAAGAGAGCAAGTTTAGATTGCATATTAGGAAAAAAATATTTACAGAAAGGGTGATGAGACCCTGGCACAGGTTGCCCAGAGAAGCTGTGGATGCTCCATATGTGAAAGTGTTCAAGGCCAGACTGGATGGGACTCTGAGCAACCTCGTCTAGTAGAAGGTGTCCATGCCCAGGGCAGGAAATTTGGAATGAGATGACATTTAAGGGCCCTTTCGACCCAAATCAGTCTGTGATTCTGTTATAGAACACATTCAGTGCAGGCAGCTCAGGGTGCAGCTGCAGTTCCAGCTGCAGGTTGAGCTCTGGGTGGCAGGAGACCCGGGCAAGAGCTCATGAGCTGCTGGCTCTTGCCATAACAAAGGGCACAGGCACCCGTGGCCCAGGAAAGGAACCTGAGGGCTCCATTCTTTCCCCAACTAAGAAAGGGTAGAAAAGCCCAGGGCTTGGTTCAGAGTCCCTCCCAGGAGGCAACCAGCTCAAGTTGTTTTGTTATTGCACCAAGAGTAAAAAATTTGTAAAATCTGCACTTCTGTGACTCTGCTGTGAGAAACCTGGGGTCGAGCTGATAAGGAATGCTGATTTGTGAATGTGGGGTGTGTGCAGGGAGCCAAGCCAGGCACTGGAGCTGACTGCTGGTGGTGTAGGTTGTGTGAGTGTGATTGCCGCGGTGGCTCCTGGATGGACAGGGAACCTAGAAGGTCCTGGACAGGGAAGGCTCCTTAACAATTCCATGATTCACCTTTCCAATTATTTTTTTAAAACTCCACTTACAGAAATAATTTAATCTCACCGTTCCTCATGCACTGAATTAACCCAAGGGCTTGGCAACCATGCAAACACCTGTCAGACCTCAGTCTGCTGCTGGTGGAAACAGGAGTCAGAAAAATGTCAGTTTTAACTACAAACTTTATTTTCACATGCAGCTTACACTGTTTTTGTGATAAGGCTTTCTTGAGTTTGTTTTTTAAGAAAACTCATAGTCTCTTTCTTTTGAAAAGCAATGGCTGCTTCTTAATGCAATGAGATTTTTCTTAATAATGACACAGCACATAATCCTGAAAGCCTGGGGGTGCAGTTTAGCCATTTGGAAAAAAGACCTTTTGTACTCTTACTAGAACTAGCTAACTGGCTTTGGTGCCTGAATTTTTCTTTCTACCATAGAAGAGAATTCAAAATCTATTGCTCAGTGCACTGGTTTTAGCTTGGATGGAGTTATTTTTTTCTCAGTAGCTGGTACAGTGCTGTGTTTTGAATTCAGAATGACAATAATGTTGGTAAAGCACTGATGTTTTGGTTTTCCTAAGTCATATTTATCCTAAATTTGGAACTTTTTTTTTTGTGGGATTTTTTTGGTGGATTATTTGTTTGATTGTTTCAGGGGAGTTTGATGAGGGATTGGGCTTTTTTGGGGGTTTTATTTGGTCTTATTCTCTACTAATAAGAAGGTAAATATACAAAATGGCAGGGAAGCGAAGCCGGGACAGGTGACCCCAACTGGCCAAAGGGAAATTCCACACTCTACTGTGGTGTGCCCAGTGTATAAACTGGGGGAGTTATCTGGAACAGGGCCTGATCTGGGTTCAGAAAGGCAGCTCTGGCATTGTTGATCAGTAGGCACTTGTATTGTGCGTCACGTTCGGGATTTTTTTTCTTTCAAGTCGTATTATCAATACTATTATTATTTACACTA
>VRYO01002355.1:36783723-36809459 GCA_009812075.1 Sialia sialis
CCATCCCACCCCCTCTCAGGGAGTTCCCACATCATCACCCCAAGTACAGCCCCACTGGCCAGGAGTTCCCTGGGGCTCTCCTGACAAAGGGGGCAGCCCAAGGCCCCTGATGGTCATGTCCTGCTGGGCTGAGCTCCATGAAAAGACAAGAGACACCTGAGCATAGCCTCCCGAGGCCCCAACCCTGCCATGCAACAGTGAGATACAAAACCCTGGGCACCCAGCACATCCCCAAAGCCTCTCTGGGCACCTGGCACCCCTGAGGAGCCCTGAGTGCCTCTGTCCCCAGCCCCAAGGGTGGTCCTGGCACTGACTGACCCTGGGATGGACTGACTGACCTCAGATGGACTGACAGACCCTGGGATGGACTGACTGACCTGAGATGGACTGACTGACCTGGGATGGACTGACAGACTCTGGGATGCACTGACTGACCCTGAGATGCACTGAGAGACCCTGGGATGGACTGACAGACCCTGGGCACCAGGTATGTACACAGTTTATGATCCCAACCCAAAGGACAGATCTGTGGTCTTTGAACTGATGGTTTCCCTACCTAAAGAAACATCACATGTAATCTCTCATTGACCACATCTCTAAAACTTTGACCTTTGCTGTGGTTGGGTAAGTTATTTCAATAGATTCTATAAATCCAGTTGGGGTCTTAGAGAAGTCTGATTTGGATTTACTCAGCTCTGGAAGGAGATGCAGATGGTTCTAGGAAGGATTTCTGGGCATGCTATTGTGTGACTGAAGAATTTCAGGATCTAAAATGATGTTTTTAACCTTAAGTGCCAGAGTTGTGATGCAAAGGTCTTTTCTGAAATGAGCTCCATTTGACTTTTTGATTTTCTTAAGGAAAATGAAGAAATGTATTGGGCATTGCAAGCTACAACTGGACAGTTCAATCAATCAATTCTAGACTGCCTTCAAAGGAAAAGTTTTGGGCAAAAACAAAATAAAAATTCACAAGCTTCTGTTTTCTTCTGGTAGGCTTCTTCTCCTAGTTATCTAATTTCAGTTATCTTTATAAAAGCATCTCTTACAGCTTTATTTTTTGTCCTGAATCAGATTAACCTAGCACAGTGTTTAATAATTAATTCACTCAGCATGCCAGTAGAGCAGAAAAGTTCTTTTGTCTGATCTTAGACAAGTTCTCTAATAGGTAAAAATGAGATCCACAGGGTAGAATATGCTAATAAATTATGAAAAGAATTTATTAGAATTTCTAAAAGGTATTTGACTTATCTCATAGAACATTTAATGTGGTTTCATGATTATCATCCCTTTTCAGCTTGTTGCTTTAGAAATGCATGAGGAGCTGAGGACAACATTTGCAAATAATTTTTGCATCTTAACACACTGTTCCCATAAAACTGTTATTGTTCTGTAACAGTAACTTCGATATTCAGCCTTACTAGGAGGACTGCAAAATATTAGGATACAAACCCTAAACCCTGTATCAAACTCTTTTAGTTGTGTGAGGAAGCTCAGCTTGGTGGGGAGCAGCAATCCTCACAGTATCCTGAAACAAACACCTGAAACTTCTGGATTTTAACTCAGTCCGGTTCTGTTCAGTGACTTATTTTGTCTGTTCAACTGGTAAAACACATATGATGTGAGTCCCTCAGGAACTTCATGCTGTGAGTAAGAAATGAATCTGCAGCATCTGCTTTATTGATGTGATGGATTGATAGCCAGCCTGATGATTGACACTATGTAAATCACAGCAAAATCAGAAGGTATGTTACTAAAAAAATTGAGATTAATGTCACCTATAATTAGACATGTAGCTATTTGTTCTGATTGCTCTATATCTTATTTTGTTGCCTTTTTATAAAATGCAAATTATAAACAGGAATGGAAGAGATCTAAATTTAGGCATGCTTGGATCTAATCTTCAGTTTTAATGTTTTATTGAGAGCATTTAGATGAACTTTCAAGTGGGAACATCCCAAAACAAAGGGGCTCTTGGGGTTTTGCTGATCTGGGTAGTTGTTCAAGGCTCCTTGGGAATTGTAAAAATATTTCTCAGTACAGGACAGATGAGCCCTGATGAGCTAATTTTCTGGAGTGCTTGGATAAACACAAATTTAGATACAACAGTCAAATGCGTTTATCAATACAAATTAATATAAAGACATGTAAATATATGCCTGTATTTGTTCAGAGGCCTGAATAAATAGAGGAATAAATTTAATTAGGCAGTGTGATCTCTGCCTTCAATTGTTAATGCTAAAAGTTCTGGAGTTCCCACTTCCAGACAGCTGCAAGATCAGGAAAAGCACAAAGTGTTTGACTGCTGCCATTGCACTGACATCCATTTCTCTGTTTCTTCTGGTGCCCTGAGCTACATAAAGCCTTTAGCAAACAGACCCAGTCTGAGGAAATTATCCTGAATGAAGAAAGATTTAGAAGTTTATGTTGTCCAGCAGGTGTGCAAAAAAATATTTCAGACAGAAAAGTGCCATATTGGCCTCATTAGAGACAAAGAGGGACTAAGAACTGCTTATCTGAGAGCGTTTAATAACTAAAGGAGAAGTTGTACTGAATGGAAGGAATTAGCCAGTTGTAGTTTGGGCATCATTACCTAAAAGTCCATGCAATTAAACAGCATGAACTGAGATGTCTTGAGACCAATCTAAGCTCAGGTGGTGACTTCTTCATCCTGATATTTGTGGATTCCAGTTTTTCTCCTACATCAGCAACCTATTCAGATGTTTATAGGTCATCGTACTTGACTGAATGTGCTCCAAATCTTTTTATAAAGAAAACACTCATCTTGATAGAAAACCACATAAATCCTGGAATTACATATTTTCTTGCCTGGTCCTGAATGGGCAGAAGTTCTTGCCAAGGCAGCGCTCTGAAAGACTTGTTCACAGATGATCACATCTGTGTCCAGATGAAATCAAAATGGCAAAGCCATTGGGGACCAATTCATAGCAGATGACAAAGAGGAAAGAAGCAGGGAAAATAAATTTAGAACTGACATTTTCCTTAATGACTGCTTCTTTGAACTTCTCTTAGAAACAGCTAGTTCTACTGCCAGGGGCTGATTTTTCCAGGGTCTGTTGCAAAACTCAGCTGAATTTTGCAGCTGTTTTCAAGCACTAAAACCACAGGGCCTAAATATACAGACAAAATGATGAACCTCCTTATAAGTAATAATGATGAACAAATAATTCTAATGACTCTACTTGGCTTCTCCCAGTAGGTATCTGGGTTCACTGAGAAGACACCACATGTTCTTATTTTTTGTTTATTTTTATTTGCCTGGAGTACTTTTTTATTAACATTTGCTGCACAGTCACCATATAGTAACTATCGGGGTCAAGGAAGGTCCCTGACAATCCTTTTTAGGGTTCGCAGATATCAGGGCAAAAGTGGCAAAATGAAAGAAGAGTGGTACGACAACCACGACTCAGCAACATGAAACACTTTAATAATAATGAAAGTAAGTGTGGGATGAGGCCCAAAAATCCAAATACAGTAACCAAGGACATAAGGTCTCTTTAGGAGCCAGTGGTCGAAGACAAAGATAAAGGGAGGTCAGGGTATAAATATGGGGCAGGAGATGGAGTTGAGGTTAGGGTGCAATGGATGCAGGGGAAAGTGGTGCAGAGGTGGAGTAAAGAAAGGCAGGGTCCACTGAGGTAGGCTGGGTGGAACACTACATCAGCTGAGGGCCAATGGGGATACAAGGAAGGGAGAACATTCTAGGAACTGGGAATGGTGATAATGGAGTGGGAAAGGAGGGCTAGGAATATGTATGAGGTATTAACATAGGCGAACCCATCTTTGGAACATTTTTTTTTTCTGGGATCACCACAATTTAAACAAATACCTCCCACGGTTTAGAGTTGGGGTATAATTTTTCCTCAGTAATGGTTGTCTGATCTGGAATACTGGTCAGGCTGACTCTCACAATTAAGTACAGGTAGTTTCTGTGAAACCTTTTATTTATACAGAGGCATTTGGTTATCTCAGCCACCTGTTTATATTGTGTTCCACCCATAGCGTCTTATTGGTACTATGAGTCAAAATTTCCACATTCCTTTTTTCATCCCTGAGTCTTTTATGATTACAATCTATGTTCTGAGGTGTCCAATCATCTAGTGTTTTTTGGACTTTTCAGCCCAGGAAGTCTAGAAAAAGAGTTTGCAAGAAAATTATGGCTTTATAATGAAAAGCTGAATGATTATCAGGAAAACCTTGGAAGAAAATAAAATTCAATTGATTGTCCCAGACCAGTAAATCCTCTTATCCTTCTGTAGATAGAGCCTTACCAGGGTATCTTATTTATCTATGTTGGAGCACAGAAACTGTAATCCAGGATTCTCACCCCACCTGAGAATCATGAGGACGCACACCTTTCCTAAATCTTTCACTGTGCAAAGTGATTACTTAGGTACTTCTCATGTGTCACCTTTTTTCACCCTTCAGCATTTGTACTGGGATTGCCAGTAATGTCTTCACTAAGAAAGCAATTAATAAATTGGGAAATTGGACAAAATGAACGTTGGACCCACTGGCATTTGCTAAAGAGGGAGCTGCGTTACATACCCCACTCAGAGATTTTCCAAGTGATTTATTGACTTCAGTCTTTCTCCAATTACTTGTGTTGCAGGATGTGTTTAGCTGTGATAAACAGGGCAAGAATGAAGTGTCTGGGCAACACATTTGCTATTTCACTTAAGCCCTTTGAAGGCTGTCAGTCTCAGTGGTGCCATTTTTGGGTTTCCAAACTCAATGAGGTAAATTAGCACATCAGGACACATTTAATGGAGGCTCATGCTGCCATGGCCTGTGTACAGAATTGCTCTAGACATAAGAACTGGATGATTGGTCTTGTGCCATCTCAATTAGCAACAGGAAGCAAGAGATTTCCAGGCTCATTTCAGATAATAATTTAAAAATGGAATAGTTCATATCAAACTCACCCAAAGCATATGAACCCGATTGCAAATGTCAACTGAAAATCACATTGGAACTTCTCTCTGTATTGCAGTTTGTCTTCCTGCCAATCTGTTGCTAATACAAAAATAACTTTTCCATCATGGTGGTATGTCCATTTTGGGGCCTGAATCCTGTGTGCCCTGGGACTGCCTGACAGTGATCTCAAAGAGACTGAAATGAGAAAATCAGATGGCTTCTATTTGTGGGAGAGATTGAGATGTAAAAGCTTCAAGAGCTCAATAAGAAAATGAACTACAGGAAAATATTTGAAGTCTGGAAAGTTCTGAATTAGTTCGTAAGGGATTTTTAGCTATGATTTGATTTGAATAATCTCATCTGACTTCTTATTCCAAACCCATGGTGACTTTTTAATGCATTACCCACAACCCTTTTTATGCAGCAACACCATTAGCTCAGCTGTGTGATTACAGTGCCTGACCCACACTCTGATTTTTCAATCATAAATACAGCTGCTGAATTTTGGCTTAAAAAGGGACATTGTAGAAAATGTCAGAACTGGGAACTGAACTCAGCCTTTGCTCCACTAAGTAGTTGCTAGAAAACTAGACTAAAACAGAATAGTTTTTGTAATGATTACTTTCTTCCATAATTTTTCTGCACTATTTGTTTTTCATGTACATAGCAATAGGTACTTCTGAAAGACTGTAAAAGGTATGACTTCAAAACTGTTTTAAAGCAATGATTGTGCATTATTAAATTAGAATAGACTTTTGTTCAACACTCTTTAATCTAAATATACTTTCTGTACATAAGCTTGGATTTTTACCTGTGCTCTGTGCAGAGTTGTGCATCTAGGGATTTTCATCTTAACTGACAAAATTATAATTTTTTCAACACAGAAAAACATTTTGGAAAAGAGAGTTCCTTTTTGGAACATTCGAACATGGAGGAACATTTTGAACAAGAGAGTTCCCTCCTTCCAGGAAGATTAGGATCTTCCTGAAACTAGTTTATGTTGAGTGTCCCTGAGGCTGAGAAAGGTGTTGAGCTTCCTCTCCCATCTCTCACAGGAATATCCTATAGGATTTTGGAATTGATACTGTTCAAAAAGACTTCTGAGGTCATCAACTCCAATCTTTAATCCAGCACTGTTAGAAGCCATGCTCACCATTAAACCATGTCCCCAGGTGCCACATCTAAATGATTTCTGAACACTTACAGGAATTGTGGCTCTACTACTTCCCCAGGTCCAATGCTTGGACACCTTCTCAGTGAAGAAATTTTCCCTAATATAGAATTTTAACCTCCCTGTCACAACTTGAGACCGTTTCCTCTTGTTCCATCCCTCAATCCCTGTGAGCAGAGCCTGACCTCCCCAGCTGTCCCCTCCTGTTGGGGAGTTGTGCAGAGCCACAGGATCCTCCCGATCCCCCTTCTCTCCCGGCTGAGCCCCTTTCCCAGCTCCCTCAGCCTCTCCTGGGGCTCCAGCCCCTTCTCCAGCTCTGTTCCCTTCTCTGGACATGCTCCAGCACCTCAATGTTTTTCTTGCTCTGTTGGATCCCAGAAAACTGGGGGTTTTGAACTTTCTGTGCTATCTGGCACTGACCCCCTGGAGAACACTGCTTTTGACCTGAGGCCTTGGAGAAGGCTTCCAAATCTGAGTGATGAAGTAAAAATCACAAGTGTATAGTGAATTAGAAGTGTTTGTTTTCACATGGTGATGGGTTTTAAATTTGAGGTTTTTATAGTATAGCAATAAGTATGGGACATGATGGATGATTTTGGATTGTGTCTTTCTTTGTACATCTTTCTTCTTCCTTCTTCTTCATGTGTTTCAGGTAGTAGTTTCTGGGTGGTCAGTCAGTGTCACTCTAAGGGTCGTGGGAACCTAGTTATTGAGTCAAAAGTATAAAAAATATAGGTGTTAATTCTCTATTGGAATGTTTAGCTTTAGAAGACTTGTAGCTGAACTTATAACTGAATCTTCCTCCATTTTCCTCGCTTCTACCAGGTAGCTGGAAGTGCTGTTGAATACTCTGTACTTTCTGATAAGATATAATAAACAGCCAACCCTAAACACGGGAAAACAGATGAGACTGAGACAAAGCACTAATTAGGTGGTGCGCAGCCCCCTCACCGCTGCTACAATGCTCCTCAGCCCCCCATGTCCTCTCAGCCTCCCCAGCCCTTGATCAGCACCCCAGTCCCTTCAGCCCCATTGTCCCTCTCAGCTGGAGCCCAGGGATGACACCAGAGGATCCCTGGGAGGTGACACTGATGGATCCTGGGGGTGACACCGGCTGGGCCCTGTCCCCAGCATGGGGGAGGCCCTGTCAGCCCTGGGCCTGGCCCTGCTCCCATCGCAGGGGAAGGGCCCGGCCATGAGGGCCCCTGGATGGGTCAGGGGTGACACAGCAGGAAATCAGCATGGGGAGGACACGCCAGATTTTCCCATAGGAATGCCATTGCATCCCATGGGTGACGTTGGTGAGGAGGATGTGAAGGAGCTGATAGGCCTGGCTGTCACAACAAACCTCCAAGGAACAGCTCTGCAAAGAGCAGTGGGGCTGCTCCTGGCAGTGACAAATGGACTCTGGGATGGACTGACTGACTCTGGGATGGACTGACAGACTCTAGGATGGACTAACAGACCCTGAGATGGACTGACTGACCCTGGGATGGACTGACAGACTCTGGGCACCAGACAAACACACAGTCCATGATCCCAAATGAAAGGACAGAGGCATTGTCTTTGAAGTAATGCCCTACCTGAACAAACATCACATATAAGACAAAGCTCTGTCTCTCTCTGACCATATGTCTAAAATTTTGACCTTTGCACTGGTTGGGTCAGTTATTTCAAGGAGTCCTATAAATCCACTTAGGTGCGTACAGAACACTGATTTGGATTTACTCAGCTCTGGAAGGAGATGCAAGTGGTTCTAGGGAGGATTTCTAGGGACGTTATCATGTGCCTGAAGAATTTCAGGTTCTAGAATGATCTTAAGGTTAAGTGCCTGATATGTGCTTAAGATCCCTTTCATGTGTATCTAGATACTTTTCTGGCTCTGGACCTATTTGATTTCCAGTTTTCTTCTCTTTTGCCCTTTCCATGATACAGTTGGACTCTATTCCACATGTATCCTGCTTCCTCTTTTTAATCAATTTTTCTTTTAGCTATTTGCATCCATTTAAGTTCATGATGCAAGTTTCTGAGTTTTTAAGAATAATTTATTTTTTATTCTGTAAAGTGACAGAAAGTGGCCCGGGGAAGTGTTTGCACGTGTGTCTACTTTTCCTAGTGTAACTTGACATGCTTTTTATTATGTTCAGTGAGATTCCTCTAGGATGAGAAAAACTGTAGTTTTGATCATATAAAGTTTGAGACTCATAAAGAGAAGATCTATTTCTTATTTTATGAGGAGACTTAACATAGTCTGAAGAAAGAAAGATATCATGAGCGTAAGAAAGAATTGTACATTTATATTCTAAATTTCCTTTCTTGTTCCTTGGCATTTTGTGAAAAAATAACGCAAAATAACACAGTTTTGCAGCCTAAAATATTTTTTTATGCCCAGTTAGGTTTTATCTTAATTCTAAAACTGGGTTGCTCAAAATGTCAGTGTCTGTTGGTTACTAAATAAGGCTTGCATCCATATATTCATTTGAATGAAGAAAAGAGGAAGGAAACAAGGAACAATATTATCTTTATTATATATTATCAGACAAAACATTCTGTTTGGGTGATAGGTGAGGCAGGACTATACAGTGTGATACCTGAGGGACAGAAGAGCTGACTTTCTGAGGACAACCAGTTGATGGTCTCGAAGTAGGACATGCCATAATTCAATCAATGGCACAAAATGACATTGCCATTTAATCAAGAAAGTGACACTCTCAATGTTAGTCCACGGTTATCTGGGCGCCTTCTTATCTCTGTGCTTGTGGAGAGGATGGCACAGATGAAACAGGAAAGTCACTAGAATTGTCTTGGTCCAAATTCCATGGACCTGATAATAAGAACTTAAATTTGCTATCTACACTGGTGCTTAAATAGTTCGTACCTTGCTATAATTTGTGGGAAATTGTGACTGATACTCAGCTCAAGACTGTAGTCACTTAAATGTCAGTGACTACATTACAAGGTAGAGGTATCCTAAGTTCCTTTTATTGCCAGTGAGATTCACAGGATACAATTAATGAAGTTTTAGAGGATCCTTTTACCCTGAGTGGATATGCACATTTTGTCACCTGAGCAGCTCCTTGGACTCCAGACTTCCTGAATCCTATCACGTCTCTACTGAGTGATGAGAGAAGCCCACAAAGTCCATTTGTAAATAATTATGTTTTGCTTCTAACTCAGAATAAAATCCCACATTTGGGCTGAGTTCACTTCTCCCCAATGCCGTTTGAGATGCCCTAAGTTCTCCAAAACTCCAAGACTGGGCTGCCAGGGCTGACACAGGACCCATACGGTCCCAAAGCCTTTTCATAGCTGGAGAGCAGGTGTCTCCTGAAAGGCACTCAAGAGTCTCCCTAACAGCACCAGGCAACTGTCAGCAACTGCATCACATTCTTTTGGTCTGGCTATAAAAACTGTAATCACCATTTTTCATATCATCTTTTAACCTCCAAATATAGTCTTTCTGTTATAGCACATTTCAGACTGATGCATCATCTGTTATTAAGTATTGCCGAGGAAATGTTGAAAGAACCAAGGAAAATGAAAGATTAAATAAATGAAAGTGGAAATTAAAAAGCAAGATCAAGAAAAAGGGGAAAAAAATCTCCAGTGATTAGGAAATAACCCATCTCTGTTACTTTATTTTTATTTTAGGAAGGATTAATTGCAAAGGATTGAAATTCTCAACAAAGTACTTTTAGCAGCCGAAAGATGGAACAAGCACAAATATTTGTTGAAGGATGTGGGGGTAAGGGTCTTCTCTCACTCTTGTCTGCTAAACAGATTGCAAGGAGTTGCACCCTCAAAAGGGTTAAACTGATTATCAAGTATAAGTCTAGTACAAGTCCTTTTCTCACACTTTGTTCTCTGAAATAATCCTATTAAAATAAGAAAATGTATTACGTACCTTTCTGCCCAGATTTTATCAATATTGAAACCTTTTGAACAGAATATGTGATGAAATAAACCCTGCTCACCAATGTGGTAAAATATAATAGACATCAAAGCAGCTAAAAGCCCTCCTAAATCAATGCAGTAACTCTGCAGCAATTTCTAGAACAGAAGGTGAAAATCCCCTTAATAATTGATAAATGAAGGAAATGTATAGGAACAGATTTATAGAATATCACATTTGCACTCTTAAAAGACCTTCATTATGTCATTAACACCTCAGTGATATAAAGCATTTCCATCATTCATCAACCACATTGTGTCTGTCATGCCATTAAGCAGATGGAATAATCCCTGATCCAAGTTCCCAAAACTTTTAGAGTACACTTACTTTCATTTTCTTGCCCTAGGCCAATCCATTTAACAACCCATCACAGCCAGGTCGGCCAGGTCTTCAAGCAGAATGTTATGAATAAGAAGCAGATTGAAAGTGACCTTTATTCTCCCCCCTCCTTCCTCTGCCAAAGTCTGGCATGCAACATCTGAGAGAATATAAAGTCCAAGTTTCTATTCTTTCAAGGACATTCAGGAATTTTCCAGTACTGATAAATAAATTAATAAATGGCTTCAATTTCATGATTAATTCTTTCATCATTTCCCTGGTTTACAATGTGCTGATAACTGACATTTACCAACACACATTTGCTTAGAGCTGCCTGTCAATGCTGCCAACCATTGCTTGAGCCATTCTTTCAATCATTTCAACAATCCTGTAGCTTCTGTCTCCAAGTCCCAACCTCTGTCAAGAATATATTTTGTAATGTAACATGCATAACAAGAAGATACCTACCAAAGGAGGAAGCTTGAGTTAAAAAAAACAAATATATCAGAAGATGAAGGTCCAGTTTTTCTTCTGTTTTGGAATATCTGTTTGCTTTTTATACTCACAGCTGTTCCTCAGCACTGCCTAATGACACTTCTCTATCCTTCAGGTCTCTTCTGTCTTCTGCCATTTAACAAGCTGACTTTGAACATGACCTAAGGTGAAGGATTCCCAGGTCATTTCCCTTCACCATGCTCCACTTTGTTTTGGGAACAGCTATCTAAGCAAATGGTGTAGGTGATTATATAAAAAGAAAATCAACTCCAAAATAACTATGAGAAAGTTAAGGCTGGATGAAAAAACAGGGTGAAAGGAGAGGGAGGAGCATGTTTACCTGTCTCAGGGACCTGTCACACTTTGGTGACAGCCTTCAGCTGGAATGTATTCTGAATAAAGGAACAGAAGTCACCCAAAGCTTAATCTACTTTAGACTTTCAGCTCTGCAGGTGGTTAAACAACAGAAGATTTCGGATTTCTGGCTGAATAAAAAAAGCATCTGTTTCAGGGCATTGTCATTGTCCCTTTGCTCTTTTCACTCCCAGCAGCCTTAGAAGACCCTTTCAGCTGAGTTTGGATTCATTCAATTACTCCTTGTCATTTTATGGGAGATCTTACAAGCTATCATAGATGAAATTACAGTGGACTGCAGAATATCTGAAGGGCTGTGCTAAAATGGTTTTTAGACAGTAAATCAAATATTATCTAGCAACCTGTTCATCCAATCAGCTCTTTACTAGGTCTTCATGCATCTCATATTGATAATTTCTCTTTTCCCAGGAGGGCATAGAACTATAGGGCTGGTGAGCTGGAGCAGGGTCTGTTCATCCTGTAATCTGTGTTGTGCACTTGAAATGGCTGATTAGTGAGACGTTCATTAATGATACAGATGAATTTTCATCTTGTGGCTGGAATGAAATTAAAATTCTTAGAGATATGTATGTCCTTCTGATGGACAGATGTCTCTTGCTGCTTTTCTCTCTTTAAGGGGGTTTTTTATCTTCTATTTCAAGAGTCTTGATTTTCTGTTGATTTATGTCTATTTTAGGGTTCCTTATCTCTCTCACTTCTTCTGTTTCTGCTTTCAGAACCTCTCTCTTTCTTTCCTTCAGGGGCCTATTTCTCTTTGTTCTGTCTCTCATTTTCTGTGTCTGACACATCTGCTCCCTCCTCTTTCGATGTACAGTGTGATAGATGGAACATGACTGGAGAAAAAAAGAAAGTTTCAGTTCTCCCAGTGAGTGAAAAGGTGACCTGCAAACATCTGAACAAAAAAGAGAAGAAAGTTTATTTTTATGTGCTGAATATTCTGCACAGCAAGAGATACAGCACATTTAGAGACCGCACAGGAGACACTTTAAACACCACCTACTCCATAGTCCATCCCATTAAATTCTGTGCACAGTTTTTCTCTTGGTCTGTCTCTGTGTACACATATATAGAAAACCAGCTCTGCTGGTAGAGGGCCTTATTAAAAATGTGGTAGTTTTCCCGTTGTTTTCAAAGCAGTTTGGATCCTCAAAAGAATTTGCCTTTCCTGCTATAAAATCAGTTCTATACTACCTGGCCAAAGAGGTAACCAAGGAATCTGATTCTTTCATATTTCAAACTTCAGATTTTCAGTCTCTTAAAAACATTTGAAGCAGCTTGTTTTATGATTGTGTTTCAAATTCAGAGTCTGCTTTGGGGAAATTTTAATGATTTTTATATGGTAAAGCTGAGGTGAAATATTTTAATTCATGGATGAAAAAAAAGAAAGGTTTCCCAACTAAATCTGCTTTTGGAAGTAGGTAATTACTGTAGGCTTTCCAGAAAGCCTTTCTTTTCTCTGATGATATGCATATATCATTATCAGTTTTGCATGTTGTGTTTTATGTGAGCAAGGTTTGAAGCCAGAGTTGCAAGGTCTTTGTTTGCTGACCCAGCAGCTCAGATTTTGGGAGGTTTGAGAGTAAAGCAAGAGACAATCTCCAGGATGGTACTGCTGTAGAGCCAGGAGGTGACCTTTGACAAGAGGTGGAATTCCCTAACTCAGTTTCTTGGTCCACAACAGGGATTTTGCCAGATTAGAGCCATGTGGGATCTACTCCCATGATGGAGCTGTCCTGGAGCACCCAAAAATCACCCATGTGACCTTCCTGCATATTTGGAAAATGCTTCTCGTGAAACCCTGTCCATGTTTTGCCAGATGATCTGAACAAATGCTGTTCCACAAAGCCTTGCCTTCCGGATTAATGGATGGGGGTGATTCCTATTTCTCGTTGTTTTTCCTCTTAATTTAAACAGCGTTTCGTTGGAAAATTGCAACTAGCTGTAATAGAAACTGCCAATTTGTTTCACATATGCCACCCCAGAGTCACCAACTGGCGTGGTAAATAAGTAACAATTTATAAAGTGAAGCAATCTGAGAACATTCCCCAGCAGTTAATACATGGAAGGTATGAATATGCATGAACCATTTTCACGTTGTTATGGTGCACATTTTCATTCTGAAACAATTATAAAAAACATTATTAGAGAGGTGTTAAATGTGTCAGAGAAGCATTTGGCATATTCACAGAGCTCTTTATTTTGGGGCATTGCTGTTTTCTTGTGATTGGTTTTTAAAAAAACAAAAAAATAGTACTGAGAAAAAATTTTCTACATGAAAAAAATTCCCTATGAGAGAATTCAACTTAAACCGCCTGTTCCCATTTAAGGTCTCATTCAGGAAATCAGTGCCTGTGTTTTTAAAAGCAATCACCAAAGGTTTAATCCTGGCCTGGCCTGTCCTTCACTGGATTCACTTGGAGTGAAATGCACCCAATCCAGCCAAATGACGGAGAATTTGGTGCAATAATCTTGGTTTAGACAGCTGTAAACTCTGGGAAGTTCCTGGCTGGATGAACAGGGCTCTGAGTGGGATGTTGCGATCACAATCAGAGGACAGACAGGAGCTGTGAGCATTCCCTGCATTGGGTGCCAGCAGAGATGGCTCAGGATTTCTCTAGGCTACATTTGGGTTTTTCAGTTTTCTCTCCCCAACCCCATTTTGTTCAGAGGAGTAGAGGATGTCATCTCCCCTGGTACACACAGAATGGGTGGGGATCTCATCCTGCACTGACAGCAGCTCCCTTCTTTCCCTGTCCATGCCTGGACCATCCCTGCTGGTGTGCCAGATATCCTATCCCAGGCACAGGCTAGGATGTGTTATCCTGTTGTCTTTCAAAGAGAGACACATTCCCTCTCCTTCCCTCACAGACACAGTGTAAATCCTTCCACTGCTTCTGAGAAACCATCTCATAAGTTCACTTCACATCCTAGGAAGTGCTCCCCTAATGTCCAGTTTAAATTTCTTAGGGTGATGTAGGTCATAAAACAAGGAGTAAGGGGTACAAATTAGAAGAGGGAAAATTCAGGTTAGATATTAGGAAGAAAATCTTTCCTGTGAAGGTGGTGACACACTGAATCAGGTTGTCCAGGGTGGTTGTGGATGCCCCTGTCAATGCAAAGTGGGATAAGACCTTGAGAACCTGCTCATGTGGGAGGTGTCTGCTCCCCTGGCAGGGAAAATTGGGACTAAATGATCCTTAAGGTCCCTTCCAACCCATTAACATTCTAAGATTCCAGAGTTTACTTCAACTTTTTCTCATGTCTCTTCCTATCTGCCCTCCCTTAAAGAAAGATAACTTTAGTAAGTGATCTGACTTAGAAAGGGCAATCCTGTCTTCTCTTTATCTTCATTTTGGTAAACCAGTGGTGGACCAAACATTTCTCCAAATCTCTGTGGTACAGTAAATCTTTTCTCCCCAGTTATCCTTTCTTGCTTTTGTTGCAGTTATGCTGCCTCTTTCTTCACAAATAACCTGACCAGAACTGTGTGTTGTGTGCTTATTGGCACTTTCCCACAGTCACATATAGCAGAATGAATAATTCCTTATCTCAATAGAAGAATAATAATAATTAAAACAAAAAAAAAGTAGGATTATATCAATGTTTTTATAGCTTCCTGTTCTTCTCATCTTCAATCATGTCCCATTAATAACCTCTCAAGATCTAGCAATAATTTTTCTCAGTAGTTGTACATTTCTTGGCACTTTCCTGACTACACTTTCTTCATTTCTATTATCCCAGTAGTTGAGTAGGTCTGTTTCTTGCTGCCTGACATTTTTCTCCTCAGTTTATTGACAGCACTTCCTTACTTACTGCCAAACCAAATGATCAATTTCCTACTTTTTTCATGTCAGGGTCACTGATGAAAATATCAAGTAAAATTGGTCCCAGTGCTGATCCTCAAAAAGTGCATCTGAAGAGTGCTTCCAGGCAGGAAGGTCTTCCTATCATATCATCCATTCCCATGTGCCTTTGAAGGGGATCTTTTGCACCTGACAGCTTTTTAGCAATTCCATCTCACTCTGTCTTGGTGAAAATTCTCCATGTGGCTCATTACCTGAAATGCTTTACTCAAGTCCAAAGAGATGAGAGCCAGAGCACTGCCTGACTGCAGAATATAATTTCTGTTAGAAGAATAAAAACAGACTGAGTTTTTTTGGCTTGGTGTAAGCTTGGTAAATTCAAGTTCCATTTTATCCCATAATCCATCGAGCTTCATGTCTTTCACTAATTTTTCACTTGAAAATGTGTTTTTCATCCCTAACATATTATTGAGGTCAGCTTAATTGGTCTATACTTGGTGAATTCCTTTTTCCTCCGTTTTGTAAGGAGCAGCATGTGCTTGCTGATCAATACCCAGTGTCCTAGATTTTTGAAAATATAATGGTCATTGCTGTTAATTCTTTCACATTTTGAAATTAAGTCAGCTCAGCCTCCTCTAGCTGAGATTGACTTATATCTTTTGATAAAATCTGTTCCAAAGTGTCATCCCCTTCATCCATTCCACCTTTAACCCTAGAGGTCAAAATTTGTATTAATATTTTTAAAACTAAGTGTTATCATCAACAGAAATATTCCCTGTATCATCATCTCACATATTAAGACAGGTAGAGCAAATACTTTATATTTTGATTTTGGAAGACTGTTTAGAAAAGGCATTTCTTTCTTTGCCCTTCATTTCCTTTGGGAGTATCTTTTACCCTTTTATGTTTTTTTCTATCAAAACCAGGAGATCAGTACCCCATTCCTCCGATGTTTTGTCAGACTTGCCTGAACAGATGGCAAATTCTCTTGGGCAAAATTTGCCTCTAACTGTGTGCCTGAAATGGGTCTATTCTTTGCTGGTGATAGTAATCAAAGATAAAAATGTTAATCCCACTTCCATTTTTCTTTACTGAAAGAGGTGAGTTGGTATCAAGAAATAAGAGAATTAAGTTTTTAAACAGAAATTTGCATGAAATTTGCACAAAGATAATGTACCAGTAAGAACTAGGGTTCTGTAATAATTTTGCAAAAGTTTTTGTTTAATAAAATGCATAGAAAAACTCGAAAGGTAATTAACAGTAATGAAATGATCTTATTTTCTTAAGAGATTTGTTTGCTATTTTTTGAAGTCTCAGCCATGGAAAGATAAGATGTAGCGTCACATCCAAAGGGGAAGGGAAGGACAAATTATAATTTCAGTATGTTATGAAAGATAAAATATATCTTCCAAAACACCATGGAAATCACTTCCTTGCAGTTGTGTCTGTGGCTTATATGACTTAAACGTTCCAGACTCTATTTTGTAGCATCCTTGATGGTTCCTTCTACCTCATAAATGCCCAGTAAAATAGAAGCAGCTTGTATTTTCAATTCAGGGAACTGCGGTTATGTGCTTTGCTCTGGCATCAGATTGCAAATCAGTCATATTTTTGTGGCATACTTCTGTAGATTGAAGTTTTATCTAGTTTCTCTCACTCAAAAAAACCACTTCTGAATCTCCATCCCAATACTCTCCTCAACCCAGTCTGAAACTTTACAAGAGTGAATATATTAATGTGATTCTGAATTGCCCATTCGTCCTAGAGTAGAACAATTCCTGCAGCACAAAAGAGCTTTTTATAACAAAGAAAGATAATTATCTACTGGCCATTTATCTGAAAAAAGCAGTTAAAGACAATACCCTTAAAAAGCTAAAGCCCAAACATTAGTATAATTTATGGAACCGTGCTAATTAATTTGCCTGAAAACTTTGAATTTATATGCTTTTGTTTGTCATAGGTTTTCTTACAGGCAGTCTCTGATGTCACAGGAAGCTCCCTAGTTTTCAGATGTAATAATTCTCATAATTAATTCCTGACCCTGGTGAAAAGTCTGGTTCTCACTCATTCACCATGTTGAGAAATGAGCATCAGTGGGAAGAGATGTGAACAAGATCTGGCTATAACTGGAATAAATGCTGGGAGTAGGAAGGAGGAAATGAGTTCAGCAACAACTGAAAATATCAACAACATTACTGGGAATATTTGCAGTCACCAATGTGGTCTATTTTGCTTCCACTGTGCCATTTTTAGATAATTTAATCCCTCCAACTTTGTATTAATTTGCTAATTTAAGTTATAATGTTGCTGGACTTGGTGGCAATGTCCAAACATCAGCTTTCAAATTGCAGTGTCAAAAAAGAAAGAAGTTTTCTCCTTGTTCAGACATCTTCTACTGATGCAACTTTATTAAATTGTGTACATGTTTTTAACCTTAATTCTGAATGCTTTGGTGTGGTACAAATAGAAGATTTTGGGAATTGCATGTAAATGCAAAATTTCTACTACATTAGAGATACTGTAGGACATCCCACCAGGCCTGAAGGTCTCCCACACAATAATGAAAGCCATGGTCTTGTGCCTTGAAAAACTCAGGAAAATTTAATCAATCCTTTACTTTGCATTATTATTTAATTTTCCTCTTGCCTTGGGGAAATACAAACTTTCATTGTGCAGTTTTTTAACTACAGTAATTTCACAACTATAAGCCGCACATGAGGGTAGCCGGCTAGACCACGGGATTTGTCCATATATAAGCCGCACCTGAATATAAGCTGCTTTTTTTTTTTTTTTTTTTTTTTTTCTTTTTAAGCGAGGATCCATGTGCGACAAAGTAACGAGTTAGTAACAGAATTGCGCCAGTGCGGGGTTTGGTGTCAGGTGCTCAAGTTGCAAACAGTTTTCATAGCCCAGTGAAGCCTTTAAAGGCAGCCCCAGGCACCCTCCCCGGCCGGCTCTCACTTCCAGGTTGGCATTTCGCTGGGATTTGTCCATAAATAAGCCGCACCTGAATATAAGCCGCACTACTGGGGTAAACTGGATTCTTCAATGAAAAAGGTGTGGCTTATATTCATGAAATTATTGTAATGTTCATGATGAGGCCACAAACAGATTGAGGGGGAGCAGGAGTACAGAGGAGTCAGCTGAGCTGAAATCTGCAGCAGAGTGTGCGTGGCTGGTGGGGCTGAAGGAGGTGAAACAAAGCAGAGTTCAGCTCTGGAGCCCTCGGAGGATAAGACAACCAGAATGGAGATGCTGTTTCTCATTTAATAACTTCCCACTTTATGCTGCATGCAATGAAAACAGAAGGCAGGGCTCTGCACCCTGACTTCTTTATTTTCCCGAATAATCGGGGATTTCTCTTCCTATAGACAAAAAACCAAAAAAACCAAAAACCAAGAAGCTTAATGTGAAAGGTGCAAACACTCAGGGCTGCGTGAGCACAAACACCTGCATGCACACGTGTGTTCACACTGAGAATCCTGGATTGTGTGGAACAGTGCTCTAACAAAAATGGGAAACCAAAAAAACAAAACAGATTCAAATGTTCATGTTGCAGAAAGCAGGACTGAGCCTGCCAGCTCTGTGCTGCTCAGAACACAACAGCACCAGCAAGCTGCGTGTCTGATCTCTTTTACAAGCTGCCGGGACAGCTGATGAAACTTTGAAAACAGCTGGGATTTCTCATTTTCATGGTGAAATTTATGTCTTGCACAGTTTACTTCCAAGGCCAAGGAAATATATAGCATGCAAACATGAGCCATGGAGGAGCACAGGCAGATCTGTGTGCTCCCAGCAGCTTTCAAAGCTGAGCAGCAGCACCTTGTGTTGCACAGAACGATGCATAACAAGGCTCCTTGTTAACCACTGCATTTTTACAGAGCTGGTTTAAACTGCATCAAAGCACCAGCATGGCATTTACATCTTCACTTTTACTGCTGTAATGTGAACGTCTTCTCACATTCAAAATCTGCCATGTCATATCCAGTCTGCCTGTAGCCTCTGTGACAGAAATCAGACCAGGAGGCGTCACAGACATCAAGGCACAAGTTCTGGTGTAGCCAGACTGCTGAGAAAGGTCTCATTTTAATGTCTCCATCACTCCTAGCCCACAGCAGAACTGCAGTTTATTTTTTCTATTCCTTTAACTTTCTCAGGGAAAAGAAGCAGGTGAAGGCTATCAAGCTTTAGCCATTTTATTGTTTTGCCTTCATTATTTGCACTGCTACGAGGCTTTGTTATTTTGACAGGTTCATATTCACCCTGATAGAAAGCAGTAGTAACTTGCTTATTCACATTGGTGAACTTGGAAAATTACTTTTCTCAAACAATCTTTCCTTCTGCTGGTTTTTGAGAATTAGGCATTGACTACAAATTGCCACATGGTAAAATAGTTTGGGTTTTTTTTCTTATAAACTCCAGTGTTTACAAAGTTGGGAGTGGGGGGAGCCACGATTACTTTCTTTTTTTCTTCCTACATCCAGAATCATCTAGAGACAGAACATATCTTGCTAGAATAAAATGTATTAACTTGAGCAGCTCTGAATTCACAAGACAGGCTTAATAAAGTTTTTGCAGCCCTGCCAGCATATGGGGAGGACTGGCTGAAGAGATTAAGAGATTGTCTCTGTGGGGTCCATGGTTCTTGAGTCAAGGTCAAGGTCACTCACAATTGTTTTCCAACAGAGTAAAGAAGTTCAAACTGTTTGGGCTTTTTTTTTGTTTGTTTTGTTTTGTTTTCTTTTTTTTTTTTTTTTGGTAGGTTTTTTGTTTGTTTGTTTGTTTGTTGTTTTTTTTGTTTATTTTTTTTCTTTGCATAAAAATGAGAAAAGGACTTCTTGATATGTGACATTTATGAATGGTTCCCTCTCCACCTTTCCCCTTCCAAGGTTCAAATCAAAGGTTCCAGGGTTCAAACAAAAGACTCTTTCCTCTCTGTTGTGATCAGGGCACACATCAGAGATCAGAGAAGTAAGAGGTGCAAATCTGAGTGTCCTGACAGTGCAGTTTTCAGTCAGAGACCCCTCAGGATAATTCCTCCTGGCTTTACTCAGATTTATGGATGTTTTATAAATGACAATTTCAACAAGACTAGCACATAAAAAAGTTTCCTTGTCAAGAAATCAGTGTTTTGTCACAATTCTCTTGAGTTTAATGAGATATCTAAGCAGCTAAACACAAGCATAAGTTTTCCTTGCCATTTTCCAACAGTGATAGCATCCATCATGTCACCAAGAACTGTAAATGGCCAAAGAGCAGAAATTAAAGATGAAAGAAGCCTATGATTTATTTATTTTGATTTTTACAAGCTGTAATAGAAGAAAGTCTAAGCAGTGTCCCTTTGTCCTTGGAGAAAAAAAATCCATGCAGGGAAAAATACAACTTAAAGAAACACCACAAAGTAAGACCCGGACCTGTCTTCTGTTCTCACAGAACCAGTGATCCTGGAACAGGTGCAGGAAAAGAAATCATGGATTGTCCTGCCCTGATCACAACCATACACATGATCCCCATAATAACAACTATGCACTAACTACCATTAACTACTTGAAAAATGCTAATTTGGAGACAGACCTGTGGATTGTGGTGGAAAAATCTCCCTGTATGAACTGAAACTATTTTTTAAAAATACAACTGAGATGCTAAGCTAGTCCTTAGATGCATAAAATTGGTATCAAAATCCAGATATGGAAGTGTTCTTTCCTTCATGTCTACCACTACAGGAAGCAGTTCTGCATAAAGGCCTCAGTCTGCACTGGAGAAGATGTTCTATGAATGCTGAAGGAGTGTGTCAGTGAAGCTTTTGATGATATATATCCAAAGATCACCTCTCTGAAAAGTTATATTGAGAAATTACTTTATCTTTGAAAGCTTGTGTTTGTTTGTGGGAAGTGGGTCTGCTGATGAGTAAGGATAGGAAAAGATTCTATGGGGCAGATTTAATCCCTGCAGATTTACAGTTTAAAATAACAATAAAACAGCAGTTTGGAATATAACTTAGACTTTTTTTTTTCAGTAGGGGATAAAAATAAAATAGACTCCAGAAAAGCTCACTGAGATTCTAGACTCAGAATTGCAGGGATCCCTTCAAGTGTGAGTATATTGTCAAATATTGTGCTTTTGGATTGGTGTTGCAAGACATTCTGGCTTTTAGGGAGAGAAGAAGCTGGGCTTCTTTAACACAGCACTCTGTTCTGAGCTTGGAAACTGGCAGCCTATTTATGGCTCCTACAACAGCATTAACAGAACAGTTTCAGCTAAATTTCATTTCAAGGTTTCAACCTATTACCTGAAGGGGTCAGCAAGGCACCTACTTTTCTGTCTGCTCCATCCTTCTAATCTCCCTGTCACAGTCACTGCCATAATCCTGCTGCTGATACAGCCCTAAAAATGATTCTGTGCATGTTTAGTCCGGGGATTTCAGTCCCAGAAGACTGAGCAGTGCTTGCAGCTACAGGTACCTTATTTACCTGATGTCTTTGTGATGTGTCTTCCTTCTGCACTACCCATGCTGTTGTCACCGACATTTCTGAGTGTTTTGCTGATCCCTGTGGTGTCTTGCAGGTTCATTCAACCCAGAGTTATAAATCAGATATTCCTTTATCTTTACCACTGATTGAACAGAATCATGTGTACATGGAGATCTTGTCTTAGGTATGTATGTCATTATAATCTGGTGTACATGTGTGTGGTCTTTCTCGTGTGTCCCTATGCAATGGAATTTCTGACATGGTATTTTATCTGTTGGAGCTCATTGATTTCTGGGTAGGGGATTTTTTCACTTGCATGTTTACCCATCAGGAATAAATTAAGCCCAACTTATGTGGTTTTATGATCAAACAACTTTACTCAAACTGTCTTTTAAAACAATGTCCTAGAACTGCTTGCTGGGAATGCCAATAACATTGTCCTTTTTTCCTCTAGAGGAGATGGTGAGGGCTAAAAGTGAAGGAGAGTATTCACACACCCTGGTAGGACTGTCCACAGACACAATCTGATCTGTAGGAAAGGGTTTCCAATAGATGGAGGAGGGAAGTTCTGGAAATGTTCTAAAAAAATGGAAACAATAAAAATGAGAACAGCTTGATTTTAAGGAAGTTCTCACTGCACTTGTGGAATGTGCTGTACTTGAAGAAATCTTCTGTAGCAAGAGCTATGCTAAAGAGGTCAGGCAGCTTCTTACAGCCCTGTGGCCCCGGCTGGAGGACCAGAGGCTTGTGGAGACCCTCCCATAGGGACTGGGCATGTTCATCTCTGGAATCTGGGAAGTTACGGGCAGATTTCAGAACTGCAGGAGCTGCTGAGCCTGAGGACCTGGCTGCTGGCTTTGCAGGGTGAGCAGGCAGGAGGGGAAGGCTACTGTGCTGCCCTGAGCACACCATGGCCTGAGCACACCATGGCCTGAAAGGTGGTGCCAGCTGCAGAGACAGATCAGATCTCATAAAACCAAGGCAGAGCCCAGACTGCTTCAGGGAGAGCTGAATTGGGTGCAGCAGAACAGGAGCATCCTTAGGAAAAAGCAGCAGCACAGTCTTTGGAAGGTTTTTACAGATGTTTTTTACAGAGTCTGTTTTCCCCCTCTTTCTGTATGATAGAGGGTTCCTCAGTGGTTTCACTACAAACTGGGGAAAAAACAAGGACCATACAGCTTTATCAACCCAAGATTCCAGGAGAGTGTGGGCTGGGAGTTGTGTATCACTGAATACCCTGTAAGGAAGTGCCTGAAAAAAGGAAAACTGGGACCTTGATTGTTTTACTGTTCCCAGGTGCTTCAAGATATCTTTTAAATGTGCCCATAACAATTCTCACTTGTAGCAAAACTAAGATTTTCTGTTTTGATAATTGTCTGATAGAAAATATTTATTTTCCCCTTGCTGAACACACACACCATACTGGGTAGATGCCCCTACTGGGCAGCCTATACAGAGTTTTGGTGTACTGGAAATCAAATGGGCAAAGCAATTTTCCTGCAATAATATATCTAAACCACTGGAAATGTCTAAGCACTGGAAATTAGAAAAAGGAATATGTCCGTGGGACAGTGGTCAGGTTGAAATTCAGAGTGAGTGTTTTATTCTTTGGCTAGCTTGAGGTTTTAAATGCACTATGCATTTTGAACCAAATTGCAGAGTTTTCAGAAGAAATGGTGAAAGCTTCTACTTCTAAAGTGTCAAATGCTCTCCTGCTGATTTTTGTATCACTGAACAAAATAAATCAAACAAGAGACTAAACTTCAAGCAAAATCCTTTTAATTTCATCCCCTTACAGTTATAATATTTTCAGTAGCCTTTTACCCATGCCTTCTGCTGCATGTCACTATGAAAACTCTTTTACAATTAACAATATGAAGCCACTTATATTGTCCAAGAGCTTTCATTATCCATAGCATATTGTACTTCTGAAATGGGATTTTGGAATGGACTTAACATTTTGGTGATATTCTCTGGCAACTCCACTCAAACATGCCATGTTGAAAGAGTTATTAGAATTGTCACTAAAAATGAGAAATTATTTAATGTCTGTGATGGGAGGGAGTGGTGCAGAATGAAGACAGGACTTTGCAGGGCACAGCCAAGGGGACAAACTGTGTGAGACCTTCTCGACTCTGAGCTCTCCTGAGTGCTCATCCCAGTTAGAAACACGCTCCAGGTATCACACAGACAGAAAACTACATGCTCATTTTCCCTGTGAGAAAGCTTTGCCCAACTGTGTAACATCACTGCCTCCGTTCACATACTGCCAGCATGGCTCCAACTCCCACAGAAAGATTTCTCCGAGATCCGATTGGGAATTTGGCATGGGATTTGGTTTCTGATGGAAAATGCGCTGCTAGCAAAATACATAGCTGTCCAAAAAGATCTCCTTCCTTCATTTTGTTGGCAAGCCCCCCCAAACAAACCAAAACAAAGTACAATCACACACAAAACCTAAACTCACAAAAACCCCAAACCAACAAACCCCAAAACAAAATCAAACAAAACAACAAAATCTCAGACAATATTCTTCAAAACAAGCATCTTAAGAAGCTAAATTTTTACTTGAAATATAACGAAAAATCCTTAATTGGACATTTCAGAATATGTTTTCAGGGGAAAGAATTTTTTCGGTCACAGTTTGAAATATAAAATAACTGAGAGTAAAAGTTTTTTCCAGAGAAAGATTTAATTTTTTTTTTCTAGCTTTATTTTCTATTGACTCCTGTGGACTTCAGATTGAAAATGAAAGGACAGTAAAGACTTAAAATGATCTTAATACAGATAATATCTTCAGTAAAAGAGCATCACTACTGGGATGCTGTTCATTAATTTTCCTCTGAGCATTTACAGCAGCACTGGCTGATGTCATTAGAAAAGGGACAGAAGTTGAGACCTTAATGTACAGGGAGAGAGATCCCTGTGCCTGGGCTTCAGCTCCTGCCCTTGCTCCCTCAATTAGTTGTGTTGTGAGTAATCCAATTAGAGAGGAAGCTGATTAGACACCTCTAACTCAGGCATCACAATAACTAAGTAGTCCTGTGGGCACCAAAACTAATGTAACTGTGGATTCCTGTCTTTTCCTTGATTCACTAGTTCACCAACTTATCTTAGTGTTAAACTTACCAGTATTTGATCTTAAGCCTTCCCTTTACTGGGTTTCTTTGGTTTTGGTGACTTCTGAGACAGTCACTGTTATTGAAAATTGAGCTAAAACCAGCCACTGTGATCAGAGTTAGGGACTGAAAAAAATAATAGCAGAAAAAAAAAAAAAAAATATAATTTGCAATCTGGCTTTAATTTTATGGGCAAACTCCATGTTAGTCCATATCAGACGTTCAGACTCTGTCACCTCTGTTCACTCAATTTACACTCAAGCTTAGATTCTGTGACCAGCTCTGCAGTTTCTGCCAGCAGAGGAGCACATGGAGCAGAGGACTGAGCTAATGAGGACTCACAGTTATTAAAATGAAGGCAGGACTGTCACCCAGGGTTTTCATAATTCCTCATTACAAGGCCTGGGGTTGATTCCCGGATTAGTGTGAACAAGTTCAAGCTGTTCTGCCCTGCCCACCAGATTACCTGATTTTATGGTGGAAGATTCACCATTTTTCCTGAAAAAGACAGGAAAGAATTCAAGTTTTAGCATCAGAATAAAGTCAGCAAAAAAAGTCTGTGACTTTGGCTGTGTGATGAAGTACTCAGGGTGCAGGGTCTCACCCTTTGGATTTTGTGTTGTCATGAAATGATGTAGTAAATAGCCACTGTCTGAACAAACATCAGACAGAAAGTCTGAGAGTGTGGACTTCAATCAGAATTTCCTTTCTGAGCATCTGAATCACACCAGTCCCCACAAAATATGCAATTTTTCCTTTCTTGGGCACATAAAACCAGGTCTACAGTGGGATCAATCATGGCTTGATGAAGGGGAAGAGAACCAATCAGTTTAATGAAGTGCCTCCTGCTGAGACTGAATACTTGATCCAGGGACTACATTTTTCAGATGAAGGTTAGGCACCAATGGTAGCCACAGCTCATTGGAAAAAAGTGATGCAAAAATAAAAGGGTATGAAAGGCACATCCAATTCAAAGTTCTGTAAGTACCAGATCATCATAAAATCCCTCTAATAAATTTACGAAGCTTTGAATTAGTATTAGTGGGGTTGGCTGAGATTTTGATAGTACTACAGTAATTTCATGATTATAAGCCGCAC
>VRYO01002355.1:36826749-36837919 GCA_009812075.1 Sialia sialis
CTCTGTTTGCTGTTGCTGTTCAGATCAGTAGAACATTTCCCTGCACCTTCCTTCTACACACATCGCTGCCTTTTCCTCGTGACTTTCATCTTCTGACTGCTTTGCCCTTCCTGGCATTCCTTCCAATCTTTTACTGATTTCCAATTGTGTTTTTTTGTGCTTGGTGCTCATTTCTATATGCAAAGAAGGAACTGGACTGGAAGTTGCTGAATACAAGGATGTCTGCTTGCACCTTCCAGGACATCTTAATTCAAACAGAGGAGAAACTGCATTTTTGTAATTCCCCCTAGAAAGCATGGGAAGCAATTTCCAATTTAAACATAAAACCAACCAAGCAACCAACTAAAAAAGCCCCAAACCCAAACAAAAAAACCACCAACCCATTAAAAAAACCCAAAGCTCAAACAATATGACTAATGAAAAATCAGATTGTGTAAGTGTCCAAAGAAGAAATAAATACATTTTATACTTTTATATGTATATAAATAAATGAACATATTTTCTTTCTGTGTATATGTTTTTGTTTTATAAGACAAATTTATCTATGTTTAGGTACCTTCCCTTAAGTCCATAGTAGCTTTGACATATTCAGCACTTAGTAAACTTTAACCAGAGTTCTAACCAATTGCACATTGCTAAACATTTTCCTCAATGTTTTTCACCTCTGTTTTTTCACATTACTTCCAGAGGAAGTTTTTATTCAAAATTATTTCATATTTTTTAATCAATATTCTTTTGCAGAAGTTACATTTATGTCAAATTCAATTAACTGTTTGACAAAAACAGCTGAAAACCTCTTCTACATTGTACAACTTTACTGCTTGGTGCCTATTCAATATATTAGAAGAATCAGTTTGAACTATGTAATTTTTTAGGCACTGTGACACAGAGTATGTCTCATTTTAGAAAAATGGTGCTTTTTTCACCTCTGTAGGTCAGAAACCCATATTGATGCTTTCAGATTGCAGCCCAGAGACCTGTCTCTCTAAGCTGAACAGAAAATAATATGGTTAGAAATAAAAAGGTTTTAAGTAGGCCCAATTGATCTGTCCTGTCAAGATTCCTAGTGGGAAAAAGAAAAGAAAGAAAAAAGAGCTACTAAGTCAATATACTTTTCTTTTTTTTCTTTTTTTCTTTTTTTTTTTTTTTTTTTTTAGGAAGAAGACTGCAGTGCTCAAAGCCTCATCCCTTAAGGTTTCACTAGAAAAAGAAAAAGAGATTGAAGACTGGAAAAGTAGTGAAAGACTGAAATTTATCACGGAGGGAAAATAATTAAGATTCCAACCTGTGGGCTGAAGCAAGAATCTGAGTGGGGAGGGTTATTCCTACTGGTTTGTTTTGCCTGTTTGTTTTGTCAGTCCTACATCCACCACAGTCAGTTTTTCTTCCACATTTCCCTCGTTTAGGGGAACACAAGATGCTCCCTAGAATTCATCCAACCTGCCTGACCCAAACAGACAGGAGTCGTGTGAACAGGGCTGATGTCGAGTGTTTTAAAGATGGATGTAAGTGTTTTTCTAATAGAATCCATCCTGGCTGAATTCCAGCTGAATCTACAGAAGAAGATAGTTTGTAGAAAATTGTTGTGCAGTCAGGCAGGAAATTACAGTTGGAAAGAATTGTTTTCCTGGCCTTATTTTAGACCAACTTCTCCTAAAATATTTAAGTTCCTTATTTCTGAACAATTGTGGAATCCAATTGATTTTATTGTCACACATAAAGATAATAGTGTGAAGTTTTTCATCTGGCACCACGGAGAGAGACAGGCAAACAGAATTAATATTTCTCACGTGGAACAGCACACAGATGATTGTATTCCAAACTGGGCGATTATGATAATGATTCACCTGCCGTATTTGCATGAGATGTAATGGAAGCAACTGCTCAAACTCTGAGCTATCAGCTACCTGTGAGCATTTAGAAATCAGAGTTTATTTTCTTTTCAGTCTCTGCAATTGCTTTTTCCTAAAATACAACCCTGAGGGTGCCTGCTACTCCAGCACTCGTGCTTTATTGACTGAAGTTTCTTTGTTTCTTACCCAGTTCTGAACCTGCATCCTGGCTCATGTTGGCTCTCTGCACTGGCTTTGTGATCTCATTTGATAGCCATGCACTCACTCTGCCTTCAAAAACTCCTTCATATTCCCTAGCCAGAGCTGCTCAGTGGGAGGTTTGGTCTGATTCAGATTGTTGAAATTGCTGTTGATTCTGAAACCTCTCCCCAGAGCGTTCCTCCTGTGTGTCCTGCCCCTTGCAGGGCCACCCCCTCTCAGGAGAGAAGAAAGCTTTCTGTCTCAGTTCAGGAAAAGAGAAAATTGTAAGAATATGAAAAGAACATAAAGCTTAGAACTTTATTCCCTGAGCCGGCTGACTTTGCCTTTCTGTTTGTTCTGTCCCTACTCGCTGAAGTATGAATGCAAGAGTGCTGAATTCCATGAGTGTCTGTGAGTAAAAAGCTCTGCAGCAGTTTGCTGTGCCCAAATCTTTATCCACAGAGCCTCTGATTTGGGATGGATGATGCCCAAAAGGTGACCTTTGTGATCACTCCTAACATCTGACTTTGCCACCAACATCCCACGCGCCACTGTGCTATGTCTTGTCACCACATCTGGCCTCATAGGGGACATTAGGACACCCCTCAAGTGTTTCCTATTCCAAGTTAGAGATGGCATTACACAAATAAGAAAAGCTGGGATAGTGGCATGTAACCACTCCTGAGCAGTGAAAATTAGAATTTCCCCTCCATCAGGCTTTGGGCACTGACAGCAGCAGGTGTTTGGGAGACAGGGCTGTCAAAGACAGACACAGGTACCTGAAAACCTCCTTTGCCAATGTCCATGTTTGTGTTCAGAGTGAGCTGAGCCACCCATCCTCTTTGAGACGCTGTAATTCATCCCAAGAGGCTTTCAATAGTCCATGAGACACAGAATGGATTTAATATGGGCCTGCAGAAGGTGAGAATAAAGAACAGATTGCAAAGTGCTTAGCAGAATGATAGAAGTGTGTGAATAAAGCTGCTATGTAGCTGGCCCTCTAGAACTTGACAGTCAGTAAATTTGGCTTTTTCAGTTAAATTTTCCCCTTACTACCTTCAGTGCTGGAAAGACATTTTCAAGATGAAAAAGCCACTTTCTTGCAGTTAAAGAGAGAAACATTAGTTTTTTCCCCCGACATGCAATTAAAAAACTGGTGTCAGGAAGGAAGGAACCTCCAGTCAGACCTTAGAGGAGACCTTCTAATATACAGCATGAGAATCACAGGTGGAAGTAAAAGATCAGCAAACAGCACTGGAAAGGACCCAATCCTCCAATCCAGGGCTAAAAATTAATGGTCCTTCCATGATATCTTGGAGCATCTGATGTCACAAAATAAAGTCTAGTCCTCAGCATGTGAGGTTTGGCATTGCTGTGCCTGAGCCCATACATGGATTTATTCCTGTAAACAAGCTCTTAATTCCTGATCTGCTTTCTGATCTTTTCTTATTTCTACCCTTCTGGTTTTGCTTCCATTCAGCAGTGCAGAGTTAAGACTTGTAAAGTTTAATTTGTGTTCACCCAGGATATAGAAGAGCAGAGCTCTGATGAAATACTGTGCTTCTTGGAGGTTTTTCATTAATTGTTTTGCAAAGGAAGGGGGTCTGAACTCTAAGAGTAAAAAAATCCCAAACCTCTTTTTAATACTTGAAGTGAAAGTTGTCATTATTTCTTCTCTTTTCTTTTCTAAGACATTATCCAGCACAGATTTGCAAATGAGATGGTGACAGGACATTTACTCTGGGTAGTTGTAGCTTCTATCAATTGTGCTTTTATAAACAGAATAATAATTCAGGTGAGACTTTCTAGTGTTTTGTGTTTGGGGTTTTTTTCCTTCACAGCCAAACTACTGGTTTTACTTAGTTTCTATTCTTGTAAATGGCAAATTATATCAAGGTAGACAACACAGGATGCGTCTATCTGTCGGTCTTTTTCTCTCTTTTACTTATTTTAATAGCAAAGCATTTGACAGCACTGCAATGACAAATTAAATCCAGGGGGAAAAAACAAAACAAAAAGTAAACCTTTAAAAAGAAAAGGAAAACAGCAATTTATTTTTTATTGGAAAATAAAATAAATGGAGACAATATAACAGAGCTCCTTCCTTCCATGTTCTGAGAGCCTTGATTAAGAAGGGTGATAAAGTGATGGCTAATAATGAGAAGCAAAGGAAGAGTTTATTAGGTTTGTACTACTCATAAATATGTATTGTACATCCAAAACATGGCTGTTGGCTGAATATAGAACATAACACAACATAACAGGACTCCAATCAATTTTTCATAAATAAACCAGTTCTTGTTTTCCACCCTGAAACTCTAATCCTGGTCCAGCCAATCTCATATAGATTATTCCTTATTGCTTGTACCAAGTCAAGAAAGACAGTCCAGTGGAGCACAGGATCACACCAGAAGAACGTTTCTGCCACTTTTTGTGTCCTCAGTCGATTTTCCTATGACAAGTGAGTTGTATCTTCACAATCAGTAGACACTGACCCAATCTGGTCTCCAGAAATTGAGGCTGAACTGCCTCAATGTCATCCTGCTGCAAAGAATTCTTTACCAGGAGTTTAGCCACTGACCTACAAAATTAAATGACCACTCAGCTCATCTCTTTTGGGGATCTTTTTCGACTTAATTTTATGTTTAGACAAAATAAAAATAATTGCTTCTTTTAGTCATGGTTTCACAGAATCAGGGAGTATGCTGAGTTGGAAGGGACCCACAAGGATTGAGTGCAACTGTTACTCCTGCACAGGACCTAAGATGAACAATCTAGTAAAATATTTCAGATCTACTACTTATTCAGTAAAAACCCAGGCCAGCAACCCTTGCACTCTTTATATCACCCTTTGTACATTTGTAAGGGTTCAGAAAAAAAAAAGCGAGAATTTGAATCTGAATTATTTCACCAAACCATTAGTCAATTTTGGCTGAGTTGGAATTCAAACCAGTTTTTTAATTTAAATTAATCCATTTTTCTCAAAAATTACTATCTGAAGTATGTATACTCTAAGGTGAGTTATTGGTGCCTGTGAAATCAATGTCAGAACTGTTATTGCTTTATTGGCATTTCACTACACCCAGCTGCCCCACTCTGTGCTAATTTATTGGTTGATCTATTCTATATATTTTATTTATGATTTTGTTTAAAAACCTGATATGCACCAGAAGTCACGGAGTTTTACACTTAGCTGCTTTCTGTTTTTCAGGGCCAGTACATTTTAGCATTCCTGAAATATCGTCAGTCTTAAGACAGTTTTTTTTCCCAGTCAAATTAAAATATGAAAGGAATAGAAAGAAGTATTTATAAGTAAGTACTTAAATATTTCATCTACTTCAGACATAATTCTTCCAACACCTGCAAAATGAATTGGTTATTTATTTATTTGCTTCATTTTCCTGTTACCTTCTTCCCTTCTTCTCTTAAGGGAAGACTGTCCTCCTTCTATCCTAAAAACCAAAAGAGCTCTAGTGTTTGGTGCAGACATCTGCTTCCTTAAAAGAATTTATCCCTTCTGATGTTTATGTCATGAAAAAATAAAGATTTGTTTTCTGGAAGGTTGATGTAAATTCCTTGTTTCTTAGTGCCAGCCCACAGAGTCAAAACAAACTGGGATATACTGGAATATGTACTAATCCATTGTTGCATCTGCTGCACACTGTGATGTAATTTTGGGTTCCAAATTTTCATTTCAAACATTATATGTAAATGCAGCATAAATATGTATCAAATGGAAACAGGTCATCTCTAAGATTTAAGAAAATCAAACAGTCTGAACATATTGACCTACTTCCTAATAGAGAAATGAAGGCAAATTAGGAACAGGTAGCAATTCAGAAAGTTAAAAATAAAAAGTCATCTGAAGTTTAAACCTCTTGAGAAGGCTTTGAAAAAGCTAACAATAGAGCTCCTGTAAAACATAACAAAATAAAAATAGATGCTGTAGTTGCTGGATAAAAATAGTGTAGATTTAATGCTTCTTCAAACAGATGGCTGTAAAACTTGAGATGACAAATTATGATTTGTTCAGCCCAAAAAGAAGCCTTTCCAAAGGCTCTGAGAATTGTGATAACAGTGTTAGAGATGACCTTGAGATGAGTTTAGATATCTTCAGACTTTTTTTTTGTGTGTGAATTGAAATCTAGTATTAAAACCCAAATAAAATAGGAAAAACAAAATTAAATATTAGAATTTTGATTTGCCTAAGAACTTTATTAAGATTTAATTTCTTGTCCTAGAAGTAGTGGTAGAGGAAAGAGAAGAAATCTTGTCTTTGATGCATTTTAATTCTTTCAGTGTAGTATTTTCAGTCATGGCTCGCCACATTCATCATTCTCCAAAAGCAACAGCCCACTCCACCAGAGAATTTAAATTTATTTTCTTCTGGTGTGTCACTCTTGTTTCAAATGTGGAGCTGGAGGAAGGGATGAAGCACCTATCCATATGTAATTTTGTTTTCAGATGTTGCTGTACTTAAAATTCAACATATTGTCAAGACAGACAAATCTTCTGAAGATTTTCCAGAATGAATTTTCCTACCAAAATTATCTGTTAACAGGCTGATAAATAGAAAAAATCACCAACAAAGCATTTAATACTCCCTACACCAGTGCTTTGGCAATAGCCTTGAAATGCAACAAGGATTCCTAAGGAGCTGTACCAATTATGGATGTGATTCACTTCGTGCTGCGCCAGCCATATTCTGCTGTAACCCAGGGTTGATTTAATAGTTGTAGGAGACTGAAATAATTCAGTCCTGAATGTAACCTGTTACCTGTAAGTTAATAAGTAAATAAAATACATTCAGGTTGTCTATACTATTAAAAAAACCCCACACAACAAAACAACAAACAACAAACAAACAAAAAACAACAACAAAAAAACTACCCAACAAAACAACAAACACTTGCAAAATTAACCTCTGCCATGTATGGATTTTCTTATTTTCAAATTAAATAAGTTGCAATAATTGCATATATTGTGTAATGTCTCTATAGCAACTATCTTTTTGCACAAATCTGTACAAACATTAATTATTATTATTAATATCTATTATTCTTGTGCCTAAAGAATAGCTAATATCATGGTGTCCAACAAGTTAAAAACTGAATTATTGAGACTGTGCTAGGATGAGGGCCAGGATGTCCTTAAACATTCTGGATAGATGGTCCATATTATTCCTGAATTTTACATTTTTTGGGTGGTGATGGAATACGAAGGATTTTAATTAACCCGGGAAATGATTTGTCTCTGCTGTAGCAGGCTCTGACAGTGTGTGCACAGCAGCACCTCTCTCCTTTTGCCCCCTCTATGCTCAGCATTGGTTTCTCCATTCAAGTGAAAAATAACAAAGGAATCAGCTGCTGTAATACATTTCAAAGGCCAGAATTTAGTGCAAATTGAAGAGACAAGGTAAGAAATGAAAAGAGTAAGGTAAATCAGATGAAATAAATGGATCTGTGAGACCAGAGGAGGGACAGGTCTAGAACAAACCATCATTCAGTGCAAAGTCCCAAGAAAATAGTTCCTTATCAGCTTCTCATTTGTTCTTCCTTGGCTGTGAAATTTGATTCTGCTTTCTGAGTCGCATCCAGTAAATAACTTGATGCCCTTTTCCTATTTGTTCACACCACTAACTGGAATGGAAAAAGGCATCATGGTAGAAAATGAACTGCCAGTGGGACAGAATGTGGGCGATAGGATATTACAGATGTGCCTTGTCCTGTTCACTAAGCTGCAGTATTGCCCTGAGATTTGAATGTCTGAAATTAAACTCTGCCAGCATATACTTTGCTTTTTCTATTTTAAGAACATGTGGAGAAACGATTTTCATAAGCAACTGCTTGTTAAGTGGCAGCCATCCAGCTGCCATAAGAAATGGGAGACAATATATTTTCAGAACATGAAAATGGCTGTGCTAATGAGTCAGGCACAACTTTCATCTTTGGATCTGTATTGTGCCTCTGTGGTCAAAATCGGATGCCAAAGAAAAGGTATAACAGGGAAACATGTGATGTTGTCCTCACACTGCTAAATGCTTCAGTACATTAAACACTCTTGCATGGCCACAGGAGCAGCTTCAGCGTCCAGTTCCTCAAAATCCTCCCACTAGTATTTCAGTAGAATGTTTTGTGAGGAAATATCCTCATGATACATTTAAATGCACTTTCTGTCCAGGCAGCCACATAAAAGTAAGATTCCTTGCTTTCAAATACAAACTGTGAATGAGAGTTCAGTGTGAGATATGCTTTCTAAAAGGGCAATTTTTGTTCTAACTGACCTGAGGTTAGTGCATTTATTTTCTGGATAAATGTACAGTCAAGTGCTAAGGAAAAATGGCACCCTTTCAGATGATTTATAAGTGGTAGGTGAACTTGCACAGCCCAATTTCAAATCCACTCCAGCTTTACTGTGTGGCTCATATTTTGTTTAATATAGACTGTAAAGAAAGGGACAGAAAGGTTGTGAGCTGAATCATGCCTGGTCACTGAATCTGCTCACCAGCAGGGACAAGGATAAGACACAGGTCACTTCCCTGAGTCTGCTGACTCCTGTATCTGCCCTGTGCTTGATGGCCAGGTAAAAAGCAGCTGCTATGGCAGCCAAAGGTGGTCTGGTTATAAAACCAGGCACTGACATTCTGCTCTTTGTCTCAATCATACCACTGGGATAAAGCAGTAGAGCTCAGGGAAGAAAATGTGACAGAGGAATCAGTGGGGGTTTCATCACTAACTTAACTAGCGACTGAATTTCACCCTATATTCTTGGCAGGGCTTGTGTCTATGTTAAGCCTATATGAAAATGTAAAGCCTGACTCCTGTTAGTTATACCTGACTCTGAGTGTGGCTGAGGCAAGCCTGGAATTGAGTGAGCATCAGGAGTCTCTTTGTTTCCCTCCCCATGAAGAGTGTTGAGTTCCCTAACAGGGATCACAGGGTTTGGCATGCTCAGTGTGTTGCTCTTGTTCTTTAAATCCTCAGACTTTTGTTTCTGCTTGTGTCTAATTATACAAATCCATTTCACTAAGTGCTTTGTTATTGAAGAATCTTAGGACTCTATCACAATTGAGTCAATTGGGAGTAGGACAGTTTTATGAAATTATAGCCTGGGTTAGAAAAGTGACTGGTGAATATGGGTTATCAATTTAGTTTCCTTTTTTCATGCATTAAGTAAATAATCACACAGGAACCACAGCCATGGTAGCACTTCAGTGACATTTTCTTTATGGTTCAGTAGTTAAAGGCGAATCTGTTGGTTTTGCAAAGGAAAAGGAACTGGCAAGTGAAAGGTACAGCATCCTCTGTGTTCCCTTAGGTTACTGGCAACATAGCTGTGATCCTTGTCCTGGTCACTCTCAGCTTCTCTTCTTACTCTCAAATCTCCTGGGTGGAATTATAAACCCTTAATGTGGTACAGCCCATCATGTCCTTTCTCAGAGTTTGTTAATCACGTGCCCATTTACTGACTGAGCTCCACTTGTCAGTGTCACAGATCAAACTCCCAGAGAGGAGAAACAGCAACTGAAATTCAGCCAAATAAGGAGAAAAGCATTGCATGGAAGACAATATCAAAGATGCAAATACAAATGTAGGCAGGTGGCATCACTACAGAAAAAATCTGTCTGTCTGGGCAGGGACATGAAAGTCTTAAAATTCTCATGGGTAGACAGCACAGTTTTACACATCTTCACTCACATCTTCTGTGTAGGCAAATTAGGAATTATTTCATATAAGAAGTTTCTACTAGCACTCTCTAGGTCTGGGTTCTCTTGTCCCCCTCTTCTGAACCCCATGTTTGTTCACGTCTCCTTCCATAGGAGTCAAACCAAATTTCTTCTGAAAAAAAAATCTGAAAAAGGTATGGAAAGTTCTGCAATGAGGAATTTCCATGCTAACTTGGTGTTTTCAGACCTCTGTTTCATACAGCCATAACCAATAGCCCATTCCATTTTGCATGGATTTATGTGCAATTCAGCCATTATTAGCCATGCTAGGCTACAGATTAAAAACAAAGAACCAATAGCATAGAATGGGAGAGCCTGAGCTAGGAAAGAAAAATAAAACTTCCAGAAGCAGCACAAAAATAATTTTTCTGCATTAAGAGCTTGTCATGGGAATGAAAAATCCATCAGGGAAGAACACTGATGTGAACACAGCTTAACTATTTCTGAACCAGTTAGCCTTGTCCTTAGGAGGGAATGCAAACTTGCAGGATGTGAACTGGAATTATCAGCCAGATGGGACAAAGTGGTCCAGGAGATTCCCAAATACCCCAAGGAAAACTGCTTGGATAGAACTTTGATTAGCATGTCCGTGACAAAGCTACCTTCTTGTGAATTCACCCTTGAGGGAAGGAAGCACCCAAGACTCATAAATGCTTGTGACTGAAAGTCACAGATCTGATCTGCAAAAACTCAGGAAGTTTTAGTAATAAATGACATAATTGGCATGGCTATGGCTATGTTAGTCCCTAAGCTAGCCTATCTATATCTGTCAAGGGGTTTGGGAGGAAGGGGTTGGGGGAAAGGGAAGAGAGAGAAGAAGAGATGAGTTGAAGCAAGGGAGAAGGAGAAAGCCAGAGAAAAAAGAGAGCAAAAGAGATCAACAGTCATGGTTCCAATGTCAATTCAACTGATGGTGGTCTCATTCCTGATTCAAGCCTTGATCCAAATGGGATTTCCAAGGGTCCTGGGAGCATTGTCCAGGCTGGAGGGAGGTCCTCTGCATGGAAGATTTTCCCGGCCCTGAAGACAGGTTTCTTGCTTTGTATGCAAATTTGTTGTCATGCACAGTCTGCTCTTTCAGACCTTCCTGGGAATGGGTCAGAGGTGTCAGGGCTTGTGAGTGGTCTTGATTCTGCCCTCCAGCCCATGCTCCCCTCTTGGCTGCTTTGCTGGCCTTTTGGTGTCCTGTGTTGTGCTTCTTTCCACAGACTAGAAGGAAGTTTGTGTTCATATGGTGCTTGCATCTCCTAAACCAGTCACTGACTCACCACCAACCATTGCTCTCAGCAGCTCTTGTGTGCTCTTACCAAGAATGCTTGGCTGACTCCATGGCCATCCAGCTGTGGCTGTTTAAGATACACACCCTGGCCTCCCATCTCCTGGTGCTCTCCACCTGTGCTGCTGCCGTGGG
>VRYO01002355.1:36838919-36855181 GCA_009812075.1 Sialia sialis
CTGTCACCCACTGCCAGGGCCTCTGGAGCCCAGTGGATCTCACCAGGAGATTCGATGTTTAACCTTGAGTGGTTCAAGTCAAGCTCTACATAGCTACAGGAAAATTTTAAAATCCATAATTTCGATCTCAATCTAATCTGGCACATCAGTTCTTCAATGACTATTCCCTCACTCAGAAAATTCTTAAGGGGATATCTCTCCTAGAAATAATATGAAGTGGAAGATTGCTTTATTTGGACAATGATCCAAGCAGGGATTCATTGGACCAGATGGCTGGAGCTGTGCTAGACACTCCAGGGTCTGTAATTATGGGGCTGGACAAAATTGCCAGTACTGTCTATAAATGTGTTTAATTTTTTCTAATGCATATGTCCACAACAGGTTATGCAGATCACACCACTAAGCATCCATCGTTCTCCACCAATTCTTGGGAGAGTAACTTATGAGGTAATTACACAAATAATATGAATCTTCCTGCCATAGACAGAACCCCCACAATGTCCAAAACATGGACACTGCTGCACTCTTTCAAATTACAAAAAACCCAGGGTAATGGAAAGCAAATTTTTGACTCCACCAAGCATAACCTCTGTTACTGTTACACCTCCTTTACTTCACAAAAGACAAAAGTTTTTCTGCTTTTAGTTATATTGTGCCAGGTATTATGTCCTAATAAGTTGGGATTTTTTTAGTGTACTTCTAAACTTGCACTAGTTTAGGCTGTCTTGAGAAGAGGAAGTTTTATGGTCAGTCTTCAAATAAGGTTATTTTTTCCCATTTGGATTTTGAGACTACTGTTAAAAATATAACATTTTAACACAGCTTCTGGCACCATTCACAAAGATGTAGTTTTATGGATAGAACGGATATCGAGCTATACTTCAAGAAAAATTGTAATAATGCTTTCTCACATACAGAAATAATAGAAAGATTAAAATAAGACTGAAGTAAAACAATCAAGGAGAACAAATACAGTAATTTCACAATTATAAGCCACACTTGATTATAAACCACAAATCCGGGTAGCCCACGGGATTTGTCCATATATAAGCCGCACCTGAATATAAGCCGCATTTTCTTTTTTTTTTTTAAGCGAGGATCCATGTGCGACAAAGTAACGAGTTAGTAACAGAATTGCGCCAGCGTGGGGTTTGGTGTCAGGTGCTCAAGTTGCAAACAGTTTTCATAGACCAGTGAAGCCTTTAAAGGCAGCCCCAGGCGCCGTCCCCGGCCGGTTCTCACTTCCAGGTTGGCATTTCACTGGGATTTGTCCACAGATAAGCCACACTAGATGATTAGCCGCACTACTGGGGTAGGCTGGATTCTTAAATGAAAAAAGTGCGGCTTATAATCGTGAAATTACTGTACTTTTCAATGTGTGTACTTAGACAAAAAGCAATGAGTTCAGCTAACTGGCTTCCTTTAGGGCTAGTCGAAGTTTTTTCAGTCAGAAATAGCTCCCTAAAAGATGTCAGTAACCACTAAATGAAGTTATATGGCAAAGATGAAAACAGGTAATGTCTTTGGTGTAAAAGAGGTCATTACTATGGAAAAAGACCCAAAAAACCAAAAGAAAACCTGCATATGTAATATATGCTTTCTGGTGTTTTGCCATCCTCTAGGATTTTCAATCAATATTTTGCTTTGTCACTGATGTGCCATAAAGTGTCATAATTTTATTGATCTAATGTCAGGTCAATGGCGTAAGAAAGATTTGAAGTGACAACTTGAGTAGAGGGATTGTTGAATTTAAACTGATATGTTTGCCTTCCTGTCAAAACAGTGCACGATCCTTCAGCTCATCAGCCACCTGCCTGAGCCAAGCAGACTTCAAACAGCAACGCTTCGATCAATATATTTGGAAACAAGCTCTATTGTTCCTTTGAGGCTTTTGGTTCTGTTTTCTCCTTGTCACACTCTCTTCAAATCTAAATATCAGGTTATGAAGATACTTATTTCACCTCAGCATGGCCTTTGAGCTTGGAAAGTACATGTTGATGCTCCTAATCTGTAGTTGAGCTCACCAGCAAGTAACCTGGACAGGTAAAGCTGCTAAAGACATTTCATTTGCTTAGAGACTGAGTTAAATTTTTCTCAGTGTATCAGTTCCTAAGAAATTAATCACATTTATATAGTATTTGCTTGTGGTCATCTAGAAACTTTCTACATATCAGGGGTCTCTGTTCTCCTAGACTATCTCTATTCTGCTCTCCCAAAATGTATTTTCTTAGATACATTGGTTGATTCTTCTCTATAATCTTCTTTGTGGAAAATCATCCTCACAAGCCTTTCTAATCAATGATGGAAAAAAGGTGTAAACTCTTGTGTCAGACAATGACAAAATAAGCTAAGAAAGCACAGTTCATTTCTCATTTTACTTTTGTCTCCAAATGTCATCACAGAAAGAAGGAATGGAAAATAAATGTCTTCATTTTGACATTTTTAGCTGAAATGTTTTCATTAGTATTTCAAAATGGTTTTATCTGAAAATGTATTGACATTCATTTTTAAAAGACATCCAAAGAAGAGAAAATATTTACCTTTGCCTGGGAAAAAAGTGTTCAAACTTACTTTAAATTTGCGAAGAAAACAAAGAAAAAGAATTATCAGTTCTACTCATATTTTGTTATTTTTTCAAGGCAACTAGAAAAAAGGAAAAATCTATACACATTTGTCATATGCTTGAGAAAGGGAGAAACTCTGTCAGCCTGCTTCTGTTTTGCTCAGCACAATCTTCTTTGAGACCATCAACCTCATTAGATTATTTTTTTCACCAAGGCAACTCTACAGTCTTTTTGAGCCAGTTTCCTTGTTAATGAACTACAAAAAAACCCGCCAGACCAACAACTTTTCCAGAAAACAACCATCACGTTTCAGGCTTGAGGAGCAGAAAAACTCTTTGGAGTGCAGAAAATAGCCACCAGATTTGTGAGAAGTTATATTTGTGATTCTTTTTTTCTGTGAAGCTCCATCTGACAGATTTTCTTGTGTCCAGCAATGTGGCTGAGCTTCACCTTTTCTCTCTGATGTCAAAATAACCCAGAAACATGAGGGAACAATAAGTCTGGTTTTCTTAGGAACAACTGAAAACCCTCCTTCGGTTAAGTGAAAGCATGGCAAAGGCATTAAATACTTGTGTGTTGGTTATTAGTAGTAAGCTATTTAATGTTTTGTTTTGTTTTTTTTTTTTCTTTATTACTGTTTAGCTAAGGATAAATTACAAAACCAGCTACTTTACAAACCTTCACATATCATTGTATAGCTATTTACAAGACATGTATTATTTCAAGAAACTTTCCCAACTGATGTTACTGAGAGGTTTTTAGAATATATTATGGAGACTCTTCCAGTTAAGGGCTCGGCCCTGTCCAAGTCCTGGCCGTACCTGGTCAAGAAGTGTTTCAACAAACCCAGGGGTTTTCTGCACCAAAACTGTACTCAAGTCATTTTGACTTGCCGAATTTGGACTTAAAATAGCTGGAACTGCTTTTGAAGTGATCTTGGAAATCTTTCCTGGGAATGGTTGTCCAAGCCTTTACTCTAAAATGAGGCTTTCCAGTTACTGCAGACTCTGGTGATGGTGCAGTATTTAAGGAATTGATAGTGCATTGTTTTAAATCATCATTCTATCTTTCATGTACTACTAATCGCATGCATTATCTAATTTATTTCTGCTCAGTGTGAGTTTATTATTTTGCCACACGTTGTTTTGCTTTTTATGTTACCGTTATGTTCATAATGAAACACATGTTAAAAAAACAGAAGAAGGGGAAGTATGGCTCCTCAAGAATGTTTACACTAATATTTACACTAAAAATTTTAAAAGCAAATCAAATCAAATTGAATTTGATCCCCGGCAAAGCGATACTGCTTTAAAGATTTGTGTGTGAAGAGGCAATTTCGAAAACTTTCTCTGTAAAGATCTTTAATTGATCTACAATGATGAGGCCTGGCTAATTTACTCACCTAGGGAGATGGTATGCATGTGTTTTATCACCAACAGCTCTGAAATAGTTACCTGCTTGTCTAGGTAAACATCGATTGCCTCCAAGAAAATGAAGCCCAGAGAAAAGAAAAATTGCCTAATGGCCATCCAGCCCTCGTGACCAAGACAAAGACAGAAGTAGGACTGCCAAGATATGGCTATAAATACTTTAAAAGCTTATGCTACCTGAATTTGTCAGACCATTTCTCAATCTATCCATGCTAGCATACAGGCCCTTGGAGATAGTGTCACCAACTAAGAGTTGTAGATGATAGATGATACAGACTGGCTTGGACACATACTTAGGGGATAAGGGTTTACTGTCTGGCTTAAGAATTCAGTGAAAACAGGAATTTATGTTTTAGCCATATTGCTGCTTTTGATGACTTGTTTGCTTGCATTTTGCAATGTGCTCAGAAATTGATACATGAGTCTATTAAGAGAATTTTACTGGTGGAACAGAAAGGGAGATTTATGCGAATACAGCTGGCGAGCAGGACTCAGAGCACTGCTCAACTTGTGACTGAAGTGGATTTGCTAAGCCTACTGGGCCACAAGCTGGCAAGTGAAGGCAGAAAAATCGGAATGAGGAAGCAAAAGGTGTGCTTGGTACGCTTTGTTTAAGAGAAATCGTGCAAGACTGTATGTGTCTGTACAGGTCTCTGCCGGTCTGTGCAAAAACTCTGTGCAGGGCTATGATTAAGTAATGTAACTTAGAAACTCCAATTGTGTGATTGTTGCTATTTTTAGCTATAGCTAGAAAAATATATAAAACTGATTTGTAGAATCAATGAATTGGCTTTTTGCATCCATGCAATGAAACCTGTCTTGTCAATCACCAACAATTGTCCAGACTGAGAACAGAATCATATAATCACAGACTGTTTTGGGTTGGTAGGGACTCTGAAAAGCATCTCGTTCCAAGCCCCTTCCATGGTCAGTGGCAACTTTCACTAGACCAGGCTGCTCCAAATGCCATCCAACCTGGCCTTGAACACTTCCAGGCATGTCTGAGGAGCATCTTCTGAAATGATCTTTTAAAATTCCTTAATTTTCAAATAAAATAGTAAAAAAAGACTCTAGGGAAGTATTGATTGTAAGTGTTTTGTTAATAACCTGAGATGAGAGAAAAAAAAGTACCTATTTCCCGGGAGGAATAACTCTGAATATATATAAGAACTAGTGCAGGAACCAGTTCTAAGAAGAGGCTTCACAGAACAGGGTTACTCTGTGCCAGCAGCTGTCACTGTGTGCACGTGTGAGAGACAGGCAAGCAAAAAGCAGCCTTGCATACCCTGCAGGGGCATCATTAATGTTAATAAATCGTAACTCATCAGGGAGCAGCTGGCGCAGGGAGCTGTTCTTCCATCAGAGGTGCTGTTGCTATTTCCTCCTGTGTGTGCTCCCACATTGTCCCTGTGCTGTGGGTGATCCAACACTGTTCCACTCCTGGCTGAGGAAGCATGGAGCAGCTTGGATGATAATGGACATGTTATGTGAGAGTCTGGCATGGTGGGGCTTGTGATGGGACTACACCAGGAACTGGGATGAGTTTTGGAAGAGAAGTCATCATTCTCTGTACTTGTAACTACCCTTTAACTTCCAAAGCTGTAAATTAATGTTTCCAGGCCTTATTTTTAGAGGAATACTTGGCAGTGTGCCAGAATTATGACTTCCATCCAGCAGCACCTCATCTCTCCTACATGAAAATTGGGAAAGTTTCTGTCTTAGCAAGGTGTGTGTTGTATTTCTGTTTGAAAGAGATCTTGCTGTTATTTATAACACTGAAAGCCTAGAACAAAAATAGACCAAATAAATCACTTATACTAAACCTAATAAATCACTTATATAAAAGTCTTTTGATCTATTATATAAGGTCTTTTTCCTCAGTTTCTAATTCTAAAACTAGAGGCACATGTACTTGTACCCTTTCATTTTGTTTCTAGTTTTCTCCAGTCACTCCCTGTTTTCATGATCTATTTTCTAAAGGCTTGTGATGACAGGCACTTAGAGCAAGAGCATTGCTCATCTGAGAAAACAAAGCTTAGCTGAATTCTCCTACAAAGTCCCTCAGCATGTGGCCTTTGTTCTAGCAACAGCAAAATGAAAATGGGAAGTAGATAATAACAATTGGAAATGTAGTGAAAAATCATGAGACAGCATTCAGCTTTCAACTATGAACTAAAAATATCAGTGCAGATATGAGTGCATGTATTTGGAGAAAAAACCCAAAAGCAAACCATCCCTGGAATAAAGAGGAACAGGGTCAAAATAAGAAGGGGGCTATGGAAGGTGTTTGTGAGGATAGGAAGAGAGAAAAGATGAATTAACTGTGCAAGGGACTTATTTCACCCAGGAGATGGGACAAAATAGACCTGAGGAACTGAAAATGTTTTATTTTGTGTAACTGGCAGAGCTGAAGAGGATTCTTCCTAAGCCAGCCATGTGAAGCCCTTTCAGAGTTAGGAGCTCTGGGAAGCAGGTCCCAGAGTGTCAGGAAGGACCAGACTCGGATACACTGTGGACACAGGGATTCAGAAGGACTGTGACTTTGTGGTCAAGGCTGGGTGAGCAGATTGCTGGGGACAAGTGAAGGATGGTAGATGCTGTGCCAGAAGAGGGGACAGAAGGCACAGGAGTGGCTGGAGGAAGGTTTCAGGAGAAGGTTAAGGCCGTGGTCTGAGTTGGCAGTGCAGCACAGACACCTGCACTGCAGCCTGGTTCACAGCCCAAACCCTGCTCATCAGGGGCTTTGCTGCCTGTGCTCCTGCTGTAAACTTTTTCTGAACAGTAAATCCTTGCCCGAGACACTCTGCCCATAAACATATTGCAGCAGAGAATTAATTCATAGAAAATTATGGGACGTGTAACAACTCAGCCTTAAAATAAATCCCATTGCCATTTTAACAGGAAAATGAAAATGGGTTCCATCCTGTCAGATCAAAGATCCACTAAATCAACTGCCCTGTCTCTGGCAGTAGACAGTACTGGATGTGTAGGAGGAGCAGACCCCTTCCCTTGGTGACACAGGTGCATACAGACCTCTACTGAGTTGCCCTAAATAGATGTACTTTGGTTTTTAAGATTCCTGCTTGGTCCTTGATTGCTGCTACAGAAAGCACAGGCATGTGGGAGCCATACAAATATCAAACACTGCAGGTGCCTGTGTGAGGGAATGGGACTGAGACACTGAGCTCTTTAATTCAGTTGACAGGACCGTCCCTGATAGCAGTGAGGATGGAAACTCCACAGAGTTCAGAAACAACTCAAATCACATGAAGGCCACGTACATGGGAACATTTTATTCACTGCTGTTTACTATTATGCGGGTGTTTCTGTCTCAAGAAGAAACTCAGTGCCAGTGAACGTCGCAAGTCATCATCAACTTGGACTCAACTGAGTTAGCCTGACTTAATGAGTTGGGACTCATCAGCTAGACTCTGGTAATTGAGTGCCTGTATACAGCATGCACAAGTAAAATACATTAGCCAAAGGGTTAGGGACAGTGATTTAAGTTTTTGTGTCTTACTTAGCATTTGGGAAAAGACAAAAATGCAGAATGGGGAGATACTGCAATCACCTGATGAGGACCTATCACTAAGCCACAGTTGCCCACTCCTCCTGGATTATAGCTGTGGTTCACTCTCTCAGGGGAGTATGTTCCTTTAATTTTTTTAAACAAATTAATAATGGAAAATTTATTCAAAGCAGGGATCTGGACCTTTGTATGTTTCTGATACAGAGAAAGAACATCCCTGTGTGCGCTGTACCTTCAGGAACAAATAAATGATTAACATTTTTGGAGGATTAAGGCTTTGGAGCACATTTTTGAAAGAATGGATGTCAAATTGCTTGAATGGTTCACATAAAAATGAGAGTTATATTAAAAAAACCCCAAAACCTTTCAAGTTGTTAGACCAGATACTTCTATTCCTTCCATGTAGATGTGATCAATTTGAGTCAACCAAACGTGGGTTAAAGGTTAAGGAATCCTTACAGAGATGAATTTGGTGCTTCTGCATTTGAAGCTTATGGCAAAGCAAACATGGAGAGTTCTACTTTTTGCCTGTGTTTTTCTTGGTGCCTTCCTGTCCACTCCCTCTGTCACTCTTCCACCTTAACTGCTGGAGAATAACCAAGTCCTGCAAGGCAGAATTACCTGCCTTGCGTCTTATCAGATATGAGAGTTCAAGGGGCGTATTTTGCTGGAAATTATTGCCATTGGTGTGAAGAAGAATACACAGAAGTTTAGCTGCTTTGCAGGTGATAGGACAGGTTCATACTGTGAGTCTGCAAGACGTGTCTTGGTAGATGCTTCTGGCACCTGATGCCAGTCCCAGATGCTTGTGAGGAAAACTATAAAAGCTGTGGCAACAACATGACCATGACAAGGAACATGGGGAAATATTCCTACACCTACTTGTTAAGCTGGAGTTTGCTTTTGAGCTGGAATGTGAGAGATTACTTCCCTTTTAAAGTGCTTTAATATCCTTATTATAAGTACTAACATTCACCTTTTTCCAAATAAACATACACTTTCCTCATCTTTGCTTAGGGGATTCCACAGTGTTCAAGTTTTAAAAGATTTCTATATTTTAAAAAGGCAGGAGGAAAGCAGGAAGTCAAAAGACAATAGCAAAAGAAATATTTAATGAACATTCTAACTCATGGGCTGCTGCTTGTGGTGTGTAAGAGCACACAGATATTTTATAATACTGCAGTGTACACAGAAGTTTTTTTTAATAAACAGGTCTGTGGAAAATAATTTTAAGTTTTAATTTATTTACAAAGCATCATCTTGGAGAAATCTATTGGCCAGCGTAGAAAAATATATTACAGGAGAAATACGCTGCTCTACTCAGAAAATGGCAATGTATATTTATTTACAATAAATAAATGGGAATTTATTTATGTGCTGGGAATAGTATTTATTTTGGAAAATTATTTCTAGATTTTGACATCTTCAGTGTGTGTGTGCAGATTATTTTTTTAATCCAGTGTTTCTGAATCAATGACCATTGAGCATTTAAAAAAATATTTTAATGGAAATATTTATGTATATGTATTAGAATGCCTACATAATTTACCTGTTTGAAAAAAAAAACCAACCTATTGGATAATGCAAGTTTTGACCACCACTAATGGAATAAAGTTTTAGAAACAAGAGATTTCCCTGAGATTTCTATGAAGTCAAGGGCAAAAGAGTTATGTTCTGAGTGGCACTAAAAAAGAAATAAATAATCATGTTGCTCTTGATTATTTATGTATAAAATAATATAATATAAAATAAATAAATAAAAAGGTTGCTTCAAAGTTGCAAAGGAATGAGACAGTTAAAAATGGACAATTTCCATCAGTATGGAAACAAAGACTGAATGTAGAGCCAAGGTTTGTTTCCTGGGTTGGATATTCAATAGCCCAATACAATATGGAATGGAATAATTCAAATACAATATCACTCTCAAACATTTCCAGACAACACTTAGCATCCTTTTATCTCTTTCCATAAGATATACAGGCAACAAAAAACAAATTAATTACAACTGTTGAGTGCAGTCCACCTCTGCCAGGTTGACACGAGGTTAGATGAGTTATTTGCCCTATTCTGTCAGTATGAACACTCGAATAAGCCACATATATATAGAGAGACGCTGATGCTTCTGAGAAATAGATTAATTGAAAATGCCAATTAAAAAAATACTGAAATATTCAATCTAATGAAGCTGGTAATAAATACATGGAAAACATGAATCTATCCTCTTCTTGTAGCTGAAATGTGAAAAATAAATCAATGTAAGAGGAAAGTGTGGACACACACCAGGATCCTGTGTGAGGGATTATTGCAGAGCAGAAAAATCAGCAGCACTTCTGTAAGGAATCAATATTTCCTTCAGTGCTGGTGTCTGTGGCCAGCCTTTCCTGTCGAGTGTCTAGCTGTGTGTGCAGACATACAGGAGCTGGGCTGCTGTGCTCAGCAGTGCAAGATTCATGGGGACAGTGGGAGATGCAGGGGAAAAGCAGCTGGATTTTGTAGCCCAGTGATGCAGCGACTCCTACGGGGTTTAATCGTTGTTCGTGATGTTGTTCACATGTTTTATTCAAAGGCTATTTAATTCAGTGCTGGGGAAAGAGTTTGACACTGCCATCCCCAGAACGGGAGCACTGGCTGTGAAGTTCCAGAGTTACTCTGATTTTGTCTGGAAACTTAATCTTTTCACCTTTATTTTTTTTTTTTTTTTTTTTTTTTTTTTTTTTTTTTTTTTTTTTTTTTTTTTTTTTTTTTTTTTTTTTTTTAGTAGCAGTATGGTACAAAGGGATGAAAATTATCTTTAGTCCAGCCTGGGGTGCAGGAACTGGTGCATTCTCCTTGCTGGGAGAAATTGTGCTTTTGTTTTCTGGCTCTGTGAAATCCAAAGCTCTGCAGACCCCAGGCTGACATCCCAGTACTTCACATTTCTCCTAAATTTATTTTCCAAGCAAGTTAAAAAAGAATGGTACAATATTGTAAAAATTTAACCACTGCAGGTTTGGGGAAATGGATCTTATTGAACATATCTATATAATTTTCCATATGAAGTTGATGATACAAATGTGCAAGTTCTCCCTGATGGTGGGAAGAAATGGTAGAATAAAATGCATATTTAGCAAAGACTATTTGTTAAGGCTGCACAGAGCAGGGCTTAGTGCTGAAAATAAGGATTCTTTTGAATTTATTCCCTTTGGTGCCAGAGTTAAAGATCAAATCCTCTGCTGGTGCACACTGATGTCTCTGCAGCAGCCCAGTGCTTTTCGCCATAAGGTAGTGATTTGCACAATTTGAATTTTGCTTTCTCCTGAGCAGCTGTGCATTGCTCACCTTTTTTCCTGGAAGGAACAGTGCTTTTATTTAAGCAGCATCTGAAAATCAAGGTTGTGTTCACCCAGTCTTTAGTTTACTTAAGCAGAAGTTTGGTTTGTCTGCTGTCTGTCCTGTGACATCATACTTGTCCCTTAACAACTTCTGTTGCTAAATAGGAGCTTGTTGATAAGAAGGAGACCCAGAGAAGAGATGAGGTAAAAGCCATCCTCTACCCTCTGAAAAAACACAGTCCCTTAGCAGGTCTTTGTTCCAGTTCATTTCTCTACAGCATTTGCTGCGAATATAAGACCAAGGAAAACCCTATTGCAAAACTTGAGTACGTGTCAGGGTTTCTTAGATGAATTTTCTTTTAAGAATGAAAAAACTGAGTTTGATATTAGGGTCTCCCTGGTCAGGACTCCAAACAATTCCCTCCTTCTCTGCTGATTCAAAGTCAAAATTTGTTAAAATTTGTTAAAATAACATTCTGTTAAATGAACTGTATTGCCAAGATAGGAATCAGCAGCACTCATACTTATCTTCTACTGTGTGTAAAACCTATTAAGATCAAAATAAATATTTGTGCATTGAAGCTAAACAAATTTTAAGACGTTTCATAGAGATAAGTGATGGAAAGAATCTTCATTGGTTGGATAATCATTCCTATTCTTCCACTGAAAATATGCTTGTGTGAAGACCTGATCTTAATTAATATTTTCCTATAACCATGCTTATCAGTTGAGTTGTTTCATGAAAGTAAAATTTGTACCCTTGTCAACAAAACTCCCTCAAGAGGATAAAATGAATGGTTAAAGTGTGTGCACACATCTGCACATGTATGTATCCCTCCAATAAATTATACTTTTTTATTCATAAACCATGAAAACTTCCATCTGACTAAACAAAAAACCAAAGAAAGACCTTCCATGCAGTTACTAATGCGCAGTTTTTCCTTTTTATATTAGGAGACTTCTCCTTTCAGTTTTTTAGGATTTGAAAGTATAACTTCATCTCTAAGTTTAGATTTTCAGCACGAGCTGCATTTTCCTCTTAGTAAGCACAGTTTTGTGGTCTGAAATCAACACTGAGTTAACTGAGTCAATGGGGGAGGAAAAAGAAACCTTTCAGCTCCACAGGTCAGCACTGATGCTGTGGTGTGAGCTCCGGGTTATGGGATTCACATGCCAAAGCATTTCCTCCTCTCCTCCACAGCGCACTTAATTATGATGGAGGTTTTTTTCCCATGTGCTTGACCTTCACTATAAAGGTCTGGATGAACCAGTTATCCTTCTTGGACCTTGCTTTTGTCTTTTTCTTTAGTATTTTGCAGCTTTCCTCTTGCTTCTGTGTATTTTTCCTCTATGTGAAGAGAGGATTTTTTTGTCCCAGGGAAAACAGTGTCCAGGCTTGCAGAAAAAAATACATCTTTAACCATCAACTATATTAAAATATAAATTAAATCAAGGAAAATTTTTCTCTCAAATACTCTTTCTCATGTTAGGAAGGATATCAGGGCATATTCCCACAACAGGACTTTAGTCCCTAGTTCTCATTCCAGTTCCTGGGACTCCATTTGGCTTTCCCTTCTTCTCCCATCTTTATCTCAGGCAGTCTCCAATCTCCCATATCTTCCCTTTGGCTTTTTCTCCTTCATTGAGAATTTATTTTTTTTTACACAAAACCACCTTGTTCTCTGTGCTTCAGTACTTAACTTTGACAGCAGATTATCATTAAACCCAGACTAGAATTCTTCAGGGCAATATTTCTGCTTGTACATGGTACTTCTTGGTGCCATCCTGCTAACCAGTTCTTATGACTAACAATTTGAATGATTAATAACAGCATTGCTAAAATCACTTATTTCACTCTATTTCTGTATCTCCACATGGTTTGTTTTTTTTGCTTTATTCACCGTTAAAACAACCCATCTCCTTTTGTAAGATTTTCTATTTTCCATTCTCATTCATCATGATTTAGCACTAGTTATTTTGAACATATATATTCTCAAGTAAACTCTCTATCCAGCAGGAGTTGGCAGCCTCGTTTAATTTTAATTTTAGAGCAGGGTCACTGTTAGCCATACTCTGTGTCAATTCTGACACAATGACAATGACAACTATAAGGAAAGCTGTCATGATCCAACAGGGATACTATTAAGGATTCCATTATTAAAAAACAGGAATAATTTAATGGACAGAAGGGATGTGGTAAATTGGGAGACTATAAATTAAAAAAAAAAAAAAAAAAGAAAAAAAAAAAAAGAAGAAAAGAGAAAGATTGTACCCACTGTAAGAAACTACACTAATTAGAACACCAAAAATGCCTGAAAAGGAGCAAATCAGTTTGGACAGCTTGGCTAACAGTACAGTCTTATTCCATATACACTGTAGATGTTAAGAAACAAATTGATATTTTGTAGTATGACAGCACAGAATTAGAATTGAAAAAACAGCAGAATAACATCAATATTATGCAATTACTGTGTGTCTGTGGTAGGGAGAACAGACTCTGGAGACAGTTGAGGGAGCCAAACTGCGCAAATGTAAAAGGTTTTCAGATATAATTTAGCTCCTCCGGAAAGCTGGAAGTTTAAAGCTATTCTGGAGACAGCTGTACACACAGACAAAGAGAAGATAATGGCTCTCTATATCTGTGAACAGAAAACAGGAAAGAATATAAACATTTTAAGGACTTATCATTGATGGGAATAGAGTTCCCCCTAAACTTCAGGATGCAATATTTTTACAGATAATTTCTGTCCTGTTCCAAGGAGAAATAGAGGGTTTTCCTTCCCCCTGCATCCACAATAGGTCTGTTTGCTTCCATTCCTTCATGACCATGGACAGCACAAGTTTTCCTGTAAGAGAATGAATTCAAAGTCTACTGATCAATGCTGTGAGGGCTGCTGCTAACAACATTTACTATTTACTAGTGAATTCTTCCTTCCTTGCTGTGACTGTGTCAGAATATGTTGTCCGAAATTACATAAACTGATATTTCATTTGGACACAGATTTCTTACACAGTCTTTAGAAGTTATGTTGTACTTCAGCCATTAATGTAATATGAGAATTAAAAGCAAATCAACTTCTCTTAGGAAGGACAAGAAAACTCCTCAAGTAATGGAATAAGCAGAAATTATTAATTTTTTTTAATCAGAAAAGAGAAATATGAAGGGAAAGGATGTCACAGCAATGAAAATGTTTGTGTTTGTATGTGGATAGATAGATAGATAGATTAAAAGTTATATCTAAGAATACATTAAGAAAAATGCTTGAATTTGCGTGTTCAAATTTCATGAAGATAGTTTCAATCAGGAAGCTTTGTTTCAGCTATCCTAGACATCCACCATCCAAAGAACATTGGTTTGGCACATTTCATTAGCATATATGTCATGAAGTACTTTAGAAAAAGTTTTGGCCTAGACAGGAACAAATACATTAATAAAATATCCTGAGGCAGATTAAAATGGAAAAGTCTGAATTTAGAATCCAGGAAAGGAGAAGAAATGAATGTAGTGTTAAACTCTGGGATTTTTTGCATATAGTTGCCTAGGGATGCACAAAAATATCCAACAGAGTTATTTAAGTTAATGTTTCACATCAAAATACAGATAACTAAATAAAATTATGAGGCCAGCCTTGCACAGCTGCTGTTTGAAAAAAAGTGCAATGGGGTAGGAGCTGTTCCTTTAAATAAAAGCCTTTATGAAGAAATTGTACAGATGGATCTTTACATGAAACTGAAGGGGAGGAAAGTGAGGCAAAGTCTTGACAGGGTTTTGTAAAACCAGGCTAAAATCACCAAAACAGCAGAATTACCTCAAAAACAAGCAAACAAGATGCTCTGTTCTGGAGAGAGGAGGGAGAGCATGGAGAAATCACCATTCATATCATGTTGTGGCAGTGACCGAAACATTCTCTTTTTATTCATTCTTTTGAACCCTTTAGGGATCTCTCTTTTTATCTCTCTTACAGAATACCCTCCCCAGGCTTTGCAATGTATCTTTATGTTTTCTGATTCTTCTTTATGAATTAACTGAGGGTTAGCCTGCATTTTATTTTCCACCAACAATGCTTCTGTATTTGAGAAAACATGTTTCCAATCCATAATAATCAGGGCAGTTTCAAAATTATAAAGCATGAGTGAACTAAGGCTACAGGCAGAAGAACTTGCAAAAATTACAACTTTCGGTCTAGGTCTGGAGTTTATGAAAATCAGGAGAGCTTCATTTATTGCCACATTGAGATGTCTAACTCTGGGACATATCTCCCAAATTCTGTGGGTAAGGTGCTAAGGTTGGGTCAATGCTGACTTTCATACCAGCTAATCAGATGTTACTGCATCCCTAATTCTAATTTATATTGCTTTAAAATGGAAGGAAGGAATAAGGCAACAGAATCAGCGAGGGCTTCAGGCAAAGCAGAGAGTGTTACCTCATGCCTATCCTTATATCAGCTTACTCACATTTTCTGTGAGGCAGATTGCATCTTCATGTTTATATATTTCATAAATTTATCTCATGAGTTTGATCCACTGGCCAGTTCTCTTAATATCAGGTCTAGAAGGATAAATACAGTTCTATTAAGATGTAAAAAAAAAAACAACCCCAAAAAACCTCAACAAAGTTAAATGACATCTTTTTAAATAGACACATACAAACCCCTTCCTGCAGAAGCTATAAAATATCCCAGTAAATATCCATACTGTTGTTGACACTGTGTGCTCAACTGCTGACAATCAGGCCTCTTGAAACATCTTTGTTGGAAACACTCCAAAAGGAAGCATTTACCAGGGAAATGTTTTTTTTTGTAATGGGGAAAAAGCCTGAAGAAGGATTGGTGCATTCCTCTACTGATGAAATACTCTTCCTTTGGTGACACAATAAAATTCAAGGTTGACTGATAAAGTTAATGCAATAAATATGGATACAGGGAGGAAAGAGGAAAGACAAGGATGTGGAGTAAGAACAGATAAAATTTAATTTCTTGAATATCAATATATTCGTATATCCATATATATTTGCCAAATATAAATAAAAAAGGGAATGAATTTTGTATTTTGTTGAATCTACTGGGGAAAAGACTTAACTGCATTAAGCATTAAAATAAGAAAGAAAGGAGGGGATTTTTAACGGTGCCGAGTCTGAGAGCTGCAGGACACATAATTCCACCTGCTATAAACATCATTATAGTAAGGTTTTGTGTCTAAGGGGTTAAACGTGAAACAGCCCTCAGACATCCTTCAGTGAATGCCACTTGATGTACATGCTGTAACTCCAAACATGCCCTCAGAAGCACAGAAGCAATCAGGTTGGAAAAGTCCTCTGAGATCACCGAGTACAACCTATGACCCCACACCACCATGGTACTGAATGCCACAGCCAGTCTTTAATAAACCTCTCCACAAATGGTGACTCCACCACCTCCCTGGACAGGCC
>VRYO01002355.1:36865447-36887627 GCA_009812075.1 Sialia sialis
TTGTGATTAAGATAACACAAAGCAAAACGTTCCAACTGCTTTTGAATTCAGACTGATAAACTACTTCAGACCTTCAGTCTCGGAGTATAAACGAGAAGAATTATTAGAAAAAAGGTAGGAAACTGGTCTTCCTATATCCCTAATCTCTGGGGATTAAAGTTTTTTAATCTGCTCCATCATTTTGTTTCCATCCTTCCCTACCTCAGCATTGTTGACAAATATGCAATGCACACTTAGACAAAGTATACTGAAATCAGAGGCAATTATTATATTACATTACTGACCAAAGCCAGTCTTTATGGAAATCCCCTCTGTGAGCAAACCAGAATTGACCACATTACAAGAATTTGGTGGACTTTTCTGAGGGGCAATAGAATTTAAAGTTTTGCAAGTAGCAAATTGATTTTATCTCAAGTGTTTTAAATTAACCACTACCAAATGTTAGTTGCCTCTTGAATAGCAAGTGGGATCCTTAATGGGAGTCAGTTAATCTTTGTGGTGAATTATTATTTGTATAATACTTAAATACTGTTAGCCTTTACACAGACAAGAGTTGTGAGGACAAGTCCTTGCCTCACAGAGTTCAGACTGATAATCTGATTCTGCAAAATCATTCTCACATGAATTTATTGAATCAGTCTCACTGAACTGAGGGTTAAAACTCTTCTATACATTTCAGCACACACAAAATGTTTGTGTATGTATTCAAAAGTATCACTTGAATCTATTTTTTAATTCCATCTCTATTTAATTCCACCTCTGTTTTATTCTCTCTGTTTAAAACACCTAGACAAGGTTTTGGAACACAACCAATAAATTTGTGCCTTGTAAGTCTAATAATACAATCAAATTCTTCATTATTGAAAAAATGAAATGGGAAGAAGCTTCCTACAGTCAAGAGAAATTACAATTATAGACATGCTTGGACTTCACCTTGAGGGGATTTGCACTTTAAGGAATAAATAACATTTCTCCGACATTCAAATAACAAAGGTGGATACAGCACACATTACTGAATGGCTGAAATCCTGGATCCTTCCCTTTCCTGTTCCTATTCTACCCTATATGTCTTCCTGTCAGTAAAGGCACGTATTTCTGGTTTGATGGCTGAAAAGCAGTCCCTTTAAATCAATAGAATCCTTGACACTGAATTTAAGAGGAACAGGCTTTGGCCTTGAGACTTTGAAGACGGGAATACATCATTATTTAAAGCCATCTCTGCAGAGGAAGTGGTTCAAGAGTTCTGATGTGCTTGTGGCTGTAGTGCCAGACAGCAGACACTGAACCCCAGCACTCTGGGTTTTAATGCATGAGCTCTCCTGCCCAAGGTGAGGAAAGCTCCTCTCTTTGCTCATTGACCTTTGTAGTTGGGCCAGCCAGTATTAGCAGGGGGAAAAAAGCACCACAGCAGATGGACTGCAAAGGGCAGCACCAGCTTGGAGACTGTGCTGAGATGTTTTGTATTAACCAGAATTGTGCTTTAAGAGGCAGAGGAGAAACAGGAATCCTGAGAACAAGCAGCCCTGCAGTTAAAGAGGGGAAAGAAGGGGAAGAGGAATTGTTGGAGGTTGAATTCCCATTTACTCCAGCACCTGTCTGCATGTCTCTTTTCCCTGGTGGGATGGGGGGAGAGATGCTGCTCTGCTCCCCGGGTTTGTGAGGTCCTTCCTCCAGCTCCTACAGGTTTGTTGGAAACTGCCACATGAACGGAGGAGCTGTGGTTTCTGAGGGCACAGCATCAATGGGGGTGGTGTTGGAGGAATGAATACCTCCAAAACCACCTGTACTCAAATCCGTGTCCAGAGAAGCACGGAATCATTAAGGAAAAGAGCTCTAAGGTCATCCAGTCCAACAATTAACTAACACTGCCAGGTCCACCACTGAACCATGTTCCTAAGCACCTACAGGTGTTATTTCTTTACCAGTGCTAAGGGAAATAAAATTAAATTTTAAAGACATGAAGCCATACAAGACCCTTTAGAGGCATCTAGTCCACTTTGAGAATCTTTTGTGCAAACCATCTGAAGAAAAACATTAGAGGCATTATCTAGATCATGAATATATATATGCTGGGGTGTGTGAGTTAATATATGTTCATGTTCATCCATACATCCAGTTCTGGACCTTTTATTCAGACTTTCACATGCAACATGTTTGAAAGAAGGTATTCCCACAGAATCTCTTTTTTAAATAGTGCTAATTATGATACTAAACGGGCATTTTCACTTTGTGGATGACAGCCAGCTTTCGTTAGAAGATGCTAATGTAATTAATGTAAGCAAAGCAGGAGAGGATACTACAGAAATTAGAAAAGAGTAATTTTTGTTCCGTCAATGCAAGGCAAATAAAAATAGTATTTCCTTTTCATTTATGAACAAGGAAAAGCATGTATTCTCCCACTCCTGGCAAGTCTAAAATGTACCTTATTGTTCAGTCCCCCCCTTGCACTCATTTCCTTCTCTCTTTACTCCTTTGGCTTTGTGTTTTCAACTGGGAGCCTTCCTATCTAGTGGACTACTCACATATTTATAGCCTGGCAAATTGATTAATCCAGGAATCTGAAGTGTTGCCTGAGAGGCAGAAAGATTGAATACTGAGGAAAGAGACCTAGAATGGGCTATGGTGCCTAAACCAGTCTGCTGCTGAGGTGGGCTTTGTAAGCTAAAAAAGCACAGTACCACTTGTGTATGCCATGGTAAAAGTGAATATCAATTCCATAGGCTACCTTCATCTTTTTAAGCATTTATCTTCCTTTCCTTTTATAAGATGTTTATTCTTGGCAAATAAAACCCTAGAATATTTGATTTGCTTCTGTTAGACTCTGTACATCCTCTGCAGGTGTCATGAAATGTTCTTCTGGTCCCTGAGATTTAATGCAAACAAAAAACTAATCAAAGGACTTGGTTCTTCTCCTGGCTGCTGGCTGTAACTTGCTGAAATTCATAGGGCAAAGTAGGGTCTTTGAAGAAATGTTCACTAATTTAAATAAATCAAGAACATTGGAATTGTTAAATTTGGCATTAGGAGTTTCTGTTCCTTCCTTTGTTACCCAAATGGGATTGATCCTTCAGGAGGAAGGGTCAAGGCTGGGTGAGAATCACAGTCAAGGACTGAAATTGCAAGGGCTTTATCTGCATGTGAATAGCTTATCTTTTCCCCCTCAGCACTAATGGTTTCCATTTCCAGCTGTCTGCCCTGGAGAGTTGAGCCAGCTGTTTGTGAAGCCATCGCTTGAAATTACTGCCCCAGATATAAAGATAAAACAGCACTTGGGTTGTGCTGAAAGCCTGAACTCCAGTGGGGTCAGCAGTTGCTCCACATGTAAATCAGTTTCCTCAGAAGCAGAAATGGGGTCAGTGAAGGGTCCTGGGGGAGAGCAGAAAAGGGGACCACCACAGATGATTCATGGTGTATTATCATTAAAATGTATGCAGAATAGAGATGAGACAGATGAATGAGATGAACTATTATGACTATGAAAGAAACAGATAAGGATATATTTATGTATATTACAGCAGTTAGTAACGCTCATTTCTAAAGAGTGTCAAAGGCTGGAACCAAGCAGTTAAAGGTTGCTGCCTTCCTTTTTGGTGAAATATATTTGCATATTTATTTTGCATAATCTCTTGCAAAATAATGTAGGTCGACCAGCCAACACAGAGAAAATGATGAAGTTTGATAATGTTGGATGCAATGAAACAATGAACAGACAGACATACTTGCATAAATATAGTTACACAGATGAGATTTGTTGTTGTTTTATACTGTTGTTTTGAGCATTCTATAAAGAAGATGCAAAGAATAAAACCCCTTATATTTATAAATCTTGCACTGTCCCTGTGACTGTAGCTTTGTGGCAATGTGCTCACACATTTTTGGGATAAATGTTAGGGCTGTGTCCTGTCAGTGATAAATATGATCGAGTCTTTAGCACTAGACAAGACTTGTCTGATTTTCTGTGAAATAAGATTAGCACCGACACCAGTGAACAGCCCAACACAACAGCATTAACGGCAGTGAAGCTGCTTTTATTGCAATCCTGACAATTCCCATGTCTTGCAGAGAGCAGCAGTTGCTGTGAGAATAGTGTTGAACATAAATAAAATGAAAAGTGTGGAAACCCCTGTATGAAAAGTGATGTATTTTCTATATTCTGCCATTTTACACACACCAAAAATATGCTTTATATAATGAATATGTGTAGAGAATCCTGGGAAGAATAATCTGACTGAACAAAAGGGTTGAATTCTTGGGCTGGCAGCTAATGAGGGATTGCCCCATCCCTGGAACTGTCCAAGGTCAGGTTGGATGGGGCTTGGAACAACCTGGGGAAGTGGAAGGTGTCCTTGCCCGGGGCCTTTTACTTTGGCTACAGTAATGTTTGCCACCTATTATTGCCAAAAAATTTAAACAGAGTGCCCTGGGTGATATCTCCAAATAGTTTGACATTTCCAGTCCCACATGATGGAATTAAAAACAAACAAAAAAACCCCAAAACAACAACAAAGCAAACATCTTGAGCTTTGTAATTAGTCTCTTTTCCTGTCTCATTTGTATATAGAAACATATCAATGTACAGAAGTTAAAAAATAATGTAAAGGATATAAAATTGGAACTGCACCAGGTTTTAAAATGGAATTATGATATGGTCTATAATTTTGAAATTCTGTTGTGAAAGTACATTTGTTGTTCCATTTTGTCACTTGTACTTTGTCTTGTATATTGTCACACGAGATAGAAAAAAATCATAGAAAATTTCGACTTTGAAAAAGTAAAAATGGAATAAAGTATATTTCTCTCTTCCCTCCAACCCCAAAAGTCAAGGGAAAATCAACTTTTTTTTTTTTTTTTTTTTTTTAAATAATTTCCATTTTAATGGAATTGTGGCTTCAAAAAGCAAATGGTTCTGTCAACGAGTTTCACACTGGCTCTATTGCTAAATCAATCATTTGAAATTAGAAACTGCATTATGAAGGAGCCTTTCGGTATGATCACACACTAATTCTGTTTGGGTCTCTGAGTTTGTTCTCTTTCCTGAAGAATCCCTGTTCCTTTGAAGATGCAAAGTGGAAAGTGGCTGTTTCAGATGCCTTTTCCTTCATTGTTTAAGTGATTTTCTGCCTCCTTGGCCTTGAAACAGAACTACCAATCACTCATTAGATTTTCATGTTTTTTCAGCCATTTCCCCAAGAAATAAGCAATGGACTGTTTTTTTATCATAAATCTAAAGTACCAATAGATGAAAATATAATTGATTATTTGGGAATCCTAAATTAAGGAACATAGTTTTGAAGTTATTAGTAGTTTGGAAACAAAGCGTAGCATTTATTTTATCTCAAACCATGATTTAGAGTGCACAATTCTTCTGAAAATCAGGTAGTTGCCAAATCAAACACCAGAAAATGAGGCTCAGAGCACAGTGAAATTTTAGTGTAAGTATTTTGACAGATTCACAGTTAGATTCAGGAGAGCAGCAAAAGAAACCTCCTGCCCAAGCCTCCTCTTGCTGATCCTCATGGGAAGCGATGAGTCCTTGAGACAGGCAGAGCAGGACACCTTGGTGTCCTGCCTTGGATCCCAGTTTTTGTGAATGCGTGTGGCTTTAGTAATAATGTTGGCAGATGTTGGAGTCAGTGAGACAAGAGCCTGCCTGAATCCCTCAGGCAGAGGCCAGAGTGCCGGCATTGAATTCAAACCCTTGGATGGATTGAAGCGTATCAAGCCACTCACACATAGAATGGGAGTTTAAGTAGAAGATAAGGCATAACTTTAAGTGTAAGTTTAAGGTTTGGAGTAAGTAAGTAAGTAAGTAAATCAGTAAGTAAGTTTTAGGGTGAGCAGCAGTGCTTTCAGTAAGTAAAAGGTTCAGATGCCAGAGTAGAAGAACAAGTTCTAGTGAAGGTTAAAAAGCAGACAGATGTTTTAAGCAGTTCATTGGGAGACCATGCTTAGACAAAACAGGGCTCCAGTGGGAATATTGCTTACATTTTTCAGATAGACCAAGATAGATTGTATACGGGGTTTATATGTATTTTAATGTGTTAAGAAATTAGAATTCTAATAGGTTAAGTGGTAGTGGTCCGAGTTTACATGTTAGCTTGTTGAAAAAATCCTATATAAGATTATGTATTTTGCCATCACTTTGCCATTCCTTTCTATTTTGCTTTGCTCTTGCTTTGCCTGTCTCCAACACCCAAGAAGAAGACATGAGCTCCAGCAGCAACACCAGTCCTCTCTGGGACTCGCGGGGACAGCTCCTGCTTTTGTTTGGGACTTTATGCTAAAATTTAGCATGGAATTTAATGTCTGTGATTGTGCCTTTGAAGAGACTGATGTGCTTTTATAATAAAAAAACCTTGTTAGAAACTATTAGCTGTTTGAATAGTTTGGAAATAACCTGACATGTAGGGTGCATCGAGAGCACCGGAGGTGTAACCTCACAGGCAGATGTGAGATGTGTCATCCCACACCTCTGAGGAATGGACACACTGCCAGGCTGCCCTGATGCCATCCTAAAAATCATCATTTCGAGACAAGAGTAAAACTCACAACTGCTGCCATGTCTGTTAGAAATGAAGGAAACTTCAGCAGTGGGGAGGCATTTAGTGTGTGAGCAAATGTCGCTGTTTCTGGACAATGTGAAAAGAAGATAAATGGACTTTCAGTCAAATCAGTAGGCTATCAATTTTAGGACTTCTTGACTCAGCAGGTAGTGAACTTTTAAATTTAATTTTTGCTACAGAAAGTTGTGAAGGCAGTCTTTTTAGGTTCAGGAAAGCTGTGTGAACAAGAGAAGCTGACTGAAATGGATGTAGTTTCTAATATCACTCTGTGAGAAGAGACCAGACTCCCATAAAGAATCTGCCAGGCTGCATAGTCCTGGACCAGATGGGCTGCTGCTCTTATCAGAACCACATTTCTCATGCACTCAGAGATAAACTACTCTACTTCTGCCTTATTTGATCCACTGTATTAGTATGGACTTTTCATGGGGACAAAGGAGGCAAAGTCCCATGATTGAGTCCAACGATCTTTCATTACAAATGAAATTACAGCCATTTCTTGGCTGTGTTATAGCACCTCACCTCTTCAGAGGGTTTGAGAGGGCAGACAGGAAATTACCACCACTCAGAGGACAATACCTTATTGTAGCAAGGAAAATTGGCTGCAGGTGAATTTGAACAGAGAAGATCCCATCTGTGGTGCATCCACACAGGTGAACAATCCCTCCCTCACGTTCTGGGGCACGTGTTGCTGTGTATTTTGTGTATCTCAGCAATGACAGATTCTCTCTGTCACACAGTATTGAGGAATTCTCAGGTTTTTTCCCAAGATTAAGAATTGAGAACCAGCTTTCTTGCAAAACCCCTTTTCAGTGCACTGAGATTTGTTCATCCATGCTTGAAACAGATAGAATAATTCTTTCAGGAAGACATTTAAGGACTCCAAAAGAGCTGGTTTTTATTTTAGCCTTAGTCATCTGCCCTTGCTAGTCATTATAAATGTAGTTGAAATGCTGTAGAGTCTTTATGATTTTATAGCAAATAGTTTCTTTAATGACTACAGAATTTTCTCTCACAAGCAAAATACTCGAAATTTATCTGAATTAACCTCGTTCTGTTTTGATTGGATTTATCCACTTCTCTCATTCATTTATACACTGTTGCAATTCAGCCCCGTTGCTACTCACTACATTAGTCCAAGAAATCAGCAAAGTACTTTTTTATTGTTTTTACTAAAAGACATATAAATAAAGATGTGTAGTTATAGATGCAGATGATCTCACTTCTCACATCAAAGATTTATCCTGAGGAGTCAAATGTGTCTGTGAAATTTCTCCAGTGAAGTTTACAGCACATGGAAAATTGCAATAAAATTTTTTTTTCAAAAGAAAATGTAATTCTTTCTTTCTTTCTTTCTTTCTTTCTTTCTTTCTTTCTTTCTTTCTTTCTTTCTTCCTTTCTTCCTTTCTTCCTTTCTTCCTTTCTTTCTCACTCTAAAGAAATATTTATATGGACAATATTTGAAATAGGTTCTTTTACATTTTTTTAATCCCTCCTTCAAAAGTAGTACTTTACAAAAGCATTTGTTGTTCCATTATTTTATACAGCAGTTGAGACACAATTCCTTGCCTTGCTTGTTGATACAACTCTCAATTACCAGCTTTCACAAAATGAATATACAGTGGGTTCTCTGGCCAGCTCCTGGGGTTAGTAATCATCAAATCCAAGAACAGTGCAGTGGTGAGCACTATAACAAAAATCTTCAGGGTGTAATTTCTTTAACTCCATCTCTTTTTTACCTTTTTTTTTTTCTTTTTAAGGGTTTCCTGGGCATATTTGTAGTGTCAGCAACCTGCAGTCTAAATTCAAGTACTGTTCCATCGAAATAAAACCTGGTGCTAAGATTTTGTTGGAAAACCTTGAAAATGTGTTTTGATAGGAGAGGATGAGGACAAGAATGAGAAGGAAGGTGTCTTAAATTTTTAGCAGATTAATTGTTCCCAGTTTTCTAAACATCCATTGAATACCATGCAAAGAGCCCTGGGAGACAGAAATCTGATCTCCCACGTGGGCTGCTCTGTGATGCTGGGATAAGTGTGGGCATGAACAAGCAGAAATCTCTTCCCAAGAGGGTCACGAGTCTGTTTTTCCCTGAGCTGATAGAAATGCCTAGCATCTCTTTGTGATACTTCCTCCAGTTTTTTTTCACAGATTGTCTCATTTATTGGTTCATTGCTCACTGATTCTGCTCTTTCCATGGTTAATAAAGACTAGTCCCTTATTGGAGAGCATTCATTGCTGCAATGTCCTTTTGGTTGTTTAAAACCATTTCTGCATCTTTTCTCACTTTGATGCTGATCTTCGTGTTCCTAAATATATTTCTAGTAAAGGAATAACACTTCTGTCAACAAGCCAAGAATACCACTCACATTATCACACTGGTCTGGTAGCTCTGGAAATATCAGCATTATTAGAATTAGAATGTATGCCACCAAAAATTACTGCTTTCCTTTTTTTCTTTTCTCTTTTCTTTTTGTTCCTTTTTGCTATCCAGCATCTGTTAGCAGGCATTTGATTGCAGCAAACAGGTTTCTTTAAGAAAAGACAATGTGACTTTGTCTCTCCCTCCACTGAAAACTGAATGGATTGCAATGAAAATAACTGCATTCCTTTCAGAAGTGCTGGGGTTCTGACCCACACAAAAGAAATGAGCTTCATGCAAGGGTTTTTCAGTATTTTGTGGCAATGGTTGCTTTGGAAATTGTGTGAGTGCAAGTGAGGAGGGCCTGGCCTGCTCCTACCCCTGGATTCACTCTGGAGCTGCATTTGGAGATGTTTACCAAAACGTCTCGCATGCACAGTTAAAGGGTAAGGGAAAAATGACAGGAGAAGTTCTCTATTGATACAGAATGAGCTACAGAATTTCTTTCCTGGGGATCAAGAAGATGTGAGATAAAAATGCACTTCCCCTATCCGATTCCAAGTGCTGTCTGGGGTGTATTTAAAGAATCCTCTGAGGTCACTGCACCACCAAGAGCCGGAGAAGTGAAGGATGAGCCATCAGCTTTGTCACAGCTCTGTCCACATTGTGCTGGCTCCTCTCTCCTCCTCCTGAACCTCATCCTGCCCAAATCTCATGCTGGAGTGCAGGAGGGGCTCTGCCAGGTGTGGCAGCTCTTGTTCAGCAGTACTGGCACCCTGCATGGAAACTCCTCTCTGAAATATCTTCACACTCCCAGGTTCCAGTGGGATCCTCACAGGGAGCTTGGCAAGTACAAGAGGAGGATCCTCCTCCTTCCCACACCTTTCATTTCAGTTTCAGAGGAACAGAAGAGGGGAATTATAAAGACATAACACAAATCTCTCCTTACTTTAGCCTTGATAAATTCACTTGACAACCTGAATGCTTTTTGATCTTCTGCTTTGTATGGAGACAGCTGGGCTTTGAAATTGCACTGTAACTTCCAGCTTGATTTTCTTTATGAATAGGCAACTGTCACCAAATCCAGCACTTAAAGCAAATTTCCCTGAGTAGCACTTCCCAAGCCTTGAGGAAGTGAATGCTCCTGGACAATTTTCAGATATGTCCTCATGAAGGCATCCCTGAAGGTCTGTGGCTACAGAACACCTGAATAATCTTACTGGGAACATCAGTTATGTCTTGCAAATTGTGATATAAAGCTGGGTTAAAGCAAAGAAGACATAAATAGAAGAGTTAGGTACACATCTCTCACTGTATATCAGCTTTTGCAACTCTCATTCCCATCTCTGGTTGAGTACAGACAATGTCTGATGTGCAGGTATTGTCTTTGCAAAAAAAAAAAAAAATCTCAAACTCCTGCAGAGAATTAGCCACTCTGTATCCCCTTTTAATTCAGTGTTAGGCCTCACCTCAGGAAAGTTAAGGCTTGACTTAAATTTGATGCTTAAGAGTCTTGGAGACTGTTAAAATAATTTAAAAATCAGCATAATTTGAGTAAGCAAAGGGCAGCTACAGAAAGAGGTGCTACAAAATATACCTTTTCCTAATTGCTTAAAATTATTGTTAAAAAATTATGTCATTAAAAGACCTGAGTTTGTGTTGTTTAATTCACATCCCAATAGAAATTGTAACTGCAAAATTAGCAAGGTATTTAACACCAGGATTGCCAGTCATTGTCATGCTACAAATTGCAGGCTCTAATACAGACATAAGGAAACCAAGAAAGCAGATGGTGCAAAACTAAGGAACTAATCCACACAGACAAGCTCATATTTCCCTTCTTCTTTTCCATTTCATTCTTTTCATTCTAACTTTTCACTTTGATTCTTCTGAATTCACAATCTCATTTTTTTGGTAGTAAAATCTTCAATGCTCACTTGTTAAAACTCTGTTGTATATACTGCTTAGCACATCTGTAAGACATTAAAATACAGGACAGAAGTAGACTTAGCGCTGCAGTAAATCATCTTGGATCTATCAAACCTGTTAAAACTGTTAAAGAAATTTGTCAAATTTCTGACAATCTAGCCCTGCCAATTTAATATTTAGTTTTCCTTCATTTAAAATAATGAAACAGGTTGTATCAATATAAAAGAAGTTGTATGTGTGACCTATAGAAAATACAGTAATTTCACAATTATAAGCCACACCTGATTATAAGCTGCACATCCAGGTAGCTGGGAAGACCACGGGATTTGGCCATATATAAGCCGCACCCATTCGGGTGCATTTATTTTTTTTTAAGCAAGGATCCGCGTGCGACAAAGTAACAAGTTAGTAACAGAATCACGCCAGGGTGGGGTTTGGTGTCAGGTGGTCAAGTTGCAAACAGTTTTCATAGACCATCAAAGTCTTTAAAGGCAGCCTCAGGCACCCTCCCCGGGCTCTCACTTCTGGGTTGGCATTTCACTGGGATTTGTCCATAGATAAGCCGCACCTGATGATTAGCCTCACTACTGGGGTAGGCTGGATTCTTCAATGAAAAAGGTGCGGCTTATAATCTTGAAATTACTGTAATTTATGTAAATTACTGTAGGTTAAAGTTGTCTGCACTGTATATACCTGGCACAGAATTGAAGGAGTTTTAATGACTCTATAATCAACCTGCAACAGGCCAGTACTCAGAAAGCAAGAGGTTCCCAAATTGCCTGCAATGCAGTAGTGTTTGCTTCTCCTTCCCCATTTTGGTGATTACAACTTTCTTTACCCACCACTTCTTTCTCTTTGTCATCCAACCCCATCTCCCCCCAGCAAAAAAAAACAAAACAAAAAACCCACACACAGCTTCCCTCCCTTCCCCACATTTATTTTCGAAGAATTAATTGGAAACTTTTTCCCAGGGGAAACTCAGTAAGAAGGAGGTCAAAGTCCTGTTTCCAGACTGATTTAAGATCTAATCTGAGGTTCTGAGTGACTGAGCAGCGGTTTTGTCTCTCTGCTCTCCAGCCATCACTGCACTGATTTGCACAGCTATGTGAGTAATTAACTTAAGCAGGTAAACTTTATTTCCCCCTCTTTCTGCCCCCACAATCAACTCTTTAAGGCAGGATTTTGATTTTATTTTATTTAAGCTATCTTCATTTGACATCCAGGCTACCATAGTGTAATGCCTTTGTGGGAGGTCAAACAGCAGCAAAGAAGAAAATCAAAGAGAAGAGAGAAGAAAAGAAAACAGATATGCTGAGGAATAGATTGCATTGATGGGTGTGTTATAATCATTCTTGGCATGTGAGACTTTATACTGAGGAAATGCTCGATATTATGCAGTTTTTCATGCAGTAAGAAGCAAATGAAGGGTGAAGCCAGACAGAGAGGTTGCTAATAAATACCTTTCAAATGCTGCTGCATTGACAAAGTGCATTACTCACCCACAGAAACTTAAATGGATATAAAGATTATTGGAGTGTTTTTTAAGAAAACATAGAAAATTATAGAATTATGTGTAGACCACTTAATGAAGGGATAAACATAAAGGGACAGCTAAAATGAAGGGAATAATTGTCTTTGTGAGCTGAATTTTTAAGGGAAACTCTAGTAAGGTAAGCACCTAAAACAGTTTTGTAGTGTCTGAGCAAAGTGAATTCTTCTCTGGCATTTGTGAAATTTGAGTTCTTCCCCTGGATTCGCCACTGTATTTTTTTTTTTTCATCTAGAGTGTAAATGTGAATTGCCCCTTTATACTTTCCTAAAAACTTGCCCAATTTTGGCCAGCATGATTCTCCTACCAACATTCTACTCACAGCATGGGCTTGGTCCACTCCATAAGAATAGCAAAACAAATTATTATTTCAGGTGATTTCTATATTAATTAGTTACTTATAGAATACTTTCTTATTTAAAATACTTTAGAAAAAATTATTTCCCTCAGTGTTGGGGATTTTGTTTTTTTACTGTTATGCTGAAAAACTGCCTTTGTGCCTGGAATTGAATATTATACACATCTCATTAAAGGAGAACAATATGTGAGCAATGTGAAGTACATTTTGAAATTATACACCTATTTTTTCTTTGTTTCTTTGACACTTTAAAATTTTTTGATAAAAAAAACTCCACAGGGAAGGCTGTCAGTTTTTCTCTACTTTAATTTTAATTTTGGGTTATTTTGAGCTCAGATACTTTCCCGACAATTCCTTTAGATCTCTCTCCTCACAATGATCACAGTCAGTGCCAAAGCCATTGTAAAGAGAATCTGTAGAGCAGCTAAATAATAATCCCACCATTTGCCCTAATTAAATATCTGCCTTTGGTGGATTTTTTTCCATTTCACTCACAGATGTGAAGGCCATCTGCACTAAGTTCTTCATGTTGGCTTTGACAGGGCTATCACAGTTTAAATGTGACAAAACAAACAAACAAACAAAAAGTATTCAGTACAAACTGTGCAAACCTCTCAGGACTCTAAGCAAATGTCTGAAAAGACTGCCTTTAAATCCTCACTAATGTGGCTTTTTTTGGTTTGAAAGACAGGTGTTTGTTAATTAGCCTTTCTTGAAATGGACAGTGTAAATCCCCTCCCTCCAAATGATTATAAATTTTAAATTAAGGAGCTCTCAGGCAAAGATATGGGAATAGGAATAACAGCTCTTGACTAGGAAAATTTAAATTAAAATGCAGTAATACAAAATACCCAATACACTGAAGCAGAATCCAACCTGACACCCTGTCAGTCAGTCAGGGTGTTGGGAGAGGTCCCATTAAATGGTGGCTGCATCCTCCTGCAGTGACAGATGTGCTTCAGTTGAAGCAGTGCTCCTGTACAAGATGCTCCTGTTCCAAAGATCCAGCGATGATGTGGAAAGGTCTGGTTTTTTTCTGGAATCCAGTGGAAAAGGCTGCTCTGATGTCCCAAATCTCAGTTTTTATCTAGGTTGGCTCCTCCCCCAATGGGATGAAGTAATTTTATCAGTCCCGCAGTGGGACTCAATGGCCATTAACAGGAGATATCTTCTGGAGAAAGGATGGTTTGTGGAAAAGATAAAGAACAATGCTCCACCTGGTTTTGCTAGATGGTGATAGAATACATACTGCTGCATACATCCTGCTTTGCAACCCAAGACAGGCTTCAATTCTTCTGTGCTTGCAGGCTTGAGGAAAGCTGGGTATCTCCTGATGTATAAAATCCTCACCCCAATTCTGTGTAGCAGGTAAGTGTAGAAAATGTAGGAAAAAATTTCAGTGTCACATAACAGAAGAATAGGATCTTGGCTTGGGTGCTTTCTTCTCTGCAGCTGTGTTAGGGATGAGCCTTGGATGTCCAGGATGTGGAAATAAATGTCACTGCCTTATGACAGATGGACCACGGAAAATTGCTAGAGAAAGAAGCACCAGGTCAGACCTGATCATGTCTCTGGGCTTGCTTAAAATTGTAGTGATATCAAATTAATTCAGGATGGTTTTTTTTTTTCCTCAAAAACGAACTTTTTTCTTTGGATATTTCACTCCTGAAGGAAATAGGAAGGAGATGGGATCCAAACACCCCAGCTGTTGCCATTGAAACCAATCCCTCCTTCAAGCTGAACAATGATTCCATCCTTGATCTTTGGGTAAAGAAACATTTCTACTGCAGCCAACAAATAACTAGCAATCATTCTGTGGCAATAACGCTTAATGCCAAAAAAAAAAAACTTTATCAAAAGCGGTTTCAAGGAATTATAGTAAAACAACTGTCAAATCTATAATGCAAACCACACAATGTCTCCTTGTGGCCATCGAGCCAGATGCACTCACAGAAGGCTCTGTGCCTTTTGAAGTCAGCCTTCAGGTGAGGTGTGCCTTTGTGCTATTGAAGCATCCCATTTTAAATATACTTCAAATACAGAAATACTTCTTTTTCCAATTTGTAAGTCTTAAAAAGAAATAGGGCAGTTGGAGAAGGTTTAAAGCATAGCAGAAGGCTGAGGAAAAACTTCCTTCTCCTGTCTTTGGTTGCAAAGCACTGAAATTCATTTGACATTGTACCTCAGAGCCAAACCCTGCTATGTACATAAAAGAGGGAGGAGGAGGAGATAAAGATGAAGAAATGTAAGACTACAAAGTACTTTGTCTCTTAGGAACTCACTGAGGAGCTGTGAATATTATTTAAAAAAAAAAAATCTAAAAATTTTCCTTCCTGCACTTCTTGATTTCAGTCCTTCTAGTTGCTTTCTTTACACCCCATGCTGCTGTAGATTACTCAAATAGTTTTGTGAGGGAGTTTAGGATACCCCACATGCAGCTGCATTCAGAAACTCTCTGGCTTCACCTTTCCAGAAAGATCCCAGATTTTAGTCAGCCTTGGCTGCCTTGATTATGCTGCTGCACTGCCTTTCAAACGGGGAGAGGATAATTTGCTGCGAGGCAGTGAGATTATTGCTCCACTGAAGACGAAAAGAGTTCCATCAGTTTATGCCTTCAGAAGATTTGGATCTATACCTCTGTAGCAGTAACTTTACAAACAATTTAGCTGTGGCTTTTTGTTTCCAATTTCATGCCTTGTGTGTCATAATTCTTCTGAAATTGTCTGAAAATTTCTGAGAGTGCAAGGCACAGCAGAGAGCTGGAGCACTCAGCATAAATTGTGCTGTCTCCCTCACCACAAGGCTGAACACAGCAAAGAAGAGCTGTAAAGGGCTGGTGTGTAGTATCAGAGCCCTGGGGCACTCCAAACACATCTCCTGCATTTTCTGCACTAAGGGAGGGACAAACACATTCCCTTCCACCCTTCCACACTGCATCTTCCAAGTGTTGATGCTTCAAATATTTCATGCACTTCTAAAACCTAATTGAGACATTGAAGTTAAATCTAAACAGAAAGCCAAGCTGATAATGAAAGATTCTTATATTAAGGGACAAATAAGATGGAGATCAGCCTTCAGCACATCTTTGGCTTGAAGTTTTCCATTTCACTCTTCACCAGTAATAGAAGACAAATCCTTCAGATAAAAGACAGTAGGAGTTAGTAGGCTTATTTATTTAGAGAAATCTTTTGAAATATCTACTGAAATTCAAGTTCCCATTAAGTGTGTGTCATTTGGTAAACAGGATAAATCAGAAATCCTAAATTCTCTTGAGTTCTGCCTTGTGGATGTAAATTAATTTGGAGGTGGTAGAATGACCAATTTGTGCTCAAATAGCCACTAATTGTCTCTAGACACTTCCTTGTTAAATGATTCCTGAAGCAGCAGTCCCTCTCTTACCTGGACATTTGATCAACTTAATCTATGCAGCATTTTTGTTTGTCTTTAGTGTATTGGATTTAACTGATCCCAACACATTTTCTTAAACATTCGTATAGCCCAGCCATTTCCCTCAACCCTCACTCAAAAGCTCACTTGCACTCCCAGTCCCAGGCTGACCAAGAGTTTCACCAGGGCTATTTTACACTCCACTTTCCTAGAGATTAAAAACTACATCTCATGACGCTGGGCCTTGTATCAGAAAAGATTCAATGGCAGGAGAGGGAGCAGATGGGACACCAGGCTTATACCAAGTCTTGCAAATCATTACAGATGGGTCATCTTCAACCCCATCACGTATTTAGTTCAGCTCAAGTAGCACACCCTCCTCCTTTTATAGCATTCAAAAGAAAATATTATTTTGTAGCCATGGCAAGCAGTAATGTCAATGTTTCTAACCTTGGCTTGAAGCCTGAAAGCAGTCTGTGTTGTTAGAGATTGCTTCTAAACAATCAGCTTCCCTTTGTAAAGTTCTAGTCTCCTACCTGCTCCATCAGCCCATCACCTAATTCCTTCCACAGATCTCGATGGCCTCACTCAGCATCACACTGCTTTGGCAAACACCTGGCACTTATGGGTGTGAAATCCCTCTGTTATTGGGGTTTCTGAGCCTGATTTAGACTGTTCTGAAGAGGAAGATTGCCCAAAGACAGGCACAGAGCAGAGTTAATGTGCCACAAGCCCCAGCAGATGCACCACACCAGCGTGGGGTTTCTGAGGAGGAGCTGTCTCTCTCTGCTTGCTTGCAGGCACAGTGTGGACAAATGCACACCTGATTTCTTGTCATTGTGCCCACCTGGAAATGCAAAGAGAGGTGTAAAAGAAGCCCCTCCTTGTCTTACAGTGTCACCAATGCCATGTTAGGGTGGTGCTGAATGCCTGGCTTTCACCAGTCCAGCAGCAATCCTCTGTGGATGTCTTGGTGAGCTGAGAGCTTCCCAGGGCCCTCCAGCCCAAGCTCCTTTGTTCTGTGCTTTCCTTTCTCTCTGTCATTTCTAGAAAATGTTTTTTATAAACCACCACTTCTTTTTAGGTGCTGTCTGTCAGCTGTTGAAAAGGAGACAGATGGTACCTTCCAGCTCATTTGTGATTTATGGTCCAGTGTGCAGACCTGACCTCCTGTGCTCTGGAGCTCCTGAAGATTTGAAGTCACTCACAGTGGTGAAGGAGCAAGGGCCAGGGAGATGCCTTCAGAACCAAGGTGGCTCCTAATGCTTAATTACCTGTGTGCCTGGGTCTGCAAGTTCTCTCCCAAATATGAGTTGCAGGACAGAGTGGCTGGAGATATTTATTAGTATTCAATACATACAAGGCAACACAAAGGAGGGAAGACAGTTTAGCCATCGTGAGACACCACTGGGTTTCAAGGACAGAGGGCAGACTCTGTTATTTGTCAGCACAGGCATAGCTTCAGACTGGCACTGCAGAGGTCAGGGAACATGGTATGTCGTGTTTGCAGCTCCTGGCTTCTGCATTTCTTCCATAACCTGCTTTGGGCAGCTCTGTGATTACATGCTGGGTAGATAAGATGAGGTGAAGAGCATGTCAGGGTCACCACATCTCAAGAGGGGCCACTGGGGTAAGTTTCCCCTTGTACAGCACCTCACTCTCCCTTTCTGGCAGGGAGGATCTCAGTTTCACATTCTCTGTCTCCTCATTTCTAACCTGTGCCTGCCCTTGGATGTCTGCTCAGAAATGCGTCACCATCCCCGTGTCAGTGACATTCCCAATTCCTTTGGCAGCCTGAACCCACACAGTTGTTTATTAAAGCAACTTATTTCAATAATTAACTGGCTGTCTGAATATTCAATAATTAACTGGCTATGTGAATAGCCCTTTTCAAGGTCAACACTTTTACATTAATTGAGGTGGTCCAAAGAGGTAGAAAACTTGATTTTTTTTTTCAGACCAAGGTACAAAAGACATTTGAAGAATATCACTGTAACTGAATTAAAATGTACCTGATAAAATATTTTTTTTTCCTTCAAGCAGATGGGATACAGGTTAGTGGGGTACTGGCTTGAGAGTAGGGTCTTCAGTTTTAATCTCTGCTTCTGATTTATATTGAGGCACTGAGCTGGACCTTCACCACTTTATCCATCCCATCTGCACCTTTGGGAAAGCTCTGACACTCACTAGGTTCATGTTTATTTTACAGAGTAAGGTACTGATTGAATGAAACACAAATTTAATGTTTAAAAACAAATAAACAGAGTCTTCAGCTGGGATGTTCTACACAGACTCAAGTTTTTCAGTAAAAAATCCAACTGGAAAGGCAAGAAAATGTAATATAAAGAAATGAATGTCTCATTAACTAGGGAGGAAGATGAGTTAACAGAGAGTGGTTGAAAAACTTTCTTGTTCCCTGTGCCTTGAGAGAAATGATACATATTTTCCATGGTGTTATTCTGCATTGCACTTCACAGAGTTGCCAAATACTGTAATAACCCAGGAAATAACTGTACAGCCTTGAGGATGCAAGATGCCACCCACTACACAATGCAGTCCAGCCATCTACACGAGGTAATGATGAAAGGTTACTGGTTTATTTATAAAATCAGCAATGAGCTCAAAAATAATGGTGTCATAATTGATTTTAAATTGCTCTATTAGAATGATTTATGCTCATTATACAAGCTCAAATTGGTTTGAGGGTTCATAGTCACTGTCTTTTGTCTAATTTTAAAATACATTTAAAATACCTTAAAGCAGAAAATTAATTGAGTAGGTACAGGATACAAAAGCAGGCTTAAAATAGAAGTAAATTTTGTTCTAGCAATTTAAATATATACTTCAAGAGAGATGGGAGGAAAAAAAAGCAGAATTATATTGTTTACCTGCAATTTATAGTTTCAGATGCTGAATAAACACAGAAAATAATCTTTCCTCTCTTTGTAACAAAAATAATATTTCATTGTTATGGGGAAAGAAAGGACTAATTTCTCAAGTATGGGTGATGTTTTTGTCAAAGGAAGAGCACGTTTTATTTCAAAATAGCACAGTGTGAGATGCAGCATTGGTCTGAGATGTGCCTGGACTCGAGTGAGATGCTCTGATGCTCCTCAGCAGTTGGCTGCCCCAAGGAAGCCTTTCTCCAAAAGTCTCCTTTCTGTCTCACAGCTTGGGATTTTACAACTGCTGAACTGTTCATGAAATTAAATTATTTTTCTTATCTTTCCCAAGGCAATACCCTAAGAGGATTTCTGAAAGTAAATCCAGCCTTCATTACATCCTGTTCTTTGCTAGACAATCTGGGCATAATTCTGCTCTTGATTTCACCAGTGGAAATGAAATTACTGTGAATAGGAATGGGTTTAGTGGAGGCTGAAATTCAAACTGGAGGTTTTTTTCTACTCCTGGAAAAGAGACAGGTCTCCAATCACCCCAAATTTCCTTTGAATAGAGTCCTGATGCAGTTGAGTGTCATCTGGGGATTGAACTACCCAGAGAAAACACCAGGAGCACCAAACCCTCTGCTGTGCTCTGGGGGGTGTTTTCCTTCAGGAAGATTAAACCCACATCAGTAGAAATCCATAAAATGACAAATAGCAAGAATTTTAAAACAGTTGTGCGCACATGTATTTCTAAGAGTTGTGCCAAAGGATCATCAAGAACAAATCCAACTTTGTGTTTTGTGCATAGGAAAACCCACCTACAACATACAATAGTCTCAGTGAGTAGGCATGGTAACGACTGTCCTTAAATGAAAGTTAAAGTTAGTTAAAATTAAACTGAAAGCAAAGATGCCTGGCCTCATATGGAACTAAAGGGTTGTTTTTACCAACAAAATAACAATGGAATAAATCCAAGGTGTGGAATGGCTCACCAAGGTACATGGCAATGCAAACATCATATGTTCATGATGGAAGGAGGAAGGGAATGCCAATTCACTAAAGATAATGTTAAAAAAAAATGCTTTTATTGAAATATGCAAAACCGGGAGAAAGAAATTGAAAATTTAAACAATTCCTCCCTTTCTTGAAATGTGTGGGATAATTCACTATTAAGCACAGCATATGTTACAGGACTCTCCAGATGTTGCTCATTATGAGGAAGGTGTTGTTGAAGAGATTAAAATAGCTTCCATGAGGCTTTTTGTCAATTTTCTAGCAAGTTTCTATCTGCAGATATTTTTAGCTGCTTAACACAGTAACTAAGAAAAGAAAAAAAACTTCAAATTCAAATTAGTCTTTAATCTTACTCTGATTCTTTTGTATGCTAGATCACGTCAATTAAACAGTCAGGAAAAATAGTGAGTAGTTGTTTCTAGAGTAGGTTCTCAAGGTAGACCATAAGATTTCAGGAGGAAAACATTCAACACTGAATTGATCTGTACTTTTTTGTTTTTAAATTGTTTGAATCTTAAAATTTCCCCAAATTGACACAGTTTTAATGCACATGGCCCAATCAGGAAATCATAAGAGGCATATGCTCAAAAAATTCACTTTAAATATATCTACAGTCAAATGTAATTGACCATAATTTATAAAATTTGGTCTGGTAAGGAAAAAAAAAGTTTTCTTCCCTGTTATATTTTCAAAAAGGATAGAAAAAAGAATAATCTTTATTGTGGGACACATTAACGACCCGGAGATAGAAGAGTTTTCAAGGTTTAATAATCACTGTCAGTGTGGAAAAGGAGTTACCCAAACCTAGCTGACCTCTAAGAATCTGACATAATTATCCCCAATGTCAAAGCACCTCTTCCCCTGCTGTGGAGCACAGGTCGTTCTGTTTGCTGCTCCCAGCAAAGACAGAAAATGAGGTGTGAGAGTCTCTGAGGGCTGAAGTGCCTTCTCTTTGCAGGGAAGGATCACTCAGGACCAGCCCATCCTTGGCGTCCCTGCACACCCATCCATCGTCCATGCAGCTCTCTGGTGATTTTGCTCACATTAGAGTGCAATGAACTGTTCATCAAAACCATTTAGGAGTGTCCTGCCTGCTGTGGGAACCTCAGCTTTCCCCTTGTTTCACTCCCAGCTTCTTTTAGAGGTATAAGATTTCCTTTTTTTTGGCTTAATGGTTAATGTTTATGGCTTTGGACAACAAACAATTTTTTTTTTGTATGGCCTTTTAAAATACTGAAATAAATTCAAGTTTGTACAGTCAGTAAATTCAGATTTTTGAGTATGAGGTTTGTGATTTAGAATACAGATTTTCTTCCCTCCCAGTGTATATCAATAGAGCCCTACCTGGGTTTTTTTGGTAGACAGCAGGCAGCAAGTGTCACGAGGAGCAAGACTAAAGTGATTGCACTATGAAGAGAGACACTGATACTGCTGTCCTTTATTCAGAAGGAATGAAAACAACTGAGAATAATTTATTCTGAGGTCAGAAATTTCTCATTCAGCCAACGTCTCATCTTCCAGATCCTTCTCCTTGAAAACAGGCAAGTTCAATCAGGTAATAAAATCATATTTTCAGCAGAAGATCTGTAAGTGTCAAGCTCATTCTAGCACAAAAGCCTGAAGATATCCATGGGTAGTTTGGGTTTATTTCCAAGCAATTTTAAGGAGACACGAAATGTATCTCAGGCCTTGCAGCTCTAGTAATTTGAGTCCATTTATTTATTTCTCTTCAATCTCACTTTATGATACTAAACCTAAAATAGGATCCTTATGAGTGAAACTGTGAGTTTGCCTGAAGTCCTCCAGGATCCACTGGGAGATCCCAAAAGGCAAAGGAACTGTGGGGTGGAGCTTGGCTCTTGGTGAGTCTCAGCAGCATGGTTTGTACCCTACAGGGTGATGCTGTGTTTTGTGTCACTCAGTGAGAACCAGAGCTCTGAGCTGGAAAAAGCAGATGTCACCCCAGTGCCAGTGCACAAGCTGTGTAAATCATCCCAACCTTTACTCAGAAACTCCTAAACTTGGGTGTGCTGCTATGGTACCAAAAACGTACAAAGTCATGTCTGGGCCACTTAAACTGTGCTGAAAAAAGTCCTGCAGCCAACAGGGAAGGGGTGGCAACTCTAATACTCA